>JALAZF010000953.1:0-600000 GCA_022829125.1 Lathyrus tuberosus | reverse complement strand
CTTTTACCAAACCTTTAAAACCAATTTCTTTACCGTTGTTATTAAATTCTTATGCTAACGATCTGTTTCAAATCAACTAAAATCTTTGTTACTTTAAGTTTAAAACGATTCCAACTATAGAACGACGGTAATATCCATACAATCTATACTGATACGATAACAAAACCCCCCACTGAAATACTTTTTAACAGTTACCTTCACAGTTAGATCTTCCATCAGAGTTAGACTCATCTTCATATTCAAACTCACCTTGAGAGTCAATATCACCTTCAGAGGAAGAATCTCCTTCAGAGGCAGAATCAGACTCTAGTGTTGGCACTACACTGCAGTTGGATTGAGACTTGCTCCAATCCCATGCTTTTTATTCTTTCACTATGACATCGCTGCTGAAATAAGATTTGTTAGTGACTGGGCAATAGAGCTTATAAACACATGTAATATGGTAACCTAAATGCATTATTATTTTTCTTCTGTCACCCAATTTCCTTCTAGTAGCATCTGGTATATGTTTGTAACATACATAACCAAACACCTTGAATGGATGACACTTTACTTTCTTATAGTCAACTTCTCAATAGGAACTACGACTTCCTTTAACTTCTTTGTTAGAGATCTATTGAGTACGTATGCTGATGTGGACATTTCTTTACCCCACAATCACTTAGGTAGATTCTTCTCCTTCAGCATACTCATTGTCATGTCAATCAGAGCTCTATTTCTCCTTTCAGCAAGACTATTGTGTTGTGGAGTGTATGGAGTAGTCACCTCATGCTTAATACCATATTCCTAACAGAACATCTTAACCTCTATCGAAATGAACTCGCCTCCACCATCGGTTCTGAGGATCTTCAATCTTTGTCCACTTTGATATCCAGCCTTCACTTTAAACTTCTTGAACTTTGCAAACACTTCATGTTTGAACTTTATGAGTGTTACCCATGTCATTCTTGTGAACTCATCCACAAATGACACAAAGTATATGTTCCCTCCAAGTGAAGGTACCTCAAAAGGCCCGCATACATCAAAATGCACCACACCTAAATCATGAGTTGCTCCCGAGGCATTTCTGATGAGAATGGAAATCTTGATTGCTTGCCTCTCATGCATATATTACATGATTTCTCTGGTACCACAATTTTATGAATTCCATGTACCAGATTCTTTGAACTCATATGCCCAAAGCTTCTGTAGTTCAGATGCCCCAATCTCTTGTGTCACAACTCACTTTCCCCTTCACACTTCAAGCACTAAGGCATTGGGTGTCTGATGGTGCAACATTCACCTTGAATGGTCTATTTTTGGCCAGTTCATACTACATAATCAGCATCTGATTAGATTATTATTCATGTCAGGACCATACCATAAGTCCTTGATTAGTACAATCTGGCCATTGTTCATTTTTACTCTGGCATTTCTCATTCCTTTAGTATTCAGATACTCATCATCAACATATGTGATCTTGGTGCTTTTACTAGTTTCAAAATCAATCAATCATTGCTTGTTTCTTGAAGGTTCCATGGTTTAAGGATTGGCAACAATTTTGCTAAAACATGGTTCACTGCAGGATGTCATGTGTGATGTTGTAACATGCTGATCAGTTCACCTTGATAATAGTTGTTGTAACATGGTATACCAGAACATCTGTTCTGGCTGCTTTAACTCTTGACAGGTTTGTTTTAATTCTGTGATATTTCTTTTGGGATATATATTTGTAATTTATGCAGGTTATGAAGATTTTATCAAGAACAAGTTCTATATCTCTAGTTGTACACAAATTGCTAAACTTGGATGATGTGACGTTTTAGGAAACTTTGAAGATTTGTTCCTGTTATTGTGGAGAAGATTTTGCAGATGGATTAAAACTAACAAAATGGAATTGATTGAAGAGTCCAAGCCCATTCTGCATGAGCCTATATAAAAAGACTTACTAAACCTAAAATAGAAGAAGAATTATTATTGAAGAAACCGTGTGTGCAAATAAGAGTTTAGGGTTTGAGTTTTTCTTTTAGTGTGCTGTTGTATTGTGTCACTCATGTGTCTTCTGATTCATTGAGGTAGGCTGTTTGTGAGCCATTCATTCATCACCTAGAGGCTTGAGTTGGAATGATGTTATTGAGTTGGAAGTGTCCACTCTAAGATTTTAAGAAAGAGTGTATTGTCCTTGATTGAAGCTTTTAAGCAAGATCAAGTATTTTCTTTGAAGTGTGTCTTCTTTTGATATATTTTTATGTCTATCACTGTTGTTGGTGACTGGTAGGAAGTGAGAGGGGATTTTCATACTCAGGTGAGTCTTAGGTAGAAATTGCATTGGGTAAGTATTAAGTGAGAAGTTGTAAACTGGGTTGTTTAGCTTTGAATTGATATTACTAATAGTTGATTTTCTTCCTGGCTTGGTATCCCCCAGACATAGGTGTTGTTGTACACTAAACTGGGTTAATAACTCTTTGTGTTTTGTGATTTTCCGTACCTTTAACTTTTTTTTATTTTGGTCCTTGTGTTTTAAACAAATATCAGTGTCTCAACATCTCTTAGGACATCTGATATCTTCATACCAGAATTTCATTTGGTATCAGAGCAGGCATCCTGCACTGTATCTGGGTGAGATCTAGGGAACATACTTTCTGGTACAATGGATAAGGAATGAGAATTTGTGAAAAGACCACCCATCCTTGATGGAACCAATTATGACTATTAGAAAGCATGTATGGTGGCCTTTCTGAAGTCTATGGACCGCAAGGTTTGGAAGTCCGCGATTAAGGGATGGCATCCACCAATGGCTAGAGATAAGGATGGTAATATTACTAATCTACTGAAGGCTAAGGAAGACTGGGATGATGAAGATGACAAGCTTGCTCTGGGAAACTCTAAAGCACTGAATGCCCTATTCAATGGAGTGGACAAGAACATCTTCAGAGTGATAAATAATTGTACTATTGCTAAAGATGCTTGGGAGATTTTGAAGACTGGTCATGAAAGAACCTCTGAGGTGAAGATGTCAAGACTTCAAATTCTTACCACCAAGTTTGAAAACTTGAAAATGGAGGAGGGTGAGAGAACTCATAATTTTCACATGAATATCATTGAGATAGCCAATGCCTCAAGTACTCTGGGGGAGAGGATGCCAGAAGCTAAGTTAGTCAAAAAAATTCTCATATCTCTTCCAAAAAGATTTGACATGAAGGTAACTGCCATTGAAGAAGCTCAAGACATAAATAACATGAAAGTTGATGAACTTATGGGATCTCTTCTGACTTTTGAATTAGGGATCATTGAAAAGGCTGAAAAGAAGAAAATGGTCACCATGTCCAACCACATGTTACAAAATCCTGGTAGACATGATGTGTCTTCAAAAAAATCTAAATCATCTACTTTGAGGTGTCATTACTGTGGTGAGTATGTTTACATTAAGCCTTTCTGTTATAAGCGATATGGATTGCAACAATCTTCAGCTCTTTCCAAAGTTAATCAAGTGAGTAAAGAGAGAAGGTCTATCCACAAGGATGTAAATCTTATGGCTAACACCTCCTTGAAGGCTTCAACTAGAGAAGACCGGTACTTTGACATTGGATGCTCTAGACACATGACAGGGATTCAAAGGTTTTTGGTGGATATTAGGTCTCAGCCCTCAGGTTCTGTCAGATTTGGTGATGGATTTAAAGGAGAAATTAAAGGAGTGGGGAGACTGGTGTGTGTAGGGTCTCTTAGTTTAGAAAATGTGCTTCTTGTGAAAGGATTAACTGCAAATCTTATTATCATTAGTCAGCTATGTGATCAAGGTTTGTTGGTCAATTTTTCAAAGTCAAAATGATGAGTCAAGGATGAGAAAGATGTTATTCTAATGAGGGATATAAGGTCTAGAGACAACTGCTATCTATGGGAACTTCAAATAACTGCTTATTCTTCCACATGTTCTATAACCAATGAGGATGAAGTGAAGTTATGGCACCAGGTTCTTGGACATCTCCATCCCGAATGAATGAAGGAAATAATGTTTGTATGAGCCATTAGAGGAATTCCAGAACTTAAGATTAAAGAAGGGAACATCCGTGGTGAGTGTGAGATTAGAAAGTAGGGTATGATGTCTCACACAATGTTGCAACATCAGACTACCTCCAGAGTACTGGAACTACTTCAAATGAATTTGATGGGATCAATGAAGATAGAAAGCTTAGGTAGAAACAGGTACGTCTATGTGATTATAGATGATTTTTCTGGGTTCACGTGGATGAAATTTATTAGAGAAAGATCAGACTTGTTTGAAGTCTTCAAAGATCTGGGTAAAAGTATTCAAAGGGAAAATAACATTGTGACTGTAAAGATTAGATGTGACCATGACAAAGAATTTGAGAATGCAGAATGCTCAGACTTTTGTGATTCTGAAAATATTAGGGATGAATTATCTTCTTCCATCACATCTCTTCTAGTTGGAATTGTTGAACTGAAGACTAGAGTTATAAAAGAATCGACTAAGGTTATGCTTCATGCTAAGCAATTGTCATTGTCATTTTGGGATGAAGCTATGAATATTGTGTGCTACATCCATAATTGGGTAACATTGAGAGGATGTACTTCAACCACTATCTATGAGCTATGGAAAGGAAGGAAACCTACAGTCAAATACTTGCATACGTTTGGAAGTAAATGCTTTGTTATGACTGACAAAGATAAAAATGGTAAGACAACCCCTATAAGTGATGAAGGTATACTTTTGGGGTACTCTTCAAGCAGCAGAGCCTATAGAGTTTTTAACTCCAGAATTAAAATGATTGTGGAATCTATCAGTGTGATAATTGATGATTTAATTTCTGAGCAAAGGATGGATGTTGATAACAATGTTGGAACATCCTTTGTGCAGACTAGAGAAGAAGAAATATGCAATATTTCTAGCATTATGACAAATGACCCTGAATTCACTTCAAGTCTCTCTGTTAGAGTTCAGGCCGAGCTATCCAAGGAACTCATTGCAAGACACCCTTCTGAATATACAAAGAAAATATCAGACTCTTGTCTTGTCTTTAAGCTGGAACCAAGGATGACTCATATCATTCAAGAAAAGAAGATCTTGAATTACATCATTGGAACAAGTGTCTATGGTGTGTTCTACCCTCACAGCACTGAATTCTTGATGAAAGAATTCAACAATACTGATGGATGTGCTTCTGGGAACACTGTTGAAACTGAATATGGTAAGACAATAAGGGGTCGCTCTCAACTAATGTGGATGAAACAGATGGTGGAGGAATATAATGTCAAGCTGAATGTTATGACATTAGATTGTGAAGGTTTTAATGTTGTCAGATATGTTACAAAACATGGCTAGAACAAGAACCCTGACAAGTATAATCAACTAGTCAGGAATCTTAATGAAGAAAAGGTGATTAGTTTGAAGCGTGTGAACTCTAAGGATCAACTGACTGGTATATTTACAAAAGCATTATGTGTAGGTTAATTTGGGACATAAGCAGTGGGCTAAGTATTGGCCCTACGAAGGATTTATAGCAGTTACAGGTATGGAGGAAGGCAACATCTACTGTATATTTCCTCTATTCTCGGAGGCATAATAAGCCTAAGAAGGTTGTCATTATTGAGGGATTGAAGAAGACAGGTTTTAAGGTTGCAGCAAGGGAGTTCAGTGTCAACTCTCCTAAGGCTTATGTAACAGCAAGAAGTGCAGAAGGTTCTTTGATAGGGGCAAGTTGTGGCATAGCACCTGAAGTTGATCAAGATTGTATGTTTCCACCAAGTGATGTGTGTTTCCATTTCCTTGTGTATGCTTGAATACACTGTGTCTGGACATTGTCTCTCTTTGTGCTATATAATTCAGGGGGAGTTCTGCTATTGGTCTGGTGTTGTCAGACAAGATGTCTTGACAAAGTTTTTTTTTATGTATGGATTTGATGGTTGTCTTTTTCCGTTGTGTTTGCTTCTGATAGTTATTCATTAAAAAACTATGTCTTTTAGTTCATTAATTTTGTACTATGACATGTTGGTCACAATCAGGATTCTCAAGGATTGTCACTCTGTAAAGTTGGACTAGGTCATTATGTATGGGAGAAAGCATTCTCTACAGTAGGTTGTATTCATCAGAGGGAGTGCGATTGAGATGGCTGGGGTTGCTGTGTATAAAAACTAGAATTGCTTAAGTTTTTTTCTCCACCTTTAGGGGGAGAATTGATTATGTGTGACAGGGGAGATGTGTACCTGTCTGCTGTGTAGCTGCTTTGGTACAGGCTTTACAGAGCGTGCATGTTCTCATGCATCCTATTTTTTTATACCTTTGGTGAAGGAATAATGTCAGACAAGATGTCTTGACATTGCTATGACAGGTTGGTTATGTTGTTTGCTTATGAAATGTCTAATGTAATGTCGTGACATTGTGCTCAGTTTTTAAACTAATCAATGATGAATATTTTAGCCAAGGAATTTAGTGGGAAGCTGCATTTTTGGATCATGTTTTGTGTCTTTGGCTGGTTCATAGGAGTATACAATGTCTATCAGGATGTCAGAACATTGTACCAAGCTGTTTCAGTTAAGACTGCCAAGAGTCTTTGTGTGGTCAGCATGCCAAGGACGGTGTAACCTCAAAAACGTGTTTTTTTGCATGCGTAACGTGTTTCTATGACATGAGAATCGTCATGGTCCAAGCTTGGAAAAGAGACCTAGAATCAAAAGATTTGTTTCACACATGTGGATGGTGGTTCATTTTCAAGGCTGACTTAACTTGTTTCAATATTTCTCTCCTTAACTTGTCAGGCGTTACAAAGAAGGAATTGTGCTATATAAAGTCTGAAGCCTACTTGGTTTCACATCCCATCACGTTGTACTTCAAACATGAGCCAATCCTCTAAAATTTATGATAATAATAAGGTTCACTTGAAGGAAACTCTGAACTAAAAGAAGGATTAGTAAAGTGTTGTGACATCTGCTGGATCATTAACCAGAGTTGTCCTAACAGGGAAAACTTTTGTGACAAAGGTTACGTCGTTAAAGAAAATCCCCCCTAAGGATCTTGTTTCTGGTGCAGATGGTGATGAAGACTGGGTTCAATTTGTTAATTCTGGAGGTTGGAGAGAATAACTAGTTCAAGAAGAGAGCTTGTTTTTTGTTTTTTTTTGTTGGTATTAAGGTCCTATTATCAACTATTTTCATTTGGGGTCTTAGGTTGCTTTCTTTGGTGTATTTTTTCAGTGTTGCTTCCCTTTCTAGGTGTGTTTCTCTTCTTGCAGAGGCAGTTTTGTTTACTTGTGTATTGTCAAATTTTAGCTCAAATAGGGGGAGATAAAATAAAAGTAAAAGTAAAAGTCTATAAAGACGGTATTGTTGGTTTTTGAGCTTGTGTTGTATGCAGAATGTCCTACCAGATGTTCTGTTATTTTGGACGTGTTTTTGGATCTTATGGCTTGTGTCTTGTGTCCTTCAGATGCTACTTCTGCCATATGTCTTTCTAAAGTGTGTGGCTTCTTCCATATGTGTTTCTAATGTCTTGAACTAGTTTCGTTCAAGTTTGTGTCCAGGTTGGTTTTCTTTTGCTTCAGAAAAGTTTCTTCTTCTGTTCTGAGAGGGAGATGTATTCCTCGGTGATAAGGATCAGTTATATGGTCTAGGAGGAGCATCTTGGATATTCCCAAAGATGTAGCTTATCTTATTCCTCATGTACACAATCTCCAGGTTTATTGTGGAAAAGGTGTTTTAGCCAAAACTTGCCAAAGGGGGAGATTGAAGGTTCCATGGTTTAAGGATTGGAAACAATTTTGCTAAAACATGGCTCACTGCAGGATGTCATGTGTGATGTTGTAACATGCTGATCAACTCACCTTGAGAGCAGATGTTCTAACATGGTATACAAGAACATCTGTTCTGGCTGCTTTAACTCTTGACAGATTTGTTTTAATTCTGTGATATTTCTTTTGGGATATATCTCACTAATTTACGCAGGTGAAGAAGATTTTATCAGGAACAAGTTTCTGTATCTCTAGTTGTATACAAATTGCTAAATTTAGATGATGATACGTTTTAGGAAACTTTGAAGATTTGTTCCTGTTATTGTGGAGAAGATTTTGCAGATGGTTTAAAACTGACAAAATGGAATTGATTGAAGAGTCCAAGCTCATTCTGCACGAGCTTATATAAAAAGACTTACTAAACCTAAAATAGAAGAAGAATTATTGTTGAAGAAACCGTGTGTGCAAATAAGGGGTTAAGGTTTGAGTTTTTCTTTTAGTGTGTTGCTGTATTGTGTCTTCTGATACATTGAGGTAGATTATTTGTGAGCCATTCATTCATCACCTAGATGCTTGAACTGTACTGATGTTATTGAGTTGTAAGTGTCCACTCTAAGCTTTTAAGCAAGAGTGTATTGTCCTTGATTGAAGCTTTTAAGCAAGATCAAGTATTGTCTTTGAAGTGTGTTTTCTTTTCATGTATTGTTATGTCTATCATTGTTGTTGGTGACTGGTAGGAAGTGAGAGGGGTTTTTCATACCTAGGTGAGTCTTAGGTAGAAATTTCACTATGTAGGTATTAAGTGAGAAGTTGTAAACTGGGTTGTTTAACTTTGAATTGATACTACTAATTGTAATACCCCGTATTATCTAAATGCTCAATTGGATATCAGATGAGATCAGATGAATATCTATGTGCTCTATCTTTGGATAATTGTATTAATGGAATCCTCTAAGTATATTAAATATTATCAATTGGGATCAATAGAGCAACTGATGAACTCTGAAGAGATCAATTATTTTAATTCAAGAAAGGATTTTAAGGTAACTCTAATAATTGATCAATTTGGTTGAGACGATAAAATGTCAATCGGAGATATTTTACTCTATTGGATTTATAATATACAATAAGTTTATATATATATATATATATTTGTTAAGAAAAGAAAAGAAAAAAGAAAGAGATAGTAAGAAGAAGAGGAAGAAGAGAGAAAAGCTTGGATCATCACCATTTGTTCATCATCTTCTTCAAACTCCTCTTCAATGCTACGGTGGGTTCTAGTTAGACACTTTAAGTTCTAGAATTATATGTTTGGAACTTAGGTTAGAAATTGAGAGAAAATGATAAAATAGATAAAATCAATGTTCTAATGGATAAAACATGAAATAAACCAAGTAATATAGTCGGGTTATGTGTGGATTGAACACATCATAATTGTTTTGACGTCCCAATATGTTTAGGTATGAGTTAGAATGGTTTAGAATGAATAAAAACTTGATTTTTGGGTTCTGGTACCACGGTAACCGGTTACCCTATGGTAAGTAACTTGTTACCCTTTGAAAAATGACGTTTCAGGGCTATTTTCTAGCCAGTAACCGGTTACCCGCTGGTGAGTAACCGGTTACCACTGTTATTGGCAGAAAAATGAAAATTAAAAAGGGTTATCTTTTGAACCGTAAGTCCGTTTTGGTCCCCGTTCGAAGCGTTGGAAAGCTAATTTTATGCTCTATGTGATAGTGAGGTAGAAACATGGTTATATGCTATGGATTGATAAGATATATATAGAATGTAATGTTTTAACAAATGTTGAAATGTTTAAAAAATGGAATTTGTGAAAAATGTTTAAAAATCCATATCTTTTGGATCGTAAATCCGATCGAGGCATGGCAATAGTCATTGTAAAGCTATGGAAATATCCTATGCTATAAAATTGAAAAGTATTGATTTCGATACCTGATTAAATAAATCGGAGGGAACCTAAGGGTGATATAACTTGTGATTGAATCATTATATGTGATTCTATTATACAATTGTAATATGCTTTGTATAACTTATGATTGAATTATTATATGTAATTCTAAAATGTGCAATTGTAATATGCTTTGCCTAAAATTGTTGTTAAAAATGATCGAGAGAGTATGCATGTTAAAATATGAATTAGGTAGAGTGAGGAAACTTTACCCCATAACCACTTGAGAGTGGAACCTAGTAATAAGCTAGGAAATTGTTGAATAACATAATGACAACGCTTGTGCAAAAGAGGCCGAGGCGTGTGTCCATTATCGAATGTTATAGAAATGAGTGAAACACTAGTATGGAACACGTGTAATTATTAAGTTTAACTGATAAAGGCAAAAGAGGCCTAAAGGCTAATGTGGCCTAGAAATGTTGAATACAATTATGGTTGTATGTGAAATCACGAAATCGTAACCATTATCCTATTATGTGCCATTTCATGAGTAATGAGCTCCTTTGTAATGAATGCACAATTACTTGGTAGGTTTGATTCACAATGTTATAGTACGAAGGGAGCCTATATGGTAAAGAGACTTGTGACTGTGTACGGGCCGTGTGAAGTGACAATTTTAGGTGATAATGTGTCCCTTATTTCCGAATCCATCTCGTATGCCAAGTAATCCACGAGGGTCCATAACTCGTTCCTACTTCTAGACGTAGAAGAGGTCGGGAGAAAGGGGATGCCTTGACAAGGTTATTGATAAGTGAATACTTTTGAGTTAACGGACTCGTAACGTGTTTCCATATAGTGTGAGATTGTGAACTCAAGGTTATTTCCCTTCCCCTTGACTTGAGTTAAGATTTGATAGAACCTTGTAAAGCCGAGAGAATCCATAAGATAGGGAACTCACTGAGATTTGATGTATCTCACCCCACTATTGTTGTTATATTACAGTTGTGGGTTGCTGGTTTGATTTACAAGTGGAGCTATGCTTGGATGTTTCAAGAGAAGCTTGGCTTTAGTTTTCTGCTGTGTATTATTTTGTTGTATACAATTGAGGATGTTGTATATTGATCTTAGATTTATATTTTTTTTGGCTAGTTTCCATATCTTGTACCATTAGTTATATTATGTTTTTATTAAAAATGGTCAAATATGTGAATTATGCCATTAGGAACTTATGATGGTATCAGTACCAAATAAAACACTTGTATGGTATTATTCTTGATAAATATATATAGGGCGTTACTATTGGTATCAAAGCTGACTCTTAATATCATACTATGTAGTGTTGGGCCTGATCAACCTCATACTATGTATGTGATAGGTAGAATCATGGTTGAGCGACCTTGTGGACTCCGAAGTGTTGTCGGAACTTGTGTTGTGAGGGAAGGCTCAAGCCAAGAGTTAGTAGTGAGGAGTTTTGGTCAGCTCAGTTGAGATCTTGGTAGAAGTTGTGCTTGGGTAGCATGGAAATTAAAGAGTGGTGTGTTGTTAAGCAATCCTTTGGAAATGATGGAGTCTGAAAGTTGAGGACCTCTATCAGACGATTGGTCAAGGTATCAAAGAATATGTAAAATCGCAAGTAGAGCCGAATTGACCACTAAAACGGATAAGGATTTCAAGTAATCTCATTCCGTGGAAAAGAATGTTGTTTTGTGGAACGTCTGATGTAAGGTCCAGAAGTGAGATAAGTATTGGTGCTTCAGTTTCTAAGGTCGCTATGGTATCGTAAATGGGTGAGGGTACCTCGAGGAATATGTTCGGAACACTGTCTTCCAACTAGTTAAAAGTTGAGAGTAAGGACGTTTGGCTTTTATGGGAACCTACAGTAGTAAAGAAGTGTGAGAAGGAACAAAAGAATGTGTTTACATGCTTCAAGTGAAATAAGTATGTGTCGGACGAAGAATAGGAGATAAATTGTGTATCTTCAGTTATGAAGGGAGACCAGATTCAGTAAAATACTTCAAGTTTTCTGTTTTCAGCAAGAGACTAACTTGGAATTTGGAATTTGTTAAATTACCCAAGAAACAGTATAAGGTATTGTGTCGGAGGAAGTTTGAGCTTCATTTAGTAACAGAAGTGTAGTGATATGGACCGGAAGAAGTGTGTGTTAAGGAACCGAGTAAGTATCTTGGATTTAAAGAAAATTTTAGTATGATGATTTTATATTAGGACCTAAGAGGATTACAATAGAGAGCGAAACACGATGTAGAAAACGGTATCAATGGTATGCTATGAGGAAGTGATAACGGAATGTATTTTTGGACAAATGTGCAATAGAGCTATTGGGTAGTTGTTGAGGTATAAATTGTAGAGAACAATCAATATGCATGTATAATCATCTGTTGATACTTGTCAATGTGTTTGAAATTGTTTTGAATGAGATTAAAATGGAAGAGAGTGCATGAAAACAAGTATTTTTGACTATGCGCCCAGAGTAACCGGTTACCCTATGGTAAGTAACCGGTTACCCTTTGAAAAATTGGCTTTCTGCGCAGAAAATGAATGAAGTAACCGGTTACCCCATGGTGAGTAACCAATTACCCAAAAGTGCCTCTAACTCTCAATTTTATTCTGTGTGAACAGTGAAGCTTGAGTAACCAGTTATCATCTGTTGAGTAACTAGTTACCACTGTTGTATTTTGAAAAATTATCTTTGAAAATTCATAACTTTCAAACCGTGCTTCCGATCGAGGAGTTCTTGGTACCGATGAAAAGCTATGAGAATACTCTATATAATGGAAGTGAAAATTTTCGATTTTATTGCCCGATTAAATTATTGGAAAGTGGTATAACTATATTTGAATTATCCCGCTGAAGATTTGTCGCGTGACCACGTCAGAATTTGGAATTTTCCATGTCACTGATTGGAGTGTGTCATCTGCATGTTGACTTGGTCGGTCTTACCTTGAGTGGATCATGGGTAGTAAAAGTTATATAAGTTAAAAGCCACGAGTTAGAATGATATTGTGAGTTAGAACAAATCGGATTGATGGTTTTAGTGGGGATGGCTTTGAATTAAGAAGAAACTATTTTTTTATTCTGCAACAGTGTTAACCGACTAACGCAATGTGGTTAACCGATTAACACGTGCATGAAAGGTGTTTTACGTTAAATTTTGAGAAGTTAACTGATTACCTCAAGAAGGCAATCGATTAACATGTATGTAAATTGTGAAATCCCTTAGGAACCATCATCTGTGTTTTGTTACCTTATGTTGCTCCGAGTTGAGAGTATTGTGTGAATGTAAATGGGATTGCAAGTAAATGAAGGACGGATTTGTGTTTTGAAATCGGAACTTTTGGAAGGGTGTTATTTAGTCAATATTTTGTTCAAGACGACAAGGGAATTTGACTTATGGAGAAGAAATCTTGTGAACTGTGTTGAGTGTGAGAAAGTCTTAAGTGTATTGTTATCATTACTATTGAGGGCTTGAGGACGAAGTTAGAGAATGCTCACAAAGTTTTTATCTCACAAGGAGTATTTCGGTATTTTAATCATGGTATTAGTAAGGTATGAACGGTTGGTCAGAGTTAGTAACTGTTAACTTCCGTGTGTTCATGGTATTGGATTTAGGCTCCGTGAGAGTGGTACCAGTTTTGTACAGTTGTGTTTTACCCAGAGAAGGAAATTTGAAGGTTATCCTTCCAGGTAAGAATGAGAATTTGGCATTCCGAAATTAAGCACGTAACTTTGAATCATTTATGAAACGGAACGAATGAGAGAAGTTGATTCAATTGAGAAGCGTGGCATGTCCTTTGGGGGAGTTGTGTGGTTATGGTTCTAACGGTGTAGCTCCTGTACCTCTATCATCTGGAGACTCTTGGACGGATGTTATAACTTTATGTGTTGGCGAGGAAAATGTTCTACCATAAGACGTAAATAAGTTCATGTACCGTTGGATTGTAAGGATCCCAGTGGATATACGTGTTTCTCCGCGGACTGTTAGCTAATTATTAGTGCTTAAGAATTCGTGGTGTTCCACTGTTAGATTTTGGATTTGCGCAGTGGAGGGTGACAGATGAAAGAGTTCAGTCGGATTAATAAGAATCAGATGGATGGTTACTTATAAGAATAATATAGAAATAAGGATATCTTGTTTTAAGTGTGTTACCTTTTGGTGTGACACGTAAGAAAGGAGATATCAGATTTAATAAGTACCGTGTACAGCGTCAGACCAGATGGAACTGGTGTAACAGCCCGATTTAGATATTTCCATTTTTGTGTTGATTGATTCTATTTGGTGGAGTCTTTTATTTAATTGGGCAATAATTATGTTATTTGTGATATTGGTGTGTGAATATGTTATGTTTGCATATTATGTGATTTTACCGTTTTTGAGAGTTTGCGGGGAATATTAGATTGGAGGGTATTTTAGATATTTCACATTTAATGATAGTTAGTTAGTTAGTAGATATTTTGAGAAAATATAAAGAAATAGAAAGAAAGAAAGGTATAAGAAAGAAAAAGAATAGAAATAGAAAGTTAGAGGTGAGAGAGAGAAAAAACAGAATTTTGAGAGAAAAAGGAGAAAAGAGAAGAGCAAAGAGAAAAGTGTGGAAAATCACCAAGATCAATCTTTCGGAGTCGATTTAATCGGGTAAGGGTGTGAAATATTGTTATCCTAACTTTGTGTATGATTATGTATGTGTTTTGTGTGGATGTTTTGGTTGGTTTTCCATATGTTTCCGTTTATGCCGTATTTGACGAAATCGATAGAAACCGATGTTTTTTACGGTCGAAAAATCGTATAAATCCATGTGTTGGTTGGATATATGTATGTGAGCTGCTGTTTAAAGTTTCATGAAGTTTGGTTATGTTTCGGTTAGTTTTCGGTATGTTTCCGTTGTTGTTTCCGTTTAGGTCGAATTGTAGGAAATCGATAGAAACCGATGTTTTCACGGTTAGAATTCGAAATAAATTACGTAGTTGTATCGAGTAAGGTTAGGTCGTCGTATAGCGTGCTTTTTATTCGATTTGGTGATGTTTGAAAATTCTGGTTTTTGAAAGGTTGAAATTTAAACGAAAATCGAACGTCGTAGAAATTTCGTTTATGTGTTCTAAATTGTTCTTATGTATTTGGTGGTTGCGCGTATGTGTTTGTTTCGAAGAAAATAATTGAATCGGTCGGATTTTCGGGCAAAATAGCCGAAATCCGTAGCGGCCCGCAGGGCATTTTGTGGTTTTTGGCAAAACTTTGATAATTCATATCTCTTGAACCGTAAGTCGGTTTTGACCCCCGTTCGAAGCGTTGGGAAGCTAACAAGATGTTCTTTCTAGGAAAAATGGTTTTGAGGTCTAAACCTGGTCCAATTGGAACAGTATTTTCGAACCGTTTCGTAGTGTCGGGCCTCCGGTTTATGTTTTTGCGTTATTTTGAAATATACATATCTTCTTCGTTGTTTATCGGATTTAAGTGTTCTTTATATCGAATCGAAGCTGTGGAGGAGTACTTTTTGATGATGATGGAAAATATTATTTTTAGCCGACTTTTAACCGACTTTTCCGGTAAACCGTAAATCGAATTGTTTGGTTATTTGTGAAAACGTTTGGTTGCCGTTTGGCACAATTGATGTGAATGTATGTGGATTGTGTGTGATGAATGCATGACTATATTGTGAATATGTATGCATGTCAAGAGTGTCATGAGTCATGTTGTATGTGAAGCATCATGATTGCATTCTTGCATTGTGGGGTTCTAAGATGAATCCGTTGTAACGTCGTAAGCCTTTTGAGAGGTGGGAGCGATGATTACAAACGATTGTAAGCCTTTTGAGAGGTGGGAGCAATCGGATTGTAAGCCTTTTGAGAGGTGGGGGCAATCCATAAACATTGTAAGCCTTTTGAGAGGTGGTAGCAATGGGTGAACATCGTATGCCCAACGGGGAGTTACACTAAGTAACGAGCGATGGTTCCAATAAGTTCTTCAATTGAACTTGAGATGAAATGAGTCGGTACCACGCATTGCATTTGCATAGAGTCGTGAGTCGGTCTCTATGATTTGCATTGGTCTTCCTTGTATTTGTGCATGGATGAATGAACATGAATATATGTGTTTATGTTGAATGATAAGCATTGTGATGAATATGCTTGGTTTTGTATATAATATATATATATATATATATATATATATATATATATATGCCTTGAGATGTATATTGAATAGGATGTGATGAATTGTGATAAGAATTGTATCATTGTAATGATGCATTGAAGAATGAATATAATATGTATGTTTATGTGGAATGGTAGAATGGTGAGAATGTGTTATGTGTATACTTTTGTGTTGAGATATATGATTATATGCATTGTTATTATGATAATATTTCTCACCCTTCTGCTGTTTTATGATGCTCTACGAGGCATTGCAGATTAGGTATCTGGTGGTCTTTTGTGAAGTGTGTCTTCATACCTCTTTGGTCGATTGACTCTGATATGTAGCACCGGGTAGCTAGGACGTTTTGATCTTATTGTGATACATTTGCATATGTATCTTGCTGATGAATTTGTGTATATAAACATGATGTATATATATATATATATATATATATGTTGATGTATATATGTGGTTGTTATTCAATATTTTAGATGTTTCCGCTTTTATTCTAAATATTGAGATGTGGGTATAAGGACTGAGATCCTTTGTTGTTTGAAAGTTACCCCACTGTTGCATATCTTTGTGAGCAGGTGTTGTACGTGTTTAATTTCAAGCATAATGTGACATACCTTTTTATGCCGTGTTTACAATTATACTCTGATGAAATTTCCAATACGTTCCTAAATGATTTATTTGATTATTTGGGGGTATAGAAAGGGGGTGTTACATTAAGTGGTATCAGAGCCAAGGTTGAGTCAGTCGTGTCTGTCTCGTTGTTGTGTTGGTTGAACTGTTGTTTAACCTTTGTTGTTATTTTTGGGAGTGATCAGAATATGGCTGGTAGAAACGATAATGCGATAGCTGCTGCTTTGGAAGCAATGGCTAGGGCGGTGCAAGGTGCGCCGAATGTGAATGCTAATGACGAGTTCAGGAAGAATCAACCACCGGTCTTCAAAGGAAGATTTGATCCCGATGGTGCTCAACTTTGGCTGAAAGAGATTGAAAGAATCTTCAGAGTCATGGATTGTGCGGAAGAGAATAAGGTGAGGCTTGGATCTCACATGCTGAGGGAAGAAGCCGACGATTGGTGGGTCGGTATGCGTGAAATTCTTGAGGTGGATAATGAAGAGGTAACTTGGGAATTGTTTCGTACCGAGTTTTTGCTGAAGTATTACCCTGAAAGTGTGAAAGGGAAGAAAGAGATGGAATTCCTGGAATTGAAACAAGGTGGTATGTCAGTGGTGGACTATACTGCTAAGTTTGTGGAATTGGTTCAATTTCATTCTCATTACGCTGCGATTACTGCTGAGTTCTCAAAGTGTATTAAATATGAGAATGGTTTGCGTCCTGAGATTAAGCAAGCTGTGGGATATCAAAGGATAAGAAGGTTTTCGGATTTGACGGAATGTTGTAGAATCTTCGAGGAAGATAGTAAGGCTCGTTCTACACACTACAAAAGTTTGAATGAGAGGAAGGGAAAGCAACAAGCTCGAAGTGGACCTTATGTGACACCCGTTGATAAGGGCAAGCATAGGGGAAACTTTGATAGGAGGTCTGGAGGAGGAAGTTCTGGTCCCGTAAAGTGTTTTAGGTGTGGAGGTATGGGTCATAAATCATTTGATTGTAGGAAGACGGAAGCGAAATGTGCTAACTGTGGAGGTCTTGGGCATGTTGCTACAAATTGTAGAAGGAATATGGTGAAGTGCTATAATTGTGGAGAAGTTGGTCACATTAGTACTAAGTGTACTAAGCCGAAACAAGCTCAAGCGGGCGGAAAGGTGTTTGCATTGGCGGGGACTCAAACTACTAATGCAGACCGTTTGATTAAAGGTACATGCTTTATTAATAGTACACCTTTAGTTGCTGTTATTGATACGGGAGCGACTCATTCGTTTATTTCGTCTGAGTGCGCAAAGCGTTTGAATCTTGTGTTGTCTCTGATGGATGGTAAAATGGTTATTGATACTCCAGCAATGGGGTCAGTAACTACTTCTTTGGTTTGTCTAAGTTGTCCTTTAACCATTTATGGTAAAGACTTTGAGATGGACTTAGTGTGTTTGCCGTTGGAAGGATTGGATGTGGTCTTGGGTATGAATTGGTTGCAATTTAATAGAGTTCATATAGATTGTTATCACAAGTTAGTGAGGTTTCCTTCTTTGGAAGAGGACGAAGACTCGAGTTTCCTATCCACTAAAGAGTTGAAGGAACTTTTAGCGGACAAAGCTCAATTGTTTGGTTTGTTTGCATCATTGTCAGTGGAGAGTAAGATTGGTATTGATATGTTTCCAGTGGTGTGTGATTTTCCAGAAGTGTTTCCTGAGGATATTACAGAGGTACCGCCGAAGAGAGAAGTTGAGTTTTCTATTGATCTAGTTCCGGGTACTAGACCGATTTCGATGGCACCGTATCGTATGTCGGCATCGGAGTTGATAGAATTGAAGAAGCAGTTGAATGACTTGTTGGACAAAAGATTTATAAGGCCAAGTGTTTCTCCTTGGGGTGCTCCGGTATTGTTGGTAAAGAAAAAGGATGGAAGTATGCGGTTATGTATTGATTATCGACAGTTGAACAAGGTGACAATTAAGAACAAGTATCCGCTTCCAAGGATTGATGATTTGATGGACCAATTGGTTGGTGCGCGTGTCTTTAGCAAGATTGATTTGAGATCGGGATATCACCAAATTCGTGTGAAAAGCGAGGATATTCAGAAGACGGCATTTAGGACACGGTATGGTCATTACGAATATTCCGTGATACCATTCGGGGTTTCTAATGCGCCGGGGGTGTTTATGGAATACATGAATCGTATTTTTCATGAACAGTTGGATTGTTTTGTGGTTGTGTTCATCGATGATATTTTGATTTATTCTAAGTCTCAAGAAGAGCATGAAGAGCATTTGAGAATTGTGTTGCAAATTTTGAGAGAGAAACAATTATATGCTAAGTTGTCAAAATGTGACTTTTGGCTATCGGAAGTAAGTTTTCTTGGACATGTTATCTCCGGGAGTGGTATTAGTGTTGATCCATCTAAGATTGATGCGGTGATGCAGTGGGAGACTCCTAGGTCGGTTACGGAGATTCGAAGCTTTTTAGGCTTGGCGGGTTATTATCGGAGGTTTATAGAGGGATTTTCGAAGTTGGCACTTCCGTTAACGCAATTGACTTGTAAAGGAAAGGCTTTCATTTGGGATATAGATTGTGAAAAGAGTTTCATGGAGCTAAAAAGAAGGTTGACAACGGCTCCGATCTTGATTTTGCCGAATCCTAATGAACCATTTGTTGTATATTGTGATGCTTCATTGATTGGTTTAGGTGGTGTTTTGATGCAAGATGGAAAAGTTGTGGCATATGCTTCAAGACAATTGAGAGTGCATGAAAAGAATTATCCTACGCATGACTTGGAGTTAGCGGCGGTGGTGTTTGTTTTGAAAATTTGGAGGCATTACCTTTATGGTGCAAGATTTGAAGTTTTTAGTGATCACAAAAGCTTAAGATATTTATTTGATCAGAAAGAGTTGAACATGAGACAAAGAAGATGGTTAGAGCTTTTGAAGGATTATGATTTTGGTTTGAATTACCATCCAGGTAAGGCAAACGTGGTGGCCGATGCCTTGAGTCGGAAGTCGTTACATATGTCCGCATTGATGATGAAAGAATGGGAACTTTTGGAGGATTTCAGAGATTTGAGTTTGGTTTGTGAAATGACGCCGCGAAGTGTGAGACTTGGTATGTTACATGTTACGAATGATTTTCTTGCAACGGTTAGTGAAAAACAAAAGTTGGATTTGAAGTTCGTTGATTTAATGATGAATGAGAATGAGGATTTCAAGGTTGATAACTTGGGAGTTTTGAGATTTCGTGGTCGTATTTGTATTCCCGACGATGCGGAGTTGAAAGATGATTTTAGAGGAAGGACACCGAAGTAATTTAAGTATTCATCCGGGTGCGAATAAGATGTATCAGGATTTGAAGAAGATCTTTTGGTGGTCTGGTTTGAGAAGAGATGTTGCTCAATTTGTGTATGCGTGTTTGACTTGTCAAAAGTCGAAGGTGGAACATCAGAAGCCTAGTGGTTTGTTGCAACCGTTGGATATTCCGGAATGGAAATGGGATAGTATATCGATGGATTTTGTGACGGGATTGCCGAATACGCAAAGAGGTCATAATGCTATTTGGGTGATTGTTGATAGGCTTACTAAATCTGCTCACTTTATTCCAATTGACATTAGTTATCCTTTGGAGAAGTTAGCCGAGATTTATGTTCGTGTGATTGTGAAGTTACATGGTGTTCCTAAGAGTATTGTATCGGATCGAGATCCGAGATTTACATCGAGATTTTGGGTGAGTTTACAAGAGGCGTTGGGTTCTAAGCTAAGATTGAGTTCGGCTTACCATCCGCAAACAGATGGTCAAACCGAGAGGACGATTCAGTCGTTGGAGGATTTGTTGTGTGCTTGTGTGCTAGAGCAAGGTGGTGCTTGGGATAGTTATTTAGCGTTGATTGAGTTCACCTATAATAACAGTTTTCATTCGAGTATTGGTATGGCACCATTTGAGGCTTTGTATGGTCGGAGATGTCGAACACCTTTGTGTTGGCATGAAACTGGTGAGAGGGCGATTGTTGGACCGGAATTGGTACAAGAAACGACGGAGAAAGTGAAGTTTATTCGAGAGAAGATGAAAGCTTCTCAAAGTAGACAAAAGAGCTATCATGATAAGAGAAGGAAAGATCTTGAGTTTCAAGAAGGCGACCATGTGTTTTTGAGAGTTACACCGGTTACGGGTGTGGGTCGTGCTTTGAAGTCGAAGAAGTTGACTTCTCGTTTTATTGGTCCGTATCAGATTACTGCACGTGTTGGCGCTGTGGCTTATCGTGTGGCTTTGCCTCCGAATCTTTCAAATTTGCATGACGTTTTCCATGTTTCGCAACTTCGGAAGTATGTTCCGGATCCGTCACATATTATTCCTATGGACGAGGTAGAAGTGAGAGATAATCTTACGGTTGAAGTTTTACCGATTAAGATTTTGGATCGTGAAGTTAAGAAGCTAAGAGGCAAGGATATTGCGCTTGTGAAAGTAGCGTGGGGAGGCGCTTCGGAGGGCAATATGACTTGGGAATTAGAGAGTGGGATGCGCGAGTCGTATCCGGAGTTGTTTGAATTAGGTAATATTTTCGATGACGAAAATTTCAAAGTGGGGGAGAGTTGTAACAGCCCGATTTAGATATTTCCATTTTTGTGTTGATTGATTCTATTTGGTGGAGTCTTTTATTTAATTGGGCAATAATTATGTTATTTGTGATATTGGTGTGTGAATATGTTATGTTTGCATATTATGTGATTTTACCGTTTTTGAGAGTTTGCGGGGAATATTAGATTGGAGGGTATTTTAGATATTTCACATTTAATGATAGTTAGTTAGTTAGTAGATATTTTGAGAAAATATAAAGAAATAGAAAGAAAGAAAGGTATAAGAAAGAAAAAGAATAGAAATAGAAAGTTAGAGGTGAGAAAGAGAGAAAAAACAGAATTTTGAGAGAAAAAGGAGAAAAGAGAAGAGCAAAGATAAAAGTGTGGAAAATCACCAAGATCAATCTTTCGGAGTCGATTTAATCGGGTAAGGGTGTGAAATATTGTTATCCTAACTTTGTGTATGATTATGTATGTGTTTTGTGTGGATGTTTTGGTTGGTTTTCCATATGTTTCCGTTTATGCCGTATTTGACGAAATCGATAGAAACCGATGTTTTTACGGTCGAAAAATCGTATAAATCCATGTGTTGGTTGGATATATGTATGTGAGCTGCTGTTTAAAGTTTCATGAAGTTTGGTTATGTTTCGGTTAGTTTTCGGTATGTTTCCGTTGTTGTTTCCGTTTAGGTCGAATTGTAGGAAATCGATAGAAACCGATGTTTTCACGGTTAGAATTCGAAATAAATTACGTAGTTGTATCGAGTAAGGTTAGGTCGTCGTGTAGCGTGCTTTTTATTCGATTTGGTGATGTTTGAAAATTCTGGTTTTTGAAAGGTTGAAATTTAATCGAAAATCGAACGTCGTAGAAATTTCGTTTATGTGTTCTAAATTGTTCTTATGTATTTGGTGGTTGCGCGTATGTGTTTGTTTCGAAGAAAATAATTGAATCGGTCGGATATTCGGGCAAAATAGCCGAAATCCGTAGCGGCCCGCAGGGGATTTTGTGGTTTTTGGCAAAACTTCGATAATTCATATCTCTTGAACCGTAAGTCGGTTTTGACCCCCGTTCGAAGCGTTGGGAAGCTAACAAGATGTTCTTTCTAGGAAAAATGGTTTTGAGGTCTAAACCTGGTCCAATTGGAACAGTATTTTCGAACCGTTTCGTAGTGTCGGGCCTCCGGTTTATGTTTTTGCGTTATTTTGAAATATACATATCTTCTTCGTTGTTTATCGGATTTAAGTGTTCTTTATATCGAATCGAAGCTGTGGAGGAGTACTTTTTGATGATGATGGAAAATATTATTTTTAGCCGACTTTTAACCGAATTTTCCGGTAAACCGTAAATCGAATTGTTTGGTTATTTGTGAAAACGTTTGGTTGCCGTTTGGCACAATTGATGTGAATGTATGTGGATTGTGTGTGATGAATGCATGACTATATTGTGAATATGTATGCATGTCAAGAGTGTCATGAGTCATGTTGTATGTGAAGCATCATGATTGCATTCTTGCATTGTGGGGTTCTAAGATGAATCCGTTGTAACGTCGTAAGCCTTTTGAGAGGTGGGAGCGATGATTACAAACGATTGTAAGCCTTTTGAGAGGTGGGAGCAATCGGATTGTAAGCCTTTTGAGAGGTGGGGGCAATCCATAAACATTGTAAGCCTTTTGAGAGGTGGTAGCAATGGGTGAACATCGTATGCCCGACGGGGAGTTACACTAAGTAACGAGCGATGGTTCCAATAAGTTCTTCAATTGAACTTGAGATGAAATGAGTCGGTACCGCATTGCATTTGCATAGAGTCGTGAGTCGGTCTCTATGATTTGCATTGGTCTTCCTTGTATTTGTGCATGGATGAATGAACATGAATATATGTGTTTATGTTGAATGATAAGCATTGTGATGAATATGCTTGGTTTTGTATATAATATATATATATATATATATATATATATATATATATATGCCTTGAGATGTATATTGAATAGGATGTGATGAATTGTGATAAGAATTGTATCATTGTAATGATGCATTGAAGAATGAATATAATATGTATGTTTATGTGGAATGGTAGAATGGTGAGAATGTGTTATGTGTATACTTTTGTGTTGAGATATATGATTATATGCATTGTTATTATGATAATATTTCTCACCCTTCTGCTGTTTTATGATGCTCTACGAGGCATTGCAGATTAGGTATCTGGTGGTCTTTTGTGAAGTGTGTCTTCATACCTCTTTGGTCGGTTGGCTCTGATATGTAGCACCGGGTAGCTAGGACGTTTTGATCTTATTGTGATACATTTGCATATGTATCTTGCTGATGAATTTGTGTATATAAACATGATGTATATATATATATATATATATATATGTTGATGTATATATGTGGTTGTTATTCAATATTTTAGATGTTTCCGCTTTTATTCTAAATATTGAGATGTGGGTATAAGGACTGAGATCCTTTGTTGTTTGAAAGTTACCCCACTGTTGCATATCTTTGTGAGCAGGTGTTGTACGTGTTTAATTTCAAGCATAATGTGACATACCTTTTTATGCCGTGTTTACAATTATACTCTGATGAAATTTCCAATACGTGCCTAAATGATTTATTTGATTATTTGGGGGTATAGAAAGGGGGTGTTACAACTGGTAAAGAAGTCGTTGACTAGTTATGAAGTTGTTCGAACATTAACGGATTCATGAAGGGATAGTTGTCGGTAATTGCATGAAGTTAAGAAATCACTGAATTACATCGCGAAGATGTGTTGAGTGTTGTTGTCCTAAACCAGGAAAAGGTGTTACAGTTTTGTTTGTGACTCAGTAGAGAATGTGGAATGGTACATTCTTTCCGAAGTAAGATGTGACTAAGTGTTTTGTAAGGAACAACATATGAGTTATGGAAAAAGCATAGTTCAAGGTTAACCCAATATTGGAATAAGAGTATAACTAAAGTCACGAAGTTTGATGAATTGTGAAAATACGGATTTTTGGTCTATGAAGTCAAGTTGGAATTGATTACACTAGAAAGTTTAACGGAAGTAAAGTTGAGTGTGGAATTAAGACAATGATACAAATTGTGGTTATTGTCGAGTAGAGGAAATTCGGGGACGAATTTCAATTTAAGGGGAGGGGGGGAGTGTATCACCCCGTATTATCTAAATGCTCAATTGGATATCATATGAGATCAGATGAATATCTATGTGCTCTATCTTTGGATAATTGGATTAATGGAATCCTCTAAGTACTTTAAGTATTATCAATTGGGATAAATAGAGCAACTGATGAACTCTGAAGAGATCAATTATTTTAATTCAAGAAAGGATTTTAAGGTAACTCTAATAGTTGATCAATTTGGTTGAGACAATAAAATGTCAATCAGAGATATTTTACTCTATTGGATTTATAATATATAATAAGTTTATATATATATATATATATATATATATATATATATATATATGTTAAAAAAAGAAAAGGAAAAAGAAAGTGATAGAAAGAAGAAGAGGAATAATAGAGAAAAGCTTGGATCATCACCATTTGTTCATCGTCTTCTTCAAACTCCTCTTCAATGCTAAGGTGGGTTCTAGTTAGACACTTTAAGTTCTAGAATTATATGTTTGGAACTTATGTTAGAAATTGAGAGAAAATGATAAAATTGATAAAATCAATGTTTTAATGGATAAAACATGAAATAAACAGAGTAATATAGTCGGGTTATGTGTGGATTGAACCCATCATAATTGTTTTGATGTCTAAATATGTTTAGGTATGAGTTAGAATGGTTTAGAATGAAGAAAAACATGATTTTTGGGTTCTGTTACGACGGTAACCGGTTACCCAATGGTAATTACCGGTTACCCTTTGAAAAATGACGTTTATGCGCTATTTTCAAGCCAGTAACCGTTTACCCTCTGGTGAGTAACCGGTTACCACTGCTATTGGCAGAAAAATGAAAATAAAAAGGGCGTATCTTTTGAACCGTAAGTCCGTTTTGGTCTACGTTCGAATCGTTGTAAATCTAATTGTATGCTCTATGTGATATTTAGGTAGAAACATGGTTATATGCTATGGATTGATAAGATAAATATCGAATGTAATGTTTTAACAAATGTTGAAATGTTTAAAAAATGGAATTTGTGAAAAATGTTTAAAAATCCGAATCTTTTGGATCGTAAATCCGATCGAGGCATGGCAATAGTCGTTGTAAAGCCATTGAAATATCCTACACTATTAAATTGAAAAGTATTGATTTCGATACCCGATTAAATAAATCAGAGGGAACCTAAGGGTGATATAACTTGTTATTGAATCATTATATGTGATTCTATTATACAATTGTAATATGTTTTGTACAACTTATGATTGAATTATTATATTTAACTCCAAAATGTGCAATTGTAATATGCTTTGCCTAAAATTGTTGTTAAACATGATCGAGAGAGTATACATGTTAAAATATGAATTAGGTAGAGTGAGAAAACTTTACCCCATAACAACTTAATAGTGGAACCTAGTAATAAGCTAGGAAATTGTTGAATAACATAATGACAACGCTCGTACAAAAGAGGCCGAGGCGTGTGTCCATTACCGAATGGTATATAAATGAGTGAAACACTAGTATGGAACACGTGTAATTATTATGTTTAATTTATAAAGGCAAAAGAGGCCTAAAGGCTAATGTGGCCTACAAATGTTGAATACAATTATGGTTGTATGTGAAATCACGAAAAAGTAACCATTATCCTATTATGTGCCATTTCATGAGTAACGAGCTCCTCTGTAATGAATGCACGATTACTTGGTAGGTTTGATTCCCAATGTTATAGTACGAATGGAGCCTATATGGTAAAGAGACTTGTGACGGTGTACGGGCCGTGTGAAGTGACGATTTAAGGTGATAATGTGTCCCTTATTTCCGAATACATCTCGTATGCCAAGTAATCCATGAGGGTCCATGACTCGTTCCTACTTATAGACGTAGAAGAGGTCGGGAGAAAGGGGTTGCCTTTACAAGCTTATCGCTAAGTGAATACTTTTGAGTTAACGGACTCGTAACGTGTTTCCATATAGTGTGAGATTGTGAACTCAAGGTCTTTTCTCTTCCCTTTGACTTGAGTTAGGATTTGATAGAACCATGTAAAGCCGAGAGAATCCATAAGATAGGGAACTCACTGATATTTGATGTATCTCACCCCACTATTGTTGCTATATTACAGGTGTGGGTTGCTGGTTTGATTTACAAGTGGAGCTATGCTTGGATGTTTCAAGAGAAGCTTGGCTTTAGTTTTCCGCTGTGTATTATTTTGTTGTATACAATTGAGGATATTGTATATTGATCTTAGATTTATAATTTTTTGGCTAGTTTCCATATCTTGTACCATTAGTTATATTATGCTTTTATTAGAAATGGTCAAATATGTGAATTATGTCATTAGGCACTTATGATGGTGTCAGTACCAAATAAAACACTTGTATGGTATTATTCTTGATAAATATTATACAGGGCGTTACACTAATAGTAGATTTCCTTCCTGGCTTGGTAGCCCCCAGACGTAGGTGTTGTTATACACCGAACTGGGTTAACAACTCTTTGTGTTTTGTTATTTTCTGTACCATTAACTTTGTTTTACTTTGTTCTTTCTGTTTTAAACAGATATTAATGTCTCGACATCTCTTAGGACATCTGATATCTGCATACCAAAATTTCATTTCCAATTAAGTGATTCGATTTATCAGTGTCCATATACCACCAGTCTACCATTGATCCACATCTACTCTCATATGGCATCAATAACACAAGTTCATTATCAAGATCTCATATGGCTATGTTGGCTTCTTCACCCTTGCTAACTTTGTTTGACCATCAATCAGCAGCAAAATGGTCAACCTTGTTGCAACTGCAGCACTGGACCTTTCCTTTATAAAATTTTCCTTTCTCTTTTGAACATTATTATGCTTCTTCTCTTCAAAGTTTGAGAGCTCTGACTTTTGAACACCACCACCATACTTTTCTTGTTCTCTCGCCATGCTTTCTTCCGGTTCTTTTTGACAAAAGAAGCTTTCAGAGTCTGAGCTTTCAAAGCCTGCTATGACTCCTTTTTCAGAGTGTCTTTCAGTCAGACGCAACTCTTGTACATCTAAACTACTCCGAAGCGCTTCAATTCTCATGGTGCTGGTGTTTTTCAGAGTATCTTTGGCTACAACTATGTATTCAAACTAAGGATTAAGTGATCTTCGTATCTTTTTCGATGATTACTTATTTAGAGAGCGTTTCTCCACAAGACTTCATGTCATCCATCACCACAATCACTCTGGAGATGTAATCACGCACCTTCTCATTGTTCTTCATACTGAGATTCTCATATTGCTTGTGTAGGGACTGCAACTTTATATCCCATGCCGCCTTCGCCGTCGTCGAATCAATAATCTTTTGAAGCACCTTTGTATCCACACACTAATGGATATAGAACAATGCATTCTGATCCTTCTCCCTCATTTTACAATGTGAATTTCTTTGCACTTCTGTGGCATTTTCTGCAACTGACGTGTAACTGTCATTGACGAGATCGAGAACATCTTGAGCTCTAAACAACACACGTATTGGAATCGAAAACCAATTCTAATTATTCTCGTCGAATACTCGAAGCTTTGTGTTCAAGCTACCGCTTCGGCCATTCATCTTCATTCTTGTACAAATAACTCAGTTCTCATCAAACTTGTATACATTGGTTCAACCAAACATGTGGTTGATAGAACTATTCGAAAAATTGTTAGATATAGATGTATCACAACCAATGAGGTACAAAATGTACAACAATTCAATTAATAATAATACCCATGAATTGTAGCGCGAGTGTCCCCCCCGCAACCGCTAATCACTTCTCCACAATAAACAGTTGGATCTAAGACAAATCTAGAGTTTCTACGTTAAATTCTTATGTTCTTATTGTGTTCCTCCATGTATTTATATGAATCATACTAAAAACTATCCACCTTGGTGAATATTAAACCCCTATAAAGACTTCCTGGTTCACAATCCCATCATGGAAACTAGGGAGGTACACTTCCTAATTAACATTTAGAAACATGTAACAAGTTCAAGTAATGTTTGAACTTTTCACTAAGGACTAGCTTGGTTAACAAGTTCAAAAACTCCTATATTTATTCCAAAAACTCCTCAAAGATATGAGTTAGATTATATGGGAATCTAGTTCAGAGAAGGTGAAGTTGGAGCAGAACAAAGAAAATGATACGAGTACCTTTTCTAATGGGAGCTAGCACTAATGAGGTATGCTGATGATTCTTGTCTTAGAGCAGTAGGTTTATATAATAGTGTTTCTTTTTTGCTAGATAGGATAGGTTGGAGCCACTTTGTATCTCTTAGGCATCCTACATATGAGAGCTCACACTTGAGCTTCTCAGCTCATACAATTACGTGTCGCACCCCTTGAGTTGCAGCTTTGTTGCCACTATTGGGTTCATAATGTTTAGCCGCGAGTATGTTTTTAGTCATGACCAAATAGCTGGTATGCTACAATTTCAGTCTGCACCTGACATCCTAAGCCAGCTCCCCCTAGTGGGACCTTTTACACATGAGTTCGCCCTCTTATGGGAGAGGCTGACAAGGACTATATCTCAAGATATGAAAGCGAAAATTTCTTCCGACATCCATAACCCTGTGATCTGATACTTTCAAAAGATTTTAGCAAATTCTACTTTTGGTCGCGAGATAATGGAAGTGTGAACATCAAAGAGCTACTTTTATATATTGTACGTTTAAGCCTAGTCAAATTAATTCTGTAACATTTATGCTCCCTCACTTGAAAAATGTTGCTAAGGCTAGACGTGGAAGCATTTTCATTGGATGATTGATTATCTCCATTGCACTAGCTATGGGTTTAGACGTTGAGGTTGCCACACTTTTTCGTATCGCGAACAGCATTACCCTTGACATCTCCTCTTGTATGGCGCAAATGATAATTAAGATTAAAGGCCCCAGACAGTATTATCTTATAACTCAGTGTGTTGTGATTAGGAGTATCATTTTGTCTACCCCTAGGCACACTGATGTGTGA
This sequence comes from Lathyrus tuberosus, assembly GCA_022829125.1. Taxonomy (NCBI): domain Eukaryota; kingdom Viridiplantae; phylum Streptophyta; class Magnoliopsida; order Fabales; family Fabaceae; genus Lathyrus; species Lathyrus tuberosus. Next base: position 570,954 of record JALAZF010000953.1, on the reverse strand, counting down.
GTCGTGGCTAATTGTCCTTTTGACACCTATGAAAGTGATGATGAGGACACCAACAAACTTCTTGCCGGTAGGGGTGGTGACACTGATGTAGAGATGGATCAGAGAGAATGAGTCTATCCTTCTCTACCACACCTCACCCCATCGCCCAAACATCATCCCACACAACCAGCACAGGCACACTACCCTAGCCAGCCACCTCCCTTATATATGCCTTTTGCATCTCCCTCTTCTTTTACATTTTGTGATTGTCCGTATTGCAGTAGCGTTAACTATGAGCTCAACATACTGCGACACGAGTTTGGTGACTTACGTATTAAGGTGGAGTTTCACAACGAACAATAGGCGGAGTGCGATCAAATGCTTTATGACATGCAGTAGCAGGTGCAGAGCATACAGACAGGTGAGACTCTGCGTCTTTAGTTGATGCAGGAAATGACGTAACAACTGCAAAGACTACAAATCAGAGACATTGAAAATGCTCATCAGATGAGCAACCAAAGTGTGCTACTCGAGGATATGTGGCATTATTTCATTGTGCATGACATAGAGCATCACGATTGTGGGTGTGACTAATGTTGAGGCACTTCTTCTTAGGTTATATCCCTTCTTTTTTTTACTCTTTTATCCTTATATTAAGGACAATGTAGGATTTAAGTGTGGGGGAGGAGTTTCAACATATTTAGGATTTCATTTTTTATCTGCTTAGGGGATTGGAGCACACTTCTAAACACCTTTAGCTTGTGTGATTCATATATGGAGTTTGAGAGATTGGGAAACACTGGGGTAGAAAAAAGGATTTGATCTTGGAAACTTGGGTGACAATTTTTATAATATTTTGTAACAAATTTTAGAAGTATAGTGAATTATAGAATTGTTCTCTCCCCGAGAGTATATCGTTTGATCAAATTGAGTAAACAAATTATCACATTTCTTGTCTGTCATCATTTTCTAACTTAGGGGTATGCTTTTACTTTTGGCAAGTTATTGTGTTGTTTAATGCTATTTACTTTTGTTTTCATTATTTTCTGTCCTAATACATCACATTTAATATTGTGTTTCAAGTCTTTATAATTTTTCTGTAACAAGCACAACAACATAATTTCTATTTCTTCGTCATTAATATTCACCATAAGCTTCACCAAATCAATGATTATGTTGTTTAAGACATTGACATGTTGCAAATTTGATTTTTTTTTGCATCTTTAGATTGTACAGTTACTGCTTTACGAACAATTTGTTCATCAGTGTCTTTGACGTATACTAACTCTCTAATTTGTCTCAAACCTCCCATATCGTCGTTAGGTCCATGATAGGATATGTCAACTCGTCTGAAGCACATAGATGAATCAATCTCGTGACCTTCTCCTTCAATTCTGTCCAATCAATGTTATCTCACACAATGCCTTTTGTCTCATACAATGCCTTTTGTAAAATACACGGTTTCTCGCACTCAGTCACCTCTCCACGACAAACACTTGGACTTAAGACACTTTTGGAGTTTCTACTTGAATTCTTGTGTTTTTTATTGTTTTTTATTGTTTTTCTCTTTGTTTTATATGAGATATACTCAATAGATTCCAATTAATTTGACCTCTAAGATGACAAGAAAATTGACAATACTTAAGTAATTTTAGTTAACATAGAAACAGCCACAGGAAAGACATTAATGCCTCAACTTGATGTCCCTAAACCTATGGTTGAATCAAACAGAAGACAAGAATAGTTAAGAGATTCTTCTGTTCCTGCTTAAGTAGAGAATACACCTCATAATAATGAAGAGAAGAATCATGTTATCTCACAAGACCCCAAGTTTGTTGAAGATCTTTCCAACAGATTTACAAATGACACTTAGTCATTGGAAACCGAAAATCAAGCAAAAGCTATGAATATCCAAAAGTTGTGCAGAGCAAAAATGAAAATCTTCTAAAAAATAAATAAATAAATAAATAAAGGGTCATGCTAACCTGTGTCCCAGGGCACTCGTTAAGAATTTCAAATAAGGAAAATACTATATGTTTTGTTCATTAAATACACAAAAGATTCTTTTAAAAAGTTAATTATTTATGTTTTCAGTACATTAAATACACATATTCTTAGGAAAAAACTTGTATTTTTAGTCTCTTAAAAAAACTTAACTTACCATCTCTTAATTAGTAAACAAAATAAAGGCAACCATGAATATGTTTTTTACCTTGTTTTTCAAGAGATTTACAAATAACTATTTCCAACACATGCTAACTCTTGTGAACAATCTTCTTCTTTATACCAATCTGCAAAGGAAACAAAGAAATGTTCAAAGCAATTGAAATTATGCAACAGAGAACTAAATTATTCAAAGTTCAACATTTCAGATCCCTTAAGAGAAGGAGAATTTCTCAAACTCTTTCAAGAGGGAACGCAGATATCTGTCTCATTCAGGAAACTAAAATTCTTGAGATGGATTCCAAAGTGGTTAATAGTTTATGGAGGGGCCAGGACGTGGAGTGGTCGGCTTTGAACTCTTCTGGAAGATCAGGTGGCATCCTTACAATGTGGAATGGTAAAGCCATGACTGGCTGCTCTAGCTTCCGTGGATTTGGTTTCCTTGGTATTCAATTTTTGTGGAAAAACCAAATGTTGACTGTGATCAAAGTGTATTATCCTTGTCGATTATCGGATAAAAAGAGATTGTGGAGGGAGCTAGTTGATGCGAAGAGAAGACTTTCTAGAGGAGGTTGGATAGTGGGTGGTGACTTTAATGCAGTTAAAAATGCGGAAGAAAGGAAAGGTACTAGGGATTCTAATAGCAGTAGTATGAAGGAATTTGGTATATTCATTGAGGAGATGAATTTGATTGATCTTCCGGCTATTGGAAATCAATTCACGCGGTTCAACTCTAATGGTCTAAGTAGAAGTAGGCTGGATAGAATCTTGGTTGATGATCTTGCTATTTCTTCCATATCCTTGAAGAATCAAGTGGTGGGTGACAGAAATGTGTCGGATCATCACCCTGTGTGGTTGAATTCCAAAACTGTTAATTGGGGTACTAAGCCATTTAGGACATTGAGTTGTTGTCTGTCTCATCATGATTTTCTCCCTTTTGTTAAGAATAAGTGGGATTCTTATTCCTTCTCTGGTTCTTTTTGCAACATCCTTCTCAAAAAGTTCCAAGCCCTTAAAGTGGATTTGAGAAGCTGGAATTCCAACGTTTTTGGTTGGCTAGAGTTAAACATTGAGGATAGTGTCCTAAAACTTAATCAACATGAGCGGAGTTCTGAGATGGATAGAGGTTGTCATAATGAAGAGGTTGTAAAAGATAGGCTTAGAATTGAGGAGGAGATGTGGTCAAACTTGAGGTTAAAAGAGAGCATGTTGGCCCAGAAATCTAGGGCGAGATGGCTTCAAGATGGTGATCTCAACACCAAATACTTTCATAACTTCCTTAAATGGAGGAACCGTTCAAACTACTTTACTGCAGTCAAAGTGGGAGGCACTCTTGTAGAGGATCCTGAGATGATCAAGTCTGAAGCTTTGAAGTTTTTTGAGTTCAGGTATCAGAAACAGGTTCTACTCAAGTCTGGGAGTAACTCTCTCAGAGTCTCTTGTCTTGAAGAGTACGACAAAACTTTCTTAGAGGCCGATTTTGCTGCTGAAGACGTGAAATCTGCTGTTTTTAGCTGCGACGGTAATAAATGCCCAGGGGTAGACGGTTTTAACTTCATGTTTATTAAGTCTTGTTGGGACATCGTTAGAGTGGACTATACGAATTGTATTTTAGAGTTTTTCAAGTCTGGCTACTTACCAAAGATGTTCCCGTCCTCTTTTATCTTGCTGGTCCCGAAGATTTATAATCCCCAAAGTTTTGAAGACTTCCGGCCTATCAGCTTAGTTAGTTGTGTTCTCAAGACTATCTCCAAGATTTTGGCTAGTAGATTGGGTAAGATTATCCATAAACTTATCTCTCCTTCTCAAACTGTCTTCATCCCTGGTCGTCAGTTCTTCGATGGTGTTCTTTTGGCAAGTGAGATAGCCGACTATGCTAAAAGATTTAAGAAGGATTGTCTGTTTTTCAAAGTCGATTTCGCAAAGGCGTATGACTGTGTGGATTGGTCTTACCTTGAAAAAATTCTTGTTGAGATGGGATTTGGTCATAATTGGTCGAAATGGGTTCGAGGCTTAGTGTTCAATAGTTATATGTCGATCCTTATTAATGGTAGTCGCTCGAAGGATTTCAAGGCGGGAAGGAGTCTGAAACATGGCGATCCATTAGCTCCTTATTTGTTTGCCATAGTTGCTAAGGGTATGGCTAGTTTGATTAGATCTGCTTCTACCAATAATATGTTGTCTGCTTTCAAAGTACAGGATTGCCCTACTACTAGTATGCTCTAGTTCGCAGATGATACTCTTCTTATTGGGGACGGTGTCATACCCCAAAATTTTCCCTCTCATTTCTTCATATCATTTTTTCATAAGCTTTCATTTCATTTCATTGCATTCAAGCATAGAAAAATAAAACATTAAGCATTTAGCATTGCATCTTGCATAAGGGCATGGGATCAGGTGATTCTCTAAGGTGTTGATTATCCAAAGCAAGAACAAGAGCCAAGGGTCTCTCAACAAGCCTCAAGGGTCTATTATATCATATATCATCCCACTTGACCTCACAAGTCATTGAAAGAAAGGAAATTATCCAGAGGATTGAATAGTGCAGCATCTCTTATCAAAAACAGTCCAAATTAGGGTTTTGGATTCCATAGGTCTCCTGAGGAAGTTTTGATTCAAACTTGATCTCAATGTTTTCTACATAATATCAAGGGTCTAAGGATGGAAGATTGGCCATTGGTTCATTTCAGAAGAGGTTCAATTGGTCAGAAGATTCAAAATCAAGAAATTGGGGAAAAAGTCAACTGTGCAGTGAAAAAAGTCAACTCCTGACTTTTTAGGGTCAAATTCGTGAAATTCAAGTTATAGATGTTCATTGGACAAGATTTGATCAAGAAATGATGGAGGAATAATGAAAAATCAAGAAATTACAAAGCTACCAAAAATAGAAACTTTGGGGTTTCCAAAAATAGTAAGTGTTGGCCATTTTAGCACCTCTCTTTGAGTCAGGCTTTCTCAATTTTAAAGAATCAAATCAAAAATCCACCAGGCCACAACAAAAGATCTTGTTTCAAGCTTCAAATCCATATAAAGAGCTCTTCGATCGGATCAAAATTAAGGGAGTTATGATCAATCAAAGTTTGGTAAAATCAAGGCAAAAACCAAGTCATGGCAAAGCAAGCGCAGGCCCATAGGCCATAATTTCATCGAACAGTTGGCGTGCCAAATTTCAAGCCAATTTTCTCCATCAAGAAGGCTTAAAATGAAAAATTGTTGAACATCAAAGTTGTTCATCTCCATGTCCTCTTCAACTTTGATGTTGGACATTTTTTCATTTCAACAAGTTATGAAGGTCATACGAGGGCTCGAACATGGTGGTTCCATGCTAAAAGTTCACAAGTCACAAGGCCTTGCTTGCAGCCCAAGTCACACACCCATGCACTAGTTCAGGTTCCTTGTTTTCCAAGCACCTGAGTTGATCCTAACTAACCGAGTTAACTAACTTAACTTGGTGAGTTGAGTCTAACTAACTCCGACCTAGCTCCAAACCCAAACCTCATTCCAAACCACTTATACTCCAAACCTAAAATCTATTTAACAAATGCTTCACTCATTTTCAAGGGTTCAACAATTTTTGTTCCATTTTTCACTCTCAATTCTCTCACATTTCTCTCTAATTTCTCTACTCATTCTTCATCAACTTCTACTTCTCTCTTCCAAAACCACACACAAAAGCTATTATTTCTTGAAGAATAATCACTTTTTACATTGAAAAGTGATTAATTCTTGAGCTAAGCCTCATCTCTTGGTTTGCATTGGTTGGATTTTCTGGAATTTCAGCTTGTTCTTCTTCAATCCAAAGGTTTCTCACCATTTATTTTGGTGAAAGTTGGATTTTGGTGGATTTTCGCGATTTCGTTCGGTTTCGACACATTTCGGCTATTGATTGAAGAATCTCTGGTTTTCTTTCATTTTCTGCACCAAGATTACTTTGCAAAAATTACCAAAGCAAGTCTCCGCTTTGTAGGTTGGTTTTCCCTAAACCTACACTATTTTTAGCTTATTCACAACTTATTCGATGTTGATTTTGTGGATTTTGATTTTGATTCATGTGCTTGAATATGATTCTTGATGTGATTGTTAATTGAATCCAATTGATGTTTGTTGACTGTAATTCAATGTAGTTTCGTGCCTAATTGTGTACATGATCATTTGGATGTTTGGATAAGTGATTGGTGCTTAAAAAGTGATTATGAGAAGTGATTTTTGCAGGTCTGGTACTGTTCAGTCGATTTGCACCTTAGTGCAATTGATTGCACCTTTGTTTTTTTCACTAGAAAGTGCATTCTGTAGTTGTGCAATCGATTTGCACCCTGCTGCAATCGATTTGCACCTGTAACTTTTGTGTTTTTGGCTTGTTTGGAAGCATGTATTGATACCTATTCCACCTCTAACCTTCATGGCTTTGTGTGATGCATATTTGTAGAATTTTCTAGGGTTGTTTAACCTCTAGTTGCTGGATGCATGTGAATCTTTGATGCATGATTATCCAATTGTTGATTTGCTTGCATTCTTGAAGCATGTTTTTGAGGCATTTTGGTTCATGTGGGAATAATGACTTGTTGAATTTGTGTAATCTCTTGAAGATGAGTGTGAGATGATATATGTGAGTGTGGTGCTGTAGTGTGCACAAGTTGGATCATGTTTGCTTTTGCCTTGCTTGAACATGTGTTTTCCGTTGACAACGATCATGGTGTATGATTAATTAATCTTGACGCATGTTAATGTGAAATTGTCTTGTATGTTTGAATTGAACTATCATGATATGTTTTAAGTTCTGACTTTGCTCCATTCTCACTTCATTTTGTTCACATCACCTTTGTATGCACACAATTTTTGCGACACGCGACTCTTGGATTTTCATCGTTTATGGTCACGCTTGCGTGGTTGCGTTCTTGATGTGATAAACACATAGGACACACCCCTTGAACATGCTAATCGTGCATTAATGTTTGTGTTGCTAGAATTGTGTTATACATGCTTGTTAGCTTTCTATTCCTTGAGGTGCATACTTGCTTCAATTTGTTCACATGCTCAATGTTATGCATCCTTTCATGATGTACATTTTTCCATGATGTTTTCAAGGTTATTCAACATAATGTATGATGTGTTTGTGACCATGATTAGTTGAGGAAGGTATGATGTTGGATACATGTTTGCTATGTCATGATTGAATTGCATTCAAATGCATTGCATGCTGTCCTGTTTCTACTGCTGATTATACACATATGTGTTGTTGTAGGTGCTGCCAAATGCTTTTTACACCCATTTTGTAGGCTAAACATGTGCTGTTAATTGCTGTTTGGTACATGATGATAGTTTTTACTGCTGCATTGCATTTATGAGCTGTAATTGTTGTTGTTTTCATTGTTTCATTCCATTTTATTTGTTTATTTGGATAGCACGATATGTTGTCTTGTGTAGAATTTTCTTCACACCTTTAGGACATTTCTTCTTTAATTCTTAGCTTGTTAATAATTACTTGTTATTCTTTTCCTTATGGCATTACTTGTAAATTGTTTTAAACTAACATTTTCATGTAGGAGCTAAAGGTAAGTAAGTGTGTGGACTTAGTTCCACATACATTTCTTTCTCTTATACTCTCTTATTTCTTTTAAACTTTCTACTTGTGTTTGTTAAGCATTTACATGCTTTCATTGAATAACTTTTTTCATCCCTCTTTAAGATCAACTTAACTTCCATTTTGGAAGTAAGTTGTTTCTTTTGCTCTTCTTCTTCTTTCTTTTAGAAGTAGGTTTGTTAAACCACATTAACCATAGGATCTCCAAGCATGCTAACACTAGGGTGTGTCTTAGTCTCCCTTTAGTTTTCACCTTTATTCCTCTTTTGAGTCTCTTCTCTCTCATCTCAAAACAAAAGTAAAAAACACCTAATAAAGGCATAACAAATATTGTATTTGAGCTTTTCATGTGAGAATAAGGAGGTGAGGGGTCTTCTCTCACTTTCTTAGAATGTTTAGCGTACGTCCCGTCTTGGGTCGATATGCGAGGCATTCGATCTTACATGAGGGACTTAAATACAATGTGCGTTACTAAACGCCAATAAACAAAACACTTCTTTCCTAAAATACAAAAACAAACAAATAATTCTTCTCTCATCTCTTCACTCATTCCTTAAGGACTCGTCAAGTCCGTTCTACCGCAAACCGGCAACGCCTAAGTCTCCCAACAGCGAGCTGCAACACCTAACTGCTGGGACGCGCACTCTGACGTCTCCATTAAAAAACACAAACAACTTTTCCCTTAGTGAGGGGAACTACGTCGCTCTGATTCTCATGCTCCCGATGAGATACGTAGGCAGTGGGGTATGGCCCATTCGAGCACTTCATTTATTTTCCCTACATTTGTTTCTTGTTCTCTCTCCTTTCTTTTCTTTCTCCTTTCCTTTCTACCTTTCTTTTCCAGTATCGTTTCCTACACCCTTTGATCGAGACAAGCAAGCGTGGATCCCATCGGGTACGGTGGATGCGTGGGGGCGCTAATACCTTCCTCTCGCGTAACCGACTTCTGAACCCAGTTCTCTTGGTCGCAAGACCATGCTCTTTCCTCCCCTCAGGTTTATGCGGTGTTTCCTTTCCCTCTCTTGGGATAAATACACATTGCTGGCGACTCTATTTCGGTGCCACTTTCGCGTTTGTACTTGGATGAAAATCCTGGGAGCGACAGACAGATCGGTGTTAAATATCTGGGCTTTCAAGGCAATCCTGCGGGCGTTCGAAGTGACTTCTGGTCTTAAAATTAACTTTTCTAAAAGTTGTATTTATGGGATTGGAGTTGCGCCAGAATTTCTTTTAGCTGTAGAACAGTTTCTGCATTGCAAATCAGGTAATCTCCCCTTCAAATTTCTGGGCCTATCAGTGGGAGGAAACCATCGTCGTTACTCGTTCTGGAATCCTGTTATCTCTTGCTTGAAAAATAGATTGTCCAGATGGAATGGTTGGAATCTGTCTATTGGGGGAAGAGTTTCCTTAATAAACTCGGTTCTTGTCAACCTCCCTATTCATCATTTGGCCTTCTATAAGGCTCCTAAGAAAGTTGTGCAGGAAACTGTCGCTATCCAACGCCGATTTCTTTGGGCTGGTGCATCTGATAAAAGGTTCGTGACTTGGATTTCTTAGAATTTTGTCTGTAAACCGAAGGATCTCGGAGGTCTTGGAATTAAACATGTTGGTCGTTTTAAGTGTTCCCTTCTTGCAAAATGGTTATGGAAATTCTACCGAGGTGGAAACGAAATATGGAGGCAGACGCTTGTTAACAGATATGGCATTTTGAGTATTAAAACGCAAACAACTTTTGATGTTGGCAGCTCGAAGAACGACTCGCTGTGGATGAAGGAATTGTTATCTATCTCAGTTTTTGAATCTTATAAGTTTCTGTAATTTATTAGATTGCTCGATTGGTGATGGCGCAAGAGTCGCATTCTGGAAGGCGGTATGGCTTGGAGATACGACGTTGAAAACCAGGTTTCCTACCATGTTCCAGGCCTGCAGAAACTCGGCTAGTTCTGTTAGAGAGATGGGAGAGTGGGACAGTGACCATTGGAGTTGGAGGTTGCGTGAATCGTTGGATATTGTTGGTACATTACCTGAACCTAAATGGATTGATTATTGTCAGCTGCTGGAAGAAGCCACTATCTTAAAGGATGTGGACGACGAATGGATTTGGCCATTCCATGATTCATTGTCGTTCACGGTTAACTCGTTTTACTCTTGCTTGAATACCTCCTATTATGCTAATGCAATTAAGAATGATAACGCTGACCTTCTGCTGTTATTATGGAAGACGGTTTTACTGGCAAAAGTTCAAATTTTCAGTTGGAGGTTGGCTCTTGATAGGCTGCTCACGAGATCAAATTTGGTAGTAAGACGATTGATTGATAATGAGCACGGTAAGGTATGTCTGTTCTGCTTCCATCATCTTGAGGATTCGTTTCATCTTTTCTTCTCCTGTCATAAATCCTCCATGGTTTGGAGCAAAATATGTGAGTGGGTGGACATAGGAAGAATTTTGGAACCTAGTTGCTCTCTTCATGCGAATACTTGGAATTGGATAAAGGTCGAAGCATAGCGGGAAAGATAAACTCATTATGGTTCTTAACTTGCTGGAATATTTGGAGGACTAGAAATAATATCTTGTTCAACGAAGCGGTGTTCAATGTTAACGACATTGTCAATGATATTAAAGTCACCTTGTGGAATTGGTTGATGTTAGGTAGACAAGATAGTAAGTTATGTAGGTTGTACGAATGGTATAAATATCCGTTCGATTTTATGTAATTGTTTTGTTTGCTTGTCGGTTGTGGTTCTTTGGTTCGAGATTTCCTTAATCTCCTATTAATGAAGTTGCTTATAAAAAAAAATTTCAGATACACAAAACAACACTCATTTTCCTTTACACTTCTTTTCAAGAATAACAATAAAGAAATTTGTTTAACATAAAGAAGAAACACTTTATGTAGGAAAGAACTTTTAATATTATGTTTCATACTTGATATATAACTATAATGTTTTTGGATTGAGAAAAATATTTTTTAAAAGATTATAAGTTTTTTTAATTTGTTTCTTTTATAAATTAAAAGACTAATTTTAATGTACTATAACATAAACATACATTATAGAAGATCAAAATATAATCAAAATTATAGTTTTTTCAAAAAGTTATATTTCAAAAATGATTTTTATAAAAAACTATTTAAAATAGTTTCAAAATTAAGTGATTTTTTAAAATTTTGACATCCAAAAATTTTTTCGATAAAATAATAAAATATCTAAAATAATATTTTAAAAATAACTATTCAAGTCAAATTTTCATTTAAAACTTTTACGAAAAATTTCTTTATAAAAATTCTTTACAACAAAATATATTACACTATAAAATTCATTTAAAAAAAAACAAAACAAACGGACCCTTAGACATTCAAAACCAAAAATCAAGCAAGCTATGTTATCCAAAAGTAGTGCAGAGCAAAAAGGAAAATCGTCTAAAAAAAAGAAATAGTAGACAAAATAAAGACAACTAACCATGAATATCTTTTTTTATCTTTCCTTTCAACAGATTTACAAATAACCTCTTTCAGCGCATTCTCAAGTCTTGTGAACAATTTTTTTCCTTTCACCAATCTGCGAAAAAAGAACAAAATAATGTTCAAAGCAATTGAAAAACATATTACATACTCTAAACAACAGTCCCTTTTTTCTTTAAACTTCTTTTCAAAAATAACAAAGTATATAAATTTGTTTAACATAAAGAAAAAACAAATTATTAATGGAAAAATGTCTCAATGGAAAGAACATTAAAAATAGTTTCAAAATGGAACACTCACTATCAACGAATGCTAACTAGTGAACAATCTTCTTGTTTTCTGTGGTTTGCAAATGTTAGAATTCGGGTATGATAATCCTGGATAGCTTTGAAGAATCATGTTCGTACACTTTTCGAACAAAGTATTTCGACCCTATTCTTGCCTGGGTTCACGAAATCTTTGTGGGGATAATTCTTGAAGAACAATCTGTTCCTGGCAAAAGAGAACTGATCAGGAATGTAGAGAGAAAGTATCATTTTTTTTATGTAACCGAAAACCGAGGCCAAATGACTCCTTATATAGGAAATCAATAACAGAAACCGAAAAGACACAACTGTTCAGAAAACGGTTATGTTGGTTGGGAAAGGGTTCAACTATTCAAAAAAAATTCGAACGGGGCGCTGCCCCTTGGACCCCAATGGGGCGCTGCCCCGCACCCCGCACCCCGCCAGGGGCTTCGCCCCTTGGAACCCCAACGGGGCGCTGCCCCGCACCCCGCCAGGGGCTTCGCCCCTTGGAACCCCGTTTCAAATATTCGCATTCAATTATACATTGGCTCGACGAGCGTGCACTCCGCACTACCCTAACTCGTTTCCAAGCTTAACGCATAATTGCATCGGCCTATAGTAAATCACATTACTACTAAAATATATTGATGATACTAAAATCACCAACAAATCCCCCCCATTTTAATGTAATCCTTGATTTACTCAGTATATACAATAATATATACAAGGGTACAACACACAGGTATAACGATCAAACAAATGCATAGACGAAAATGTCTTGCGATTGAATTTTCATCTTAGTACAAATACACATTCCAAATACTCGAAAATCGGGGTGTCATATCGATTGAACCCGTCAATCCATTTGAATATCTGAAGATATAGTACACATATGTTTCTTAAAATACTCTACTATTCATACTTGACACTTTACAAGCCATGTGTCCTTATCCATTAATGAGCATATAGGAAGCCAAGTCCAAGCTTCCTGAAGCGGCAAAACTTCATGCTCACATAGGTGATCCTTTTAATCTTGCTCCTGCATTTGCAATTTTTCAAAAGAACCATTAAGAAGATATACTTCAACCTAGCCATCACTTGCAGGTCTGAGCACATACCTTGGGAAGATAAACACAATTGCTCCAATCTCTAACTATGATCTTTCCACATTGAATTCTGCTTCTAACGTTGTATTAGAAGGGAATTGGGTATACCATAACTAATAGATTTAAATGGACTTTAATCCCATCTCAATTACCGACTTCTTCACTAAGTCTCTAGCTAACCCCTTCGTCAAGTGGTCAGCTAAGTTTTGTTGCGACCGAACAAAATCAATAGATATCACCCCATTCATGATTAATTCCCTAATCATACTATGTCTAACACCCAAATGTCTAGACTTTCCATTGTATATTTGACTATAAGCTTTAGCCAGTGTGGCAGTACTATCACAACGGATAGAAATTGGTGATATCGGTTTAGGCCATATCGGAATCTCATATACCAAATTCCTTAGCCATTCCGCTTCTTTACCAGCAGCAGCTAATGCTACAAACTCAGATTCCATTGTGGAACCAGTTATACATGTTTGCTTCTTGGAAGCCCATGAGATGTCACCTCCCCCAAGCAAGAACACCCATCCACTTGTAGAGGATGAATCTTCAGCATTATTTATCCAACTAGCATCCGAATAACCCTCTAACACCGAAGGAAATCCCATATATGACAATCCATAATCCATAATTCATAGTACCCTTCAAGTACTTGAATACCCTAGTTATCGCATGCCAATGATGTCTACTAGGATTACTAGTAAATCTGCTCAACTTTCCAACCGCATAAGCAATATCCGGTCTAGTGCTAATCATAGCATACATCAAAGAGCCTATAGCTCTTGAGTATTCGAGTTGATCCACAGGTTTACCTGTATTTGGCATAAGCTTTTCTCCCGGATCCATGGGAGTACTTACTAGAGAACAACTTTCATAATTGAACTTCTTGAGTATTTTCTCGATGTAATGAGATTGCGTAATTACAATCCCCTTATTCTCCCGTTTAATCTTAATACCAAGAATAACGTCCGCTTCTCCCATATCCTTCATGGAGAACTTTGATGACAAGAAATTCTTCGTTTTATCAATTTGATTTTGGTCGGTGCCAAAGATCAACATGTCATCAACATATAGACAAATGAAAACTCCTTTATCGGATGTATCAAATTTGCTATATACACATTTGTCAGCTTGGTTTAGAATGAAACCATTAGACATGTTGTGAATCGGATGCCTTGAACAAAGTATTAAACGGTTTCTTTAAGCACAAGAAACTCACAAGGGTTAGGTTAACAAAGAAAAAACAAAGGAAAAACAACAAGGATTGGTTATAAAACTGTTATTCTTTCCTTTCTCCTTAAAACAAGGATTACAAGTATACAAGAATAACAAACTAACCACTCTCACTCTTTCTAGGTTTTGTCACACTTTAGAATGAGAGACTAGCATGCTATTTATAATAAAACCTAGCACACTAAACTAATGGGCCTTTAACAAATTACCCATTACAAGCTAACTTAGATTTCAAGCTAACTTAAACAATTGGATCCTTAACACAAGACCCAATTCAATATGCTAACAAACCCTAGCAATATTAACTAATGCACGTTAGAACAAACTTCGACTACAATCATGCATTATTTTTCGACAGAAACATGTGAACCAACTTCGACGGCATGCTTCTTCTAGAGTTCGATCCAAATTCCACAAATCTCCACCTTGGATCTAACTCTAACAACAAGAAAACAAACTAGCTTTCTTCATGCAGCTTTATCAACTGCATACAGTGGAAAAACTTGCAACTTGGCAACGTCTTGGTGATCATATCAGCAGCATTATGATCTGTCGAAACCTTCAGCACTTGGACTTCTCCATGCTCGATTACCCCTCTGACGAAATGCAGCCTCACATCAATGTGCTTGGTTCGCTCATGATAGGCTGAGTTCTTCGACAGGTGTATTGCACTTTGACTATCACATTTAACAGTGATAACTGGACCTTGAAGTTTCAGCTCCTTTGCAAAACCTTCAATCCACAATGCTTCCTTCACAACTTCAGTGAGGGCAATATATTCAACTTCAGTGGTTGATAAGGCAACAACCTTCTGGAGCGTCGCTTTCCAACTGATTGCTGTGCCAAACATTGTGAAAACATATCCAGAAATAAACTTTCTGGAATCCATACAACCTGCATAATCAGAGTCAACAAATCGTTCGACTGCTGCTTTACTATCTTCACCCAAGGCTCCACCATAAATTAGGACTCTATTCAGAGACCCATTTATGTACCTTAAAATCAACTTCAATGCTTGCCAGTGAGCCTTTCCAGGATTCGACATGTACCTGCTCACAAGACTCACTCCATATGCTATGTCAGGTCTTGTACAGACCATAGCATACATCAAAGAACCAACTATATTAGCATATGGAATGCTATTCATATAAGTTCTTTCGACATCAGTACTGGGACACTGATCTATACTCAGCTTGAATTGAGGGTTTGTCGGAGTTACAACAGGCTTTGAATTCGACATACCATACTTTTCGAGAATCTTCCGTAGGTATGCCTCTTGACATAAGCATAATTTCGATTGCTTTCTATCTCTTCGAATGTCAATCCCAAGAATCCAGGACGCAGCTCCCAGATCCTTCATTTCGAACTCCTTACTGAGTTCAGCCTTCACCCTCATTACCTCTTCGACATTGTTGCTTGCTATTAGAATATCATCCACATAAAGCAACAAAATAACAAATGAATTACCAGGTCAAAATCTAAAGTAAACACAGTGGTCGAACTGACTTCTGATGAAACTTATGTGTGCCATGAACTTGTCGAATCTCCTATTCCACTGTCTAGGAGATTGTTTCAGTCCATATAAAGATCTCTTCAGCTTGTACACATAATCTTCCTTCCCTTTTTCGACATACCCTTCAGGTTGCCTCATCAGGATCATTTCATCTAGGTCACCATACAAGAATGCAGTCTTCACATCCATCTGTTCCAGTTCAAGGTCGAACTGTGCCACCATGGCAAGCAACATTCGAATGGACCTGTGCTTTACAACAGGCGAGAACACATCATTGAAGTCGACACCTTCTTTCTGAGTGAACCCCCTAGCAACCAACCTTGCCTTGTATCTTTTCGACGCCACTCCTTCGATTCCTTCCTTGACTTTGAAAATCCATTTACAACTGACTAACCTGGCTCCAGCAGGTTTCTTGATCAGTTCCCATGTGTCGTTGTCATGAAGAGATTTCATCTCATCATCCATGGCCTTCAGCCATTTAGTCTTCTTTCGACTCCTCATAACTTCCTTATAGTCTCTAGGTTCTTCGTCGAGAACCTCACTTACAGAGATTAAGGCATAAGCTATAAGATCTGCATACCCAAGTCTCTGAGGTGGCTTGATGACTCTTCTCGACCTGTCTCTTGCTAATAGGTAGTCATTATCAGTTTCCTCATCTTCGACTTCATCTGGGGTACGCTCTTCAGCATCAACATGCTCCACCTCAACAGGAATCTCTCCCTGTTCCAGCTCTTCGTCGGCAACATCAATTTTCTTGAAAGCCATCTCAGCTTCATTGAAAACTACATCTCGACTGGTGATACACCTCCTGTGACCTGGCTCTAGGCACCATAGCCTATAAGCTTTGACTCCTTCAGGGTATCCCATGAACATGCACTTCAAAGCTCTAGGCTCGACCTTGTCTTGCCTAATGTGAGCATAGGCCACACAGCCAAATACTCTCAGTCTGTCGAGACTAGGTGGATTTCCCGACCAAACTTCTTCAGGTGTCTTCATATCTAATGCAGTCGAAGGACATCTATTTATCAGATATGCAGCTGTCGAAACAGCTTCAGCCCAAAACACCTTCTTTAATCCAGCACTAACCAACATGCATCTAACCCTTTCAAGGATTGTTCGATTGAATCTCTCATCTAAGCCATTTTGTTGAGGAGTACCTACTACAGTCTTATGCCTTGCAATCCCAGACTCAGCACAGTAACTGTCGAACGCTTTGTTGCAGAACTCAAGGCCATTGTCGGTTCTCAACCTCTTAACCTTTCTGCCAGTTTGAGTTTCGACCAGAATCTTCCAACTTTTGAAATTCTCAAAAGTTTCATCCTTCGTCTTCTGAATGAATACCCATAGCTTTCTGGAATAGTCATCAACAATGGATAGAAAATACCTTGCACCTGAGTGTGAAGGATTCCTTGCAGGCCCCCAAAGATCAGCATGAATGTAATCAAGGGATCCATGTGTTCTTTGCTTGCCTTTGTTGAACTTCGCCCTACAGGATTTACCAAATACACAAGATTCACAAAAATCTAACTTTTCGACTTTGTCACCACCTAGCAGGTTTTGCTTCCCCAATTCGACCAGGCCTCTTTCGCTGACATGGCCCAATCTCATGTGCCATAACTCTGTCTTCGACATAGGTTTCGTGGATACAACATTTGTCGAACCACTTACAACCTCAGCCTCCAGGGTATACAAGCCTTGGTTTTTCACGCCTCTCAAGACTTCCTTCGACCCTTTCATGACTCTCAGGGTACCTTGCTCTCCTTTGAGAACATATCCCTTTCTGTCGAATTCACCAAGATAAATTAAATTTCTCTTCAAGTCAGGTACATACCTAACTTCAGTCAATAATCTTATTGACTCATTATGGAGCTTGAATCTCACGGATCCAATACCTGTAATTTTGCAAGCTTTGTTGTTTCCCAGCAGCACTGATCCTCCATCTTGATCACATAATTCTTCAAACACATTCTTGTTTGGAGTCATGTGCCAAGTACATCCAGAATCCATAATCCACTCTTTTCTTGAGTCGCTGCTTGAAACTACAAGAGCATCAGATGAGTCGAAGTCATCTTGAACAATGGCTGCGTTGCCATTATCCTTACCTCCATGATCTTTCAATCGTTCAGGGCACACTTTTCTTGTGTGACCCTCCTTCTTACAGTGATAACATCGAAAACCAGATGTTTCGCCACTAGAAGAATTCTGCTGACTTTTACCTTTCTTCTTGTCAAACCTACCATCCTTTCGCAAGAATTTTCCCTTAACTGCCAAACCTTCACCAACCGTCGAAGGTTTATGCTCCTTTCGTTCATTCAGGTCCTTAGAGTACAAGGCTGATTGAACTTCTTCAAAGGTCAGGGACTCCCTTCCATACAAGAGAGTTTCTTTGAAGTGAGCATGTGTTCTAGGCAAAGCGCACAAAAACAATAATGCTTGATCTTCGTCATCGATCTTCACATCGATATTTTCAAGATCAAGAATCAGCTTGTTAAACATATCCAACTGCTCAGTCAAAGCTTTGTCTTCACTCATCTTAAACGAATACAAAGCTTGCTTCAGGTAGAGTCGATTCACCAAAGATTTTGTCATGTATAAGCTTTCAAGCTTCACCCATAACCCTGATGCCGTCGTCTCATTTGATACCTGTCGAAGAACCTTATCACCAAGGCTCAACAATATTGCGCTGTGTGCTTTCTCTATCATGGTAGTCTTTTCTCTTTCAGTTAACGCAGTGGCCATAGCTGCCATTCCCTTCAACGCTTCCAAACAACCCTGCTGAACCAGTAGGGCTTTCATCTTCAAGCGCCACAGACCGAAGTCGTTCACTCCGGTGAACTTCTCGATCTCATACTTTGTTGAAGGTATCTTCTCCACGCTCACCGCACCAATTTGTTGTGAATCAGATGCCTTGAACAAAGTATTAAATGGTTTCTTTAAGCACAAGAAACTCACAAGGGTTAGGTTAACAAAGAAAAAACAAAGGAAAAACAACAAGGATTGGTTATAAAACTGTTATTCTTTCCTTTCTCCTTAAAACAAGGATTACAAGTATACAAGAATAACAAACTAACCACTCTCACTCTTTCTAGGTTTTGTCACACTTTAGAATGAGAGACTAGCATGCTATTTATAATAAAACCTAGCACACTAAACTAATAGGCCTTTAACAAATTACCCATTACAAGCTAACTTAGATTTCAAGCTAACTTAAACAATTGGATCCTTAACACAAGGCCCAATTCAATATGCTAACAAACCCTAGCAATATTAACTAATGCACGTTAGAACAAACTTCGACTACAATCATGCATTATTTTTCGACAGAAACATGTGAACCAACATCGACGGCATGCTTCTTCTAGAGTTCGATCCAAATTCCACAAGACAAAACAACCTCATCAAACTTTTGATGCCACTGCTTTGGAGCTTGTTTCAGCCCATACAACGACTTAACTAGCTTACACACTTTATGCTCATTACTAGGCATTACAAATCCTTCAGGTTGCTTCATATACACTTCTTCTTCCAAATCACCATTCAGAAATGCTGTTTTGACATCCATTTGATGAATCACTAGATTATGAATAGCCGCCAAGGCAATCAACAATCTAATAGTATTGATACGGGCAACTGGAGCATAGGTATCGAAATAATCAATCCCTTCCTTTTGTCTGAAGCCTTGGATAACTAATCTAGCTTTAAACTTGTCAATTGTACCATCGAGTTGGCGGTGCAGTTTTGTGATTCTTGTTGAGATATTTTGCACATTTATTCTTGATGAATATAACATGAGTTTGACTATTTATTTGGATTTTTATAAGCCTTGTTTCTAGTTTTGGTTGATGCTTACATGTGGCTTGAATATTGAATGGAATGTTTTTGATACTTGACCTAGTTTGGATCCTTTTGATCACTTGTGCTTAAGTGAAGCTTGAAATGATTATTTGATGTGATCATATACTGTTTTGGCTTGTTTATGACTTTGGAATCATTCTCATTTGATCATTTTCCTAATTGTGGTTGATTTTCCAAGTTAACTATGTTTTGGCCTTACTCCTTTGTTGTCCTTGAACTAGTTTCTGTGTGATGCCTTCTCATATGATCAAATGGATGCTTGTAGGCTCTTGTTTTCTTTGAATAACATGTATAAGATTCTGATCCTCTTGATACGATGTCCACTGAGTGACCTTTTCTCTTCTTGCCTCACATGATCTTTTGTTGCTTATATGGATTACTTAAGTGAGTGTTTGCATAGTTTTGATGCATGTTTTGAAGTTGATCCTTGATGTTTCTTCTTGCCATTCATGGGTTGATGTTTGGATTGATATACATGGCTATGCTACTGCCTTGCTTGGATTCATGCCATAATCTCACATGTTTGTCCTTTTGAGGTGTGCCTTACAAGATCTTTTTGTGAACAAATGCTTGTTTATGGTTAAGATGCATGCCTTGAACTTTCTTGCTCTTCCTTTGATCATTAACATGAGATGAATATGACATGACTTGCTTGCTTCCCCATCTTATTTATCATATCATTTGACCTCACTTCACTTTGTTTGATGGTTGATTGTACTTCTTGTTTAGTTTTAAGTCATTTGGTGTGTTCATTAGTGCATTGTTTTTACCTAATTGTTTTGACTTCCATTCTTGAAGTTTGGATTGAGGTGTATACATTTGATGTTGGTGCTGGTCTTGAATGATTAGATATGATGTTTTCACTGCTCATTACTTATGTTCATCACATTTCTTGAGTTGCTTAATGTTGCATCTTCTCCTCCATCTCTTTCTTCTTTCTTCTCTTTTAAATCTTAAGACTTAAGTACATGGGAAAAGAGGAATGAGGGATCTCCCTTCACTTTTCTAGAGTGTTTAGCATACGTCCCGTTGGTGGCGACCATGTGACGCATTCGCTCCTATGTCATATACTTTAGTGCAATGCGAGTTTCAAACTATCTTCAATCCACTTCTGTCTAAAAAACACAAACCAAGTTCAAATCATTTTTATCCTTCGGGATTGTTGGGTTTCAAATCATTTTCGGAAAAAAGCACGTCGCTCATAAAAAACACTTAACCGTTGTGTGGTCGTTACCACGAACTACAGACGCTCTGATTTCCTCTTTCTCGTCCGATTGAGGATACATAGGCACAAGACGGCAATGTCTTACCGAGCAACCTCCCCCCTTTAGTGCGTAGTCTGTCGAACTACTCGACTCTGATTCTTCGTTCGTCCACGAAGATACGTAGGCATAGGATTGTGATAATCCTTGCGAGTCCGTTTTTGTTTTTCTCTTCCCGTTTCCGTTTAGCAGTAGGCTTTAGATAACTCACCCTTTGATTAGAACAACAAGCGTGGATCCCATCGAGTACGATGGACAAGAGGAGGTGCTAATACCTTCTTCTCGCGTAACCGACTCCTGAACCCGGACTAAGGTTGCGATGACCATGTCTTTCCCTTCTTTAGATTTTCTTCGATCGTTTCCTTTCCCCGCATCGGGATAAATAATGTTCGGTGGCGACTCTTCTGTTTTGTTTCCGCCGGTTGTTTTACGCAGTTGCGACACAAGTTATCATATTTCTTGTCTTTCATCTTTTTCTAACTTAAGGATTTGCTTTCACTTTTGACAAGTTATAGTGTAGTTTTATGCTATTTATTTTTGTTTTCATAGTTTTCTGTCCTCATACATCAAATTTCTTATTGTGTTTGAGCTCTTTAAAAATTTTCTGTAACGACAACAACATAATTTATTTATCTTCGTCATTAAAATTTACCCTAAGCTTCACCAGATCAATGATTATGTTGTTGGAAATTTGATCCTTCCTGCATCTTCAGACTGTATAATTCCTGCTTGGCGAACAATTTGTTCATCAGCATCTTTGACGTATACTGACTCTCTAATTTATCTCAAACCTCCCACGACATCGTTAGGCCTGCGATATGATATGTCACCTCATCAGAAAAACATAGGTGAATTAATCTTGTGACCTTCTCCTTCATTTTTGTCCAATCGATATACGCCAGGACAATCGGTTCGTCTCACACAATACCAACAAATCTTTATCCTTCCTTTGTCATTATATGATAAAATTAATGTCATATATATATATATATATATATATATATATATATATATATATATAATACTGCAGATCAATTTAATATTTATGGACTGTACCACGGGAGCTACGGTCTCTCGCACTCAGTCCCACTCAATTTAACCTCTAAAGCTGACAAAGAAAGCTGGCAATACTTGATGCCTCAACTTGATGTCCATAAACCTTTGGCTGAATCAAACAAAAGACCATAATAGTTAAGAGTTTCTTTCGTTCATGGTTAGGTACAGAATACACTTCATAATTATGAAGAGAAGGATGATAATATCTCACAAGACTTAAAGTGTGTTTAATGTCTTTCCAACGAGTAGTTATTGGAAACCAAAAATCAAGCAAGCTGTGAATATCCAAAAAGTAGTGCAGAGCAAAAATGAAAATCGTCTACAAGCAAAACCGAAAAAAATGAAATAGTAGACAAAATAAAGACAACCAACCAAGAATATGTTTTTTACCTTGCCTTTCAACAGATTTACAAATAACCACTTTTAGTGCATTCTCAACAAACTTTTTCCTTTCACCACTCTGCGAAAAAAGAACAAAATAATGTTCAAAGCAATTGAAAAACATTTCACTTTCACATACTCTAAACAACAGTCCCTTTTTTCTTTAAACTTCTTTTCAAAAATAACAAAGTAAATAAATTTGTTTAACATAAAGAAAAAACAAGTTATTGATAGGAAAATGTCTAGTGGAAAGAACATTAAAAATAGTTTCAAAATGGAACACTCACTATCAACGGATGCTCTATCTAACTAGTGAACAATCTTCTTGTTTTCTGTGGTTTCCAAAGAGATCAATAACGTAATGTGGTTTCTTACTACTCATATATAACAACTATGACATTCAGAGTCATTCAAGTTCAGCAGTAGAAACTATAACAGCTCATGTGGTTTCGTACTACTCATGAACCGACAACTGTATTATAGAGAAAGTTTACAGCTAGCTAACTAGTGATTCATTTAGGGTGTGTTTGGTTCTCTAGAGAAGTTGTAAAGAGAGAAATTGTGAAGAAAGAAGTAGATAAGAGAGAAAGATGTAAGAAGTATGATAGATTTAAAGTATAGATTAATATAAGAGAAATAGAAGAGAAACAGAAAAGAAAGAAAAAGAACAATTTTTTGAGATGACTAATAAGTCCTTTTTTAAAACTATCTATTTAAAATATAGGCTTAAATGCAGTTTTGGTCCCCCAACTTACATTTTTCTAAACTTTTAATCCCCCATTAAAAAAACCAGGTTTTTGATCCCTCACTTTGAAATATCTTGGAATTTTCTAGGTCCCCCTCCACTTTTGGGGATGTGGCACATGAAATGTCTGACGTGGCCCAGGGTGGGTGGCGCCACGTCATTAAAAATATTTTACATATTAAAAATTCCTTTTTTTTTCTTAATTTTATTTAATATTCCTCTTAATTTTATTTAATCTTCTCTATTTGTATTTCTTTTCCTTTTCAATACCTATAGCATAATCGTTTCTTCGATTCGATACCTGCAGCATCTACATCTTCAAACCATACAAACCTTTGCTACAAATACTCTTCATAAACCAAAACAACAAATCACAACACTACTTCATTCAACTACAAACACACCTTCAAACAAAACCAGAACTTTCGTTCAACCCACAGCCCATTCACGACCCAAACACACATCCAACAACATCCACAACCTTCACTTTTTCTTCAATCCATAAATCACCAAAATAATTCACTGCACTTACCTATAAATCGATCTCCACAATTCCAAATCGATTCATCTTCAACACGAACAACATAATCACAAACCCATCCTTCCATTCCCGTCGGCCACCGCTCATTCAATAGCCTCCATCTTCGACTAAACCTTAACTCAAACCACCATTTCGAACCTTCAACTTCTTGCATCCGCCGCACCACCACCACCCATCCACAATCGCGATTGAGAGGAGAAAGAACGAACACAGTGAGAAATCGAGAGAGAGAGAGAGAGAGAGAGAGAGAGAGGGGGGGAGAGAGAGAGAGAGAGGGATTGTGTTTGAGAGAGGTACAGAAGAGGGACAGAATCGTGAAATGGTGAAAGCATCGTGTTTTTTTTCTTCTGAAAGTAGAAAGGGTGTGTTTTGGTTTAGGAAAAGGGAAGAGGACAAGCATGTTTTCGCACTTCTGGGTTCACTTGAGAAACTTAGGGTTCATCAGAAGACATAGAGAAAGAGAAGATGAAAGGAAAGATGAAAGGATAAAAAATGAAATTGTTAAGAAATAAAAAAATGGAAGAAACGATTATGATTCTTTTGTGGTTTGAGAAGATTAAATAAAATTAAGAGGAATATTAAATAAAATTAAGAAATAAAAAAATGAAATTTTTAATATGTATAATATTTTTAATGACGTGGCGCCACCTGGGGCACATCTGACATTTCTTGTGCCACATCTCCAAAAGTGGAGGGGACCTAGAAAATTCCAAGATATTTCAAAGTGAGAAATCAAAAACCTGGTTTTTTTTAATGGGGATTAAAAGTTTAGAAAAATATAAGTTGAGGGACCAAAACTGCATTTAAGCCTAAAATATACAATATTTTTTGTCAAATTACATCTATTTAAGAGTCATAAAACAACTATAATTTTTTGTCTAGAAAATAAAAATAAAATAATCATAAAACAATTTAATTAATAAATAATAAGCCAAAAATAAACTAAACCTTTTATATAATGGTTCCAGTAGAGTATTATTAGTTACTGTACAAAAAAGGCACCACCATTACATTACTATATTCACAACATTACAATCATGGACATAATAGTAATTTCGGCAAATAATTAGCCTCTCCCGCCCTTTCTTCGCTGGACAGGGGAGAAAACAAAAAGGTGATTTTTAGCATCTCTTATTTCTATCTCTTTAACTTCTCTCATGCCCCAAACAAGAGAAATATACACTCTCTTCTCTACTTCTCTCTTCTACTTCTCTAAAAACAATCACAGTGTTAAAGCTACAATAATTGTTCTCACCTCACTTTCAAAGTTACTCCTATGCATACAAATAAATAAACAGTACTATTACTTTTTAATTCACAATTGTAGAGAAAACCAACGGCCAGGATTTGGGGTAGCTGACAGAGGGGTCTACAATAGTGACAAGACCGGTGGTCTCTTTAATTCACAATTCTAGAAGGATTAACATACAGCTTTTGTGAACAGGACTGAATGGTGATGATGATAATATTAAGATCCAACTACTAGTCTACTACTATGGAAAAATAATCTATTATTTCATTAAATTAAATTAATTAAAAAGATTTTTCATTTACTAATCAAAGGAGATGTATATATAGTTTACCGCAAATCAGTTAAAACAAGGAAATACATTTTTATTATATATTTAAGGGAGGGGAAGGGAATACATTTTTAATAAATATTTAGAGTTAAAATTTCTTCTAAACAAATATTATATATTTATAATACTTAAAAAATTTTAGGGCCATTCCGTTCAATAGAGAGGAGAGCAAATGATAGATTTTATTAAAGGAAGGACGAAGAGAATGGAAGAATTTGATTTATCAACTTTTTTGTTTTAAAATATGAAAAGAGGGGAAAAAGAAAGATTTTTATTTGCAAACATATTCATTTTAAAATTAATTTATTTTTCTATCCTTATAATTTTATAATAAAAATTATGATATTTACCAAATAAAATATAAGCCCGTGCTCACCACTACTGAGTGAAATATTTTTCTTTTCTCTTTCTTTCACCCCTCCCACATTTTTTCTTCGCTCTCTCTGAAAATTCTTTCATATTTTACTTCTTCTTATGCAACAATTACTGAATATTTTACAATCTTTCTAACAGATTTGCAAATGAGACTTCATCATTGAAAAATGAAAACAAACAAGCTATGAATATCCCAAAGCAGTGCAGAGTGAAAATGAAAAGCATCTACAAAAAAAATACTGAAAAAGTAAACAAAATAAATATGTTTTTTTTACCTTGTTTTCCAACAGATTTACAAATAACCAGTTTCAGCGCATGTTCAAGTCTTGTGAACAATCTTCTTTTCACCCATCTGCAAAAAGAACAAAGTAATATTCAAAACAACTGAATTTGTGTACTAGTGACTAAAGTTTTATTAGACTATGTGAATAACTAAATATAAAAAGGATATAATTAGTGTTTATTAGAGTTTATTGCAAATAATTACTGAATATTTTGTTTAGGAATATTAGGATTAAAATAAATAAAGATTAGCTAGTTGTGTTACTTACTTCTGCTTAGGCTTAACCTGTCAATCAAGTTGAGGTATGAACAATCTGATCTTCGAAGCTTATAATTTGTATTCACTAGCGGTAAACAAGCAATGAAGGAAAAATTGAAATCAAATACAAACAAAAAAAAATCTGAAAGAGTAAATAGAATAAAAGGGAAATCATGAGATTTTTTTTACCTTGATTTTGAATACTTGATGCATACTAGCTCAAGTTGTATGAACAATCTTCCCTTTTCGTCAATCTGCAGTTAGTGTATTCAATTGTTGCTGCAATAATTCAGAAACTTTCTCAATTTTAGCATAAAGAGAATATGTTAGTGTTCACTTTCTCAATTTTAAAGTGTATTCAATTGTTACTGCAATAATTCACAAACTTTACAGCTCGCTAGATAGGGATTGATTTAATAAAGCTTCAATTAATTGTTTCACTTTATCAATTTTAAAGCGTAAAGAAAATCAACGATCATAATTTGGGGTGGCACTATATTAAAGTGACCAGACTCGTGCTCTCAATAATTAGTCCCACAATGATTCATTTGATAAAAGATTGTTTTAAAACAAATAATCAATTTTAATTTTTAATACACTTTTTAAATTTTATTCTTTAATTAATATTATTATTATTATCATTTCTAAAATATGTTTCTCTTTTTAAATTTTTTTTTAATCTATATGAAATAGTTAAATGGGTCCCTAATTGTAAAATAAACGAAGTATTAATTATTATTATTATTAATATTATTATTATTAGGAAAAATACCCTTTTTGGTCCTTAAGTTTACCTCGGGTTCATTCTGCTCTCTTATCTTTAAAAAGTTCTAAAGTGGTCCTTTAATTGTTCAAAAAGATCCATGTTAGTCATTTCCGTCCATTTTGTTCAAACGGCGTCAACTTTTGCTTAGGTGGCATCTGACGTGACACTGGATCATACGCGTGGCAAGTGACTTGGCGCACATTTATCTTCAAGGTCATTAAAATTGTGAAAAAAGATTCCAAAATTATTGATTTAGTTTGGCTTTGAACCCAGGACATCTTTCTTGCAAGCAATTTGGTTAAAGCCTCAGGTAATGATTTTCTAAGACGAATTCTTTTTTATTTTGATCAAACATTGTTGAATATATGGAAAAAATCTTAGAAATATTCTATATAAATTTTGAAATATAAATCATATGGAGGTGAAAAATAACTGCCTTGAGGCAGATGATTGGTCACAAACTCAAAAATTTTCACTAGTTTATATTTTCTCATAATTGATACAAAATGTTTTTAATGTTTTATTTGAACATAAAATGTGTTATATTAAATATCAAACTAACAAAGAAGTTGTCTTAGAAATAATTACCTGAGGATCCAAACCACCTGCTTGCTGTAGAGAAAAAAAGATAATTTAATATAAACTTTTAAACTAATAAATAAAGTACACTTTTATACATGCAAAATAATATCTTTAGAATATGAAGCTTTTATAAACAACAATAATACATGTTTAAATAAAATAATAAATTTATATTAAAATAAATTTACGATATGTTGCCAATAGAAATTTATTTTTTGAAACATTTTGATTTTTAATATGGTCACTTTAAAAGACACTAATACAGTTGCATATAAAAATCACTCAGATTTTAAAATTATTTTTAAATAATTTATATGTTCTCATAATTGATCAAAATCTTTTGATTTTTGCTCTTTTAACAAAGAAAAACTAAAAATAATATTTAAACATAAAAACTGTGTGATTAAAGATCAAACTAAAAATAAAATAAAATAAGATTTTTAAAAAATAATAATAATAAAACATATGGTGGCAGTTGTTGTCAAAACGATAGTGATACTTTATGCACATACACCAACATTATCACAATCATTCATAAATTAATACTAAGTTTATTTCAGTTATTATAGAGAAGAAAACAATTTATTATTAATATATAAAAAGTTATTATTATTTTAACATATTCCTACTAATGTATAACGTAATACGAATATATTAAAATGAGAGTAATAAACATTAATTATGAAGTGGTGTAGTGGTAAGATGTTATTGCTTGCAAGCAAGATGGCTTGGGTTTGAATCCAGATTTAAATCAATAATTTTGGAATGTTTTTTCAAAATTTTAATGACCTTGAAGATGAATGTGTGCCAAGCCACTTGCCATGCGTATGACCCAGTACCACGTCAGATGCCACCCAAGAAAAAGTTGACGCCGTTTGAATAAAATGAACGGAAAGGACTAATGTGGATCTTTTTGAACAATTAAAGAATCACTTTGGAACTTTTTAAAGATAAGGGACTAGAATGAACCCCGAGGTAAACTAAAGGGACCAAAAAGGGTATTTTCCCTTATTATTATTATTATTATTATTATTATTATTATTATTAAAACCAAAGACACAAATATTAACTTGACACTTCAGCAACTTTGATGCACCATTTTTTAAAAAAAATACTCATTTTCATTCAGATGTGAATATCTATGAAACTATTTTTTTTAAACAACTCAAAATCAAATGAGGGTGATTAGGGTCTCTATTGTCCATCTCTATGATGGGGAATCCATTTATTCCATGGAAATTCCCGGATTTCCATGACGAGAGTTCTGGTTCCAAGGATGCGCGAGACAAGTCAGAGATGTTGGTTAAGCAACCAAAGTCATTTGCTGAAGCGGTCAACAACGTTTGCGATATGCCACTAAGCCACGTTCCGAAACCCTGTGTCAAAAGGGATAGGTTGGCCATTGTTATCCCAGAGGAGGAATATCAACTGGGTTTAGAAGCTTGTAAGCATAATATACATGGAAGGGTGATTTGGCCAAAAGGTGCGACTCCGTGAACAGTGCAGAATCTAAAAACAAAGCTCATGAACTTGTGGAAATCTATCAGTAGGTGGGGGAGTCACTTCTTTAGGTAATGTTTTCTTTGAGTTTTCTTTCTCTTCACTTGAGGATGTAAGACGTGTGAGATCCATAATCTCTTGGAATTTTAATCCTGATCTGTTGAAGCTCTTCCCATGGACCAACGATTTCAATCCCAGTCTTCTCAAACATTCTTCTACACAGGTTTGGGTTAGAATTCATGGTTTAGCTCAGGAGTATTGGAGGCCTAAAATTGTTTTCACCATTACAAGTAGCATTGGTTTTCCGGCGTGTACCGATGCTGCTTCTTCTAAATACCACTTTGATCGTCCGTTAGGGACATTTTATGTGTGTTATCGTGGATTTGCAGATGTCTTACGAATTGAGATACTAGGTTCTGGTGGAGCGGAAGGGCTTTGCTTTCTATGTAGAACTTGAATACGAGAATCTTCCTGATTTCTGTTCTAATTGCAATATGATTGGACATTGTTTGTCTGATGTTGGTTGGAGAATAGGGCAAGCAACAAAAGTTTTGGAAGCATTTTTCCGGGAATTATCATGTCCACAGAGATCGGTGCTACTGAACTGTCGTTCGACAATTTAATTGCTAATGAGTTTAGGTTTAAATGGTTTAAAGCGTAAATGCAGAAAAGTAAATAAGAACATAAGAAAATTCATTCATCAGAGAGAAAAGACTTATCAAGCATGTATATATTCCACTCGTCACAGACTTAAACTTATCGACCAGTTACACTCAACTTACAATACTCCTCAATATCACTCGGTATCGCTCACAATAGTGTTCATCTCTGACACACCGAGCTGAGAAACAACAATATCACTCTCTTCGTCACTCTCGCACACGAAGCCTCGAAATACGGAAGGCATTTAAGTTCCGACACCCATACGGATTGTTAGCCCTAAATCTATCTCTAGCATCCAGAAACTAACAGATAATTATCCTTAATCGAAGTTTGTGACGTTTATCTCTAACACGACCCAAAACCCGAGCATTTAAGCAAAAATCAAGAACAATCACCAACAAAGATTTGTAAAGCAAATTAAATATAACGCCATGGGCGACAAATGTACATAAGATCAAAGTAAACACATATACAAACCCAACAAAGAAGAATGACATCAAGAAAATCAGAAATGAACCAAACACTTCACGGATTGTCAGAGCCGATCGATGAGAAATCCACCCCGGATCATCCAAATGCAAGCTTCCATGATGTTTTCTAAGCAAATCCAATGAAGAAATGAAGTTTGATGGAGTGGGAGCAAAAAAATACCCAAACCATCCCTAGAAAAATCTGTTCTAATCTATTTATAAAGGGGCTGAAAATCGCAGACCGCGCTAAGCGCGGAGCAGCACACTAAGTGCGCTGTCATTTATTGTTAAACCGCCTTAAATCCCGCTTAGCGGGCTCCAGACCGCGCTAAGCGGGCAACCTTTTGTAACTAGCTCCATCCCCGCGCTAGCAGCATGCCTAAAAAATCCAACTTTCTTCAAAACTGCTCCTAGCTTCCTTTTATTTGTTCAAATGGCACATCATGGAGCCTTTATTTGCTCAATGCCCCAACAATGCTTTATTACCTACAAAATAAATGGAAAACTATCAATTGTTACACAAATGAACCAAAAACACAAATATATACTAACTACGTATTTATACACAAAGTGGGGTTTATTCAAACGATATTTACCAAAAAACATTGATAAGTGCAACAAAACTTATATAAAAAAATAGGTACAATTTGCACTTATCATCTAACTACAAGAGTTTGGATAATGAGGGGGTAAAGGGAACTGCAAAAGGTAATCAGAAAAGAATAGTGGAAGAGAATGAGGGAGACAAATCTAAAGTCAATAAGAAAGTGTTTGTGTAGGTTCCTAGGGTTGTTCAAAATGATCTAGTTGCAGCAAGGGCAATAGAAACTCAAGTGAAAGTAGTAAATCCAGCTGTTTTAGCTAGGGTTGTTCAAAATGATCAGGTTGCAATAGGGGTAAT
Source organism: Lathyrus tuberosus (assembly GCA_022829125.1). Lineage (NCBI taxonomy): Eukaryota > Viridiplantae > Streptophyta > Magnoliopsida > Fabales > Fabaceae > Lathyrus > Lathyrus tuberosus. Next base: position 540,407 of record JALAZF010000953.1, on the reverse strand, counting down.
AGAAATAAAAGTGGATGTGGAAAATCCAGTTGTTTTTGCTATAGAAAAAGTGGATTTCTTACTACAATTAACAATCATAGCAATGCCTCTGTTGATGCAAGGCAGGAAGATTTTGGAAAATAAATTGAGGCAGAGGCACGACCTGATAATGAAATTTGTACGGACCTTCAGGTTAATGTTGATAACATATTGAACATTGTGGAAGTGATAGAGGGTACTTCTGATGAGGAATCATTTTTCAAAGAGACACAATTAGTTATTAACAATGTGGATCCTCGCAATGTTGTCCAATTGCAAATGGACATGGAATTCTTGAACTCTTCTTGGGAAAATATGGTATATCATGAGTCAGAAAGGCAAGGAATTGGTGATAGTTTATCTATCCAAGCCATTGAAGCAATTAACTCAGAAGGGTTTCAACTTATCATATCAAAATCAAAGAAAATGTCTCAAAAAAAGAAAGCTGCAAGGAGTAATTACATTACAAGGTCAGGGCCTGTAAGTGCTAACAAGTCCCCATGAATTTTATTTATTGGAATGTTAATTCTAGACCTCGATTTGTTTTTATTGCTAAACCTGGGATGAACCTAAACATTTTTCCTATGAGTTGGCTTAATAGGCTAAATCTCAATTTTTTTTGCAGTAAATAATATAAATGACCTTAGTCCTAATCATTGGTGTTTATAAGATGTTAATATTTCTCCTGATGTTGTGCACATTGATGATCAACATATTTTCTTTACTTTTGACTGTGGTGGGAAGAAAATGGGAATCTCTGCTATATATGCTTCAACTTGTCACATTGTCAGACGAGCTCTGTGGGCAAAATTACAAAGTATTTTTCAGCAGTTTCAGCTTCCTTGGTGTTGCATTGGTTATTTTAATACCATTTTAGGGGCACATGAGTACAATGGACGTAGTCCTGCTAGAGGACCTATAAGGGATTTTTTTTTAACTAGACGAACAACAATCATCTTCTGCATATTCCAACTAGAGGTGCAAGTATCACTTGGTCTAACGGTAGAAATGGTTCCAACCATACACAAAAACGCTTAGACATACCAGTGCGTAATCAACTTTGGACGTATACTTGCGTCAAGCTTGCTTGCTCCACACGAACGAAGACTAGATAGAATCATTATCCTTTTCTTCTTCATTTCAATTGTATCAAAGAAAGTTTTAAGTCTCAATTTAGGTTTTTTCAAATGTGGATTGCTCATCAGGATTGTCAGGAAGTTATTGAATCTTCTTGGAAGTCTAATGTCGGTGGCTGCCCTATGTTTTTTCTAACTAAAAAGATGCAAATCTTGAAAGAGAATATTAAAGCTTAGAATAAAAATAGTTTTGGTAATGTTCATGACAAAGTCAAGCTGGAGGAATTGGAGCTCAAAGTTATTCAGGACATGATTGGCGCTATTAGGCATTCTGATGATCTTGCAACTAAGGAGAAGAAGGCTCATATCAGCCTAGATCAAGCCCTTAGTTTGGACGAATTGTACTAGAAGGACAAGCCTAGGGTGCAGTGACATGTGGAGGGTGATATGTGTAGTGGGAAAATTTGAGATTAAGCTATTGATTAACTTAACTCATGAAGCAAGAGTCGCCACCCCGCATTTTTATTTTTCCAAATGAATGGGTAAAAGAACGAACAAAACCCATAGAAGTTTTAAAAAAAACTAATAAAACGGAGAAACAAAAGGGTAAAGGGTTGGTTATGCAATGGAAAGGTGTTAGCACCCAAAACATCTATAGTACTCTAAATGAACCTCTTGAAAATCTATGTTTGGCTTAAAAAGGTTTTTTTTTGCAAAAGATTGGAGAGATGAGAAGAGAAATATTTTATAGGGATTTTGTATTTGACAAGACTTCCTAGGCCGCGTGCCTACGTACCCACAAAGTGCAATGGAGGATCAAAACCTCTTTGTTCGTGGTAAAAATAACAAAAGAGTTTATTTTGATTGATTTTAAATGGAAAGAATAGTTGTCATTTTAAGGATAAAACTCAACTAGTCACCCACAAGTGTATGAAAATGGACCTTTGCATCACTATTGAGAAGGTCTCCAACTTGGATTGAAATAAAAAAGTATGACACTAACACTCTCAATTGGAAAATAATCAACATCAAACATCACTATGGGGATAGAAGAATTACATCTCAACTATGAAAATGACTCATGTCTAAACCTTAAGAAAAAAAGTTTAAAAGAAAAAGTGCATAAAGGGCACAAAATGGTTTGAATGAGTTGTGTATTTTTTATGTCTTATGAAATGGTTTTGATATGTTTAATAAGATGAATTAACATTTATTTAAGAAAAAGATTTTATTAGACTATTGCTGGTTGCAGAATAGGGCAAGCAGCAAAAATATTTATTTTCGGAAGGATTCCCTCCGGGATTTATGCCGTGTCCACAGAGATCGGTTCGAGGGAAAGAATGTCGTTCGACAGTCTCTCGCGTTTATGAGTTTGGTTTTAAAATGGTTTCAAACAAGAAAACAGAAAAGTAAATATTAAAACATAAAAATAAATCATTCTTCAGAGAGAAGAAACTTATCAGGCGTGCACATAATCGACTCCTCATAAACTTAAACTTACCGACCAGTTATACTCAACCTACAATACTCCTCAATATCACCTATCATCGCTCACAACCCAGGATATAATTAGTGTTTATTAGACTTTATTGCAAATAATTACTGAATATTTTGTTTAGGATTATTAGGAAGTATATAAAACCTGTCAATAAAGTTGAGGTATGAATGATATTCAGTAGCGGTAAACACGCAATGAATGAATTATCATGTGTAAGGTGGAAAAATTGAAATCAAATACAAACAAAAAAATTTGAAAGAGTAAACAGAATATAAGGGAAATCATGAGATTTTTTTATCTTGATTTTGAATACTTGGTGCATACTAGCTCAAGTTGTAACAATCTTCCCTTTTCGTCACTCTGCAGTTAGTGTATTCAATTGTTGCTACAATAATTCTTAAACTTTCTCAATTTTAAAGTGTATTCAATTGTTGCTGCAATAATTCACAAACTTTACAGCTCGCTAGATAGGGATTGATTTAATAAAGCTTCTTTTGTTTCACTTTATCAATTTTAAAGCGTAAAGAAAATAAACGATCATAATTTGGGGTAGCACTATATTAAAGTGACCAGACTCGTGCTCTCAATAATTCGTCCCACAATGATCCATTTGATAAAAGATTGTTTTAAAATAAATAATCAATTTTAAGTTTTAATACACTTTTTTTAATTTTATTCTTTAACTAATATTATTACTATTCCAGAATAGACCAATAACTAGGTATGACCCAATCTACTTCTGCTCACAGAACGGTCCAAATGCCTAAGTCCAGCCAGTTGGGGGCAGCATTTACCTTTCAGCCCCTCTACCGTGCAAATATGGTCGGATGATCCCAAGGGTCACATGCTCCTCCTCGGTACTTCCTGCCCGTTACGCACGGCTCCACCATCCAGAAACGGTCACGACGCTCGTGCCCGAAACTGCCTTTTTGCCCGTTGCAATGACTAGTTTCGGGCACCTATTCCCTTACTAAAGACTAGTTTCTGACAGTTACCTATTCTTCGAGAAACGGTTATTTCGCCCCGAAAGTAGGGACCGTCGGTCACGCGCTGGGGCACTATTAAACCCCTCTCATTTGAGAGGGTCAAGTATTCAAAATCATCCTATGAAATACATACTTGGTACTTGCCTTTTTCTCTCTCCCAGTTCTTACTTTAGTATTAGAGTGCCTTGCAGGTACACCCCCTCCTCACGAAACAACACTTTGCGTCCGTCGAACATACCCAAACTAACGGGCAAGTCAAAGCGGCAAACAGAGTAATTTTACGAGGCCTCAAACGAAGGATGGACGAAACGAAGAAAGCTTGGGTCGAGGAGCAGCACAGCGTGCTCTGGGCCTACCGCACTACAACCCACTTTTCGACCGGGGAAACCCTTTTCTGTCTAGCTTACGGAACTGAGGCAGTGATCCCCATCGAGATACACGTACCTTCCAGACGGAGTAAATCCCCCCTAGACGAGGAGACTAATAATGAGGCGCTAAGGGAGAAGCTCGACCTCATCGAAGAAGTCCGATCAAGAGCAGCTCTCCATGAAGCCTCATTAAAACAAAAAATTGCAATCAGGCACAACGCCAAGGTTATACGGCAAGAATTCCAAGTGGGCAGCCTTGTCTTAAGAAGGAATCACAAAGATTCTCGAGAAGGCAAACTCGCCACAAACTGGGAAAGACCCTATCGTGTCCAGGCAAAGACGGAGAACGGTGCCTTCTACCTAGAATACCTCAACGGGGAAGAACTTGGTCGACCATGGAACGTCGAAAAGCTGAAACAAAATTATAGCTAAGGCCCTAATCGTCGGCTTGCTTCGTCGATGCGACGAGTATAACGTCCTGACTACGGATGTGCGCCCAGATACAAGCGCTGCTTGCAAACTAAGGTAGGCTTTCGCTCAAGAACGAGCAAAACCCATGTCCGAAGGCGGTTCCTCGACCGAGGCCGCCCTCGTCAAAATACCGTGATCGACAGAAACCAATCTCGCGATGGGAAGTTCACACCGCGAACTCAGGCCTCAAATACGACCTGAGCTCCGCTCTCATGCCCGGTAACTACATTGACCATTCGATCAGTCCCTGTCACTGACGAACACATCTCAGTCGAGCAGACCCCGAAACAACGAATCATTAAGTCCCCTAATTACGGGCACACGCTTGTATCGAGCAAAGTTACTACACTTAGCAAAAATAAAACAGACAAAGCCATGCGCGAATATAAATCATACAAAACTGGCCAGAACGCATACATATCATAATAGCAAGTGGTCACGAGGACCACAAATTGTACTTGTTACATAGAAAGGGGGTCATGCCCCATACAAAATAATAAACTACATAAACACGGCATGCAGACCGGAAATACAACAAAAGATATCACTCTTCCATCTGTGGTGCCTCCTCGGGGATAGTCTGCACCGACTGAGGCTCCTCTTGAAGAATATGAGCGTGCTCCTCTCAGATCTAAAGAAAGTCGGGGATGACGATCTTTTCACACTCGATATGGTATAGGAAACCGATCCCCTCAGTAGACAGTGGGACCCCGGGGTTCGCAAGTTTCAGCTGCGCCACAACGTTGTTGTAGGAATCCTCGCTAATGCCACAGACGTCATCCTTTGCCTGCACAATGCGAGAAACCAACTGAGCCAGAGTCTTCAGGTCCTTCAGGCTCTCGTGCTCATCTTCAACGGGGGCAGCAGCAAATCTCATTTGTTCGACCAAATCCTCCGTGGCTTTCTTCTCTGCAGTCAGGGTGTTATTCTCCCGTTTAATCTTAGACAGCTCCTCCTGAGATTTCCTCCTCGCCTCCTCGGTTGCCTTGGCCTCCTCCTTGTCCTTCTTTACCTTCTCCTCCAGGGCCGATATCGAGACCTGGGCCTTCTTCAGCTCAGACTCGTAAGGGGAATCTTCTCCGGTGTATACCGCCGCCATCTCCAAGACCCTAATCAAGGCAGAAGCATCCTGCGCTAACATCGCCCTCTTGCTCAGGTTATTCATTCCTTTAAGCTTCAGAGACTCTGCTCGAGGAACCGTCAAGGTGGAGCCTTCAAAGATTTTTTTGTTGTGAAGGCATGGAGGAAGCTCGAACTTGCTCTTCTCCCCCGCCTGGCTAAGGTCCACCAACTCGTTCTGCCGGATTCGCTTGAACCTCGAAGATCCGGGCACGGGGGAACCTTGGGCAGAATGTGGAATAGGCGTGGAGCTCCCCGACTCCGTATGTGGAGGTGGCTTCTGTTGGGTAAGCCGACTCTTCGGGTTCGTTGCACCAGCCTTGCCCTTCGCCTAGGCATTCTTTACCATCCGCTCATGCGCTGAAGGCATTTCACCTACAAAAGCATAACGGGCACGTTAGCAAACAGGGAAAACAATAATCTAAACAAACTAAAAAACAAATACTACCAAGCAACTTAAGAGCGTTAGCATGGGTACTACACTCAAGGAGCCCCTTCGTGTTGATGTAGCGGCTCTCCACTTTCTTCCCGCCATCTTCCTCGAAGATCAGATCCTTGCTCTTGGTCCAGCACTCTGCAGGGGTTAAACTGTTCACAAAATTCACTAGCGTTGCATAGTTGGCTTTGTCATCATCTTCCAGCATCTCCGGCTGGGCAAGATACTGATCAGTTCCCTAGGAGAAGTTAGACCCATTCAACCAGAAGGGGAACTTCACCAATCTGTCCGCCACCACCTTGCCCTGCTCGTCATGAAGATCCTCCCCGTTTTCATCTGTCGACATTTCCTAAATGTACGTAGAATCCTGGGGCCTCTCTGACACAGGCTCGATGACGTAAAACCTCTCCGTAAAAGACCTTATGGACTTGGAGAACGGTTTGAACAACTTTCTCGTCTGCTTCAACGAGACCAAGCCGAACTTCCTCCTCGAGACTTGCCTCTGAAGATGGAAGATTATAAAGAATAAGGGGAGGGTGGCTCCTATATTTAGGTACTCACTCGTCAGTTCGAACGCATGGATGAATGCTAAGGAGTTGGGATGCAGCTGTGAGGGGGTCAGGTCCAAGTGCACAAAAACAAATCTCTGGAAGTCCGTGAAAGGCAGCCTCAACCCAATGTCTTTGAAGACATACTCATACATCGGGAACCTATCCCCATAATCCGTGCAGATACGATCGTCTTAACCAGGAAAATGCAACTTCCATTCCCCTTCGGCCCCCACAGTCGTGAAGGCATCCCGGTAAACGAGGCAAAAACGGAGGCATGCTCCGCCGGCTCTGCGACTGTCCACTCCTCTGCGGAGGTCCTCTCGGGGGGAGTCTCGCCGACATCACTGGAAGTGGCTGTAACCTCTGTGTCGCTGCTCTCTGAGGAGCTCTCCTCGTATGAGTCTATGAGAATCTCTTGTTCAGGTTCGCGGGCCATCTTTTTCACCTGAAAAGCAGAGGATAAAAGTGAATTCGATGACAAAATCAAATCCACCCTTCCACCGCTAGTCAAGTGAAAGGACGCACGAAGGCCCGGGGACGACGTCCCCAGCCTAAGCCATACTCAAATGGCACAAGTATGGCGCGAGGAGATGCCCATGGCGCAACCCCTCCAACGCACACGGGGAGATGCTCCCCGGTTCACTACCTAGAATTTCGTTTGAAGGTCTACCAAAAAACTCATGGACCTGCCGGAGAACCCGTAGGTACACCAGAAAATTCATGAGCTCCGTCGGTGACAAATGCGCCCGTCGTTGCAACAGTGTCGGAAACGACCTATATTGTAACACCCTAAGAACCCCCGCGTTAAATTATAATAATTATCAGAGTAAATTTAAAAACATAAACATTTAGGATGTCACATTCACCATAAACCTGCTCATACATTATGATATGTAACGCATGTCACCTATTAAAATTACTAACGGTAATGATAATAATAAAACATGTCTGAAAATTCAACTCTTATTGCAGCGAAACATCAACAACTAGACAGTTTAATGACCTAAAGTATAACCATGTTTTGAAGTAATTGTAAGAAATATCATGTGAAAAGATATCTGTAGCGAGCGATTTTTGTCGGCGACGCGACCGCCATATCGTTAGGGTTTTTCCTCCTCGCGGAGGAATGGGGGTGCTACTTTCTGATTTCTTATTTATCCCATGAAGCGGAAAGGGAAAGGGAAGGAATCTAAAACTAACCTTGCACTAAAATGCTTAACTGAACAAACGCTTAAAGAGATTCGGGGAGTTCGGGGTCAGGTTATACAATGGGTAGTTGTCAATTACCCATCCTATATGTGGTTATCCACAGGATATTAGCTTTAGGGTTTGCTTTTGTACTTGAAGGTGTTTATCTGGTAATGGGTTCGGAAAGTTTCTTGGGAAAGATGAGAGAGAGACTGAGTTTTGGTTTGATGTTTTTGGTAAGGTGCTGGACCTAAGTTTTGATTGATATGAAGGTACTGGACCTAGAGTTATTGATTAGTATGCTCGCTAAGATTTCACAATCTTATGCCTACGTATTCCCGTTTAAACGAAACAGGGAAATCAGAGCAATCGTAGTTCCTCCTATTCTAATGGAGGAAAGAGATGTTTTGGTGTCTTGTTCAAAGCCCAAGACAGAGGCTGAAAGGTTGGGTATTAGGTGTCTTGTTCAAAGCCCAAGATTGAAGCTAAAAGGTTTGACCGAGAGAGAACTTGTCATCTCTAAAGAGGGATTGTTGATTTTTGTGTGCCTTGATCAAAGCCCAAGGTTGAAGCTAAGAGATTCATTAACTCCACTGGGGAAGTCCTTATACAAAGCCTAAGAGGAGGCTAGGAATGACTGACTCAAGAAGAGAGTGTATATATGTCTTGTACAAGGCCCAAGATGGAGGCAAAAAGAGACTGACTCTTTGGGGATATCATTATACAAAGCCTAAGAGGAGGCTAAAAGTATGACTTTCAGGGAAAAATGTTCTTTCTGTCTTGTACAAAGCCCAAGATTGAGGCTAAAGGGGATTTTGACTCCGCCGAGGAGTTTTGTATGTGTCTTGTACAAAGCCCAAGATAAAGGCTAAAATTTTAATCGACCCGACTGGGGATATTTTGAGTGTCTTGAACAAATCCCAAGACGGAGGCTATACGGATTTGACTCTGCTGGAGAGCGTTATCTATCTCGTACAAAGCCCAATATGGAGGCGAAAAAGAGTTTGACTTGGCTTGGAAGTTTGTTCCTCAAAGTCTACTGAAGGCTCAGAGAAATTGATTTTGCTGGGGCAGATGTTTGTCCCACGTTTAAGGAGGTTTATATCTTGTACAAATCCCAAGATAGAGGCTAAAAGGGTTTGTCTAAACAAGAGAGTGCTTTTATCTGTCCTGTACAAAGCCCAGGATTGGGTCTGAACTAGCTGGAGAAAGCCTAAGAGTAGGCTAACTTCGCTAGGGGGAATCATTATACAAAGCCTAAGAGGATGCTATTGACCTAACAAGAGGGTGTTTTTTGTTTGTCTCGTACAAAGCCCGAGATAGAGGCTAAAAGGGGTCGACACTGAAAGGTGATCGACTTAACAAGAGAGTCTGTAAGGGTGATTGACTCAACAAGAGTGTCTGAGACTGTGATTGACTCAACAAGAAAGTCTGACTCAACAAGAGAGTCTGATACGGTGATTGAACCAACAAGAGAGTCTGAAAAGGTTAGCTCCGCTGGGGAGAATCGTTGTACAAAGCCTAAGAAGAGGCTGACTTCGCTGAGGAAGGATCATTATACAAAGCCTAAGAGGAGGCTATCTTATGCTGGGGATTCTTGAGATCCCGAGGCATGTCCAAATGAGGAAATCAGCTCTTGCAAGGAAATGCAGGAGAGTTGATAGATCAGAGACCTTAAGGTTCTGATTTGGGATAGTGTAATATGATGACAAACTGACCCTGGTTGGGGATTTTCGGGAGAAAGACGGGGTTTTAGAACCCACAAGTTTTAACTTTTGCTGGAGATTAATCCAGAATCCAGGGTCTCTCCTATGTTTTGTAGGGAACTTGAGAATGTCTTTGAGACTCAAGGGTATTTAGACCGTCCAAGTCCATTGGAAGAGTTTTATCTTTTGTATGATGCCCAAGTGGAGGCCGACTCTTTTAAGGGATGAGTATCAACCCTAAAATTGGTCTGAGGGCTTTTGTGAATCCTTTTAGAAAGACAGCTCTAACAAAGGATGACTAAGTTCTGGCCTATACCTTTAAGAGGTCTTGAAGGTCCTTGTATTAAGCCCAAGAGAAGGCGTGAGAACTTCTATGAAGCCGACGGGTTCTTGTAAAAAGCCTAAGAGGAGGCGGGGGTGCTTTTAGGAAGCATGTGGGACTCAAACCAAGAGAAGTTCAAGAAATGCTATTCACCGAGAATAGATCATTTAGTGAAAGTTCCAAGCATGAAGAAACTCAAGAGATGCTATTCACCGAGAATAGATCAACTCTGGGGGAGTAAAATATCTTTGACAATTTCTAGGAGTGACAGTCTGAGAAAAGGTATACGAAGAATGCTGCCTTTCTCGTTTCCATATTGTTTAACCCCAAGAGGAGGGAAGACTGTATCTGGAAATCCTATGGAGATCTAGTTTTGTTTGTATTTAAGAGTGACCAACAGGCTTTACTTAGTTCTAGACCTAATTGCCAGGGAAAACTCTAAATAACTATACTAGTATATATACAGTTGATATATGACGATTATGTAAAAGGGTATGAAAAAGACTAACCGTGCGCAGCTTCCCACAATACAATAATATATATATATATGACATGTATTTAAAAGAATGAAAGATGGCTAATCATGCGCAGCTTCCCACAATACAGTAACATATATATTAAAGCACATAAATTAAAGGGTATAAAACTTACATGCGTGGCGAGCTTCCATGCTGTAATGTTAGTTGTTCAAAGAAAACAAAGAATGTTTTGATAGCAACTGTATATTTGAATATAAATCAAAAGAGGAATCGTTTTGATGAGATTGTACTGGGGCTTATACGATGACTGAGGCCCCAAAGATTTTTTGTACAAAGGTATGGGTCTTACAACTCAAGGAGAGGCCCAAGGATTATTTAAAGAAAATTAATAGGACTTACAACACGAGGGTAGGCCCTGATGATAGACCGTGATCGCACCGTCATTTGGGAAACTGTACACAGGGATTTATACAATAAGTGAGGCCCAAAAGGTTTTTAGCTAAAAAGGGATTGGGTCTTACACTCTATTAGAGGCCCAAAGTTTATTTTTGTACAAGTGGTGGGGCTTACAACTCAGGGAGAGGCCCAGGTGATTTGTTTGGAAATGGCGATCGCGCCGAGGTTTTTTGAAAGCACAGTGGGACTTATGCAATGAATGAGGCCCAACAAGCTATGTGATTACAAAGGGGATGGCTCTTGCACTCTAATAGAGGCACAAAGTGTTTGAAAAGGAACAAAGATGGGTCTTATAGCTCAAGGAGAAGCCCAGTTGGTTTTGTTAAAAAGGCGACGATCGCGCCGAACTTTTGAAAATATACAGAGGGACTTATACAATGTGTGAGGCCCATAATGTTTTTATTTACAAAGGGATGGGACTTACACTCTATTAGAGGCCCATGGGTGTTTGAAAAAGATTGATGAGGGTGAAAATCAAAGAAACCCTAATTTCATTTTCTTTTAAAAGTAATTATTTAAAGAAAATCAATAAAATGATAAAAATACCAAATAAGTTTAAATAAACCACTTGTGATTTTTTATTAAGGTTTGAAAAATGAGGTTTTAATCACAAGATGATTTAGAACTCATTTGGTTTTGATTTTCAAGATAAATATTCACTTTTAAAATGTTTAAAAATAATTAAAAATGAATTTATTCACAAAAATACCAACTATATTAAATATATAATATAAATTTGATTTTTTTTGTAGAATAAAATATTTTAATATTTTTGTGATTTTTTGCAAAACGAATCAATAAAAAATCATTAAAATTTAAGGAGAAATTAATTTTTCAAATCATTTAAAATAATATGAAAAATATGAAAAAAGTGGAAAAAGTGGTAAAAAGAGGATCTGGGGCGAGGGGGATTCGAACCCCAGACCTCTTAGGTGCAGCGCGCGCCTTCTACCACTGGAGTGGTGATACATCCGTGTATCAAAACCACCCCATGAATATATGAGGCATGCCTTGTTCTTGGCCTAGCCAAGGTAAGGCAAGGCAAGGTTTTGGCCAAAAACGAGAAGGTTGTAACTTTCTCATTTCTCCATGGATTGGGACAAAATTTAGGTCTATCCTGCCTAGAATTTCACAAGGAATCCAATGGTGGTGGTTGTAATTTCAATGCGGGAAACCAACTGAGCCCGAGTTTTCAGGTCCTTCAGGCTCTCGTGCTCATCTTCAGCGGGGGCAACTGCAGATATCATTTGTTCGACCAAATCCTCCTGCGGATTTCTTCTCCGCATTCAGGGTGTCATTCTCCCGTTTAATCTTAGACAGCACCTCCTGAGATTTCCTCCTCGCCTCCTCGGTTGCCTTGCCCTCCTCCTTGGCCATCTTTACCTTTTCCTCCAGGGCCGATATCGCGACTCGGGCCTTCTTCAGCTCGGTCTCGTAAGGGGAGTCTTCTCCGGTGTAGACCGCCGCCATCTCCATGACCCTAATCAGGGCAGAAGCATCCTGCGCTAACATCACCCTCTTGCTCTGGCTATCCATTCCCTCAAGCTTCAGAGACTCCGCCCGAGGAACCGTCAAGGAGGAGCCTTCGAAGATTTTTTTTGTTGTTAAGGCATGGAGGAAGCTCGAACTTGCTCTTCTCCCCCGCCTGGCGAAGGTCCACCAACTCGTTCTGCCGGAGTCGCTTGAACCTTGAAGTTTCGGGCACAGAGGAACCCTGGGCAGGATGTGGAATAGGCGAGGAGCTCCCCGACTCTGTCTGTGGGGTGGCATTCGTAAGGTAAGCCGACTCTTCGGGTTCGTTGCACTAGCCTTGCCCTTCGCCTTGGCATTATTTACCATCCGCTCGTGCACTGAACGCATTTCACCTGCAAAAGCATAACAGACACGTTAGCAAACAGGGAAAAAAATAATCTAAACAAACTAAAAAACAAATACTACCAAGCAACTTAAGAGCGTCAGCATGTGTCCTGCACTCAAGAAGCCCCTTCGTGTTAATGTAGCGGTTGTCCACTTTCTTCCTGCCATCTACCTCAAAGATCGGATCCCTGCTCTTGGTCCAGCACTACACAGGGGTAAAACTGTTCACAAAATTCACTAGCGTTGCGTAGTTGGCTTTGTCATCATCTTTCAGCATCTCTGGCTGGGCAAGATACTGATCAGTTCCCTGGGAGAAGTGAGACCCACTCAAGCAGAAGGAGAACTTCACCAATCTGTCCGCCACACCCTTGCCCTGCTCGTCATGAAGATCCTCCCTGTTTTCATCTGTCGACACTTCCCAAACGTACGTAGAATCCTGGGCCCTCTCTGACACAGGCTCGATAACGTAAAAACTCTCCTTAAAAGACCTTATGGACTCGGAGAACAGTTTGAACAACTTTCTCGTCTGCTTCAATGAGACCCAGTCGAAATTCCTCCCCGAGACTTGCCTCTGAAGATGGAAGATTATAAAGAATAAGGGGAGGGTGGCTCCTATATTTAGGAACTCACAAGTTAGTTCGAACGCATGGATGAACGCTAAAGAGTTAGGATGCAGATGTGAGGGGGTCAGGTCCAAGTGCACAAAAACAAATCTCTGGAAGTCCTTGAAAGGCAGCCTCAACCCAATGCCTATGAAGACATACTCATACATCGGGAACCTATCCCCATAATCCATGCAGATACGATCGTCTTCACCAAGAAAATGCACCTTCCATTCCCCTTCGGCCTCCACAGTCGTGAAGGCATCCCTGGTAAATGAGACAAAAATAGAGGCATGCTCCGCCGGCTCTGCGACTGTCCATTCCTCTGCGGAGGTCCTATCGGGGGGAGTCTCACCGACATCACTGGGAGTGGCTGTATCCTCTGTGTCGCTGCTCTCTGAGGAGCTCTCCTCGGACGAGTCTACGAGAATCTCTTGTTCAGGTTTGCGGGCCATCTTTTTCACCCAAAAAGCAGAGGATAAAAGTGAATTCGATGACAAAATCAAATCCACCCTTCCACCGCTAGTCAAGTGAAAGGGCGCACGAAGGCCCGGGGACGACGTCCCTAGCCTAAGCCCTACTCAAATGGCACAAGTATGGCGCGGGGAGACGGCCGTGGCGCAACCCTTCCAACGCACACGGGGAGATACTCCCCGGTTCACTACCCAGAATTCCTTTTGAAGGTCTACCGAAAAACTCATGGACCTGCCGGAGAACCCGTAGGTACACCGGAAAATTCATGAGCTCCGTCAGCGACAAACGCACCCGTCGTTGCAACAGCGCCAGAAACGACCTATATTGTAACACCCTAAGAACCCTCGCGTTAAATTATAATAATTATCATAGTAAATTAAAAAACATAAACATTTAGGATGTCACATTCACCATAAACCTGCTCATACATTATGATATGTAACACATGTCACCTATTAAAATTACTAATGGTAATGATAATAATAAAACATGTCTGAAAATTCAACTCTTATTGCAGCGGAACATCAACAACTAGACAATTTATTGACTCAAAGTATAACCATGTTTTGAAGTAATTGTAAGAAACATCATATGAAAAGATATCTGTAGCGAGCGATTTTTGTCGGCGATGCGACCGCCTTATCGTTAAGGTTTTTCCTCCTCCCGGAGGAATATGGGTGCTACTTTCTGATTTCTTATTTATCCCATGAAGCTGAAACGGAAAGGGAAGGTATCTAAAACTAACATTGCACGCGAATGCTTAACTGAACAAACGCTTAAAGAGATTCGGGGAGTTCGGGGTCAGGTTATACAATGGGTAGTTGTCAATTACCCATCCTGTATGTGGTTATCCACAGGATATTAGCTTTAGGGTTCACTTTTGTACTTGAAGGTGTTTATCTGGTAATGGGTTGGAAAAGTTTCTTGGGAAAGATGAGAGAGAGACTGAGTTTTGGTTTGATGTTTTTGGTAAGGTGTTGGACCTAAGTTTTGATTGATATGAAGGTACTGGACCTAGAGTTTTTGATTAGTATGCTCGCTAAGATTTCACAATCTTATGCCTACGTATTCCCGTTTAAACAAAACAGGGAAATCAGAGCAATCGTAGTTCCTCCTATTCTAAGGGAGGAAAGAGATGTTTTGGTGTTTTGTTCAAAGCCCAAGATAGAGGCTGAAAGGTTGAGTATTAGGTGTCTTGTTCAAAGCCCAAGATTGAAGCTAAAAGGTTTGACAGAGACAAAACTTGTCATCTCTAAAGAGGGATTGTTGATTTTTGTGTGCCTTGATCAAAGCCCAAGGTTGAAGCTAAGAGATTCATTGACTCCACTTGGGAAGTACTTATAAAAAGCCTAAGAGGAGGCTAGGAATGACCGACTCAAGAAGAGAGTGTATATATGTCTTGTACAAGGCCCAAAATGGAGGCAAAAAGAGACTGACTCTTTGGGGATATCATTATACAAAGCCTAAGAAGAGGCTAAAAGTTTGACTTTTCCGGGAAAAATGTTCTTTCTGTCTTGTACAAAGCCCAAGATTGAGGCTAAAGGCGATTTTGATTCCGCCGGGGAGTTTTGTATGTGTCTTATACAAAGCCCACGATAAAGGCTAAAATTTTAATCGACCCGACTGAGGATATTTTGAGTGTCTTGAACAAAGCCCAAGACGGAGGCTATACGGATTTGACTCTGCTGGAGAGCGTTATTTATCTCGTACAAAGCAAAAGATGGAGGCGGAAAAGAGTTTGACTCGGCTTTGAAGTTTGTTCCTCAAAGTCTAATGAAGGCTCGGAGGAATTGATTTTGCTGGGGCAGGTGTTTGTCCCACGCTTATGGAGGTTTATATCTCGTACAAAGCCCAAGATAGAGGCTAAAAGGGTTTGTCTCAACAAGAGAGTGCTTTTATCTGTCATGTACAAAGCCCAGGATTGTGGCTGAACAAGCTGGAGAAAGCCTAAGAGTAGGCTAACTTTACAAGGGGGAATCATTATACAAAGCCTAAGAGTCGGCTATTGACCCAACAAGAGGGTGTTTTTTGTTTGTCTCGAACAAAGCCCGAGATAGAGGCTAAAAGGGGCCGACACTGATAGGTGATCGACTCAACAGGAGAGTCTGTAAGGGTGATTGACTCAATAAGAAAGTCTAAAAAGGTTAGCTCCTCTGGGGAGAATCATTGTACAAAGCCCAAGAGGAGGCTGACTTTGCTGAGGTAGGATCATTATACAAAGCCTAAGACGAGGCTATCTTATGCTGGGGATTCTTGAGATCCCGAGGCATGTCCAAATGAGGAAATCAGCTCTTACAGGGAAATGCAGGAGAATTGATAGATCAGAGACCTTGAGGTTCTGATTTGGGATAGTGTTATATGATGACAAACTGACCCTGGTTGGGGATTTTCGGGAGAAAGACAGGGTTTTAGAACCCACAAGTTTTAACTTTTGCTGGAGATTAATCCAGAATCCAGGGTCTCTCCTATGTTTTGTAGGGAACTTGAGAATATCTTTGAGACTCAAGGGTATTTAGACTGTCCAAGTCCATTGGATGAGTTTTATCTTTTGTATAATGCCCAAGAGGAGGCCGACTCTTTTAAGCGATGAGTATCAACCCTAAAATTGGTCTGAGGGCTTTTGTGAATCCTTTTAGAAATACAACTCTAACAAAGGATGACTAAGTTCTGGCCTATACCTTTAAGAGGTCTTGAGGTTCCTTGTATTAAGCCCAAGAGAAGGCGTGAGTACTTCGAAGAATCCGACGGGTTCTTGTACAAATCCCAAGAGGAGGCGGGGGTGCTTTTAGGAAGCCTGTGGGACTCAAACCAAGAGAAGTTCAAGAAATGTTATTCACTGAGAATAGATTATTTAGTGAAAGTTCCAAGCCTGAAGAAACTCAAGAGATGCTATTCACCGAGAATAGATCAACTCCGGGGGAGTAGAATATCTTTGACAATTTCTAGGAGTGACAGTCTGAGAAAAGGTTCACGAAGAATGCTGCCTTTCTCGTTTCCATATTGTTTAACCCCAAGAGGAGGGAATACTGTATTTGGAAATCCTGTGGGGATCTAGTTTTGTTTGTATTTAAGAGTGACCAACAGGTTTTACTTAGTTCTAGACCTAATTCCCGGGGAAAACTCTAAATAACTATACTAGTATATGTACAGTTGATATATGACGAGTATGTAAAAGGGTATGAAAGAAGACTAACCGTGCACAGCTTCCCACAATACAGTAATATATATATGACATGTATTTAAAAGAATGAAAGATGACTAACCATGCGCAGCTTCCCACAATACAGTAACATATATATTAAAGCACATAAATGAAAGTGTATAAAACTTACAGGCGTGGCGAGCTTCCATGTTGTAATGTTAGTTGTTCAAAGAAACAAAGAAAGTTTTGATAGCAACTGTATATTTGAATATAAATCAAAAGAGGAATCGTTTTGATAAGATTGTACTGGGGCTTATACGATGACTGAGGCCCAAAAGATTTTCTGTACAAAGGTATGGGTCTTACAACTCAAGGGGAGGCCTAAGGATTATTTAAGGAAAAGGAATAGGACTTACAACACGAGGGTAGGCCCAAATGATAGACAGTGACCGCAACATCATTTTGGAAACTGTATAGAGGGACTTATACAATAAGTGAGGCCCAAAAGGTTTTTAGCTAAAAAGGGATTGGGTCTTACACTCTATTAGAGGCACAAAGTTTATTTTTGTACAAGTGGTGGGGCTTACAACTCAGGGAGAGGCCCAGGTGATTTGTTTGGAAATGGTGATCATGCCGATGTTTTTTGAAAGCACAGTGGGACTTATACAATGAATGAGGCCCAACAAGCTATATGATTACAAAGGGGATGGCTCTTACACTCTAATAGAGGCCCAAAGTGTTTGAAAAGGAACAAAGATGGGTCTTATAGCTCAAGGAGAAGCCCAATTGGTTTTGTTAAAAAGGCGACGATCGCGCCGAACTTTTGAAAATATACAGAGGGACTTATACAATGTGTGGGGCCCATAATGTTTTTATTTACAAAGGGATGGGACTTACACTCTATTAGAGGCCAATGAGTGTTTGAAAAAGATTGATGAGGGTGAAAATCAAAGAAACCCTAATTTCATTTTCTTTTTAAACTAATTATTTAAAGAAAATCAATAAAATGATAAAAATACCAAATAAGTTTAAATAAACCACTTGTGATTTTTGTTTAACGTTTGAAAAATAAGGTTTTAATCACAAGATGATTTAAAACTTATTTGGTTTTGATTTTCAAGATAAATATTCACTTTTAAAATGTTTAAAAATAATTAAAAATGAATTTATTCACAAAAATACCAACTATATTAAATAAATAATATAAATTTTATTTTTTTGTAGAATAAAATATTTTAATATTTTTGTGATTTTTTGCAAAAAGAACCAATAAAAAATCACTAAAATTGAAGGAGAAATTAATTTTTCAAATCATTTAAAATAATATGAAAAATATGAAAAAAGTGGAAAAAGTGGTAAAAAGAGGATCTGGGGCGAGGGGGATTCGAACCCCAGACCTCTTAGGTGCAGCGCATGCCTTCTACCACTGGGGTGGTGATACATCCGTGTATCAAAACCACCCCATGAATATATGAGGCATGCCTTGTTCTTGGCCTGGCCAAGGTAAGGCAAGGCAAGGTTTTGGCCAAAAACGTGAAGGTTGTAACTTTCTTATTTCTCCATGGATTGGGACAAAATTTAGGTCTATCCTGCCTAGAATTTCACAAGGAATCCAATGGCGGTGGTTGTAATTTCAAGCTTCTCAACTGGTTTTGATGAAGACAACAAAGACTCTTTCAATTTATAATCATGCTAAAAAAGGAAGTGGATCAAATTTATTCAAGCAAGTTTTAAAGTTTTCACATTTACAAAACTAAAGAATTTCTCTAGAAACAATCAAGGTTTAAACTTTCACTTATTAATATTGATGCATACAAGTGTTCAATACATCCTACATATATTGCATATGTCATATAAAAAGGTTTTGAACAAAATTCATGAAGGTTGCATTTCATAAAAATAAGAATTTTTCAAAGTTATATGCATGTAACCAGTTACGGCATAACAGATAACCGGTTAACATGAAGAAATTTTGAATTTCTGGTTTACGTTACAACGTGATAACCGGTTAGCAGATATGCTGTAACCGGTTACCACTGAATAGATTTAAAAAATTATAGCATCTCTTCATGCATGTTTCATAAACCTTTTCCATTTGAACCATGGCATTCCTTCATAATTTATATCTGTCTGTAGAGGTGTTTAAGCATTATATAAGCATCAAATTGTCAGTTTTTTAAACTCACCTTCTTTCAAAAAATTTCAAACAATCATTCATTTACAAAATCCTTCATTTTATCAAAGTGTTCTTCAAAAACTTTCTAAGAGTGAAACTTCTGCATTAAATCTTCACATATACTGCATCTGTTTCATTCCAATTGTGTTGAACACTTATATAACATTATTAGAGTGATTGCTACAAAAGGAGAAGATCAATCATTTGATTGATTCAAGTTCATAATTCAACTTTCATCACTTACTACAAAATTCAGAATTATAGTTCTTTATCACATCTTGTTTTTAGGATTGTTAAAAATTAAGATTGTGAAGTTGGAATCCTTATTATCCGGATTGTGGATACAAGAGGTCCATTGTGAGATGTTTGTTCTCGGTTGGACTTTAAACTTGTAAAATCCAAGAGGATTGTTCTTGGTGGTTGATAGTTAGTGACTTGTATAGAAAGACTAGGAAGAGTCTTGTCTTGTCCAAAACTATAGTGAAATCTCTTTCAAGTTGAAAGGGGACTGGACTACTCTCGACCTGTGAGGGGAACCAGTATACTTCCTGGTGTTCTTTTCCTTCCGCATTTACCGCATTTCATCACTTAGAAATCTTTAGGAAAGAAAAATTTAAAAACTGTCAAAAATCCGGATAATCGTCTAAGTACCTAATTCACCCCCCCCCCCCCTTAGGCACTCTTATAACTTACATTTGGCATCAGAGCAGGTTAGGTAGCCTGTTCCGACAAGATCCAGCATGGCTTCCGTAAGCACAAACCCGGTTTTCAAAGACGGTGGAAGTAGTAACAAGCCCCCACTTTTCTCTGGAGAGTATTTTGATTTTTGGAAGATTCGTATGAGGGCACATCTTGAACCACGAGGAGAAGGTGTATGGGAAGCCATTGAGAATGGTCTGCGTAATCCTGTTAATGTGGTCAATGGTGTTGGTACTGCAAAATTAAAAAGTACATATGATGAAGAAGACAAGAGAAAAATTCTAAATGAAAATAAAGCTATCAATCTTCTTCAAAGTGCTTTAAGTATTGATGAGTTCTTTTGTGTTTGTCAATGTAAATTGGCTAAAGAAATATGGGATACGTTGGTAGAAACACATGAAGGTACGGCTGAAGTAAAAAGATCCAGACTAAACACTTTAAGTCAAGAATATGAAATGTTCCGAATGCAGCCAAGAGAATCCATTGTCGCATTACAAAAGAGATTTGTTCATTTGACTAATCACTTAATGGCACTTGGTAAAACATTCTCAAATAATGAATTAAATCTTAAAATTATAAGATCATTGACTAGAGAATGGAAACCAAAAGTAACGGCGATATCGGAAAAGAAAAACCTCTCCACGATGACTTCCACATCTCTATTTGGTAAACTCCAAGAACATGAAATAGAACTTGGACAACTTGAGAAACATGAACTTCAAGACAAGAAGTCCAAGGGTATTGCTTTAAAAGTAGATACAAAAGGAAAGCAAAATGATGATTCATCGGAGGAAGACGAAAATTTCATGCTTCTAGTAAAAAGACTCGGTAAATTTTTTGGAAATAAAGACAAGTCTTTTTATACTAAAAGAAAGAAACACTTTTAAAAAAATGAGACTTCCACTTCATCTCAAGATATTACATGTTATGAATGTGAAAAACAAGGTCACATAAAACCCGAATGTCCACAACTTTCAAAGAAAGGATGTTTCAAAGGCAAGAAGGAATCAAAAAATAAGAAGACATACATTGCATGGGAAGACAACGAAATTAGTTCATCATCCGACTCGGAGAGTGATGAAAGCGTAAAACTAGCACTTATGGCTACACACAACTCCGAAGATGAAAATGACGAGGTTAGTACTATATTTTCTCTTTATGATAATGATGCACAAGAAGTTATAAATGAACTCTTAAATGAATGTAAAGTCTTATGTAAAACAATTTCTTCACAAAAGAAACAAATAACGTCTTTAGAAGAAAAAGTCGATGTTATGGAAAAAGAGTAAAAAGATGAAAAACAAAAGAAAACTAGTGAAGAAAAACAAGAGTTGGTATGTAAAAATTATGAATCACTTTCATTCCAAATTGTTCAATTAAAAAGAGTCCTAGAAAGATATGAGAAAGGACAAATTGGATTAGAAGCGGTTCTTAGTCAACAAAGATATTCAAATGATAAAAGTGGACTTGGTTACTCAAAATTTTCTAAACCAAGTTCTAATAAAACAATCTTTGTTAAGGCTAGTGACCAAACTTCTAAAGAGAAAGTGAACAAACCTAGGAATGTGCATCCTTATCCTAAAAAGAAAAGAACTCCTACAAAGAAAAGATTTCCTAAAAAGAAATCCTATGTTCCTAGATATAAAAGCAATCACTACGCCAAAAATATGTTTAGACAGCACCTAAAAGACAGCGGTTTTATACAAAAGCGCTGCTAAAAAGAATAAAAAAATTTCGCTAAAAAAAAGCGCCTTAAAAGAAAGGCTTTAGAAAGCGCTTTTCTAAGGAAAAGCGCCCTCTAAAGTCCTTTACTAATTAAAATATAAAACAATTCTAAACATTTTCAGAGACACTTCTAATCATTTTCTCTCTCGACCGTTTCTCTAAACCCTTGTCGTCGTTCTTGCATGCCATTATTGCCGTCGTTCTTTGCCGTTACCGTTGCCGTTACCGTCACTGTTGCCATTATCGTCGTTCTTTGTTCTTCTAAACTTGTCGTCGTTCTTGCATTCAGTTCCCGTTCGAAACTCTCCTTTGTACTTCAGTTCAGGTATTCTTCAGTTCCCATTATCGTCCTTCGTTCTTCTTTGTGAGCAATATTTAAAAACTCTAGCTTATTGAGTGTCACTGTTAGAAAAATAATAATAATATTATCGAAAAATGTTCTGTTTGTTCTCAATATTCACTTTGCATTACTTCCTTCGTAGAAAAATGTTCAAGATACTGCTGTTGCTTCTCAGTAACTTGGACGATAAGCATATCACATGTTTGATGTAATGCCACACAGAGAATGACTTGTTCTGTAATCAGTCATATATATTAATATTATTTTTCATTCTATTTTTCCATAATATGCAACCTTGTTTTGTTTAAATTATAGTATCAGAGAAAATTTGGGGAATTCTTAGGGTATTTAATGTGATATGAATAGAGTTTTAAGAATGTAACCAATGTCTAGTTTTTAATCAAGAATGAGTCACTATTCTTTGATAACAATTATGTTGCATTTGTTGTGGTTGCATATTTTTCTAGTGTGATGCGTTGGCTGCAGTGTTGCTGAGTCAATGTGACTAATTCTTTTGTTGCTTTTAAATGTTGGTATTTGACTGTAATTCCTTTTTTGGTTAGAATGTGATTCAAACATTTGGTTACCACTTATACAAGTGATACTGCTTATTTTCGAAATGGATTCTTCATAGATGAATGATGATAGCTGAGTCAATTTGACTAATTCTTATGTTACTTTTAAATGTTGGTATTTGTCTGTTATTCCTTTTTTGGTTAGAATGTGATTCAAACATTTGTTAGAATGTAATTTACATCTCTAAAGATAATTAGTTGTTCTCTCTCGCCACTGTAATTATATATAACTTATATCATTCAATGGATTATGGATTATGGATTATATATTTTTATATTTGTCATTTAATTTTTGTTTTTTTCTTTCTTACAGGTAAAATGTTTAATAACCATGAAGACACCCACGGGACACATGATACACAGGAAGCTCAGAATGAAGCATCGAATGTAGAACATGAAATAAAAAGAGGAAAAACCATTATGAAGAGAATCATCCATGCTAGAGATAAAGGGATGAGATTTGATGTACATTGGAGTGACCAGAACCAACTAGTTGAGCCTAACGGTTCAATGTTGGTTTCATACATTGGTTCACTCGTCCGTCAGCACATTCCAATCACTTATGATAATTGGAGGAGTAAAGCGTTGGATGCCGGTAAACAAAAGATATGGACCGAGATAGAGGTACTTACCAAATATGATTGATGTTATTAGATTTTTGTTGAGGATTAAGTCTTTAATTTACTTATACTAACACACTTTATGTTTATATGTGTATGTTTTTTTGTAGAGGTCCTTTAATATTGAAGAAAGCCCGAAAAAGTATTGTCTTCAATTGGCCGGAAAGAGACACAGAGGGTTTAGAGCCTTGTTATCAAACAAGTATCTTAGGGATGAAGACAAAAATTTTGTTGAAGGAGAACCTCCACCGTTGTATGCGGATTTGATTACACCGGAAGAATGGAGCCTTTTTGTAGACAAACGGAAAACCGAAGAATTCAATGTAATGTTATCTTGTCATGTCTATTGATTGTATTATATATTTGTTTCATTAGTTTGTTTTGATATGACTTAAACTTGTTTATCCAGAAATTGAGTGCCATTAACCGCGAAAGAGCATCAAAGCCCGCATATCCATATAGAAAAGGGCGTTTGGGATATGCACGGTTACAACAAAAATTGGTAAGTATATATTAATACTATGATTTTATTAATTGTATTATTGTGTTATAATTGATGAACTTATTATTTAACTAAATGTATAGTTAGAAGAGAGTCAAAGTGAAGAATCATCACTTCCGGAACATGTTTTGTGGAAGGAAGCTCGTGTGGGTAAGGGTGGAGCTGTTACAGAAGATGTTCAGCATGTTTATGAAGAATGTGTAAGTATAACATTATGTCTCAAAGTTAATTGAAATTTTATTAAATTATAATTAATTTTTAATCCCCACTAATAATTTTCGATATGTCAATGAATTTCAGGAGAATCTATCTAAATCCATACCCGCAGATGAGGATGATTGCAGGAGCATTCTTAGTCGAGTGCTAAATGTTCCTGAGTATCCCGGTCGGGTGAGAGGGAAAGGATTTTTTGTGACTCCATCATCCTTGTATAAGCAATCAAAGAAAAAAAATCCCACCACCCAAGAAATCATGCAAACTGTGATGGCACTACAAGCGCAAGTCCAAGCATTGCAGCAGGATAAAGAGAGATATGAGGCGGAAAGGCGCGATTCCGGTTTGAAAGATGCTAGTGACAAAGCTAGTATCAATTCTCCAAATAAAATTCCCGGGTAATTAGCACATATTTATTTTAATTAAATTAACACATTTATTTTAATTGACCTTTATACATATTAACAGTTACATATTTATTATTGCTTCAGGGCATTTCATCTTGCCAGCTGTATTTGTCGTTTCCGACTTATCGCATGGTTGGCAAGGGAAAAGTGCATAACTTTGTGGGAGCGTTACTTCACCATCATCCGCTCCCACAAGGGTATCTGAAAGTGTCGGTTGATATCGCTTTAGATACAGATGTGTTACTACCGATACCAGACTCGGTTTCAGAGGTTACATTGCTGCGGGATGCAATAGGTTCGTTTGTTGCATGGCCGTTAGACCTCATTTCCATAGGTGATGAGGTATGTTGAAAACCATTACGAATCTCTTAGTATTCAAATGTCAATTCTGAACGATTATGAAAATCATTCTGAACCATTACTTACATTTTTTTTACATGGTAATGTTAGACTACTACAAAACCCGCAGCAAAGAATAAAGGGGTTTTGCGGCAAAACGAGTCTGTTGAATCTCATAGAGAGGTAGCTTTTAAGTGTTATTCTATTATCCGAATTCAAAAGTTTCATGATTTTCTACTTTACCTAACTTATACGATTGTTAGGTTCCTGCTCAACCTTCACAATAGACCGACAAGAAAAAAGCTCCTACAAGGACCGTGAAGGAAAAAAGACCTCACTTTCAGACGTGTCTAGAAATACTTATGTCAATGTCAGATTTGATGCAAGGTGTTATTCGTCAAATCAACATGGACGAAGGTGTTTTTGGTTTTCCTCATTCCGAGATAATCGGAAAAGAGGACATGGAGCTGGTTATCAATCATACTGAATTAGGCATCGGTGTTATGCATTCATACATCTGGTACTCCAATCAATCTATTATTTATTTAGTTGAACAATTTATTTACACATTTCAATAATAATAGTCTAATGTTTATTATCTTTTTATTTGAGGTGCATGTATGAAAAATTCATGCGGGGGACGGATTTGTCAAACAAATTCTGTTTCTTCTGTTGCAACATTGTTAATGCACCCATAATTGATATGAATGCAGCAGAAGTAAGAGACCACTTACTTGACAGATTTATGGCCAGCAATACAGAAAGTCTGTTTCTTTTACTGTATAATACTGGAAACGGGTAAGATTTTCATTCTAATTTCATTCTAATCTTTAATTTGTATCTTTTGCTTAGAAATTATCCATCTAAACTTTTGTTATATTTTACAGTGGACACTGGCTGTTGGTTGCCATTAATCCTGTAAGAGAAGTGGTATATTATCTTAATTCATTGGATACCGATTGGTCCACGTATCAAAATGTGAAGGATGTGGTTGACACGTAAGTGAGATTGTTCGAAATATTCGTGTGTATTTGTATATTTAATTATTTCTGTGACATTGTTCTAAGTTTACGTTTTTCTTTTATAGAGCTATACTAGTGTACCATGCACAAAGAGAGATTCGAGTAGCACGGGCTAGAGCAACCAATGTTACATGGGTCAAAGTGGAGGTATATTAATTTTCACAATGTTGCTTATTAGTGATGCTACATGATAACACAAAACATCTATATATTATTTCTTATTTAATTTGTTTGTCTACGTGTAGTGCCCTCGCCAGCGTAATGGCATAGAGTGCGGGTACTTCGTTTTGAGGTTCATGAGAGAAATCATTCAAATGGAACAATTGGAGATTCCTATCATGGTATGTATGGATTTATAACTTAGGATTTATTTTAATATTTATCGGATATGTCATATAATTTATTATTTTTAACTAAATAATGTGTATTTTATTTTGTTATGTAGTATTTCGAAGATATGGCGTGTTCTTGTTACACAAGGAAACAATTGAATTATATTACGAAAGAATTGTGCGAATTCTTTCTTCTAAAAAGAATTCTTTGAATGTATAGTTTTGTGAATGTAAATTTTAGTTTTGTGAATATAAAGAAATTCTGTTGCAAGAAGAATTCTGTTGTAAATTCTAGTTTTGTGAATAGAAGGAAATTCTGTTGTAAATTCTGTTGCAAGAATTCTGTCGTAAGAATTCTGTTGTAAATTCTAGTTTTGTGAATAGAAGGAAATTCTATGTTTATTGAAATGTATATGAATTCTGTTGTTGCAAGAATTCAATTTATTGAAATGTATAAGAATTCTGTTGTTGCAAGAAATTCTATAACAAATGCAGGTTTGAAACTATGCAGGTTTCTGCATAAAAAAAAATGGTTAAAATGGGATTTTTTAAAAAAATCTTTAAAATTATACGTAGACAAAAGACAATGCTTTTGAGAAAAAAACGCTTTCTAAAGGTATAGGAAAAAAATCAATAAAATTATAGGTATACTTTAGAGAGCGCTTTTAAGGAAAAAGCGCTCTCTAAAGTCCCCTTTAGAGAGCGCTTTTATGGAAAAAGCGCTCTCTAAAGGTATATAAAAAAATCATTTTCCGTATACATTAGACAGCGCTTTTCAAAAGCGCTGTCTAAAGTCCCCTTTAAAGAGCGCTTTTAGGGAAAAAGCGCTCTCTAAAGGTATATAAAAAAATCATTTTCCGTATACATTAGATAGCGCTTTTCAAAAGCGTTGTCTAAAAGCACCTTTAGAGAGCGCTTTTGAAGGAAAAAGCGCTTACTAAAGTATATAAAAAAAAAATTTAAATTTTAAACGTATACTTTAGACAGCGTTTTTAAAAGCGCTGTCTAAAGTCCCCTTTTAGAGAGCGCTTTTTCATAAATAAAAAAGCGCTGCCTCTACCTACGACAGCGCAGGCTTAGACAGCGCTTTTATAGGGCAAAAAAAGTGCCCTCTTTTCCCTCTTTTCCCGTAGTGAATTTTGTTCCTAATTGTTTTTATTGTGGTATTATTGGACATACACCTAATGCTTGCTATGTAAGAAACTTTAGTGTTGCAAGTGGGCATTATGTGTGGGTAAAGAAAGGTACTAATTATGAAGGACCCAAGGCTATTTGGGTACCTAACAAAACTTAATTTGTTTTGTACGTTTGCTTGAAGACCACTTCAAATCTATGGTATCTTGATAGTGGTTGTTTGAAGTATATGACCGGAGATATAAACAAATTTTCAAGTCTAGTGCTTAAGGCCAAGGGTTATGTTACTTATGGAGATAACAGTAAAGGAAAGATTCTTGGCGTTGCCAATGTTGGTGCACCACCTTTCACAACTATTGAAGATGTGTTTTATGTTGAAGGCTTAAAGCTTAATCTACTTAGCATAAGGCAACTTTGTGACAAAGGATTCAAAATCAATTTCACCAAAGATGAATGTTTGATAGAAGACGAAGTTACTAATAAGGTAATGCTTAAAGGTAAAAGAATTAACAATATTTTTATGATTTCCCTTGATAACGTTTCTTTGAAGGTTAAATGTCTTATGGAAAATAATAATGATTCATGGCTATGGCACAAAAGGATTGCTCACATTCATATGGAGCATTTGAATAAATTAATTAAGCATGATTTAGTTATTGGTTTACCAAAGATAAAGTATGTCAAAGATAAGTTGTGTGATGCATGTCAAAAAGGGAAACAAACCAAGTCAACTTTCAAATCTAAAGATGTAGTGTCCACTTCAAGGCCACTACAATTGTTGCATATGGACTTACTTGGTCCATCAAGAACAAGAAGCTTCGGAGGTAATGTATATGCTTTATGTAACGCCCTGATTCCAATTATTCCCATTTTGTTGAGTCTTTTATTTAATTTGGGTGATAAATTATTTTATTTGTGAAATTGGTGTGTTAATATGCTATGTTGACGTGTTATGATATTTGACCGTTTTGAGAGTTTTCGGGGAAATTATTATGAAGGGTATTTTAGACATTTCTCAATTTTTGGTAAGTTAGAGATTTAGTAAAAATTGTTAGAAAAATGATTAAGTGTAGAATTTTGTGAGAAAATGAATTAATTAATTTGGAGTGGAAGATAGAAAAGAAATAGAGATAGAAAGAAAGATAGAAAGAAAGAGGAGAGAAAGAAAGAGGAAGAGGAGAAAAAAGAAGGAAAAGAGGAAAAGAGGAAAAATCAAGAAAATCAACTTCTAGGAATCGGTTTAATCGGGTAAGGGTGTGAAATCTTGTTATCTTAATAATGTATATCATTATGTATGATTATGTATGTGTGTATTGGATTGTTGGTTTGGTCTTCATGGTTTTTCCATTCTAGGTCGATTTTGAGAAATCGATGTTTTCGCGGTTGGAAATCGACATAAATGCGGTAGAATATTTGTTGCCATGATTGTATTGGGTTCTGATTGATATATGGTGTTTTGGAAAGGTTTTGATTGGAAAAATATCAATTTTGGGGTTTCCAACAGCGTAGGAAAATTCTGGGTTTTCCTTGGTTCGCCTAGCGAACCTGGGGCGAAGCGGTAGCGAGTGAGGTTTTCGCGGGTTCGCCTAGCGAACCCGTTGGCGAAGGTCAGCGAAGGTTCGCTGAGTTGTTCGCCTAGCGAACTTTGGGTGTTTTTGGCTATGTTTGGTTCTGACTTGGTTCGACAAGGGCTCGCCTAGCGAACTTTGTGTCTGTTTTTAGCTAGCAGTTGGTTCGCTGGAACATTCGCCTAGCGAAGGTGCTAGCGAGTCCTCGCGAGATGGTTCGCCTAGCGAATAGTGCTGTTTGTGTAATTTTGTTTTTCTGCATAACTTTTGATATGTTGTTCGGTTTGAGGTGTGGTTTGATGCATTAGAGAGCTTATGGAATGTTCTTTCTTATTATGATGAATTGGAAATTGTTAGCCGATTAAATAAGTCGAAAAAGTCGGGAATAGTGTTATTTAGCGACTTTTACCGTTTTGAACGTGTGTTTGGATGTGAACCATACAATAGTGCATTGATGTGAATGTATATAGATTGTATGTACTTGTATGAGAAGAATGCATGAATATATTGTGAATATGTATGCATTTCAAGAATGTCTTGAGTCATTTGCGTGTGAAGCATAATGATGTGCATTCTTGTGTTGAGGGATTCTTATGAGAATCCGCTATAACATCGTGTGCCTTAAACATAAGGGGTGTGAGCGATCGGATGGATCGTGTGCCTTAAAAATAAGTGGTGTGAGCGATGGGTATAGGCGATCGTGTGCCTTATACAAAGAGGTGTGAGCGATCGGGTCGTGTGCCTTAGACAAAGAGGTGTGAGCGATCCATAAACGTCGTGTGCCTTAAAAATAAGAGGTGTGAGCGATCAGATTGGATCGTGTGCCTTAAAAATAAGAGGTGTGAGCGATGGGGAACATCGTATGCCCGACAGGGAGTTACAGTGATGTAACGAGCGATGGTTCCAGCAGAGTTCCTGAGTGAACTTGAGATGATTGAGTCGGTACCGCATTGCATTTGCATAGAGTCGTGAGTTGGTCTCTATGATTTACATTTATCATCTTTAAAATGGTGCTCTGATGAATAAACATATATGTGTATGTTTATGTGGATTGATAAGAATTGTGAAAATATGCATGAGGTATATGCTTGGTTTGAATAGATATGTATACATTGCGATGTATATGAGTGAGATGTGATGAATTGTGGTGAAAATGTGGAATATGTGTATTTTTATGTTAAGATATATGTATATAATTATATGCATTGTTATTATGATATTATTTCTCACCCTTCTGCTGTTTTATAATGCTCTATGAGGCATTGCAGAGTAGATGTGCTGGTGGTCTTTTTGTGAAGCGCGTCTTCATTCTTTTGGTCGGTCGGCTCTAATATGTAACACCGGGTAGCTAGGATGGCTATGATTCTTTTGTGATACATTTGTATATGTATCTTGTTGATGAATGTTCATGTAAACATGTACATATGTATATATGTTGTTGTTATTCAATGTTTAGATTTTCCGCTTTTATTCTAAATGTTGAGATGTGGGTGTAAGGACTAAGTTCCTCTGTGGCAAGGTTACCCCACTGTTGCATATCAATTGTTGAGCAGGTGTTGTATGTTTTAATTTCATGTATAATGTGACATGCCTCTTTTATACTAAGTTATAATTATACTCTGACGAAATTTTTCATAAGTGCCTAAATGATTAAATGTGTTTATTTGGGGGTATAGACAGGGGGTGTTACATTAAGTGGTATCAGAGCCAGAGTTAAGTCAGTTGTGTCTGTCTTGTTGTTGTGTTGGTTGAACTGTTGTTTAACTTTGTTGTAATTTTGGGAATGATCAGAAAATGGCTGGTAGAAATGACAATGCGATGGCTGCTGCTTTGGAAGCAATGGCTAGGGCGGTGCAAGGAGCACCGAATGTGAATGCTAATGACGAGTTCAGGAAGAATCAACCACCGGTCTTCAAAGGAAGATTTGATCCCGATGGTGCTCAACTTTGGTTGAAGGAGATTGAAAGGATCTTCAGAGTTATGGACTGTGTGGAAGAGAATAAGGTGAGGCTTGGGTCTCACATGTTGAAGGAAGAAGCCGACGACCGGTGGGTCGGTATGCGTCAAGTTCTTGAGGTGGATGATGAGGAGGTAACTTGGGATTTATTTCGTACTGAATTCTTAATGAAGTATTACCCTGAAAGTGTGAAAGGGAAGAAGGAGATGGAGTTCCTTGAATTGAAATAAGGTAGTATGTCCGTGTGGACTATACTGCTAAGTTTGTGGAGTTGGTTCAATTCCATCCTCATTATGCCGCGATTACTGCTGAGTTCTCAAAGTGTATTAAGTATGAGAATGGTCTGCGTCCTGAGATTAAACAAGTTGTGGGATATCAAAGGATAAGGAGGTTTTCGGATTTGACGGAATGTTGTAGAATCTTCGAGGAAGATAGCAAGGCTCGTTCTACACATTATAAAAGTTTGAATGAGAGGAAGGGAAAGCAACAAGCTAGAAGTGGACCTTATGTGACACCCGCTGATAGGGGCAAGCATAGGGGAAACTTTGAGAAGAGATCTGGAGGAGGAGGTTCCGGTTCCATTAAGTGTTACAAGTGTGGTGAAATGGATCATAAATCATTTGAGTGTGGGAAGACAGTGGCGAGATGTTCTAACTGTGGAGGCCTTGGGCATGCTACTACTGATTGTAGAAGGAATGTGGTGAAATGTTTTAATTGTGGGGAACCTGGTCACATTAGCGCAAAGTGTCCGAATCCGAAGAGAGCTCCAACTGGTGGGAAAGTATTTTCTTTGGCGGGAACTCAAACTTCCAGTGCAGACCGTCTGATTAAAGGTACTTGCTTTATTAATAGTACACCTTTAGTTGCTATTATTGATACGGGAGCGACTCATTCGTTTATTTCGTCTGAGTGCGCGAATCGTTTGAATCTTGTGTTGTCTCTGATGGATGGTAAGATGGTTATTGATACTCTAGCAATGGGGTCAGTAACTACTTCTTTGGTTTGTTTGAGTTGTCCTTTAACCATTTATGGTAAAGACTTTGAAATGGATTTAGTGTGTTTGCCGTTGGAAGGGTTGGATGTGGTCTTGGGTATGAATTGGTTGCAATTTAATAGGGTTCATATTGATTGCTATCATAAGTTAGTGAGGTTTCCTTCTTTGGAAGAGGATGAAGAAGGGAGTTTCTTATCCACTAAAGAGTTGAAGAAACTTTTAGCGGACGAAGCTCAATTGTTCGGTTTGTTTGCATCATTGTCTGAGGATAGTCAAGTGTCACTTGATGTGTTTCCTGTTGTGTGTGATTTTCCTGAGGTGTTTCCTGAAGATATTATAGATATACCGCCGGAAAGAGAAGTTGAGTTTTCTATTGATCTAGTTCCGGGTACTAGACCGGTCTCGATAGCACCGTATCGTATGTCAGCATCGGAGTTGGTAGAATTAAAGAAGCAATTGAATGACTTGTTGGACAAGAAATTTGTAAGACCAAGTGTTTCTCCTTGGGGTGCTCCGGTATTGTTGGTAAAGAAGAAGGATGGGAGTATGCGGTTATGCATTGATTATCTACAATTGAACAAGGTGACAATTAAGAATAAGTATCCGCTTCCAAGGATCGATGATTTGTTGGACCAATTGGTTGGTGCGCGTGTTTTTAGCAAGATTGATTTGAGATCGGGATATCACCAGATTCGTGTGAAAGAAGAGGATATTCAAAAGACGGCCTTTAGGACACGGTATGGTCATTACGAATATTGCGTGATGCCATTCGGGGTTTCTAATGCGTCAGGTGTGTTTATGGAATACATGAATCATATTTTTCATGGGCAGTTAGATCGTTTTGTGGTTGTGTTCATCGACGATATTTTGATTTACTCTAAGTCTCAAGAGGAGCATGAAGAGCATTTGAGGATTGTGTTACAAATTTTGAAAGAGAAACAATTGTATGCTAAGTTGTCGAAATGTGAGTTTTGGTTATCGGAAGTAAGTTTTCTTAGGCATGTTATTTCCGGTAGTGGTATTAGTGTTGATCCATCCAAGATTAATGCGGTGATGCAATGGGAGGCTCCTAGATCAGTTACGGAGATTCGAAGCTTTTTAGGCTTGGCGGGTTATTATCGGAGGTTTATTGAGGGATTTTCGAAGTTGGCACTTCCGTTAACGCAATTGACTTGTAAAGGAAAGGCTTTCATTTGGGATATTCATTGTGAAGAGAGTTTCAATGAGCTAAAAAGAAGGTTGACAACGGCTCCGATCTTGATTTTTCCAAATCCGACGGAACCATTTGTTGTGTATTGTGATGCTTCTTTGGTTGGTTTAGGTGGTGTTTTGATGCAAGATGGGAAAGTTGTGGCTTATGCTTCAAGACAATTGAGAGTGCATGAAAAGAATTATCCTACACATGACTTGGAGTTAGCGGCCGTGGTGTTTGTTTCGAAAATTTGGAGGCACTATCTTTATGGTGCAAGATTTGAAGTTTTTAGTGATCACAAGAGGTTGAAATATTTATTTGATCAAAAAGAATTGAACATGAGACAAAGAAGGTGGTTAGAGCTTTTGAAGGATTATGATTTTGGTTTGAATTACCATCCGGGTAAGGCAAACGTGGTGGCTGATGCCTTGAGTCGGAAGTCGTTACATATGTCCTCATTGATGATGAGAGAATGGGAACTTTTGGAGAATTTTAGAGACTTGAGTTTGGTTTGTGAAATGACGCCGAGAAGTGTGAGACTTGGTATGCTACATGTTACGAATGACTTTCTTGCAACCGTGAACGAAAAGCAAAAGTTAGATTTAAAGTTCGTTAATTTGATGATGAGTGAGAATGAGGATTTCAAGGTTGATAATTTTGGAGTTTTGAGATTCCGTGGTCGTATTTGTATTCCCGATGATGTGGAGTTGAAAAAGATGATATTGGAAGAAGGACACCGAAGTAACTTAAGTATTCATCCTGGAGCGAATAAAATGTATCAAGATTTGAAGAAAATCTTTTGGTGGTCCGGGCTAAAGAGAGATGTGGCTCAATTTGTGTATGCGTGCTTAACTTGTCAAAAGTCCAAGGTGGAACATCAAAAACCTAGTGGATTGATGCAACCGTTGGATATTCCGGAGTGGAAATGGGATGGTATATCGATGGATTTTGTTACAGGATTGCCGAATACGCAAAGAGGTCATAATGCTATTTGGGTAATCGTTGATAGGCTTACTAAATCTGCTCACTTTATTCCAATTGATATTAGTTATCCTTTGGAGAGGTTAGCCGAGATTTATATTCTTACGGTTGTGAAGTTACATGGGGTTCCTAAGAGTATTGTATCGGATAGAGATCCTAGATTCACATCGAGGTTTTGGGAGAGTTTACAAAAGGCTTTGGGTTCTAAGCTAAGATTGAGTTCGGCTTATCATCCGCAAACGGATGGTCAAACCGAGAGGACAATTCAATCATTGGAGGATTTATTGCGTGCTTGTGTGCTCGAGCAAGGTGGTGCTTGGGATAGTTATTTGGCGTTGATTGAGTTCACCTATAATAACAGTTTTCATTCAAGTATAGGTATGGCACCATTTGAGGCTTTGTACGGTCGGAGATGTCGAACACCTTTGTGTTGGCATGAAACCGGTGAGAGGACAATAGTTGGACCGGAGATGGTACAACAAACGACGGAGAAAGTGAAGTTTATTCGTGAAAAGATGAAAGCTTCACAAAGTAGACAAAAGAACTATCATGACAAAAGAAGAAAAGATCTTGAGTTTCAAGAAGGCGACCATGTGTTTTTGAGAGTTACGCCGGTTACGGGTGTGGGTCGTGCTTTGAAGTCGAAGAAATTGACTTCTCGTTTTATTGGTCCGTATCAGATTTTTGCACGAGTTGGTGTTGTGGCTTACCGTGTGGCGTTGCCTCCAAATCTTTGGAACTTGCATGACGTATTCCATGTTTCGCAACTTCGGAAGTATGTTCCGGGTCCGTCACATGTTATTCCTATGGACGAGGTTGAAGTGAGAGATAACCTTACGGTGGAAACTTTACCGATTAGGATTTTGGACCGTGAAGTTAAGAAGCTAAGAGGCAAGGATATTGCACTCGTGAAACTAGCGTGGGGAGGCGCTGCGGAAGGTGATATGACTTGTGAGCTAGAGAGTAGGATGCGAGAGTCGTATCCGGAGTTGTTTGAATCAGGTAATATTTTCGAGGACGAAAATTTCTAAAGTGGGGGAGAGTTGTAACGCCCCGATTCCAATTATTCCCATTTTGTTGAGTCTTTTATTTAATTTAGGTGATAAATTATTTTATTTGTGAAATTGGTGTGTTAATATGCTATGTTGACGTGTTATGATATTTGACCGTTTTGAGAGTTTTCGGGGAAATTATTATGAAGGGTATTTTAGACATTTCTCAATTTTTGGTAAGTTAGAGATTTAGTAAAAATTGTTAGAAAAATGATTAAGTGTAGAATTTTGTGAGAAAATGAATTAATTAATTTGGAGTGGAAGATACAAAAGAAATAGAGATAGAAAGAAAGAGGAGAGAAAGAAAGAGGAAGAGGAGAAAAGAGAAGGAAAAGAGGAAAAGAGGAAAAATCAAGAAAATCAACTTCTAGGAATCAGTTTAATCGGGTAAGGGTGTGAAATCTTGTTATCTTAATAATGTATATCATTATGTATGATTATGCATGTGTGTATTGGATTGTTGGTTTGGTCTTCATGGTTTTTCCATTCTAGGTCAATTTTGAGAAATCGATGTTTTCGCGGTTAGAAATCGACATAAATGCGGTAGAATATTTGTTGCCATGATTGTATTGGGTTCTGATTGATATATGGTGTTTTGGAAAGGGTTTGATTGGAAAAATATCAATTTTGGGGTTTCCAACAGCGCAGGAAAATTCTGGGTTTTCCTTGGTTCGCCTAGCGAACCTGGGGCGAAGCGGTAGCGAGTGAGGTTTTCGCGGGTTCGCCTAGCGAACCCGTTGGCGAAGGTCAGCGAAGGTTCGCTGAGTTGTTCGCCTAGCGAACTTTGGGTGTTTTTGGCTCTGTTTGGTTTTGACTTGGTTCGCCAAGGGCTCGCCTAGCGAACTTTGTGTCTGTTTTTAGCTAGCAGTTGGTTCGCTGGAACATTCGCCTAGTGAAGGTGCTAGCGAGTGCTCGCGAGATGGTTCGCCTAGCGAACAGTGCTGTTTGTCTAATTTTGTTTTTCGGCATAACTTTTGATCTGTGGTTCGGTTTGAGGTGTGGTTTGATGCATTAGAGAGCTTATGGAATGTTCTTTCTTATTATGATGAATTGGAAATTGTTAGCCGATTAAATAAGTCGAAAAAGTCGGGAATAGTGTTATTTAGCGACTTTTACCGTTTTGAACGTGTGTTTGGATGTGAACCATACAATAGTGCATTGATGTGAATGTATATAGATTGTATGTACTTGTATGAGAAGAATGCATGAATATATTGTGAATATGTATGCATTTCAAGAATGTCTTGAGTCATTTGCGTGTGAAGCATAATGATGTGCATTCTTGTGTTGAGGGATTCTTATGAGAATCCGCTATAACATCGTGTGCCTTAAACATAAGGGGTGTGAGCGATCGGATGGATCGTGTGCCTTAAAAATAAGCGGTGTGAGCGATGGGTATAGGCGATCGTGTGCCTTATACAAAGAGGTGTGAGCGATCGGGTCGTGTGCCTTAGACAAAGAGGTGTGAGCGATCCATAAACGTCGTGTGCCTTAAAAATAAGAGGTGTGAGCGATCAGATTGGATCGTGTGCCTTAAAAATAAGAGGTGTGAGGGATGGGGAACATCGTATGCCCGACAGGGAGTTACAGTGATGTAACGAGCGATGGTTCCAGCAGAGTTCCTGAGTGAACTTGAGATGATTGAGTCGGTACCGCATTGCATTTGCATAGAGTCGTGAGTTGGTCTCTATGATTTGCATTTATCATCTTTAAAATGGTGCTCTGATGAATAAACATATATGTGTATGTTTATGTGGATTGATAAGAATTGTGAAAATATGCATGAGGTATATGCTTGGTTTGAATAGATATGTATACATTGCGATGTATATGAGTGAGATGTGATGAATTGTGGTGAGAATGTGGAATATGTGTATTTTTATGTTAAGATATATGTATATAATTATATGCATTGTTATTATGATATTATTTCTCACCCTTCTGCTGTTTTATAATGCTCTATGAGGCATTGCAGAGTAGATGTGCTGGTGGTCTTTTTGTGAAGCGCGTCTTCATTCTTTTGGTCGGTCGGCTCTGATATGTAACACCGGGTAGCTAGGATGGCTATGATTCTTTTGTGATACATTTGTATATGTATCTTGTTGATGAATGTTCATGTAAACATGTACATATGTATATATGTTGTTGTTATTCAATGTTTAGATTTTCCGCTTTTATTCTAAATGTTGAGATGTGGGTGTAAGGACTAAGTTCCTCTGTGGCAAGGTTACCCCACTGTTGCATATCAATTGTTGAGCAGGTGTTGTATGTTTTAATTTCATTTATAATGTGACATGCCTCTTTTATACTAAGTTATAATTATACTCTGACGAAATTTTTCATAAGTGCCTAAATGATTAAATGTGTTTATTTGGGGGTATAAAAAGGGGGTGTTACACTTTAGTTATTGTTGATGATTTCTCTAGATATACTTGGACATTCTTTTTAGTGCAGAAAAGTGATGCATTCAAGGCATTCAAGAAATATGCAAAGCAAATTCAAAATGAGAAGTCACTTTCAATTGCCTCCATAAGAAGCGGTCATGGTGGAGTATTCCAAAATGTTTCCTTTGAAGAATTTTGTGAACAACATGGAATATCTCACAACTTCTCGGCACCAAGGACTCCTCAACAAAATGGAGTGGTGGAGAGAAAGAATAGGTCATTGGTGGAACTTGCAAGGACAATGCTTAGCGACTCAAATATTCCAAAGTATTTTTGGGCGGATGCGGTGAGCACGACATGTTTTCTAAGTAATCGTGTTTACATTAGACCTATCCTTAAGAAGACCCCTTATGAACTTTTCAAAGGGAGGAAACCAAACATTGCTTATTTTCAAATTTTTGGATGCAAGTGCTTTGTCTTAAACAATGACAAAGACAATCTTGGTAAGTTCGATGAAAAATCGGATGAAGGTATATTTCTCGGTTGTTCTTTTTCTAGTAAGGCTTATAGAATTTATAATAAAAAAACTTTAAATATTGAAGAATCTATGCATGTTAAGTTTGATGAATCTAACCCTTCCAAGGAGGATATTGTGTTTTGTGATGATGATGATGAAATTATAGAACTTCCTCAAGAAGATACTTCAAAAGAAAATCAAGTGGAACATCAAGTAGAACCGATTCAACAAGAGTCAAATGTAAAGGATCTACCCAAGGAATGGAGGACTCATAGAGATCATCTAATTGACAAAGTTATTGGTGATATTAGTCAAGGTGTAGCAACAAGGTTAAATCTTAAAGATGCTTGCTTAAACATGGCGTTTGTCTCACAAATTGAACCTTCCAAAGTTGGTGAAGCCTTAAGTGACGACCATTGGATTATTGCTATGCAAGAAGAGTTAAACCAATTCGAAAGGAATCAAGTATGGGAACTTGTTCCTAGACCAAGTGATAAAAACATCATTGGTACCAAATGGGTGCTTAAGAACAAGCTTGATGAGAATGGGATAATTATTCGAAACAAGGCAAGATTGGTAGCTAAAGGTTACAATCAAGAGGAAGGCATTGATTTTAGGAAACATTTTCTCTGGTTGCAAGGTTAGAAGCTATTCGTTTATTACTTGCTTATGCGTGTTCATTAAATTTTCAGCTATACCAAATGGATGTCAAAAGCGCATTCTTGAATGGCTACATCAATGAATAAGTCTATGTGAAACAACCCCCAGGCTTTGAAGACGTCAAGAATCCTTCACATGTCTTCAAATTGAAGAAAGCACTCTCTGGCTTAAAGTAAGCACCAAGGGCATGATATGATCGTCTAAGCAACTTTCTTTGTGAAAAGGGATTTGTAAAAGGCAAAGGTGACAAGACGTTGTTCATTAAGAGAGCAAAAGGCAATACGTTGTTAGTTCAAGTCTATGTCGACGACATCATATTCGGTTCAACGAATAAAGATCTTTGTGTAGAATTTTCATTGATGATGAAAGGAGAGTTCGAGATGTATATGATGGGTAAGATGAATTACTTTCTTGGACTTCAAATTAAGCAACTAAAGGACGGTATCTTCATCAACCAATCCAAGTATTGCAAAGAATTATTGAAAAGATTCGACATGGATGGATGCAAGGCTATGGCTACACCAATGGGATCCGGAACCTATGTTGATCAAGATGAATCGGGTGCTTCCATAGATATTACTAAGTATCGAGGTATGATTGGTTCTTTATTATATTTGACGGCAAGCCATCCTGACATAATGTTTAGTGAGTGTTTATATGCCCGGTTTCAAGCAAATCCAAAGGAGTCACATCTCACCGCCGTAAAAAGAATCCTGAAATATCTCAAGGGAACGACGAACATTGGTCTATGGTATCCAAAAGGTAGTGTTTGTAATTTAATTGGTTATTCTGACGCGGATTATGCAGGATGTAAAACTCATAGAAAAAGTACAAGTGGTACTTGTCACATTTTGGGAAATTCATTAGTGTCTTGGGCGTGTAAGAAATAAGCATGTGTTGTACTTAGTACGGCCGAAGCAGAGTATATTGCAGCAGGTAGTTATTGCGCACAAATTCTTTGGCTCAAACAACAACTTCTTGATTATGGACTAGATCTCAGTTGCATTCCTTTACGATGTGACAACACAAGTGCAATTAACATCACAAAGAATCCCGTCATGCACTCAAGAACCAAACACATAGACATTCGACATCATTTCCTACGCGATCATGTGCTTAAAGGTGATGTTTAAGTCACCTTTGTCGATACTTATAATCAACTTGCGGATATCTTCACAAAACCACTATCAAAAGAGGCATTTTACAAGATTCGACGAGAACTTGGTATTCTAGATGAAGGTGATATTTAATTCTTCTAAAGTTATTCATTATATGTCATAATGAAGCCAAGGTACACAAAATATCAATTATTCTAGATGATAAAATATGATTTATGTGAAATTTTGTGATTTTTCCTATTTTTTCATGTAATTAATTTATTTTTTATAAAAAAAATTTCCATCATAAGTTGCATTACTATGTGTATTAACATGTCAAGACAAAATTTTTTGGAAAAATCTCATATTTTGTGCTGTGCAAAGCTACTGTTTTTCAACTTTTGCCTTCAGTAACCGGTTATCAGATATGCTGTAACCGGTTACCATGTGTTATTTTTGCCCAGATCACGCTTATTTGTACTAAGTAACCGGTTAGCAAATATGCTGTAACCGGTTACCACTGACATTTTCTGAATTTTTTTTTTAAAATGTCACATTTTTTTGTTATAATTTTAATAGTTTTCTATTTTTACTACTTGTTATTTTAGTTATTATAAGGTAGTACTTATCATATACCTTGAAACTCTCATATCTCATAAAATCCCACTTCATCTTCTCCACTCTTTCAACCTCCCTCATAAAGCTCCATTACTCCATTCACGAGAAATCAAAACCCACTAACAAAAATCTCTCCATATAAATCCCACTCTACTATATTTCATCCTCACACTCCTCTACCTAATCCTTTTTCGGATTCTCTCTCCAAACCCAAAAAACCCCAACTTTCAAAAAGCTACCAAATCTTCCATGGCACCCAACAAGCAAAACAAGGGTAAGAAGAAGGCTGATGAATGAGCTTCTGAACAGGTTGAGCAAGAGTTTGCAGTGCCGGTAAAGGTCAAAAGAATGGACTTTGTTGTTCGTACCCGGAATCTCATGCCGGTAAAGTATGTACTTTTTAAGGACTTTCCTTCTCATAGCTTTACTTTTGAAACTCTGTTGAAAGACTCTGGTGTTTCAAAACTAGTAGCAAAATCTGGTCCATATTATCCGGATTTAGTTTGGCAATTTTATTCTTCTATTGCTTTTTGTAAGGATGAGATAGACAAGGATATGATTACTACTGTTGTTAAGAACAATGAAATTTCAGTAGATTTGGAGGATATTGGTAAAGCTTTAGATATTCCATATAAGGAGGGTGAAGAACTCCGTGCCGGTGTTCTTTCGTAAACTAAGAATTGGGCTGGTTTTGATAGTTTAGCATATTTTGCAAGCATTTCTAGGAGAGGAACCTTGGCTGACATTATGGCTAGACAGCCGACAAATTCTATCTGGGTTGTCAAGAATGCTTCATGCTTGAGTGTAAGTGACCGGATGTTGCACTATATCTTAGCATATATTTTGGTTCCGAAAAACTCTAATCACTCGCAGGTTAGTGAACTTGAACTTCAACTTATCCGTGCTATGTGTAATACCCCAAAATTTGCCCTCTCTTTTCTTCGTTTCTTTTAGCATAAGCATCAAGCCTTTTGCATTGCATCCTGCATAAAGGCATGTGATCAGGTGATCCAAGGTGTTCATCATCCAAAGCTAAAGAAGAAGACCAAGCATTTCTCAGAAGCTTCAAGGACCTCTTACATCATGTGTCATTTCCATTTGACCTCACAAGTCACAGGGAGAGGAGAGTTCACCAAGAAGATTGGACAGTGCATGATCTCCTGTACAAGGCAGTCAAAAGTTGGGATCTGACCCCCAAATGGGCAAGCTCTTTGAGTTTTTATCATCTCCAAAGGGCACATCTCATCTTTGTTTGAGAGGATACACAACATATTCAGAGGAATTGAGATTTGGAGGATGTGTTATTTCCTCCTAACCAGAGGGTGCCAAAACTAGGGTTGGACCTAAAGTCAGTTTATTTTTGATTTCTTGGGCAAGACTTGATCTCATGGAATTTCTTATGTTCTTAAGTGTCCATGGATGGAATCTTGGTCATTGGTTCTTTGAGGAAGATGTTCAATGGAACAGTTACTTGTGTAATAAGCAAAAGTCAACAGTTCAAAAGGAAAGTCAACCATGTTTGCAAAGGTTCAAATCATGATTCTCAAGTCCATATACCTTTATTTGGTCAAGGAATGGCATGGAGGGCATCATTCATCAAAAATCAAGAGTTTGTGCAAAAGTTACTAAATTTGGAAAATGACCTATAATGAAAACTTTCCATTTTTGGCAACTTTTCCATCACATTCAACTTAACTTTTCATCATCAAGGAAGTTCCAAATGAATTTTCCTCCAACATGAAAGTTGAAGATCTTTCTCTCCCATTTCCAAAAAGTACTAGATGGTTTCCATACCATTTGTAGAACTCAAGTTATGATCAAAAGATGGCAAGGTGCATTTTGAGGTTTTCATATGGTTCAATTTTTCCACTTTTTGCATTTTGGCACAAATGGACTTGTAATTGATTTTATTGGTTCATGTCACATTGCAACATCAAAATACACTTCATTTGGCACAAGATTGGCTTTTTAATCAATTCATTCCATGCCATATTTCTCATTATTTTCTCATTGTTCAAAAATGCAATTTGATTCAAAACTTGCAAACCAAGCAAGTACCAGGCCCAAAATCAATTCAGAAGTGATCCATGAGTGGATTGGAAATGAATCATGCTGAGTACAAGGGGTGTGTACGTGTGAATTAGTGGTAATGGCACAAAATGCAAATTGGCAATTCCACCCAAATCTCATTAACCATGATTTAAACCACTTGCTAATGATAATCAGTGGACTAATGAAGGATATATAAGCTTACTCATGCCTCAGAAATTAGGTCATGCACTCACATTTGCTCAGTTTCAATTTTTCACTCTCCACTTTCTCATTTTCGTTTCTCCCTCTCCACAAGGTGTTTTTGAGAAATTCTTTCATATTTGTGACTAGTGAAGAGAGAAGAACACAAATCATCCACTGTTTTGAGCTTAGAGTGAGTTTTTCATCAAGTTGGTTTCAAGAGGGATCATTTTCAAACTCCAAGATCTAGCCAGATTCAAGCCTTTATTTGCACTTATTTTGCAAATAGAGCTCAAAAGGAGTTTATCTGCAGCATTTGGAGGGATTTCTTAGTGTATGTCGTGTTCCTCAAAGCTCAGGTTAGTGATTTTTTCATCATCACAGAACTTGAATTTTTGATGTGCATAATGATCCTTGATGTTCACTGATTACTCTGGTATATTTTGTTTGAAGTTTGGACGTGTGGTTTGTGTGATATGATGATTTAAAGTGTTAGATCTTTTTTTGTTTTTGTTCGATTCTCCTTATTGGTTGGTTATTTGTGAAAAATAGTTGCATATTCATGATCCTTGCGTTTTTCTGGTCAAAATGGTGTACTCATACGCAAATTCTGGAAAAAAACACGCTGCAGCTCACCGGAGAGGGTGGCCGGAGCCGTAGCTCCGGCGGCTGCCGGAGAACCAGTCCGGCGAAGGTAATAAGGAAGAAGAAGCAATCGTATCCGTTGATCACCTTGATCCTACGTCCATCGTTTTGCCACGTCGCTTCAGTTTATGTTTTTATTTTATAGTGTTGGTGTGTGCCACTCCACATATGTTAGCGTGTACTTCATCTCCCAACTGTTGATCTGATCTATTTTTGAATTGTATGATTAATTGTGGTGCGCTGATTTAATCATGTGGGTATAACTGTGCCAGCGAATTAAAATGAGTCATGTGAGGGGCATGTGGCTGGTGTATGGTAGGTTGCTATCCGCGTGTGTGTGGGGGTTCACTTGCTTGTGGTGTGACATTGAATCCTGACCATTTTTTTTTATTAATGTTGATCATGTAGTTGTGCCTTGTTTTGTTTATGCGCATTGGATCAAACGAGTGGTTGGATTTATTTTTGATTGTTGACCTGCTCCCATGCTCTATTGACTTCGCTAGTGGGCTCCCATCCCTTGGGATTTTTTTTCGCACCCCCTCCATTAGGCCTGCTTCAATTACAACGTATTTCTTTACTGTTTGCACCCTCTGCATCTTTCACTCCATTTTTATTTTATTTTTATTATTTGTTTTGTTTTTAATTTCTAAAATTACCTTTATGCATTCAAAAATCATACAAAAAATCATGAAACTTATTTTTAGTTTTCTCAAATATTTCCATATTTTATTTTCTCATTTTATTTTATTTTGGCATCTGTTTTAATTAATTGCTTTATTTTCTTTTCTTAATTGTTTCACTTGCACACTCTAACTTATGAAATTTATTTCTCCTCGTCTATAATGCATTTTTAATCCATCCTTTTTGAATTTATTAGGTGACATATTAAATTGCATAAATTTTTTTTTTTTCATTTTTAAAACTTTTTCATATTGCATTTTGGTCCTTTTCTTTTGCATGTTGAATCTTTGTTCTTACTTGATCTTTGCCCAATTGTTTGAGATATTTAGTTTGTGATTTTTTGTTTGATCTTTTTGCACATGTTACTTGTCTGAGTTAACTTCTGTTTGGATTTTTTTTGGGATTTTATTAATTCACTTTGCTATGTTTGGTTGAATTTTTCTTGTGATGCAAGTTTAATTGAGGTATACTTTGATTCATGGCCTAGTTTGGGTGCATTGGTTTACTTGTATTGATTTGATGCTTGACATGTATTTATGGTCTGATTATGTTCTCTTTGAGCTTACTTTTGGCTTTGGAATCATCCTCATTTGATCATTTTCCAATTTATTCTTGATTTTACAAGTTGATGTTGTTTTGGACTTGAACTTTGTGGTATGTTCAACTTAATCTTGTGATGCTTCTTTGTGTGAATTCATTCATGTGTGAAACTTTTTGTTTGACTTGTATGATATGCTTGAGGTTCTGTTCCTCTTGATTTAAGGTTCATTATGTGATTTTCATTTTACTTTATGCCTCACATTCCTTTGCTTGCTTGCATGAATGATAAGTGAATGTCTTTCTCAATTTTGATACATGTTTTGAATGTATTTGCTTGATGATTAATCTTGGGTGACTTGAGTTTGATCTTGGCATGATGATAATGTGTATGCTACTGCCCCTTGAGTTCATTGCTTGGTTTTCATCTCACTTGATCATCATGGTTTGATTTGTATGATGCATATCATCATCATTGGTTTTGTGGTTTCTTTGGCTCATAATGCATCATAATGTGAAACATTCTTGCATGCTTGGATTAGATGATCATGAGATGAA
This sequence comes from Lathyrus tuberosus, assembly GCA_022829125.1. NCBI lineage: Eukaryota > Viridiplantae > Streptophyta > Magnoliopsida > Fabales > Fabaceae > Lathyrus > Lathyrus tuberosus. The sequence goes on along the minus strand of JALAZF010000953.1, from coordinate 495,901 downwards.
TTTAATTCTGACTTGGATTAACTTTCATCTTATTTTGTTCATGTCATCTTTGTATGAAACCTTAGTGTGTGAATTTGTGAATCTTGTGCAAGTTTACTTGCATCCTTTCTTGTGTGCCTTCACTTGTATGCTTGATATGTGCTTGTATGATCTTTGAAGCATGTTTTATGTTATGATTTGAATATGATGATTATGGTGTGCTTGCTGCCCCATCTCTTTTCTCATCTCTTCCTTTCTCTTTTCTTCTCTTTCACTCTTTATCATCCCATGAATCTCAAGACTTGTTCAAGTCTTGGATTCTTTCCCCTTAGAGCTACCTAGTCCAACTTAATTTTAGATTAAGCTTGGAGTAGGATTAGCATTAGGTTAGGTAGTCTTTTCTCCTAAACCTCACTAACCCTAGGATATCCATGCATGATAACATTAGGACTCTTAGTTTCCCTTTAGAATTTCCCTTGCGTCGTTTCTCTTCTCATCTCAAAAGAAAAGTAAAAACACTTAATAAAGGTTAACATGTATTGCGCTTGAGCCTTAGGTGTGGGAAGTGGAGAACGAGGGGCTTCCTCTCATTCTTCTAGGATACCTAGTGTACGTCCTGTTGGGGACGATGCGCGAAAGTATTCGTTCCTATATTTAAGACTTTGGTTCAATGCAAGTTGCGAATAACCATAAAATACACTTCTTTCTAAAAAACTTCAAACAAACAATAACGTCTTTCCTTCGGGAATTCTTTTCTCATCTCACTCACTCTCAGCGTATGAACGTGCTCCTACTCGTTCTCTTGCAAGATGGCAACGCACTCGTACTAGCGAGCCTGCAACACCAGAGCTAGAACGTCAGTCGTTCCCAAAAAGCACAAATAAAGCGACCCTCGTTGAGGGGAACTACGTCGCTTTGATTCTCATGTTCCCGATGAGATACATAGGCAGTGGGGTAGGGCCCATTCGAGCACTTCTTTTATTTTCCCTACATTTGTTTTTTTTGTTTTGTTTTCTTTTTTTCTTTTTTCGTTCCGATTCCTTTCCCTTTCCAGTAGCAGTGGAGCTCCAGACGACGACACCCTTTGATCGAGACAAGCAAGAGTGGATCCCATCGGGTACGATGGACGCGAGGAGGTGCTAGTACCTTCCTCTCGCATAACCGACTCCCGAACCCAGTTCTCTTGGTCGCAAGACCATGCTCTTTCCTTTCCCCTCAGGTTTATACAGTGTTTCCTTTCCCTCTCTTAGGATAAATACACATTGCTGGCGACTCTATTTCGGTGCCACCTTCGCGTTTGTACTAGGATGAAAATCCTGGGAGCGACAGCTGGCGACTCTGCTGGGGATCGAACCCAGAATCTCTGGTTTCCTTAGCGAGTCAATCCTAGCGCTTGTTTGTTTTCTTTCATTGGGTGTTTATTCTGGTGCTGTGTTTTGCTGTTTGTTGTATTGCTGTTTACTGTTTTTTTACTGCTTTAGTGTTTTTATCGCATTTTACTGCATTACATATCATTATATGCTGGATATTACTGCGCTGTGCTGGCTAGTTTTCTGTTTGGCGGGTTGGGATGTTCTGAGAGATGAGCCCACTACCCAGGCTCGAGCATACACATAGGTTTTAGAGTGGATAGCCGTGACGCTTACATGGGGGTGGCCATGTATTGTTGTTCACGAGACCCACAACCAGACGAGGTCCTATCAGGAGCTACCTGCTACTGTGCGTTGGTACAGGCCAGTAGGTATTCTCTTGAGGGATTGTCGACTCTGGAGACCATTCCCAAGGACTCAGTTGCGGCCCTCCTCCCGGGATGTGACAGTGGCAGACCATGTTCTGTGGCAAACCCATTGCACATTCTCGATCCGAGGACCCAATGCTGGGAACTTGCTATAGGATTTCCCTTTTGTAGTGAATCAGCGGACGACCTCTTTGATTAGCGATAACATTGTATCCTTCGGGCTGAATGTGCTATTGCTTCTCAAACCTCTGAAGCTGAGGATCTTTTGTCTTGGAGAATCAGTTGAGGCCTCCTCGATTGATGATGATGCCAAACCAGAAATGGTGAACGTATCATCATTTCTCGACCTGAGAGCCCGGGATACTGAACATCCTAGTACCCACATGTGAGAGGGATGGGGTTTGCAGGTTTGCAGGTAACCGTGACTTTCAACCTACCTGGGTTTTGGTTCTATCACTATGGTGGTTATTGTTCTGAGTTTTGGTACAGAGCCTTGATTTGTTCAGCCAGCGCAGTGCAGTCAGTTTGTGTGGACACCTTGATCACATGCTCTGCATTGCATTCTTTCTTTCTGACATTCATGTTTGTGCATTTTCAGCTAGTATCTAGTCTTTGATTCTAGTCAGAGGGCAGTATTAGGGATGGACGTTCCAAGAGGTAATAAGGATATTATTATCTACAAGTTTTTCAAGCCAGCAATAGGTCCTCTCACGACCCTGAAGGGAATGGCGAGTCCTGAAGTGTTGAATGCTTTCGAGGAGAAGTATGGGTGGATTCTGTCTTTTGTTCGCAACATCAACGATTATGAGTTCCGAGGTCTTCATACTCTGATGCAGTTCTACGACCCTCCACTGAGATGTTTTCTGTTCCCGGATTATTTGTTGGTGCCCACCTTGGAGGAATACTCTAACATGCTAGGGATTCCTATCAAGGAAGTACCTCCTTTCTTTGGTTCAAAAGGAGAGCTGGATTATGGGAAATTGGCCGGCGCTCTTTATTTGGGCAAGTCGGAGTTAGAAGCCAACATCTCCAACAAAGGAAAGATTTGTGGTTTCAAGTTGGGGTATTTAACGAAGAAGGCTCAGAAAGCAGCAGAGGATAAAGATTGGATCGTGTTCAATGCACTGTTAGCTCTTTGTGTTTATGGCATTGTGTTATTCCCTAATGAGCCTGATTTTGTTGATGAAGATGCTATCAGAATATTCATGATGAGGAATCCTGTGCCAACCCTGTTGGGAGATCTCCACTATGCCCTATACAACAAAAATGAAAAGAAGAGAGGGAGGATGGTTCATTGTTGCGCTCCATTGTTTTATAAATGGTTTGCAAGTCGTCTGCCTCAATCTGGTGCTTTTGTTGATTCTAAGGATTCTCTAGAGTGGAGTCAGCGCCTGATGGGATTGGTCAGTAAGAACATTGTGTGGATAAATCAAGGATTGCTTGGCAAGGATATCATTCACAGCTGTGGTAAGTACCCTAATGTTCCTTTGATAGGGAGGAAGGGAGGAATTAACTATAACCCTTCCTTGGTCGTAAGACAGTTTGGTTACGCTCTGGTAGGACCACCTGTTAAGCGAGATGTGGAAGAATCATTGTATTTTCACTCATCTGAAGGATTGGAAGAGGCGCAGAAAGCTTCTGAAGCTTGGGGTAGTATCCTGAAGAGAGGCAAGGCCGTTCTGGGCAAACCTAACAATCAGGCTTTCCTTCCTTATGTGGATTGGGTAAAACAGAGAGTTGAGGAGTATTATTTGCCTTTTGATCGAGCGCCTATGTTGTACCCAGAAAGTGTGGATGAAAGACTCACAGTACCATTCGAAGAATTTGATAAGCAGCGTAAGTTGGTATCTGATTTGAAGGTGGAAAACTCTGACATGAGTAGTCGACTACAGAGTGCTCTACATGACAACTTGGAGCTGAAATGGAAGGTTCAAGACATGACTACGCACCTAGAGAAAAGAGAGAAGGATTTTGCTGACAGGGCTCAACACTTCAAGAAGATCAGTATGGCTGTTGATTCGTCAGTCAAAGCTAAGAGGAAAAACAAGAAGCTTTTGACTAAAGCAGAGGATGAGCTGGCTACGTATCAGGATATGTGGAAGGAAGCTAAGATCGAGAATGAAGAGCTGCAAGAAGAGCTTCGAGTAGTGAAAGCGAGGAAAGACCGTTACTTTGCCAAATGGAAAGAAGCCCAGAAAGAAATTGAAGAGCTTAAGCTGCAAGTGGGAATCAAGAAACCAAAGCACGAAGGCAACGATGTTGAAGAGCAGATTGCTAGGCTGAAGCAGGATGTTGAGAAGAGGAACAGGTTGATCAAGGGTTTGCTAGAAAGACCTACTCATCCAGATACTGTGAACCTTCTTTAGGAGATTGAAGCCGGTTAATTTGGAATTGACTTGTAGTAATTTTGTTGCCTATTTTTGTTGTAATTACCATCAGGATTGTTGATGGAATCACTTTTGATTGTATTGAACTTATTTATATGACATCTTATGTTATTGCAATAGTTTGTTTCAATGGTTATCAGTTGTTTGAAAGGGGTTATCTTGTGATTGATTCTGCGGTATTTCTGGATTCGGATTTATTTTTCGATGTTGTGTCCGATCCCTTGCCCAAAGCTGGAATCAAAGCAGATTCGGCCTGGAAATGTTTAAATATGATTGTTTGCATTTTGCATTTGCATCCTCATAATCATAAGCATTTTTGCATAGGAGGTACCTGTTGCAGGAGATCTCTAACCTTTATTTGGTTTCAGGAACTATAGCTGAGAATCACATTCACCGATACTCAACCCGAGGAAATCAAGCAAGGATAATGGATCAAATGCAGAGTGATTTGGCTGAAATGAAGGCAAGAATGGACCAGTTCATGACTCTCATGACTGGAATGGCACAAAATCAAGAAAGATTGAGGCTTCTGGTCGAGCGTCCAGAGGGCACGCTTGGAGTTAATCAGAATGACAATGGCACTCCTCCTCCTGTTGGCAATCCCCCTCATGTGGGTAATCTGGGTAATGGAAATGGCAGAAATGTTGGTGGTGTTTAGGAAGATGGTCAAGAAGACCAATTTACTCTGTTGGATGCTGAGATGGGTGCTCCTAATGACAAAAGGTACGATGAGTTGGCTGAAAAGATACGGGCTATGGAATGCAAGAATTCTATGGGTATTGACATAACTAGTTTGGGGCTGGTACCAGGGGTCAGGATCCCTCCAAAATTCAAGCCGCCTACTTTTGATAAATATCATGGCAATACGTGTCCCCAGACACATATCCAAGCTTATTTTGGGAGGATCTTAGCTCATACAGATGATGAGAAGTTATGGATGCATTACTTTCAAGACAGTCTGGCTGGAGCTTCTTTGACCTGGTATATGAAATTGAACAGAGCTGCTGTGAGAAGTTGGAAGGATCTGGCTGAAGCATTCCTAAAATAGTACCAGTACAATATTGACATGGCGCCCAACCGCACTCAATTGCAGGGGCTGTCACAGAATGCTAAGGAAAGTTTCAAAGAGTATGCACAGAGGTGGAGGGAAATGGCTGCACAGGTTCAACCTCCTTTGTTGGATAGAGAAATGGCAGACATGTTTATGGGCACCCTGCAAGGGGCATATATCGAAAGATTAGCTGCTTGTCCATCAACCGGATTTGCTGAGATAGTGATTGCTGGAGAAAGAATAGAGAGTTTGTTGAAGCTTGGAAAGATTCAAGATGTGAGTGGGGCTGAATCTTCTGGGATGAAGAAACCGTTTGCTAGTGGTCAGAGAAGAAGAGAAGGTGATACAAATGCTATGTTTAGAGGATAAGGCAGAGGACGTTCTCAGGGTTATCATCAGGTGGGTGCAGTGACAATCCCAGCACCGTCTGTTCACCAACAACAACCTCAACAGCAAGTTCAACAGCAACAACAGCAACCTCCTTTCCAACAGAGGTCTAGGCAGAGGGATCGTAAGATTGACCCTCTCCCTTTGACTTATTCTGCGTTGTTACCACAATTGCTCAAGTTGAAGTTGGTTGAGCTCCGCACTATGAGGCCTCCTGCCGCTGGCGACTTGCCTCCTAATTTTGATGCTAACGCTCGATGCGAATTCTACTCAGGTGCTCAGGGGCACTCCATTGAAAGATGTTGGGCTTTTCATCATAAAGTGCAAGACTTGATTGATGCCAAGGCAATCAATTTCTCTCAGCCTCCTAATATCATTCAGCACCCCATACCTAATCATGGTGCGGCAAATGTGCATGTTGCGGCAAATGTGCATGCTATAGAAGATGGAAAGAGATTAAATTTGGTAGCAGACATCAGTCAGGTGAAGACTTCTTTGTTGGTTGTAAAAGATCATTTGTTGAAGGGACAGGTGTTCCCGGGCTGTAATCAAGATTGTTCTGAGTGTATGAATCAAGAGAATGGCTGTGATAAGTTGAAAGCAGGTTTGCAGAATCTGATCAATGAAGGATGTCTACAGTTTGACAGGGTTGTGAAAGAGACTGATGAGGTATCAACTGTGACCATCTATTATACTCCCGCTGAGATCCAGGTGCCTGCTAGTACAGTGCTTGTAGCAAGTGATGTGCAACAAAGACCTAGTACTGTTACCATCACGGTGCCAGGACCAATTTCGTTTACAACTACACAGGCAATCCCATGGCACTATGGGGCAGACGTGTACTATGAAGGTAAAAAGCAAGAAGTTGGGTCATCGGCCGGTTCAAGTATTGATAGTGTGGGTGGTGTAGGTGGCTTTACAAGAAGCGGGAGATTGTTTGCTCCCGAAACTTTGCGCAGTGATCAAGAAGCTGAAGCCGCTGCAAAAGCTAAAGGAAAGCAGGTGGTCGAGAGTGTGCCTGTACCTGAAAATGAGAAAAAGATTACTTTTGATAATGAGATGGAAGAGTTCATGAGGATAATCAAGAAAAGAGATTATAAGATTGTCGATCAACTGAATCAGACCCCTTCGAAGATTTCAATCTTATCATTGTTGATGTGTTTTGACGCGCATCGGGTGGCTTTGTTGAAAGTGTTGAAGAATGCATATGTGCCACAGGAAATCACTATTAATCATCTTGAAGGTGTAATTTCCAATGTTAATGTCAGCCATGGTCTGGGGTTCACAAGTAGGGATTTGACTGCTGAAGGAAGAAACCACAATAAGGCTTTGCACATCACAATGGAGTGCAAGGGTGCAGTGTTGTCACATGTGCTGGTAGACACTAGCTCCTCACTCAATGTCTTGCCTAAGAAGGCACTAATGAAGCTGGAAGTTGATGGTTTGATTTTAAGGCCTAGTGAATTGGTTGTCAGAGCTTTCGATGGGACCAAAAGATCTGTGTTTGGTGAGGTTGAATTTCCCGTGCAAATTGGACCGCAGGTGTTCAAAAGCTGAAGTATGAGTTTGAAGGACAGGTTGTGACAGTGTGTGGTGAAGAAGATATCTTTGTTAGTCATTTGTCCACGTTTAAGTATATGGAAATGGATGGGGAAATTCACGAGATGCTTTGCCAATCATTTGAAGCGGTGAATATTGACAATGTGCCTGAGTCTTCCTCTACACCAGAAAGAGCCGGTACTTCCATTTCATCCTACAGACAGGCTGTTGAGGTCGTCAGAGCAGGCAACGCCCAAGGCTGGGGCAAGTTGATAGAAACACCAATGAAGGAAGACAATTTTGGTATTAGCTATCATCCTTCTATGGATTTAGTTGCAAGAAACAGTGGACCCATCACTTTCAGTAGTGGGGGAATTATTTACTCAGATCAAGCTTGTGCAGCTACAGAGGACAGTGACTGTGACCTGGACAACTAGGTACGCCCACGTGCTCCGGGGCAGCAATTGCAGAACTGGTCTGTTGAAGAGATCGTCCAAGTTACTCTTCAGACAGAGTAATTTTTCTTTGTTTTTCTTATCATAATGCATGTCAAAATCTTGCGCTCTGCCCAAGGCGTATAGATTCATTTGTAGGGCCACCCTGTTTGCATTTGCAATTTTAATCATCAATAAAGGACGTTTTGCACTCAAATTTTTGTTCTCTTTCTTTCAGTTTTTTTTATTTTTGCACAAAAATAATAAAATGGCAATGTTTCATTTTTTTTTGTTTTAAAATAATTTATTAAATAAAGCATGAACCCGTTCGTGCAGACTTGATCCTCCGGATTCCATTGATAATGATTTTGCTATGGCTATGAATGACTTTGACAAACCGATTTATCAAGCCGAAGAAGGGGATGAGAAGGATTGTGAACTCCCTGAGGAACTGGCCAGATTGTTAAAACAAGAGGAAAGGGTCATCCAGCCTCATCAGGAGACTGTAGAGATCATCAATATTGGTACCGAGGATGCTAAGAAAGAGATCAAGATTGGTGCCTGCCTGCAAGCAGATGTGAAGAGAGCTTTGATTGAGTTGTTGTGTGAATACGCCGATATCTTCGCCTGGTCGTATCAAGACATGCCAGGGTTGGATATTGATGTTGTTGTACACAGGCTGCCATTGAGAGAAGAATGTCCGCCCGTTAAGCAGAAACTTGGTCGGATTCACCCCGATATGGCCATAAAGATCAAAGAAGAAGTTCAAAAACAATGGGATGCAGGGTTTCTTGCAGTGACTCACTATCCTCCCTGGGTTGCCAACATTGTGCCGGTACCGAAGAAAGACGGAAAGGTTAGAATGTGTGTGGATTATCGAGACCTTAATAAATCTAGTCCGAAGGATGATTTTCCACTGCCACACATTGATGTACTGGTCGTCAATACAACTCAATTTTCGGTGTTCTCGTTTATGGATGGTTTCTCCGGGTACAACCAGATTAAGATGGCACCTGAAGATATGGAGAAGACCACGTTCATTACTCCGTGGGGTACCTACTGTTATAAGGTGATGCCTTTTGGGTTGAAAAACGCAGGGGCAACGTATCAACGGGCAATGGTAACTTTGTTTCACGACTTGATTCACAAAGAGATTGAATGTTATGTGGATGACATGATTGCCAAGTCGAGAACAGAAGAAGAACATCTTGTTAACTTGAAAAAGCTATTTGAAAGGTTGAGGAAGTTTCGCTTAAGGTTGAATCCAAATAAATGCACTTTTGGGGTGCGTTCTGGAAAGCTACTGGGTTTCATTGTGAGTGAAAAAGGAATTGAGGTTGATCCTGCCAAGGTGAAAGCAATACAAGAAATGCCTGAACCGAGAACGGAAAAAGAGGTTCGTGGTTTTCTGGGTAGATTGAACTACATTGCAAGGTTCATATCTCACCTAACAGCCACGTGTGAACCAATTTTTAAGCTGCTAAGAAAAGATCAGACGGTCAGGTGGAATGACGATTGCCAGTTGGCATTCGATAAGATAAAAGAATACTTGCAGGAACCTCCAATTCTCATACCTCCAGTTGAAGAAAGACCTTTGATAATGTATTTGACAGTGCTTGAAGGTTCTATGGGTTGTGTTCTCGGTCAACATGACGAGACAGGTAGGAAGGAGCATGATATCTACTACCTGAGCAAAAAGTTCAATGATTGTGAGTCCCGTTACTCAATGCTTGAAAAGACATGTTGTGCACTTGCATGGGCTGCAAAGCGATTGAGGCAATATATGATTAGGCACACAACCTTGTTGATTTCCAAAATGGATCCTATCAAGTACATTTTTGAGAAACCAACGCTAACAGGCAGAATTGCACGGTGGCAAATGGTTTTGATAGAGTATGATATCCAGTATACTTCCCAAAAGGCTATCAAAGGAAGTGTCTTGTCAGACTATCTTGCGCAACAACTGATTGATGATTACCAACCCATGAAATTTGATTTCCCTAATGAGGACATCATGTTTCTCAAAGCCAAAGACTGCGAGGAACCACTCCCGGAGGAGGAACCGGACCCTGAATCCAAATGGAGTTTGATGTTTGATGGGGCCGTCAATATGAATGGATGCGGAGTTGGAGCAGTTCTTATCACGCCGGAAGGTGTTCATATGCCTTTCACTTCCCGAGTAACTTTCGGATGCACCAACAATGAAGCAGAGTATGAAGCTTGTATAATGGGGATTGAGGAGGCGATTAATTTACGGATTAAGACCCTTGATATCTTTGGTGATTCAGCCTTGGTAATTAATCAGGTGAAAGGGAGTTGGTACACGCACCAAGCAAATCTGGTTCCGTATAGAGATTATACAAGAAGATTGCTGACATTCTTTACAACAGTGAAGCTGTACCATATTCCTCGAGATGAGAATAGGTTTGCAGATGCCTTGGCCACATTGTCCTCCATGATCAAAGTGCAAGGATGGAATCATGTACCTAAGATCGATGTGTCTCGTCTTGACAGACCTGCATTTGTGTTTGCTGTTGATGTAACGTCTGATGACAAGCCATGGTTTCATGATATCAAGTGTTTCTTGAAGAGTCAAGAGTACCCGCCAGGGGCATCTACTAAAGATAAGAAGACGTTGAGAAGGTTGTCTGGTAGCTTCTTCTTGAATCAGGATGATGTGTTGTACAAGCGGAATTTTGACATGGTTCTGCTCAGATGTGTAGATAAGTATGAAGCAGACTTGTTAATGCAGGAAGTACATGAAGGCTCTTTTGGTACCCATGCCGGAGGACATGCAATGGCTAAGAAGTTGTTGAGATCAGGATATTATTGGTTGACTATGGAGTCAGATTGCTGCAAGTATACCCGCAAGTGTCACAAATGCCAGATCTATGCAGACAAAGTGCACGTTCCTCCAAATCCGTTGAGCGTCATGTCCTCTCCTTGGCCCTTTGCAATGTGGGGCATTGAAATGATCGAAAAGATTGAGCCTACTGCTTCAAATGGCCATCGTTTCATCTTGGTCGCCATTGACTATTTCACTAAATGGGTTGAAGCAGCATCTTATGCCAATGTCACTAAGCAAGTGGTAGCTCGCTTCCTGAAGCGGGATATCATTTGTCGCTATGGAGTACCCGAGAGAATCATTACTGATAATGGTTCAAATCTGAATAACAAAATGATGGCTGAGCTGTGCCGGGACTTCAAAATTGAACACCACAATTCTTCTCCATATCGCCCGAAGATGAATGGTGCTGTCGAAGCGGCCAACAAGAATATTAAGAAGATTGTGCAGAAAATGGTGGTCACATACAAAGATTGGCATGAGATGTTACCGTTCGCCTTGCATGGGTACCGAACGTCAGTGCGCACGTCCACTGGGGCAACCCCATTCTCACTTGTATGTGGTATGGAGGCAGTGCTACCGGTTGAAGTTGAGATCCCATCCCTCAGAGTTATGATGGATGTCAAGTTAGACAAGCTGAGTGGGTTCACGCCAGGTTTGATCAGTTGAGCCTTATTGAGGAGAAACGACTGGAAGCTGTGTGTCATGGACAATTATACCAGCGGAGGATGAAGCAGGCATTTGACTAAAAGGTGCGTCCTCGGGTTTACAAAGTGGGAGATGTGGTACTCAAAAGGATCCTTCCTCCAAGTACAGATCACAGGGGCAAGTGGACTCCTAACTATGAAGGTCCGTTCGTGGTTAAGAATGTCTTCTCGGGCGGAGCCTTGTTACTTACAACCATGGATGGCGAAGATTTTTCATCCCCTGTCAACTCAGACTTAGTGAAAAAATACTTCGCATAAATAGACCCTCTGGACAAAAAAAGAAGAAAAAGTCCAGGCAAAAAAAGGGCATCCCGGCGAACCACAAAAACAGAATAAAAAGGTTCGGGCAAAAATTAGGGATATAAAATAAAAATTGTACACCCGGTGAGTTGAAAATCCGCAAGGACAACTCAGGCAAAAAAGGGTATCCCGGTGGATTGAAAACCCGAAAGGGCGGTCCACGCAAAAGAGGGATTTAAGCGAACGACTACGATCTGAGTTATCTGTACTACATCATTGTTTCAACAACTAACATTCCGAAGGGTAGAAATCGGTCTGATCATTCCTCAAAAGGAAAGGTTGGGGAGTTTTGAAGACATACTGGCCATAGCAGAATCGAAACTCAGTGGAATGCCGTTTTCACATTGCCATTAGGATAGTTTCTTTTCTCAATTTTCAGCGATCACCTCTTTTCAGGGATTGCTTCCTGATGTAATTGCCTATTCTGGGCCTTTTGATCAATAAATTGAATTTCAGTTAAAAGCTTTTTATTTTGTTTACTGCTTTGTTTGCAAAAACGTCCGAATTTTTTATAAAACATTGCATTTGAAAGCATGGTGGCTTCACAATAACACGTGCAGAAAAACATTTAAAATTGCTTTGAATGTTGAATAATCCTGGATGGTGGATTCAAACCACGCAATATTCCGGGGCATGTGTGTTTTCTTTTGTTGCAGGTAACAGATGCAAATGATTCCAAGCACAAGACGAGTAATCACTTATTCCCACGCAGTAGACTGGGGCAATTATGTTCAGGGAAGGGTTCATTTGTTACCCTTCTGTCACAACGTTTACTGATTGAGTCCATCATTCAGACGAAGGTTGTTCACGACGTCTCGATATCAGTGAATTAAGATCAACTTGGTATCGTTGTATCTTATTAAGTCGATTCTCTCATTCAGTACTTCCAACAGCTACAAGCTTTTCTGTGTTGATAACGGTGGCGAATTCCCAGTAGAGTTGCTTCGCAGACACCGAAGTTGATGGTCAATCCCCAGTGAAGTCGTCCAGGAGTTTGAAGAGGCTTAATCTTCCGTAAAATCCTCCTATGACGTTTCTTCAGATCATTCCAACAAAAAGCAAGTGGTTGACCTTCCCGAGCATGGGGCATTCTGAATTTCCCCAGCAGGAGATGTTCTAGCTTTGTTATCCCCAGTAGAGTTTGAGGACGTTTGGTCTTCTGTAAAATCCTCTCAAAAGGCATTCCCCAGCACGAGACGCTTTGAGGCGGTTTGCTCCAGCAGAGTTGATGATAAACTCATTATCCCCAACGGAATCGTCAAACGGAAAGTTCGCCTAACATGGGGCATTGTGACACTTATCCTAAGCTTGACAGTTTTATTCTTCATCAGACTACCGTGGAGTTGTTTTGTGTCTCCCCAGCAGATCTCCAAGTACTCTCTCCCATCATGTTACAGCAGAACATGTTCTAACCAGGATTTGCATATCCCCGACAGAGTAGCCTTGATTCCCAGCAAGATCGTATCTCTGGTATTGGTTTCCCCACAGAGTTCAGCATTGAATCTTGTCAACAGTATTCCCCAGCTGAGTTTATTATTTGGCCCCACAGAGGCTTATTGATCAACAAAATCTATTCCTCAGTAGAGTGATAGTATATTCTCTCCCTAGCCGAGTTAGAAGGTTGATTCTCCCCGCAAAGGATCTCAGGTTTGATAGATCCTCAAGCAGAGTTTTAATGACCTTTTCCTCCCTAGCAAGATGTCATGCAAAGAAATTCTCATCCCCAGCGGAGTTGCTGTGACCAGAATCCAGCCCCAAGCAGATGAAGTAATTCCTGGCAGAATCATCACTCCCCATATTCCAAAGTCCAATTTATTTTTGGCAAGCGTGGCAATTCGAAGCAAACGGATTGTTCATTCATTTCTCCGGCAGAGAGATTATCCTTTCAGGAGTCTTTGAAGTCAAATCATTGACCGTTGTTCCTCAGCAGAGTCAGCAGAGATGTCTGACATGGATGCAGAGCGTAGTCCAATATTGGAATTGCTAAAGTCCACCCGTAGTGTGGCAAGCCAGTAGTCGTCTGGCATTGTTAAAATACGTTATCAAAGTCCAACCGTAGATTGGCAAAAGGTCCATCCAAGGGTGGCAAATCATTGGAAAGTCCAACCGTAGATTGGCAAAAGGTCCATCTAAGGGTGGAAAATCATTGGAAAGTCCAACCGTAGATTGGTAAAAGGTCCATCTAAGGGTGGCAAATCATTGGAAAGTCCACCCGTAGTGTGGCAAGTTAGCAGTCGTCTGACGCCCTTTAAAAGACCAACCGTAGATTGGCAAAAGTCCCCCGTAGTGAGGCATTTCAGCAGCTAAGTCCAACCGTAGATTGGCGAAAGACCATCCAAGGGTGGCAGATCATCAGCAAGTCCAACCGTAGATTGGCAGAAGTCCCCCGTAGTGTGGCATCTCAGCAAGTCCAACCGTAGATTGGCGAAAGTCCCCCGTAGCGTGGCAATGTAGCTGCTAAAGTCCACCCATAGTGTGGCAGGCCAGTAGTCGTCTGGCGTTATACAAAAGACGTTGTTAAAGTCCACCCGTAGTGTGGCAGGCCAGTAGTCGTCTGGCGTTGTGCTAAAAGACGTTGTTAAAGTCCACCCGTAGTGTGGCAGGCCAGTAGTCATCTGGCGTTATATAAAAGACATCCTTCCAGTGGTTTTATTCATCTTCAGAGTTTTATTCAAGTAGAGTTCATTTGGTTGGGTTTATTTCCCTTTTCTTCTTCCCTTCAGAGTGCAAATTTTTGGGTTATTGTCGGTATTCAATCTCTCCATACCTTGAAAGTATGACAGCAATCGCTATCATCCGTTCAGGTCTACAGTGATTGAATAGGGGCAGCTGTAATACCCCAAAATTTGCCCTATTTTTTCTTTGTTTCTTTTAGCATAAGCATCAAGCATTTTGCATTGCATCCTGCATAAAGGCATGTGATCAGGTGATCCAAGGTGTTCATCATCCAAAGCTAAAGAAGAAGACCAAGCGTTTCTCACAAGCTTCAAGGACCTCTTACATCATGTGTCACTTCCATTTGACCTCACAAGTCACAGGGAGAGGAGAGTTCACCAAGAAGATTGGACAATGCATGATCTCCTGTACAAGGCAATCAAAAGTTGGGATCTAACCCCCAAATGGGCAAGCTCTTTGAGTTTTTATCATCTCCAAAGGGCACATCTCATCTTTGTTTGAGAGGGTGCACAACATATTCAGAGGAATTGAGATTTGGAGGATGTGCTATTTCCTCCTAACCAGAGGGTGCCAAAACTAGGGTTGGACCTAAAGTCAGTTTATTTCTGATTTCTTGGGCAAGAATTGATCTCATGGAATTTCTTATGTTCTTAAGTGTCCATGGATGGAATCTTGGTCATTGGTTCTTTGAGGAAGATGTTCAATGGATCAGTTACTTGTGTAATAAGCAAAAGTCAACAGTTCAAAAGGAAAGTCAACCATGGGTTTGAAAAGGTTCAAATCATGATTCTCAAGTCCATATACCTTTATTTGGTCAAGGAATGGCATGGAGGGCATCATTCATCAAAAATCAAGAGTTTGTGCAAAAGTTACTAAATTTGGAAAATGACCTATAATGAAAACTTTCCATTTTTGGCAACTTTTCCATCACATTCAACTTGACTTTTCATCATCAAGGTAGTTGCAAATGAATTTTCCTCCAACATGAAAGTTGAAGATATTTCTCTCCCATTTCCAAAAAGTACTAGATGGTTTCCATACCATTTGTAGAACTCTAGTTATGATCAAAAGATGGCAAGGTGCATTTTGAGGTTTTCATATGGTTCAATTTTTCCACTTTTTGCATTTTGGCACAAATGGACTTGTAATTGATTTTATTGGTTCATGTCACATTGCAACATCAAAATACACTTCATTTGGCACAAGATTTGCTTTTGAATCAATTCATTCCATGCCATATTTCTCATTATTTTCTCATTGTTCAAAAATGCAAATTGATTAAAAACTTGCAAACCAAGCAAGTACCAGGCCCAAAATCAATTCAGAAGTGATCCATGAGTGGATTGGAAATGAATCATGCTGAGTACAAGGGGTGTGTACGTGTGAATTAGTGGTAATGGCACAAAATGCAAATTGGCAATTCCACCCAAATCTCATTAACCATGATTTAAACCACTTGCTAATGATAATCAGTGGACTAATGAAGGATATATAAGCTTACTCATGCCTCAGAAATTAGGTCATGCACTCACATTTGCTCAGTTTCCATTTTTCACTCTCCACTTTCTCATTTTCGTTTCTCCCTCTCCACAAGGTGTTTTTGAGAAATTCTTTCATATTTGTGACCAGTGAAGAGAGAAGAACACAAATCATCCACTGTTTTGAGCTTAGAGTGAGTTTTTCATCAAGTTGGTTTCAAGAGGGATCATTTTCAAACTCCAAGATCTAGCCAGATTCAAGCCTTTATTTGCACTTATTTTGCAAATAGAGCTCAAAAGGAGTTGATCTGCAGCATTCGGAGGGTTTCATGGTGTATCTCGTGTTCTTCAAAGCTCAGGTTAGTGATTTTTTCACCATCACAGAACTTGAATTTTTGATGTGCATAATGATCCTTGATGTTCACTGATTACTCTGGTATATTTTGTTTGAAGTTTGGACGTGTGGTTTGTGTGATATGATGATTTAAAGTGTTAGATCTTTTTTTGTTTTTGTTCGATTCTCCTTATTGGTTGGTTATTTGTGAAAAATAGTTGCATATTCATGATCCTTGCGTTTTTCTGGTCAAAATGGTGTACTCATACGCAAATTCTAGAAAAAACACGCTGCAGCTCACCGGAGAGGGTGGCCGAAGCCCTAGCTCCGGCGGCTGCCGGAGAACCAGTCCGGCGAAGGTAATAAGGAAGAAGAAGTAATCGTATCTGTTGATCACCTTGATCCTACGTCCATCGTTTTGCCACGTCGCTTCAGTTTATGTTTTTATTTTATAGTGTTGGTGTGTGCCACTCCACATATGTTAGTGTGTACTTCATCTCCCAACTGTTGATCTGATCTATTTTTGAATTGTATGATTAATTGTGGTGCGCTAATTTAATCATGTGGGTATAACTGTGCTAGAGAATTAAAATGAGTCATGTGAGGGGCATGTGGCTGGTGTATGGTAGGTTGCTATCCGTGTGTGTGTGTGGGTTCACTTGCTTGTGGTGTGACATTGAATCCTGACCGTTTTTTTTATTAATGTTGATGATGTGGTTGTGCCTTGTTTTGTTTATGCGCATTGGGTCAAACGAGTGGTTGGATTTATTTCTGATTGTTGACCTGCTCCCATGCTCCATTGACTTTGCTAGTGGGCGCCCATCCCTTGGGCTTTTTTTTTCGCACCCCCCTCCATTAGGCCTGCTTCAATTACAACGTATTTCTTTACTGTTTGCACCCCCTGCATCTTTCACTCCATTTTTATTTTATTTTTACTATTTGTTTTGTTTTTAATTTCTAAAATTACTTTTATGCATTCAAAAATCATGAAACTTATTTTTAGTTTTCTCAAATATTTCCATATTTTATTTTATCATTTTATTTTATTTTGGCATCTGTTTTAATTAATTGCTTTATTTTCTTTTCTTAATTTTTTCACTTGCACACTCTAACTTATGAAATTTATTTCTCCTCATCTATAATGCATTTTTAATCCATCCTTTTTGTATTTATTAGGTGACATATTAAATTGCATAAAAACATTTTTGTTTCATTTTTAAAACTTTTCAATATTGCATTTTGGTCCTTTTCTTTTGCATGTTGAATCTTTGTTCTTACTTGATCTTTGCCCAATTGTTTGAGATATTTAGTTTGTGATTTTTGGTTTGATCTTTTTGAACATGTTACTTGACTGAGTTAACTTCTGTTTGGATATTTTTTGGGATTTTATTAATTCACTTTGCTATTTTTGGTTGAATTTTGCTTGTGATGCAAGTTTGATTGACGTATACTTTGATTCATGGCCTAGTTTGGGTGAATTGGTTTACTTGTATTGATTTTATGCTTGAGATGTTTTTATGGTCTGATCATGTTCTGTTTGAGCTTACTTTTGGCTTTGGAATCATCCTCATTTGATCATTTTCCAATTTATTATTGATTTTACAAGTTGATGTTTTTTTGGACTTGAACTTTGTGGTATGTTCAACTTAATCTTGTGATGCTTCTTTGTGTGAATTCATTCATGTGTGAAACTTTTTGTTTGACTTGTATGATATGCTTGAGGTTCTATTCCTCTTTATTTAAGGTTCATTATGTGATTTTCATTTTACTTTATGCCTCACATTCCTTTGCTTGCTTGCATGAATGATAAGTGAATGTCTTTCTCAATTTTGATACATGTTTTGAATGTATTTGCTAGATGATTAATCTTGTGTGACTTGAGTTTGATCTTGGCATGATGATAATGTGTATGCTACTGCCCCTTGAGTTCATTGCTTGGTTTTCATCTCACTTGATCATCATGGTTTGATTTGTATGATGCATATCATCATCATTGGTTTTGTGGTTTCTTTGGCTCATAATGCATCATAATGTGAAACATTCTTGCATGTTTGGATTAGATGATCATGAGATGAATTTAATTCTGACTTGGTTTCACTTTCATCTTATTTTGTTCATGTCATCTTTGTATGAAACCTTAGTGTGTGAATTTGTGAATCTTGTGCAAGTTTACTTGCATCCTTTCTTGTGTGCCTTCACTTGTATGCTTGATATGTGCTTGTATGATCTTTGAAGCATGTTTTATGTTATGATTTGGATATGATGATTATGGTGTGCTTGCTGCCCCATCTCTTTTCTCATCTCTTCCTTTCTCTTTTCTTCTCTTTCACTCTTTATCATCCCATGAATCTCAAGACTTGTTCAAGTCTTGGATTCTTTCCCCTTAGAGCTACCTAGTCCAACTTAATTTTAGATTAAGCTTGGAGTAGGATTAGCATTAGGTTAGGTAGTCTTTTCTCTTAAACCTCACTAACCCTAGGATATCCATGCATGATAACATTAGGACTCTTAGTTTCCCTTTAGAATTTCACTTGTGTCGTTTCTCTTCTTATCTCAAAAGAAAAGTAAAAACACTTAATAAAGGTTAACGTGTATTGCGCTTGAGCCTTAGGTGTGGGAAGTGGAGAACGAGGGGCTTCCTCTCATTCTTCTAGGATACCTAGTGTACGTCCTGTTGGGGATGATGCACGAAAGTATTCGTTCCTATATTTAAGACTTTGGTTCAATGCAAGTTGCGAATAACCATAAAAGACACTTCTTTCTAAAAAACTTCAAACAAACAATAACGTCTTTTCTTCGGGAATTCTTTTCTCATCTCACTCACTCTCAGCGTACGAACGTGCTCCTACTCGTTCTCTTGCAAGATGGTAACGCACTCGGACCAGTGAGCCTGCAACACCTGAGCTAGAACGTCAGTCGTTCCCAAAAAACACAAACAAAGCGACCCTCGTTGAGGGGAACTACGTCCCTCTGATTCTCATGTTCCCGATGAGATACGTAGGCAGTAGGGTAGGGCCCATTCGAGCACTTCTTTTATTTTCCCTACATTTGTTTTTTTTTGTTTTGTTTTGTTTTTTTCTTTTTTCGTTCCGATTCCTTTCCCTTTCCAGTAGCAGTGGAGCTCCAGACGACGACACCCTTTGATCGAGACAAGCAAGCGTGGATCCCATTGGGTACGATGGACGCGAGGGGGTGCTAGTACCTTTTTCTCGCGTAACCGACTCCCGAACCCAGTTCTCTTGGTCGCAAGACCATGCTCTTTCCTTTCCCCTCAGGTTTATGCAGTGTTTCCTTTCCCTCTCTTGTGATAAATACACATTGCTGGCGACTCTGTTTCGGTGCCACCTTCGCGTTTGTACTAGGATGAAAATCCCGGGAGCGACACTATGAAGTTAGAATGGAAGATTAATTGGGCATATGTGATCTTTCACAACATGAAACATCAATTTGGTCTTACCGGAAGCTTGCCATATGCGCGTTTCGTGTCAAAGTTTTTGGAATACAAGAAAGTTTTACTTAATAGGGAACCCAAGCAAGAAATGACTTCAAGGGATGAGATTAATGCAAAAACTGCAACAAAGAACACCATAATTGTTGTTGCTCCAAATGGCCGGTTTATGTATAAGGAAGACATGGAACAAGCAAATCCTCTGGCTCCAGAAGGTGGTATTACTAATGATTTTCTTTACGCGGAAATAGTCTCAATGAAGCAACAAATGGCTTGTAGTCACTATGAGACTTGCCGTGGTATCAACTCTCTTAAAAGGATGATTCATACAATGAATTGTAATGGTGGAACAAGTACTGAAAATGAAGAAATAAGTGAAGAGGAAAATGAGGAAGATGGTGATGATGATATGTCGGAAGATGAAGAATGAATTTTGGTATTTCTATGTTTCATTTGTATTTTCTATGTTTAGTTTTTAAATTTATGTTTAAGTTGTTTTGTTTTGCATTTTCTAAGCCTAAGACAATGTGATAGGAACTTTTCACTTCGTACCGTGTTTCGTATTAAGTATTATGGGTTGTTGATGTATTTGTGTGTGATTGTTCAAGTTGTGTGTGATGTTTCACATAGAATGTTTATGTTGTGTTTTGTGTATGGTTTATGTGTTTTTTTTGTCTCAATGTTTACACATAAAGTTTCATATTCAAACTTTTTGCTCTTTTCCTTCCTTTTTGGTAATGTCAAAGGGGGAGAAGACTATGTTTCTCTGAATTTTTGTACAGAATTTTTCAAACACTCTTTTGATACTCATGAATTGAGGGGGATCATTATCAAAGGGGGAGCTTTTTCAACATTAGAGAAACATCATTAAAGCACACTTTCAAAAATTGGTTGTCATCATCAAAAAGGCGGAGAATGTCATTTCAAGCTTCTCAAGTGGTTTGATGAAGACAACAAAGACTCTTTCAATTTATAATCATGCTAAAAAAGGTAGTGGATCAAGTTTATTCAAGCAAGTTTTAAAGTTTTCACATTTACAAGACTAAAGAATTTCTCAAGAAACAATCAAGGTTTAAACTTTCACTTGTTAAAAATTAAGATTGTGAAGTTGTAATCCTTGTTATCCGGATTGTGGATACAAGAGGTCCATTGTGAGTGGTTTGTTCTCAGTTGGACTTTAAACTTGTAAAATCCAAGAGGATTGTTCTTGGTGGTTGATAGTTAGTGACTTGTATAGAAAGACTAGGAAGAGTCTTGTCTTGTCCAAAACTATAGTGAAATCTCTTTCAAGTTGAAAGGGGACTGGACTACTCTCGACCTGTGAGGGGAACCAGTATACTTCCCGATGTTCTTTTCTTTCCGCATTTACCGCATTTCATCACTTAGAAATCTTTAGGAAAGAAAAATTCAAAAACCGTCAAAAATCTGGATAATCGTCTATGTACCTGATTCACAACCCCTCTTAGGCACTCTTATAACTTACAGTGGTGGTTTTTTCAGATGAGGCTCATATTTAAAAACCCGATAGTATTCTTGAAATAGGCTTATAATTGAATTTTCTATGCTACCTCTTGTTATAGGCATGAATTACATGATGAATTGGTTCAAACACAACATATATAACATGTATGAGATGTGCATGATCAGTGGACTTCAAAGCAATGCATATTTCAAAGAGTTCAAGTTGTGATGCTTACCTCTTTAGGAGCTTTTTGGGCTATCTGCCAAGTTTCTTGTGCCAGAAGTGATTTGATGCTTTGGACACTCTCAAATGATCCCTTAGAAGCTTTTAGGATGATTGGAATCAGCTGGAAACCTCAGGAACAGAAACTGGCCCTTTCTTGCAAAAGGGGCAAAAATGATCGAAATAACAACTCTCTCAAATGGTGTTCCAGATGCGGGGAACCATTTGGGACAGTTCAAGTATGATATTTGGAGTGTGTTTGAGGTATTATCTGGTTTTGAAAGTGTTTGAATCAAGACATAGCTTAAAAAATGCAATAAAGTCCAATTTTGAGGTTTTGAGAGGGGACTTTGTGATTTTGGTGTTACATGTCACATATGAGAGTTTGGATAGCTTAGATATGACATATTGGATGTGTTTGGATCATGAGCTGTGGTGGAAATGCTCTCTAACTCAAAAACACAAAGTTACCTTGCAAAAGAAGGCATTTTGGCCTAGAGAAAGGGATTTTGAGGAAAGCATCAGTTTGGTTGCATTGGTGTACTCAAACTGAGCACAAATGAGCTCTATTTATAGTAGAGCAAGTTTGTTTTGCAAGGAATAGTGAACGGTGGCTGCAGCAGGCCTTTGGCCAATGTTGTGCAAAAGGAATCTTAAGTCTCCTCTAGCCATTGACTTGAGATTAGGGTGCAGGCTTTGTAGCTTTGGTTCAGAGATCAACTTGGACTGAATTCAGTTGAAATTGGCTCAGTTCATGCCATCTTGGTACATCCATTGAATGCTTGGAAACAAAATTGGACATTTGGCATCTTTGTAACCTTTTAGGTTTGGCATGCTACTTGTAGTTCTAAAGACTTGGGAGGCTTAGGGATCAGTGTTTGTCCCTCCTTGGGTCCACCTGAGGTGTTCAGATGGATAAAATTGTTTGGCATTTGCACAAATTGAGCAAATTGAGCCAAATGCACAAATCTGCCTTACCATGATAGTTGCAGCAAGGCATGTTGCCATTGTCATAACTCCTAGCTCAAGTGGAATTTCATGGAGTTCTTGGACATTTTGGAAAACTCTCATATGATACAACATGTGTGTGATCATAGTTTATCTTGACACTTTTTGGATCCAAGTGAAAAAGGCCCCTACATTTTGAAAAAAGTGAAACAGATTCTGACTTAGTTAAAATTTCACTAAGTGTAGGAAAAGTGTCACTTTTATGTTTTCAGCCATTTTGATCATTCCATAACTTAAAATCCATGAGGAATTTGAATGAGCTGTAGTTGACACTTTTAAAGTATGCCATGAGAGCTACAAATCCATCTTTGGATCAGCCAAAATGGTTGCTTGGATCACAAGTTATGATCCTTGGAAGTTGGTACCCTAGTCACTTTGTTCCATAACTTAGAAAATTTCTAAGTTTTATGGTTACCCCTTTTACAAGTTATCCCACTTTCTTTGATTTTTCTTGATGAATGATGATTCAAATCACATATTAACATTGTATTAGGGTTAAGGAACCTTGGTTGACCAAAAAATCAAAAAGTCAAACTTTGACTTTTTAGGCACAGTTGACTTTTTATCAGATGAATTCCAAACTGTGCGATTCTCTATGAAATTAAGTCCTTGACCTAAATCAAACTTGATGGATTGATTTCATAGGTGTTATGGGGTGTGTTGAATCATGTCCCAATGTTTGGAAGCATGTCTTGGTCAAAAGTCAAAGACACGTTTGACTTTTTCCTTAAAACCATAACTGTGGTCCAGTTGAAATTGAAACTTGTGAATCAAGCTTCTTGGATCAATCCATTGTTGGAAATGGATCAATGTAGTGTATTGGAGACCCTCAAATCATGTCTTGAAGTCTTGACTCATGTTTTGTCCCAAAAATCAACTTATGGGTGAATTAGGTCAAGAAACCCTAATTCCTGATTTTTGATGAATGCATCCCCTGAGGATAAATTGACTTGATGATTGGGTCCATGAGGTCCTTGGAGTAACTTGGGTTATGCTTTGAAGCATTGGCTCATGCCCAGATGAAAATTTCCATCTGGAGGCCTCAGTCGACCAAAACCCTAATTTGGTGACACTGGCGATCTTGAGGCTTAATCCACTTGGAATGCTGCAGCCTTGTGTTGGATTCTTGATGTGGGAGTCCTCTTGATCCATTGTGGTGTTTGAGAGGTTAGACAAGTTGAAGATCGTGTCATTTATTGATTGATCCTTTGTCTAAGTGCTTTGAGAGGGCTTAAAACCCTAATTCTTGATTGCAGTGAATGCTCAACCATCTTTGAGGAGCTTAATGAGGTATGGATGTTCATCCATATTGTGATGATGATTTACACAATGTTGGGAAATATTAGTGGTCAAAATCTGGGGTATGATAGCTGCCCCTATTTAATCTTCTTGGACCCGAAGGTGTGAATGGCGAAGGTATTCAGGCATTCGGGGTATAAGAGGATTAAATATCGGAATACCCAAAATTTTGATGGTGGTTATTAATGGAACTGTGCTCATACATCTTCTTTTGCTAAGCAATGATGCTTAAAAAAGGTAAAAACTTCCCCTCGATTATGGTCTTCAGCCAAGGAATTGGTCTGAGTTTCTTTTGGAATAAACTTCCCCTCGATCCTGGTTTCCTTCCAAGGAGCTGGTCTCAGTTTCTAAAATAAACTTCCCCTCGATCCTAGTCTTCAGCCAGGAAACTGGTCTAAGTTTCTGAAATAAACTTCCCCTCGATCCTGGTTTCCTACCAAGGAACTGGTCTAAGTTTCTGAAATAAACTTCCCCTCGATCCTGGTTTCCTACCAAGGAATTGGTCTCAGTTTCTAAAATAAACTTCCCCTCGATCCTGGTCTTCAGCCAAGGAACT
This sequence comes from Lathyrus tuberosus, assembly GCA_022829125.1. NCBI lineage: Eukaryota > Viridiplantae > Streptophyta > Magnoliopsida > Fabales > Fabaceae > Lathyrus > Lathyrus tuberosus. The sequence continues at coordinate 472,051 of JALAZF010000953.1, read as the reverse complement.
GGTCTAAGTTTCTGAAATAAACTTCCCCTCGATCCTGGTTTCCTACCAAGGAACTAGTCTCAGTTTCTTTTGTCAATAAACTTTCTTGACAAGGGACGCTATTTGTAGCGGTTTTCCTCAAACTTCTCGCCTAATTTTCCTGGGAAGATGTTTGTAGCGCGAGTTTTATGTGTGGTTGCTAAGCACTATCGCTTTTGGGTACTACAACTTGATTCATTTTTTATCCTATTGAAACTGATGAAGGAAGGGAAATCGATGTCTCTAATAAACCCTGCTTCCATACTGAGTTTAAACAGTTTAACTGTTGGTTTACAGATGCTACAAAGATTGTGGGTCTCTCTTAGGTTATGTTGTTAAGAACACAGGGTCTAGACTATTGGTAGGATGTTAGGACTGATGCTTTTTGATTGATGTATGAAGGTATGGGATCTTGGGTTTTTGATTAGTGTGTTCGCTAAGATTTTTGCCAATCTTATGCCTACGTATTCCCGTTTAACGAACCAGGGAAATCAGAGCGATCGTAGATCCTCCTATTCTATGGGAGGAAAAAAAAGGTTGTTTTGGTGTCTTGTTCAAAGCCCAAGACGTGAAGCTAAATGTGGTTTGTATCTTGTTCAAAGCCAAAGATGTGAAGTTGAAGGGTCTATTTGTATCTTGTTCGAAGCCCAAGATGTGAAGCTAAAGGGTTTTGACTTTAGAGAGAATTTGTCATCTCTAAAGGGGGATATTTGGTCTGTTTGTCACAACTGTTGGATGACTCATTATAAAGGAGAGTTACTTTAACTGGGATATGTGAATCCAGTAATGCCATAATTTCCTTTATAGGGGATTTTTTAACCTGAAGGAGAAGACTTTAACTCAGTTTAGAGCAATGCCATCTTTCCTTAGGAATTACTCATGCTAAAAGAGGGACAGTGGCGTGGATGTAAATAATCCAGAGGCTTGCCGCTTACAGGAATTAGATGAACGGAAAAGGAATTGTTGATGTTTATATACGCTGAACGAGGCACATATTTTGATGCTAAAAGGTTGATTGACTTAACCGGTATTTCCTTATACAAAGCCTAAGAGGAGGCTATTGACCCAACAAGAGGGTGTCTTTATTTGTCTCGTACAAAGCCCGAGAGGGAGGCTAAAAGGGTTGACTCACCAAGATAGTGCTTTTGTATCTCGTATGAAGCCCGAGATGGAGGCTAAAAGGGGTGTTTGACTCAACAAGAGAGTCTTTTATACTCAACATGGGAGTGATTTTGTATCTCGTACGAACCCTGAGATGGAGGCTAAAAAATTGATTGACTCAACAAGAGAGTCTTTTATACTCAACCAGAGAGTGTTTTGGTATCTCGTACAGAGCCCGAGATGGAGGCTAAAGGTTTTGACTCAACAAGAGAGTCTTTTATACTCAACAAGAGAGTGTTTTTGTATCTCGTACGATGCCCGAGATGGAGGCTAAAGGTGTTTGACTCAACAAGAGAGTCTTTTATACTCAACAAGAGAGTGTTTTAGTATCTCGTACGAAGCCCGAGATGGAGGCTAAAAATTGATCGACTCAACAAGAGAGTATTTTTATACTCAATAAGAGAGTGTTTTAGTATCTCTTACAAAGCCCGAGATGAAGGCGAAAAGGGGTTGACTCAACAAGAGAGTCTTTTATACTCAACAAGAGAGTGTGAAAAGGTTAGCTCCGCTGAGGAGAATCATTGTACAAAGCCCAAGAGGAGGCTATTGTGCTGGTGACTGTTTCAGTTGAGTGACAGGTCCAGTATGTTGGTTAAAAGAGAAAATCAGTTCTTATATGGGCAATGTTGCACTCTGGGTTTGATCAGAGGATCGGGATTATTTCCTGTTCTTTAAGGAAATGGGAAATCTGAAGGGTTTTGAGACTGTCCAAGTCTACGGGTGTTCTTCCTATTTTTGAAAGGAACTTGAGAATGTTTTTGAGACTCAAGGGGGTTTTTAGACTGTCCATGTCTAGAGTTTCATCTTTTGTACAATGCCCAAGAGGAGGCACGGGCGTTAAGGGATGAGTATCAACCCTCAAATGGCCAGAGTTTTGACGCTGGAAAGACTGCTCTAGCAAAGGATGATTAAGTTCTGTCTTATACCTTTAAGAGGTTGTCAGGGTCCTTGTATTAAGTCCAAGAGAAGGCATGGGAACTTCTAAGAAGCTGAAGGGTCCTTGTACAACGCCCAAGAGGAGGCGTGGATGCTTTTAAGAAGCCTGTGGGTCCCCAAACCCTGAGAAATTCAAGACATGCCATTCACAGAGAATAGAACAAGCCAGGAAAGTTCGAGAATTTGGAAGAAACTCAAGAGATGCCATTCACGGAGAAAAGATCATCTCTGGGGAGTTAGAGTTTCTTTGACAATTTCTAAGGGTGCTTTTAAGAAGCCTGTGGGTCCCCAACCTCGAGAAATTCAAGACATGCCATTCACAGAGAATAGATCAAGCCTGGAAAGTCCGAGAATTTGGAAGAAACTCAAGAGATGCCATTCATGGAGAAAAGAACCTCTCTGGGGAGTAGACTCTCTTTGACAACTTCTAAGGGTGACAGTCTGAGAAAGGGTTCACCGAGAATTCTGCCTTTCACATCTCCATATTGTTTAACCCCAAGAGGAGGGAAGACTGTGTATGGTAATCCTATGGGGATCTAGTTTTGACTGTATTTAAGAGCGATCAACGGGGCTTTACCTAGTGCTAGACGTAGTTGCCGGGGGAAAACTCTAAATAACTATACTAGTATTACACAGTTGATATTTGACAAGTATGTAAATGTTTGTGAAAGAAGACTTACAGTGAGCAGCCCCACAATACAGTTATATATATATATATATATATATATATGCGGATAAAGAAAGTGGGTAAACACTTACTCGGTTGTAGAGCTTCCATACTGTTTGGTTAGTTAGTTCAACAAAGAAAGATTTGGTAACAATATTATATTCGAAATCAAAGGAGAAAGTGCTTTAAAAAGATTGTTGGGGCTTACAGCTCAAGGAGAGGCCCAAGGTTTTATCAGTGATTGCACTGTTGAAGTTGTACAGCGGGACTTATACAAGTGACTAAGGCCCGAAAAGGTTTTCTGTACAAAGGGATGAGTCTTACACTCTCTCAAGAGGCCCAAAGGTGTTTAAAGAAAAAGAATGAGGCTTATAACACGAGGGTAGGCCCAGATGATTTATTTTTGAATTGGCGATCGCGCCGAGATTTTTGACGGTATCGGGACTTATACAATACACTGAGGCCCAAATTATTTTGGTTTTCATAAAGGGTTGGGTCTTACACTCTACTAGAGGCCCAATGATTTATTTTTGTACAAGTGGCGGGGCTTACAACTCAAGGAGAGGCCCAGGGTTATTTGTTTTGAAAACGGCGATCGCGCAGAGGTTTTTGAAAGCACAGTGGGTCTTATACAATGACTGAGGCCCAAAAAGTTTTGGTTTCAAAAATGGGTTGGGTCTTACACTCTATTAGAGGCCCAATGATTTATATTTGTACAAGTGGTGGGGCTTACAATTAAAGGAGAGGCCCAGGGTTATTTGTTTTGAAAACGGCGATCGCGCCGAGGTTTTTGAAAGCACAGTGGGTCTAATACAATGACAGAGGCCCAAAAAGTTTTGGTTTCAAAAATGGGTTGGGTCTTACACTCTATTAGAGGCCCAAAGTGTTTGAAAAAGTTTGATGATGGTTGAATTAATCAAAAATCCTAATTTATTTTCAAAATGTATTTTAATTGAATAAAAAATTCTATTAAAATGATCAAAATTGTTAAGCATGTGAAAAACAAATTTTGATCTTGGATTAATGTTTCAAAAATCAAGTTTTGACCTACAAAATGATAAGAAGTCATTAAAATTTGCAAAATCAAGAAGGAACAAATATTTTAAATGTAAAAAATAATTAAAATATTAATTCTTTGGAAAAATATCAATTATATGAAATAAATAATATTTTTGGGATTTTTTTGGTAAAATAAAATATTTTAACATTTTTGTGAATTATTAAAAAAAGAATCAACTCAAAATCATTAAAACTCAGAGAGAAATTAATTTTTGAATCAATTAAATAAAATCACAAAATTCAAATATTCAAATAATTGAAAAAGGGCGCCAAGAACACCTTGGCCTTGCCTGCGTGCTCTGTTTTATCCAGATTTGCGTTTTCTCATCAATCTCACTAAATACTTTATTATATCATGCAATCTACATATCAATCTACTCGTTTCAACCTCACGATCATGTCTATGGTCTTTAGTTTCATTTATTTTAAGCATGGAATAAGAAATCAAAGAGAAACCTCAAGAACCCTAAATTCTGCATGAAGGTTCAGAAATTCAACAGACGATTCAAACAATGCAATTGATTGAGGGAAAACACTCCATGCACGATTATGAACATATGGCCAAATTATTGTGCAGCAAAAATTGCATGGATCATAGAGTTAGAAGAGCTCATGCTTACCACTTGCAGCTGGTGATCGTGTTTTGTGTTAGAGGTGTTATAGCTAGGTTCCAATCATGTGGATAGCTTCCCTAGGTGGCATGGAGTGTGTCTGGATGCTTGGAGTGGATTGATTTGAGCTGGAGCTTGATTTGGCACCTCAACTGCAAATCTGCCAAAGGCTTGAGCAGTTGGCTGGTGATTTTGGTGTTCTAGATGTATTTGAGTGTTTGGATCACTTCTATATGATGTTTATGAGGTGTGTGTGTGTGATTGGTTTGATTGGAATTGCTCTCAAACTCTAAACCCGATAGTGACTTGCTTTGGAAGGCAAATTTAGAGTAAAAGAAGAGATTTTGAGGAAAGCATCTGTTTGATGGCTTTGGTGTACTCAAACTGATCACTAATGAGCTCTATTTATAGTAGAGCAAGTTTGTTTTGCAAGGAATAGTGAATGACAACTGCTGCAGAGGTTTGGCCAATGTTGATCAATGGGAATCCAAGTGTCCTCTAGCCATTGACTAGAGGTTAGGGCACAGGTTGCTGGTCCCCTTGGTCTTGGATAAGTCTTGATTGAATTCAGTTAGTAATGGCTCAGTCCATGCCACCTTGGTGTATGCATTGAATGCTCCATTCCAAAATTGGAGTCTTGTCCCTCTTTTAGGCATTTCTAGGTTTGGCATGCTATTTTTGGTTCCAAAGACTTGGGAGGCTTGGGATCAGTGTTGGTTCCTCCTTGGTTCCCCCTTGAGGTGTTTAGATGGATAGAGTTGCTTTCCCTTTGTAAAATTTGAGCAAATCGAGTAAAATTCCAAAATCTGCCTTGCTTTGGCAGTTTTTAGCAAGGCATGTTGCCATTGTCATATCTCATGACTCAAGTTGAGTTTGGTGATGTTCTTGGCCATTTTGGAAAACCCTTATATGATACAACAACTGTTTGATCATAGTTGGTTTTGATACTTTTTCGATCCAAGTGAAAAATGCCCCTACATTTGGAGAAAAGTGAAGGCAGATTCTAACTTAGTGAAAAGTTCACTAAGTGTTGGAAAAAAGTGCCATTTTCACTTTTTGTGATTTTGATCATTCCATAACTCAAAATCCCTGATGAATTAGAATGAGGTGTTGTTGAAGTTTTTGTAGAGGGTAAAGAGAGCTACAAATCCAGCTTTGAATGGGGAAAATGGCCTTGTGGTTTAGGAGTTATGATCCTCCAAAGTTGGTACCCTAGCCACTTTGTTCCATAACTTAGAAAAATTTCTAAGTCTTTTATGGTTACCCCTTTTACAAGATATCCCACTTTTCATGCGTTTTATTGATGAATGATGATTCCAATCACACATTAACATCATTTTAGGGTTAAAAAAACACAATTGTGAAAAGTCTCAAAAAGTCAAAGTTTGACTTTTGTGCACAGTTGACTTTTTATCAGATGAATTCCAAACTGTGCGATCCTCTATGAAATCAAGTCCTTGACCTAAATCAAACTTGATGTATTGATTTTATAGGTGTTATAGGGTGTATTGAATCATGTCTTAGGGTTTGTGAGCATGTCCTGGTCAAAAGTCAAAGATACAGTTGACTTTTCTTGCGAAACCCTAATTGTGGTTCAGATGAAATTGAAACTTGTTGCTCAAGCTTCTTGGACCAATCCATTGTTGCAAATGGATCAATGTGGTATGTTCGGGATCCTCAAATCATGTCTTGAGGTCATGGCTCATGATTTGGCACAAAATTCAACTTGGGGGTGAATTAGGTCAAGCAAGCCTAATTCCTGATCTTTAGTGAATGCCTCCCCTGAGGCTAAATTGAGTTGATGGTTGGGTCTATGAGGTCCCATGGAGTATTTTAGGATATGCTTTGAAGCATTAGCTCATGCTCAAAGGAAAACTTCCATCTGGAGGCCCTGGTCGACCAAAACCCTAATTTGGTGACACTGGTGATCTTGAAGCTTGATCCACTTAGAAGGTTGCAGCCTTGTGCTTAATCCTTGAAGTGGGAGTCCTCTTGATCCTTTGTAGGTGTTTGAGAGGTTAGACAAGTTGAAGATCATGTCATTCCTTGATTGATACTCTGTCTAAGAGCTCTGAGAGGGCTTGAAACCCTAAGTCTGATTGTAGTGAAGGCTCACCCATCTTTAGGGAGACTAATGGTTCATCCATATTGTGATGATGATTTGCACAATGATGGGAAATCTTAGTGGTCAAAATTTGTGGTATGATAGATGCCCCTATTTAATCTTCTTGGACCCGAAGGTGTGAATGGCGAAGGTATTCGGGCAATCAGGGTGCAAGAGGATTAAATATCGGAATACCCGAAATTTTGATGGTGGTTAAGAATGGTAGTTCACGCATCCTTCCTCTTTTGCTAAGAAATGATGCTTAGAAAAGGAAAAAAACTTCCCCTTGATCCTGGCTTCCTACAAAGCAACTGGTCTCAGTTTCTGAAATAAACTTCCCCTCGATCCTGGTTTCCTACCAAGGAACTGGTCTCAGTTGCTGAAATAAACTTCCCCTCGATCCTGGTTTCCTACCAAGGAACTGGTCTCAGTTTCTTAAATAAACTTCCCCTCGATCCTGGTTTTCCTACCAAAGAACTGGTCTTAGTTTCTTTTGTCAATAAACTTTCTTGACAAGGGACGTTATTCGTAGCGGTTTTCCTCAAACTTTTCGCCGAATTTTCCTGGGTAGATGCCATTTGATGGGAAAAGATTTGATGTCAGACTTACTGGGGAACCCATCTGTCTGAATTGTAGAGGGGTACAAACTTCTCTGTGGGAGATGCCATTTGTTGACTCTACTGGGGAAAACAGGTCTCTTGAGAGACTGCTGTCGCTTGGGGATATTACATCATACTTTTCTCGGAGATCTTCTTGGAGAAACGCCATATGATGTGATCTAATTTTGAGGTGTTGATGACCTTTTCGTCTGTGGAATTTTTAGAGAAAAACTGCTGTATTGCCGAGTGTTTCGTTGAGAGGGCTTTCTCTGGGGATTTTCCTTAATCCGGGAAAGTGAGGACATCATCTTCGATGGGGAAGAGTGATGCTGGCTGAGGGTTCTCTGGTTTTTCAGAGGTTCAAGTTATCAAAGTGGTCAAGGGCCAACTTTAATCCAGCAATAAACTGGAGGTGAGGTTGCTCGGACGCCAATAGATACTCGGCCACTGGAGGGAACGAAGAAACATCACTGGTCCAAGATAGCAATTCTGCCTTGCTTAGAAAAGTAGTCCCAGTGGGGAACAACTGTTGGTCGGTCTTAGGAGATGAGAACTCGGACGAAGATGTCAGATGGAGTATTCGCATCTGACATAACTGATCCTTCGTTCAAGCGCACTGGTTTAGAAGGAGTACTTTAATTCTGCACTTTGAAGCTTAACCGCCTCTGGAGAAGCAATCGATGTTCTTTTGATGTTCAACAGTCAAAAGAATTTGCCATCTTTATTAAAAGCAGAAAAATTTTACAAGTAAATTCATTTTTGTTTTATTTCAAGAACTGTTTATCATGTTAAAATGTCGTCCTGTAAAGCTAAAACAAATAAGAATTGCAAACAAAAGTACAAGGGTTCAAATTTTATTGATAGGATGGAAATCAGCCAAACGCGTGATTCCATAGAGTATTTACAAAGTTAGAAAATGGTAATTTAAGGGAAAGGGCTACATTGACACATAACGACCACTATCCTTCTACCAACTTTGAATTCGGGACATCCTGAGCTTCTGTCGAAGATGACCGCGACTAGAGTTTTCTTTCTGATGAATGGCGTTACTGCTACAGGGGAATTTGCCCCTTTGTTGGACGTAGTTACTTGCCATTAATCCCTAACTTTTGCCTGGATTGTACATTGAGATTTCCAATCCACCGGGATTTTTTTTAATTAGGCGAAGTATTTCTTGACTACATCAACATTTGTGGGGTAGGCAAATTCCTCTCCGTCCATGGTTGCGAGTCTCAAGGCGCCGCCTGAGAAAGCTTTCTTAACCACGTAGGGGCCGTCATAACTCGGAGTCCATTTGCCCCGGGGATCAGTGAGAAATGATTGTATCTTTTTTAGCACAAGGTCTCCTTTTCGGAAGACACGAGGTCGAACCTTTTTGTCAAACGCCCTTTTCATTCTTTGCTGATACAACTGACCGTGGCATAGTGCCGTTATTCGCTTCTTTTCGATTAAATTTAGTTCGTCGTGCTGACTTTGACACCATTCAGATTCTGTAAGCTTAGCTTCCATTAATACCCGGATCGATGGGATCTCTACTTCAATGGGGAGCACTGCCTCCATGCCATATACTAGAGAGAAAGGGGTTGCCCCTGTTGAAGCGCGGACAGATGTGCGATAACCGTGAAGAGCAAAGGGTAGCATCTCGTGCCAATCTTTGTAGGTTACAACCATCTTTTGAACGATCCTCTTGATGTTCTTGTTAGCCGCTTCTACCACCCCGTTCATCTTGGGTCGGTAGGGAGATGACTTATGGTTCAAGTTGGATTCGTTATCAGTAATGATTTGGCTTGGAACACCATAACGGCAGATGATATTGTTTTTGACAAAGCGGACCATGACTTTTCGGGTTACATTGGTGTATGACAATGCTTCAACCCACTTGGTGAAGTAGTCAATGGCTACTAGGATGAACCGATGTCCGTTCGAAGCCTTGGGTTCAATAATGCCAATCATGCCGAATCCCCATATGTGTAATACCCTAATTTTTACCCCTAAGATCCCACATGTCATTTTTATTTTTGCATACCACAAACATGATCACACCTTGGTTCCCTCTTTGATAGGTTTGTGCCTTGCAGGGATCTTTGGGTTTGTGTGTGCGTGTGTTAGTTATTTTATTGTTTAATTAGTTTATATTTACTAACCATTAATTAAAATCCAAAAAAATATTTTTGTTTTCTTTCACTAACATTTTCAGGGGAAGAACAGGTTAAAAAATACCAAAACAATAGTCGCGCAGCTCGAATGAATCTCATCTGTACAACGTCGAAGTTGATCCGTAATCATGTCAAATATCATCTGATCAAGAGTTTCCAAGATTTAATTGATTATTATTCAAGGGACTCCAAGGTTCATGTGTTTATTTCCATGCCTCCTTTGACAAGCATTATTTCCATGCCTCATTTGACAAGCAAGAAAATCGAGCCAGAGCCAAGACAGCACATCAAAAAGCCATTTTTTTTTCATTTTTCACTGTGTTAATCGATTAACCTAATTGCACTGTGAAGTGGTTAATCGATTAACACGTGTAATTTTTGAAAAAAGTGTGCCAAATTCAAATTCTGCAGCAATTGGCACCAATTTTCACCATTTTGATCACATGTGGAATATTCTAGACCATCCCATTTTAATTCCCTACATCATTTTGATCATTCCCCCCCATGTACCATCACTAATCACCACTCTTTTGTGATTTCCCTCCAAATTCAAATTCCAAGCCTAATTTTGATCTTCCAATCCTAATTCCAAACCACCAAATTCCCAAGCCTAAAGTCTTTAAATAGAGGATTCATTTCACTCATTTAACAAGCTTTTGATAGCCAACAAACCTCTTGCAATTTCTCTCCCCAACTACCAAAAATCACCAAAAGCTCATTTTCTTCTTTCATAAGTTAGTAAGAATTCACATTGATTCTTACTAATTTAGAGCTAAACCTTCATCCATTCTTGTTTTTGTTCATCAATCACTGTAGATCAAGGTTTTGGAGTGTAGATCTTGCTGTAATTTGGATGGATTTTCTGATTTAGAGTGGTAATTCTCTTTCCACCATTGTTGAAGCTTCATCTTCATCTTCCATAATGTAGACCCATTGTTGATCTTGTTTGCTTGATCTTTGGATCTTGCAATTGGTGTTGATTGCTGGTTTTTGCTGCTGTTTTACTCCAAAATTCGTGCACAATTGAATCCTTGATCCTAAGATGTTTGAAGAAATGAGTGATCAAGGATTTGGCAATTTTCAAACTGTTTTTCTGATGTTTTCACAGTGTTAATCGATTAACCAAAACATGTACAATTAGGTTAATCGATTAACAACTTGTTTTGGCGCAAAAAAACTAGAAGTTTGCACTGGTTAATCGATTAACATAATTACACTGTGAGTTGGTTAATCGATTAACCAGCATCCAGAATGTGAAAGATGCTTATTTTTGGGATTGTTTTGGTTGTTTTGCAATTTTCTTCCCTTTCCTTTGTTCTTATCCTTAGATCACATAATTGTGTGGTTTAATTTGGCTTTCTCTTCATCTAATTCTCTTTTCTTTTGATCGATGAAAGTCTAAAGATCCTGGAATTCCTTTGTCGAATTTCGATCGAGACGAGATCGTTACCATTTTTCTTCTCGTGCGGTATCGCTTTCGGACGACGATCTATATATCGTTCATCTAGCATACATTAGCACAAAGAGTTATTGACCGACCTCATTGTAGGGTAATTACTCCGTAAATTACTCGGCGATTGCTTAACATAGCGCAATATTTGTCCCGTATTGGAAAAAATTTCAAGAATGGTTGATTATTTTTCTTATGGTTCAAAACTCATGAAACTTGTTGTTAGGAGGCTTTGGTCTTATCAATCCTCTAATAAGTTTCATCAACCTTGACCTAAGTGCGATTATTCAACTGTTATTGATCACTAAGTGCGATTGTTCAACTCTTATCAATCCTCTAATATGTTTCCTTCTCGCTCCCAATCTCTTTTATTTTTTATGCTTCATTTCATATCATGTTTATGTTTCCGTCATTTTTCCTTTGTCCGTTGGACACTTGTTTATGTTTCCGCAATTTTTCCTTTGTCCGTTGGACACATGTTTATGCTTATGCCTTTTTTTTTCTTTGTCCACTTGGACCAAAACATTAATAAAGGCTTAAACCATAAAAAACTTAATTCTCCTCATCTTGGACTATCGGTTATTATCCTATGCTTTGGAGTGATCTCTTTATGGACCTCTTTTGAAGTAATATTGGACTTATGGACTTAGAATTAGGACTTCTTATCCCTTTGCTTGGAGTATTGATTGAAGACTCGCCTTTATGTGGCCAATTTGCTTAAGGATGGAATTCTTTTAATATTGCTTTGAAGTGGCTCCATTTTTGTTAGATCCTTCTTTTCCCTAGCTTTTATTTTATGCACTAGGATAGTCACTTCTTCTCCACCCCTTTAAATTTCAAAACCTTCTCCTTTTTTTTCAAAACCTTCTTGATTTCAAACTATAACCTCTTTCATAATAAAACCTTGACTTCGGTCAAGTGATTTTTTTTTATTTATTTTGTTTTCTTTAATAAATGTCAATCTATCTTAATCATACTTTGACTATTTCTAAAAAAACATAAAAAATATAAAAAACTCATCAAACTCTTTTTGTGCTTTGTGCACTTTTTCTTTAAACTTTTTCATAAGTTTAGACATGATTCATTTCTTTAAGCGGAATTATTCGTTTAGAAATGACGATTTGTCTTTACACTTAAAATCAATCAAAACCAACAAATTTTCGTTCTTTGTACCACGCACTATGGGGTTTTGATCCTACATTGCACATCATGGGTACGTAGGCATGAGGCGATAAGTCTCTCCAAACACAAAAATGTTAAAACAATAATTCTCCTCTCATCTCCTCAATCTCTTTACAAGCAAACCATTTTCAAACCAAAAAGCGGTAGATATTTCAAAGGGCTCCTATAGAGTGCTATAGACGTTCTGGGTGCTAACACCTTCCCATTGCGTAACCAACCCCCTTACCCATTCTCTATTTGTTCTTGTTTTTTTATAACTCTTTAGGTTTTGTTCGCTCTTTTTCCTTTCCCTTTGTGGATAAAATAAAAGTCCGGTGGCGACTCTTGATTAATTTTGAGTTAAGTTAATCAATAGCTTACACTCACAAATTTCCCCGCTACAGAAAAGTGGCGACTCTGCTGGGGAATCGAACCCAGAATCTCTGGTTTCCCTCGAGCGGTTTAGCCTACTTTGATTTATTTACTACTTTTTGTTTGATTTGCTTGTTACTTGTTTGTTCTGTTTAGGAGTTCCTCTGATTGTGAGGTAGGTCCTATACCCGGACCAGAGTGCACTTTGAGATAGGAGGATAGTATAGTCAAGGGAACTTTGAGGGAGTCGAGTCCTGAAAAAGAAGAACTTGAGAATCTATCCGCTCGGTGGTTGCCTCTTTGGAATTACTGATGCCGATCTAGCGATCGAGAAAGAATTACTTTTTCCATAGAAGCCTATAACACTGAGGACCGTAGTAACCCTTAACCCATCCTAGCTGTCGCGGTGAGAATTAGATACCATAGCTATTATGTTAACTAGGATCACAAATCTTAATGTTCACCACCGATCTTTATTTTATCCAAAGGAAAGGGTTAAAGATCGAAAATCCTAATAAGAGAATCTAGGTTCAGGGGTTGGTTACGCTTAGGGAAGGTATTAGCATCCTAAACGTCTGTAGTACTCTACAGGAACCTCTTGTTATTATTTATGTTATGTTATTTGTTTGCTTGCAAAGGGTATGACTTGATATATGAACCAAGGATGCTTGGGTTGATTGTTCAATTGGTGTTGACCAATATTTTTGAAAATGAGACTTGGTGTTGACCAAATTCTTTGATTTTTTATGAAGGATTGATTTTATTTTATTTTTTGTTCGTTTATTTATTTATTAATTATCTATCTAAAGAAAAAGAGGCGGTAAAAACAAATGACAATTACACATGAGGGTGAGGGATACATTTTATCAATGGGAAGTAAGAAAATGATTGAAATACTACACAACCAAACAAGCAAATGGGGGTCCGAAACCAACCGAAATCGAATTGCAACTAAATTTAGCTTTGCAGCTAACTAAGAGTGGATTCATGTAGGAATCACTCTATGAGAAGCCGAGCAAATGACTATAAGCACTCAAACGGTTCTCGAAAGTTAAATTAGATTTTAACTCCGAAATCGAGATGCAACGATAAACAAATATAGATCCGCTTAAAAACCGATGAAAATCGAATTACCTTGCTACACTTAACGTGATCATCGCAATAGGGATTAAGAATGTGCGGATCTAAAAATTATAAAATAAAAAATGCATTGAAATATAAATTTTTAAAAAAAAAGTTTTAAAACAATAATGTTGCTAACGCAATAATTACGATCATCGCAACCGGATCAAATTAAACATGAATGTCACGTATCACGTATATAAATATACATACAGCGTATCGACACAATTCGATCCGAAAAATCTAATAAAAAAAGAATTAACAAACAAAAAAAGCAAATTGCTACCGCGTAAGCGGTCATCGCAACCGGATCCAAATCGTGTAGATCAAAATATAACAAAAAGCAACCGAAAAAAAAGATTTTTTTTTTAATTTTGATAAAAACCCAACGATATTGCTATCGCGAAAACGCGGTTATCGCAACCGGATCAAATTAAACACCAATGTCACGCATCATACACTCAAATGTGCGAATAGCGTATCGACATAACTTGATCCGAAGAATATAGTAAAAAAAAATAGAATTAACAAAACATATATGTATATATAAATTAAACAAATTTATATTATATATATTATAATATTAGTTAAGTATATATGTTAGTAAAACAAATTATATATTATAATATATACGTTAAAACGATAGTGTATCAGTATATATATTTTGTTAACAGTATCCCATAAGCAAGTGGTTAGTAACAATTGAAATAGATAGGCATTCAACAAACCTTCTATACACTAGCAGTATTATATTGAAACAGTAGCGGCATCACCAAAAGTCCGGTGAAAATTGGTAGCATCGCAGTTTTGTATTTTTTCCCGATCCCCTTTTCAACAATGTAACTTAGGTATATATAGGGACCAAATTAGGGTTAAATTTTTAGTTACCAATAATGTCCCTAATATCCAATTTGAGGTCCAAGTTAAATAATATTAAAATTAAATAAAATTTAAACAACTCAATTAATTAAAATAAATTCAAGATAGAAACTAAAAATCCTATTTATTCTTAACACTATCAGTTAAATCTAAAATAAAAATAAATATTTAAAATAAAATTAAAATAAAATACTAATACGCCTATTTGTTTATTCTAAATATTATTTAAATTAAAAATGAAAATAAAATTAAAATAAAATGTTAATTACTATAATTATTTATTCTAAATAATATTAGTTAAAAAATTAAAATAAACGGACCCCAAATAAATAAAAATCGGACGCCCAAGTGATCGAAAAAAAAAAAATCGATTACACTAAAATGATCGATACGAAATATACGACATGGAAAAGTATCAAATTTTAGGGTCAAAAATTAGGGTGTGACAGATGCCCCTATTTAAGTTTCTTGTATCCGGAGATATGAAGATTGAACTCTTGAATCTCGGCGCGATAGGAGAGACCTAAATACAAACATGCACAATTTTTGGCCCTAAGATGCCTTATGATATAATATGATATAAAATGAAAGACAGAGATCTTAAAGATACACCTGAAACATTTAGAAAATCATTAAATGTACGGGAAAAGATTTGAAGACATATCTGGAAAAACGTCAGACGCAACGTCGTATCTAGAAGAACGCCAGATAGACACAAAGAAGGTTTTGGAAAAGCGTCAGAATGAAGTCACATATCCGGAAGAAAATCGGATAAACAAGGTCATATCCGGAAGAGCATCAGATAGACATAAAGGAGCTATGGAAAAACATCAGGAGCAGACACATAAGTTGAAAGAAGTGGAACTCATGTTCACCATTTCCAATTTTCATTTTCGCACTTAAGGAACAACCTACACTAAACAGGTGATAACTTTTCGCTAGTAACTTAGATGGGAGCGATTCTAGACTTTTTGGAAAGCTTGCGAAATTTCCTACAGTTTGCATATAAACTTTTTCTTCTACATGTTTTTGAAGAGGGAGAAAAACGCGTTTGAAGATTTGGGTCTGATGCTGAATTTGGTGAGGACAGGTATACGGGATTCCTTGACCAGCCACCATTGCGCAGGTGATAACTTTTTAATCGAAACTCTGATTAAAGAGATTCTTGAATTTCTGGAATCTAGAGGAAATTCCCTTCATTTTGGAATATAATTTTGTGATTAGGATGAGACCAAATGTGAAACTATACGGATCATCGAGATTGTGAAATTAAAGAAAGGACGCTACTGTAGTTGGATAATGACGATTTATGCCACGGTTATGGTTGCAACTACCTATTAACAAATTGAGGAACTGATCACCCTTAATCTCTTGTTGATAGTAGACGGGATCATGTTGGATGGGATAGATGTGTGTTTCCAGCTGGTATAGTATGTACATTGAATTGTTTAAAGTCTAGCCAAGTGCTTGTGGATTGTTTGATTAGTCGATGCGGATTCCTATATCTGAAGATGAGGCGGATTCCAGGCTTTTGTATGTTGATCAGATGATGTTGATAGTTACTTATCAGAAGCAGAGAACAACGTGCTGACTAAAGATATGCCAAGGATGTCTCCGTGAAGAGCCTTATTATTATTAGTAAAGAAAAGGATGACAACAAGAGGTTGCGTGTGGATCGGTGAGTAGTATGGAAACTCCCAGTTATGTCGGGGGTAGCTTGAGTTTTGATTTGAGATGAATCGAGAATCCGATAGACATGAGACTTGAAGCATTGGAAAGATGATCCAGTGAGGGAATAAATGGAAATGCGAGACCATGATTTAACCAAGGAGGTTTGGTAGAGGATAGTAGTGACTAGTACGCCTTAAAGAGTGTGTAGGGAGTATGGATCGTATCTTCCATACTTATTTGGATAAGTTAGAACTGGTGTTCATTGTGAATGTTTGGATCTATTATAAAAATTGGAAGAAGAACGTGTAGAGTAATTGAGAATTGAGTTACAAGTATTGAAAGAAGTGGAGTCATATGTTAAGTTGCCAAAGTGTGATTTTTGGTTATTAGAGATGAGTTTACTTGGTTAGGTTAATTCGGATGAGAGTATTGTATGGATCCATCCAAGTAGATGTGGTTCTATAATGAGGAAGCTCTGCAGTGGATTAAGGGGAGTATAATATTCTTGGACTTGGTCGATTATTATTACGGAGTTTTGTAGCTGGAATCGCCAAGGGCGCTTAGCGCCGTTGAGCGTGCCCAGCGCAGTCTGGAAGACTCCCGCCCTCTCGAGGCAGAAGCGAGCGCGCTTAGCGCGAGTCAGATCCCGCTTAGCATGGTCTGGGAGTGGAAAAGGTGATTTTTCTTGTCAAAATTAATTGGAAAAATGTATCCTTATGCGGTTATGGTATTGGGATGCGGTTATGTGTGTAAGATGAGTTTAGATAGTGTGATAATATAAGATGGTGAAGTTGTAGCTTATGTTTTACGATAGTTGGAGATTCATGAAAGTGTCTATCCTATTCAAGATTTAGAATTGGCCAAGGTTGTAATTATGTTAAGTATCCGGAGGAATTATTTTTATGAATCTAGGTCCGAAGTGTTTAGTAATCACAAGATTGTAGAATACTTGTTTGGTCGGTATCCCGGGCTCTCAGGTCGAGAAATGATGATACGTTCACCATTTCTGGTTTGGCATCATCATCAATCAAGGAGGCCTCAACTGATTCTCCAAAACGAAAGGTCCTCAGCTTCTGGCACTGAGGTCGAGAAGCAATAGTACATTCTTCCCTCGGGGTACAGTACTATCGCCAATCGAGGAGTGCCTCTACTGATTCTCTTTCCTAAAAGGAATACCTATAGCAAGTTCCCAGCATTGGGTCCTCGGATCGAGAATGTGCAATGGGTTTGCCACAGAATGTGGTCTGCCACTGTCACATCTCGGGAGGAGTGCCGTAACTGAGTCCTCGGGAATGGTTACCAGAGTCAACAATTCCTCAAGAGAATAACTACTGGCCTGCATAACATGCAGTAGCAGAAACCTCCTGATAGAACCTCGTCTGGTTGTGGGTCTCATGAACAACAATACGTGGTCACCACCACGCAAGCGTCATGACTATCCACTCTAATACCTATGTGTGTACTCAAGCCTGGGTAGTGGGCTTATCTCTCAGAACACCTTTCCCACCAAACAGAAAAGTCCAGCACAGCACAGTATAATAATGATATGTAATGCGGTAAAATGCGATAAATACAGTAAAGTACAGTAAAGCGGTAATACAGTAAATAACAATATAGTACAACAGTAAATACAGCCAAAACACAGCACCACGGTAAACACCCAATGAGAGAAAACACCTAAGCGCTAGGATTGACTCGCTAAGGAAACCAGAGATTCTGGGTTCGATCCCCAGCAGAGTCGCCAGCTGTCGCTCCCGGGATTTTCATCCTAGTACAAATGCGAAAGTGGCACCGAAACAGAGTCGCCAGCAATGTGTATTTATCCCAAGAGAGGGAAAGGAAACACCGCATAAACCTGAAGAGAGAGGAAAGAGCATGGTCTTGCGACCAAGAGATCTGGGTTCGGGAGTCGGTTACGCGCAGGGAAGGTATTAGCACCCCCACACGTCCATCGTACCCGATGGGATCCACGCTTGCTTGTCTCGATCAAAGGGTGTCGTCGTCTGGAGCTCCACTGTTACTGGAAGGGAAAAGGAACAAGAACGGAAAAGAACGAAGAAACAAATGTAGGAAAAATAAAAGAAGTGCTCGAATGGGCCCTACCCCATTGCCTACGTATCTCATCAGGAACATGAGAATCAGAGCGACATAGTTCCCCTCACTAGGGATAGATTGTTTGTATTTTTGGGGAACGGCTAACGTTCTAGCTCAGGTGTTGCAGGCTCGCTGGTCCGAGTGCGTTACCATCTTGCAAGAGAATGAGGAGGAGCGCGTTCGTACGTTGGGAATGAGTGAGATGAGAAAAGAATTCCCAAAGGAAAAACTTTATTGTTTGTTTTTGTCGTTTAAGAAAGAAGTGTTTTGATTATTTTTGTGTTTAGTAACACGTATTGCATTCAAGTCTATCGTATAAGATCGAATGCATCGCATGGTCGTCCTAACAGGCCGTATGCTAAACACTCTAGGAAGGTGGAGAGAATCTCCCCTCCTTCCATTTCCCACACTTTAGGTTTAAGTGCAATACATGTTATGCCATTATCAAATGTTTTTCACTTTTGTTTTGAGATGAGAAGAAGAGACTCAAAAGGAGGAGTAAAGGTAAAAACTAAAGGAAGACTAAGACACACCCTAGTGTTAGCATGCTTGGAGGTCCTATGGTTAATGTGGTTTAACAAACCTACTTCTAAAAGAAAGAAGAAGAGAAAAAGAAGCAACTTACTTCCAAGATGGAAGCTAAGTTGATCTTAAAGAAGGATGAAGAAGAAGTTATTCAAAGAAAGCATGTCAATGCTTATCAAAACACAAATTTGAATGATTAAATGAAATAAGAGAAGATGAAAGAAAGAAGTGTATGTGGAACTAAGTCCACACTCTTACTTACCATGCACCTACATGAAAAGGTTAGCTCACAAAATTAATTACAAGTAGGAAATAAAGGGAGAAACAACAAATAATGATCAAGTCACCTAAGGACCAAGGAACAAAGATCTTAAGAGATACAAACTAATCAAAGTCAGAATCTAATCAATAAGAGTGATCTCTAATGTTAAGATATCAAACACAAATGAAATATGCACAATCAAAGCACTAATCATTAAAGAAGTGAATCATGGAAGAAATAGAGGAAGAATGAGTGGATATGCAAGGTGATCATGCATCAATGCTTCAAGTAATGTCAAAGTCAGAATGTGGATGACCTAAACATGTGCCAAAACATGATGTACAAATGTCACATGAGGCATACAATCAAGCATCCAAGCATTAAGAGTGATTAGAAGAAGAAATGAGAAGATATGAACATGAATTTAACATGGAAAGAAATTACTCAAGGCATAAGGAAAACCTTAAAAAAAATCAAGATGAAACTCAAGTATCAAAGTCAGAAGTGATATGACATGTTAGGATGAAAATAAAATGCACAAACCAATCACATTCAAGCAATTACAAGTCATTTAGAAGCTAGAAGAAAAAGAAACATGCATTTGAAAGAAACATGTTCAAGTATGCAAAGTAAGACATGAATAGCATATGGGATGAATGCAATGCTTTAAAGTCAGAGGCATACATCATATGAAATGCAAATGGAGAGTATGGAATGGCATCAACAAACCAATTACAAGTCAAGTTGGCACTTAAATGCAAAAGAAAGAGGAATTAGGTCAAAAGAAAACATGTGAAACAAGTATTGAACATGCATACAAAGAAAGCATCAATTTCAAACCAATGACCTATAATTTCAATCAAAAGACCTATAATGATCTAAACATGGCTCAAGAAGTCAAGAATAATGATATCAAACAATGGCACAAGTGCCTTCTCAAGCAAGTAATCAAACATGATAAAAAAAAGTTCACAAAAAGGGACCTCAAACAAGAGTCATTAAACAAATACCAAACACAATTAAAAAATCATCAAATTAGGTCTCAAGAGACCTCCACCAGAGGTAAATATCATACCAAAAGCTCATGCAAAGAAACACAAAGAAACTCAATCAAACAAACATGGCAAAGTCATTAAGGTTTTACATGATCATGCACAAAGAAATGGCTCAACGAGGATGTAAAGATGATCTTAAAAATATGACAAAAATGTTTTTAAATGTTTAAGAGTGTCATCTGAAATATACAAAAAGAATGAGGATCAAACCATGTACCAATGATGAGAAATAAAACCAGCAATACAAAGTGTGCACAATTGAAACATTTCAACAAGAAATTAAAACAACAATTAATTCAGATGCAAAAAATAATAGAAAAATGGAAAATAAAATTTGTAAAATTTTTATAAAACCTAAAGATGATCCATGAATTTTTTGGTGATTTTTAGATGCATTAAACTATTTTTAAAAATTAAAAATGAAAATGATATGCAAAATAAAAATAAAATGACATAGCATGTGCCAGGGGTGCAGACAAAGCAATTTACACGTTAAAAAAGTAAAATGGGCACAAGGAGGGGTGGGAAAAGCAAGCCTAGTCCAATCAATTATTCAACGGATACCAAAGAATCCAGTCAACATGATTGACTCACACCAGCCACAAGATTAATCCAACACACCACATTCAGTCAACAAAATCAAAGGTCATACAAGATCAAAGGCTCAGATCAAGAGTTCATGATAACAACGTACACGCGCGCTTATCCAATCATCAGAAATAAAAAACACAACACGTGAATAGCACATGGAATTTTAATGTGTTGGCACATCAACAACCATCAGATTAATCCAACGCATCACAAACAATCAACATATTCACAAAGTATGGAAGACCAATGGCTCAAATCGAGAGAACATCAAAGCAATCATGAACACACACATACATGATCAATCTGAAACAAAAAGAAAACATGTGCAAGTCACATGACTTTTAATGCGCTGGCTCAAACTTAACCATCCGATCCTTCCAATCTAACGGCCATGTTCAAAAGTTCACAAACCCTAACAGTTAAAGCCACCGGCCGGAGAAGGACCTCCGATCATCTTCTCCGGCACGCAACCACCACCTGCAAAACTCAAAATCTCCAGAAATACGCAAACATGATATCAAAATGAAGCTGACGCTACGTACATCATGAATCCACAATCACTTTTCACATAACAAGCACATATACGGAGAACATAGGAGATTAAAATATGCCCTAGATTTTGAATCTATGCCTCTAAGAGGCCTATCAACTAGCCGGATTCAAAATGCTCCTATTGAGCTCATATCAACATGAAACAAGCTTAAGAACAAGAAAAAACGAGCAGAATGAATTGAAGAATCTTGAACCTGTAGCTGCCTAATCCATGGTTGTAAGAAGACCAGAGGAACCACACTTGATCCTTAAGCTTTGATTTGAGCCAAATAAAGGCTGAGAAAGGCTTTGAATCAGTGAGAATCGATTGAAACAGTTGGAGAAAAAGATGAAGATCTATGCAACCTCAATGTACTATGGATGAAGCTGGAGAATCTTGATGCAAAACTCTAAAGAAAACTGAAGAACAATGAGTGAGTTCTTGAAGAATTCAAAGAGAAAATCAGAGAGTTTGGTGTAGATGACTCGTGAGAAATGAGAGAGATTGAAAAAATGAAGTTGAAGTTGGAATTGTGAGAGAGTTTTCAATATATATGTTGAGTTAATTGTGTTAACTATGGTCAAATGAGTTGAACAGGTGTGGTTAAATGAGTTTTCCCTAACTAACTGAGTCAAGTTAGTTAGGGCGAGTGGACAAAGGTTATGCTATGGTGAGGTGGAGATCTATGGTGTTATGGTGGAAAGAAAGGTGGTGATGAACCCGTGTGAAATCAGTGGTGCAGCAGAAAAACTTTCTCAACAAGTTTCATTCTTTCCATTTTCATGTATCGTAAGCAACATGGGAAGGATTGTGTAAGGATCATGTTTGGTTTAAATGAGGAAATGAACATAGGGTGTATGCGTGTGAATGTTAAGACAACAACAACAACAACTCATTTTCTGATTTTGTGACAGCTTGGTTCCAATGGAAATGCACAAGTTTGAGAAGGGATTTCTCTCTTTTTAGTGAATGAAAATATGAAATTTAGGTGTCATTGCAAAGATGATGGATCATAGAACAAATTTGGTGTGAGAATTGGATTGAAACGAAGCTTGTAGAGTAGTGAAAAATAGCTTGGAACACCAAGTTTTGGAACTGGTGGAAGGGCGAGGCGTGTTGTGGCATGGCGTGGCAACTTGGTGCATGGAATTTCAGCCTACTTGGGACCACCATAACTATCTCATAACTTGCTCAAATTAAAATTTGTCCAACATTAGCATTGAAGAGGGCATGGCAAGGAACAACTTTGATGTTGAAAAGTTTTCCATTTGAAGCTTCCTTCTTGGAGAAATTAAGCTTGACATTTGGCACACCAAATGTTTGTCAAATTGATGGCCGGTGGGCTTGGTCACGCTTGGTCATGACTTGGTTTGTGACCTACTTTTGGCAAACTTTGATCAACCATAACTCATTCAATTTTTATCCAATGAGGATGTTCTTTATATGGATTTGAAGCTTAGAACATGAACTTTAATTGGCTCCACTTGGGCCTGAGGTTTGGAGCTTTTATCATAGAGAAATATATCCTCAAAGTAGGGTGCAAAATGGTCCAAACTTACTATTTTTGGCAACCCTAAAGTTTCTATTTTTGGCAGTTTTGTGATTTCTTGATTTTTCATTATTCCTCCATCATTTCTTGATCAAATTTTGTCCAATGACCATATGTAACATGAATTTCATGAATTTGACCTCAAGAAGTCAGGAGTTGACTGTTTTCACTGCATAGTTGACTTTTCCCCAATTTCTTGATTATCAAGCAACTGATCAATTGAAACCCTTCTGAAACCAATTGATGAGCAATTTTCCATCCATATACACTTAAGAACATGAGGAATACGATGAGATCAAGTTTGATCCAAAAAATCAGAGGTAAACTGATTTTAGGTCAAACCCTAATTTTGGCACCCTCTAGTTAGGAGGAAATAGCACATCCTCCAAATCCAAATTCCTCTGAATATGATGTGTATCTTGTCTAAAAAAGATGAGATATGACATTTGGAGATGATAAAAACTCAAAGAGCTTGTCCATTTGAGGGTCAGATCCCAATTTTTGACTGCCATGTGTAGGAGATGGTGCACTGCTCAATCCTCTTGATGAGTTCTCCTCTCCTCATGCCTTGTGGGATCAAATGAGGATGATATATGATGCAAGAGACCTTTGAGGCTTATTGAAGACCCTTGGCTCTTGTTCCCTTGCTTTGGATGATCAACACCTTTGAGAATCACTGATCCTATGCCCTTATGCAAGATGCAATGCTAAATGCTTTATGTTTTATTTTTCTATGCTTGAATGCAATGCAATGAAATGAAAGCACGTGCCAAATGATATGAAGAAATGAGAGGGCAAATTTTGGGGTATTACAACTGCTACCCCTCAACGAGTTGAAGTTCCATCAATTCAATAAGTAACAACAGTTATCCCTCAACGAGTTAAAGTTTCATATGATATTTTGAATTCTTTAGAACGTGATCCTGGAAAGCGTCCTCCAATATGGAAATATTCACCAAATCAAGTTGATCAAATACGGAAAGCTTATATGATATGGGGTCTATATCAAATTCGTTAAGAAGAAAATCTTTTGTTCGACAAAGAGGATCATCCAAGATGGTTTCAAGAAACTTGGTTTGAAATCTTTAATTCATGGCTAGAATATTCACCTTCAAAGGATGCCGCATATTGTTTTCCATGTTATCTTTTTAACAAAGGATCAAATGGAAATTCTGGATCAGATGCTTTTATTACTATAGGTTTTCGAGGTTTGAAAAGAGTGAGAGCACTACTACGAAAAACCCATTTAACAACGGTTAGAAATGACATATAATGACGCGGGCGAAGGCGCTGTTATGTAGAGTGTTGTTGTATATGTGGTACGTACAATGACAGTTCTAGGACCGTTGTTGTATTCCAGTAAGCGCGCACCATTTCACAACAGTTAGATTACACAACCGTTGTGATATAACTAAAGGTGATCTGGTTCGATTCTCAGTAAAAACATTTTTTATTTATATTTTTCTGGTCAGGGTTTGACATACGACTATGGTTAGATTTTATAACCGCTGCCAAAAACACCAGTTTTAAATATAAAAATTCTCTTCTTATCAAATTCTTCCTAT
This sequence comes from Lathyrus tuberosus, assembly GCA_022829125.1. NCBI lineage: Eukaryota > Viridiplantae > Streptophyta > Magnoliopsida > Fabales > Fabaceae > Lathyrus > Lathyrus tuberosus. The sequence continues at coordinate 447,912 of JALAZF010000953.1, read as the reverse complement.
ATTTTATCCTGTCAAAACAACTTCTGTTTACATCAAACACAATACAAAAGAAATTTACATCAAAAGCTAACTGCTAACATTGTTTAAATCAAATACAATACATGCATCAAAAGCCAATATTATTGATTTCATTATGTGCATTAAACACAATATCCAGTACATCAAACAAAATATGTGCATCAAAAGCCAAAATTATTGTTCACATTATGTGCATAAAAACCAAAAAATATGTGCATCAAAAAATGTTGTTGATATATCAAATAACAGGAGGACCCTTAAGCGCATTGTGGATATACGCCCAACGTTTACGAAGATCTACAAAGCCCTCAACGGGGAATGGGGTTTCGTCGTTAAACATCTACATAAGAACGAGCAAAATATTGAATATCATGCATGATAATAATTCAATAGTCAACTTATATATTAATATATATAAACATTTTATGACATATATACCTTGTCCCATGAATCAACAGTGCCGACAAGGACAATGTTTAACATGTGTTTCATGACATAATACCCACACTCGTAAGTCCCGGGTTATTTCCTCGTCTACAAATTACATGAATATAATAACATGAATATAACCACACGTGAATGTAAATGAAAGAAACAGGTAATCGGGCCACTTACTTTAGGAGCAAGGTATGTGGGCTTTTTTCTAACATTCCTCATTATATTAACTTGCTCCACAATATTGTACATTAAAAATTGAATTAAACATATTACATGATAAACTAATTACAATTAATGCCAAAGAAAATGATAATAAACAAAGACACTTACGTTAATATAAGATCTTTCATTGGTTTGTGGAGTGGTTCGTGCAAGGAACACAGTAATGTCACCGTATTTGTCCTAAATGATATTATGATCAATTGCCAATGACAACTGAATAAACACGAGAATATATATGTATATTATTAGTTGTTAATAAAACAAAACTAAATATAGAATATATAAATAAATTACAACAATACTAACCTACAGAGGAGTGGTACAAGGTAACATTCTTTTCCTCCGTCATTTAGCTGGCTTTTCAAGTACTTTTCTCTAATAATTTTATCATTATACGCCCAAGAAAGAAAACATGGCTCCAAGATTCCATAGGTACTTGATTTATTCAATTCTATACAAACACGGTGAATGTACCTAAATGGTCAAAGAAAATGAATAAATTAAGGGAGAAAATTCAAAAAATTATAATGTTCTATAATGACATGTATATTCGACTATATACTTACGTGCACCGAACTTGCAAAATCACTATGTCAAGCCACTTTACATCTTCAGGAGTGTAATACACTACATCCAATATTGGGCAATGTTCTAGCGGGATAGCTTGCGCAAGGTTTGTTGTTGCGATGGACAAGTATAAACTTGTTATTTCATTTGAACTAGGGTCCAATATCCCATTGTGGTTATCTACATGGGGGGAGGGGCTGTACAATTACTTTCTTTTGTAGAAGCGCGATTTACGACACTTCTACTTGGAGTTTGATCATCACCAACGCAATATTGATCTTCATTAGTTCGTTGTTCGAGGTTTTCACTTAATCTCTACATCATAACATTCAATTAGAACATAAAACTAAAATAAGCACAATATATATCATACAATATTTCCGATAAAACACTAACATCTCAAGTAAAGCACATACACTACAAGAAAAAAGGAGATTTACGACACTTGAGTTGCGACAATTATCATAAAACCGTCCTTATTCTTGGATTGCGACGGTTGTCACGACAGTTAGGGTCAAATGTCGTAGATTTTTTGCGACAGTTATAAAAAACCGTCCTTATTCCTGGACTACGACAGTTCTCACGACGGTTTGAGCCAACCGTCACAGATTTTTTAGGCATGTTGTATAAAATAATTGCGACAGTTACCAAAGAACCGCCCTCTTTCCACACTCGCGACAGTTAAGCCGAACTGTCGCAATTACTTTAGCCAATCATAATCACTATTTTTTTTATTCCTTTAATTTCCCACTTTTTTCTTTCATTTTTATTTTCCAACCTTTTCAATTTTATTAATTAATTTTAATAAATAATTATTATAATTATTTATTTACAATATAATAGCAATATCCATACTACAACATTCTATAAAAAAAATAGAAATAAAAAAAAGCGAAAACCCTCTAATATTTCGCTCTCAATTTTTTTGCTATATCCACGACGGTGAACCAACCGTTGCCCTCTAAAACTCATCAACGCGCATTTTTTCATGACAAAGTAGCTTAATATTTTTGTCTAAAATAATAATAAAATATTTTATGTTTTATTATATAAATAATTAACTTTTATTAAAATTAATTTTGGTAACAAAAAAAAAAAAATATATATATATATATATATATATAAATGATTATTCACAAAAGAAGAAGTTCACTCTTCTTCCTTCTCAAGAACTCACTTTCACCCCCAAGAACTCACTTTCACCCTCAAGAACTCATTTGATTATGCTCATTCCTTTCAAAGAGAGCTAAACCATGAATTAACCCTAAATTATTTATGTTGTTCTCAAGATGTAGAATCAAAGAGATTCCAAAACGAAACCCTCAAAATTTCTATTTCTCTCTCTTAAAAAGCAGAACCCTAAAACCCACTAACCCCTCTCTCCGCCTCGTTAACCCCTCTCTTCATATTCTTCTTCGATTATTCACAAAGGCTAAATTTTTTGTTCTTGACTATCTCACCGTCGTAAACAGTCTCGCCATCGCATAACTCTTTCATGATGTCGTCGTATGTCTCGACGTCACCGTACTTTGTATCCCTGTAAGTTGTTTTAACGTACTGTGACGATTCAAACACAATACAAATCTTTTTACTCTTTTAATTTTAATTTTTCCTAACTTTTGTATTGCATTTCAGAATGATTATTAAGGATATACTAACATGAGTAATTTTTAGGGAGATCTGTTATGTTTCAAATGTTGTTGTTATAGATTTGAGTGTATGTCTCAAGTTATGTTTCTGGTTTGGTCAACTCTTTTCTGTTCTAAATGTAGCATTTGGTTAATTACATGAATCACAAAAAGAAATAGATTTGTAGAACAATTCAATGTAGATGTGTAACAGGTGTGTTTAGTTATAATGTAACTTCTATTGCTTTTGCAAAGGTGTTTGATGACAAAGGGATCAATTAAAATGGTATGCTCTGCTCAAAATTTATGTTGGAGTTGCTCGCAGGTTAAAGTATCTCTACGAAGAGTACATAGTTTGTTGTTTAATCTACTGTGCCGTAAGAGCAAACGTCATTCTCACAACTTAGTATTTTGAACCTCTAGTAGCAACTGATGAAGTGGATATGAACCTTTTAACTTATTTTTAGTTTATTTACACAAACTGAAGTGTGTTCTGAGGTTCATCAAATGTGTACATGCTTTTCTAACTGTCTTGAATTCTGCTAAAATGTGCAAGGTTTGGGATTTTTAATTTGCTAGGTGGAAGCCTAACGGAGACATGGGTGTGAATACAAAATCAGATTCGATGCGGTATAATATATTGTCACATTGATACATTTGGAAATTTGATCTAGGTCCGACGACCATGGGGATGTGTTGACTTCATAAGTTTAACAATTTTTTAACAGTAGGGAACTCTGGCCAGTGTGGATACAAGAGTAGTGGAAACATTTGGGTAAGTTTTATATTGATCATGAATTAACTTTATTTTTAAAAATGTGTCCACAGTATGAATTACAACTGTGAAAACATTATTGTATAAAAGAGGGTATAGATGATCATAGTCATGGATCCTATCTACAGTGTGAAAATTTGATTATGATTTGTGTTTTACTTTATTTATTTTTTTGGAAATATTATAAACCTATTGTGAATAACACTTATTTCCAAACGCCAAAAATAGGGTACAGTAGATGTTTCTTTTATTTAAATTATTTGCAACTTTTCAAATTGAACATGGACATGAATAATTTGATATCATTCACCATAATGTATTGGTGTTGTTACTTTTAGGGGAGATGAGACTCATACAGGATTATGCAATGCTCACAATTTCTTTCCACTAGCTGATGCATATTTGGAAATATAATTTTATGCATGTGCAAGAAGAACTTGTCATGCTAGTAACTATCTAGATTGAGTCAAAATATACTATGTATTTAATCAAGTTAGTTATGACATATAAAATTATTGTTTTCTCTTGTCTCTAACATCTGTTGCTTCTGCGTTCCTTACTGAGCCACCACTTAAATCTTTTTTATGTAGTTAAATAACAAAGTGACAACAAACCTTGATTTGAAAGTTCTTTCAACTATTTTGTTCATAGATTTAAGTAGAAATCTTATGGCCAATAACTAGGATAAGACTTTACTTTTGGAAGATACGGTTGAATCAGTTAGTTTTTTAATTGAGCAAACATTTTAGTTGTTTTCAAATTTTGCTATTTGTCATTTTGTTAGTAGTTTGAGCTTGCACCTGATTATTGGTTTATAGAGAATTTTTTCATTGATTTTGTTATGTAATCTTTTAGCTTCCTGAGGCATGGGACGGTGATGTCAACTTTGTATCAAAGAAATTCATTTACTAATATGTCTATTGCTGAGAGTAGTTATATTACTATTGGGCTAAAGAATTCTAAATTAGGGAAGAGTAAACTCCATACAATGCATAAGGCAAATGTTTCAATAGGTAGAAGATACTCTATATATGGAATGTAGGATGGTGAACCATTTGAAACACAGCATTACAGAAGGTTCTTTCATTCTTCAATTACATTCTTTGTATATTGGAAAATTCTTTATTATAAATTATCAGATTTTATATGTAATTTTATTTTTAACAAAATCAAGTCATGTGATTTTGGTGTGTTCATGTTCCATCATTGATTTCTAGGTATAACCTATAGAATTTAGATCAATACATGTGTATATACTTAGATGTGTGATGCCAATTGCGAAACAACTATTCTAACCTTTAGTATTTAACATTGTAAGTTAACCTCAATATGTACTAGTATGCATATTTTCTTATTAAGATTTTTATGACTATTTTGGTTGTATTTGTGTTTACAATGTTAAGTTGTAATGTTCACACTTTTAGGCAGGTTAGATTGGTCTTTCTCCCCTGGTATTGTGAATAAAAGTTATGTCTATGCTCCAACTTCCGGTGTGTAACGCCCCAGTTTTTGTGAGTTTTATTTAATCGAGTTTAATTGATTATTTTATTATTATATTATTTTATTTTCGACTTTTATTTAGAAAAATGTTATTTTTCATCGTTATTATGTTTTATCGCATTTTGAGAGCGTTTGCGAGATATTTGAGTGTAGGGGTATTTTGGTCATTTGGGTAGATATTTTGTTTAAATAGAATAGAAAGATAGAAATAGAGAGAAAAGAAAACAGAAAAATAGAAAGAGAAGAGAAGAGAAAAGAGAAGGAAAGAAGGGAGAAGAGGAAAAGAGAGGAAAAGTCGAGAAAACTCCGTTTAAAGCGCGAATAATCGGGTAAGGGTGTGAAATATTGTTATTATAACTTTGTGTATGATTATGTATGTGTTTTGTGTGAATGTTTTGGTTGGTTTTCCATATGTTTCCGTTTATGTCGTATTGGACGAAATCGATAGAAACCGATGTTTCTACGGTCGGAAAGTTGTATAAATACATGTGTTGGTTGGTTATATGTATGTGAGCTGCTGTTTGAAGTTTCATGAAGTTTGGTTATGTTTCGGTTAGTTTTCGGTATGTTTCCGTTGTTGTTTCCGTTTAGGTCGAATTATAGGAAATTGATAGAAAACGATGTTTTCACGGTTAGAATTCGAAATAAATTACGTAGTTGTATCGAGGAAGGTTAGGTCGTCGTATGTCGTGCTTTTTATTCGATTTGGTGAAGTTTAAAAATTCTGGTTTTTGAAAGGTTGAAATTTAATCGAAAAATCGAACGTCGTAGAAATTTCGTTTATGTGTTCTAAATTGTTCTTATGTATTTGGTGGTTGCGCGTATATGTTTGTTTCGGTGAAAATGTTCGATTTAGTCGAGTTTTCGGGGATTCGGGAAAAGGACAGCAAAGTTGTAATTTGAAAAATCTGGTTTTTTGTGAAAAACAGGGTTAGGGATCGATACATAATCCCAGGGATCGATCCCTACTGTGAAAATTGGGAAAAATGGAATTTTTACTACAGCAGGGATCGATACATGCGAGTTAGGGATCGATACATGAGGTCTTTATGTATCGATACATAAAGCCTATGTATCGATACCTACTGTGCTGAAGCAGAAATTCTGGTTTGTCGGGGAAACTTCAGAAATTCATATCTCTTGAACCGTAAGTCGGTTTTGACCCCCGTTCGAAGCGTTGGGAAGCTAATGAGATGTTATTTCTAGGAAAAATGGTTTTGAGGTCTGAACATGGTCCAATTGGTACAGTATTTTCGAATCGTATCGTAGTGTCGATTCTCCGGTTTATGTTTTTGCGTTATTTTGAAATATCCATATCTTTTTACTCGGTTATCCGATTGAGGTGTTCTTTATATGGATGTGAAGCTAAAAATATGTGCTATTATGTGGTGATGAGAAATATTATTTTTAGCCGACTTTTGGCCGACTTTTCCGATTAAATGTAAAGTGCGGTTTGTTGTCGTTTGGCTTGATTGAAGTGAATGTGTATGGATTGTATGGGATATGTATGAGATAAATGCATGACTATATTGTGAATATGTATGCATTTCAAGAGTGTCATGAGTCATGTTGTATGTGAAACATCATGATGTGCATTCTTGCATTGAGGGGTTCTAAGATGAATCCGTTGTAACGTCGTGAGCCTATGTGAAAGGTGTGAGCGATGATTACAAACGATTGTGAGCCTATGTGATAGGTGTGAGCAGTCGGGTTGTGAGCCTATGTGATAGGTGTGAGCAATCCATAAACCTTGTGAGCCTATGTGATAGGTGTGAGCAAGGGGGTGAACGTCGTGAGCCTATGCGATAGGTGTGAGCGAATGGTTCCAATAAGTTCTTCAATTGAACTTGAGATGAAATGAGTCGGTACCCCGCATTGCATCTGCATAGAGTCGAGAGTCGGTCTCTATGAGTTGCATTTGTCATCATTGTAGTTGTGCATTGATGAATGAACATATATATATGTATATGTTGATGTGGAATGAACAGAATCGTGTAGGTGTGCATTGGAAGATAAACATAATATGTATGTTTATGTGAAATGATGATAATTGTATGTTTGTAATGATGCATCGGTGAATGAACATGAATATATGTGTTTATGTTAAATGCATCGATATGTATTAGGGATACATGTATTTGAGCATGAATGGTTATGCCTATGATATTTGATGTGTTAAATTACGGATTGTTATGCCGTGTAAATGACTTATGGAATATGTTGATGTTATGTGTATAGACACGTGCATCGTGATAAGTCGTGGTGAGAATGTGGTATATGTGTATTATACGTTGATGTCTATATAATTATATGCAACGTTATTATGATAATATTTCTCACCCTTCTGCTGGAATATGCTTTTTATGGTATAGTGCAGATTGTCAGCTTTAGAGGCGTGGAGGCTTTTGTGAAGATTAGTCCTCCGTTCCGTTGTCGGTCTTGGTGTCTGCTCTGATACATAGCACGGGAGTCGGGGAACGATTATGTTTATATGTATATAATTGTTGAATATATTTGGTAGTACTTTTGTATATAGTAGAGGTTCTAAAACAGTTTATTTTGTAAAACAAGTCGGTTATGGATCTTTCCGCTTTATTCCATAATTGACCATCCTTTTGTAAGGAAAAGTTTCCCTTTGTGTTATGTATCAATTATGTTGAGCAGGGATTGTATTTTGTTCATTTAAGTGTGACATCCCTGTTTCCTGTCGGAAAAAAATAAATTTTTAGTTACTCTGATTTTATTAAGTGTTATTTATTCGCGATGGGAATTGGGGTGTTACAAAGTGGTATCAGAGCAGGTCGGTCCGTCCGGCCAAGTTGTTGAGTCAGTTGGTGTGACAGTTGAATACTGTCGTTGTTGTTTATCCCTTAGTACGTGATAGGTGTGTGGAACACTGTCAGTACTTTCTGGTTTTTCTAATCCTTTGTTTTCAGGATTGAGTTTGAGATAAGTGGGGGAGAAGTTGGTACTTCTCCATGTTGCTTCAGGTGTGGAGCGTTGGCTCAGTGTATTGTGAATTGCAAGATTGTAAGTGTTGTTCGGACAGTGTTGTTTTCAGTTACGAAGGGGATGCGGAGGTAAGGTTTATGTCAACTAAGGATTTGTGCCTTAGGTAGTTTTGTGTACAGGATGTAAGAAATATTATTATAGTTTGGTAAAGACGGTTTATGCCCCATCATGATTGTCAGCTGTCTATTGACAAATTGAGGAACTGATCACCCTTAATCTCTTGTTGATAGCAGACGAAAATTATGTTGGATGGAATAGACGTGTCTTTCCGGCTTTGATAGTGTGTGCCATGAATTGTTTGGAATTGAGAAAATGATTACGGATTGTTTTGATGAGTCGATGAAGATGCTAATATCGGAAGATGAAATGGATTAGAGGTTTTGGTATGTTGGTCCAGTTGGGAAGTCATTGGGAGAGAATGATTGGGCATCGTTAATGGTGGTTCTCAGAGAGAAAAGTGTGAACTCAAATTGGACGAAGGTAAGGATTTCAGGTTTGGATCTGCTAAGTAAGTAGAAGAACTGTTAGGACGTGAAACTAAGATGTTGTTATGTTTGTGATGATAGTTTTCTAGAAATTGGCAGGGAGGACACAGTGATGAGCTACCGGTTGTGCGTGATTTTAAGATGTATTCCCAGATGGAATATTGGATGTTAGCGTTAGAGGTACCCGAACTGATAGAGCAGTTGGAAGATTTACTGGAAAGGAGAATTGTGAGGCCAAGTGTGTCGTCTTGGAGAGCTCCAGTATTGTCGGTAACAAAAGGAAGGATGATATAATGGAATAACAAGTATAATGGTATTGAGACTATGGGAAGCGAAACTTAGAGTTCCGAAGAGGGTTGGAGTTTTTGGAATTTTAGAGCATTAATGGAAATTTTGAGAAAACCTTAAGTGTGGATGCACTATTTAAGAGTTCTTTTTGGTTGATTGTTGCTACATGTTGGGATTTATAGAGTTTGGATTGTTAAGAGGAGAAATTGTGTATGGATTACTAACAGCGGATAAGGTGACAATTGAGAATAAGTGTTCACTTTCGGGAATAGATAATTGGAATGGTTTGGTTGAGTTTTAGTGAAATTGCAATTGTTTGAAATGTTTGATAAGAATGGTGAATTGTGTGAGTTAAGGCTTTGATCGATTTGATGTGACTAGTTATGTTGTTATCATCGGAATAGACTGGTAATTACTCAGTTAAGCTTGTGTGTGTGAGTAGCCAGTTACCCAGTGCAAGGTTTTGCAAAAGCTTTAAGAATTTATATCTTTTGGAATTTGGTTGGACATTGCAAAGTACGGTGATGTTGCTTGGTGCTAGTAATGTGTCCGTAATGTTTGTGAAGTATATGAATCGTATCTTCCATATTTAATTGGATAAGTTGTAGTGGTTTTAATTGAGGATATTCGAATCTGTTATAAACTCGGAAGAAGAACAGGTAGAGTGTTTGAGATTTGAATCACAAGTGTTGGAAAGAGACGAAGTTTTATGCTAAGTTATTCAAGTGAGAATTTGGGTTGGAAAAAGGTTAGTCTTCTTGGATATGTTATTTCAGGTAATGGTATTGTTATGGATCCATCGGAAGTAGATCTGGTTTTACAATGAGAGGTTCCGAAGTTGGTTAAGGAGATTAGAAACTTTTGGGCTCAGTTGGTTGTTACGAAAGGTTATGGAAGACATTGTTATGTTTGTACTTCTGTTATTTCAGTTGGCTTGCAAAGGGTAAGTCGTTTGCTTTGGATGTTCGTTGTGAGTAAGTTTCAGAGAGCTGAAGTAGAAGTTGTCTACGGTTTCAGTTTTGAGTCTGTGTGATCCTGTTCAACCGTTTGTGAGGTATGAGGATGTGTTTTGATAAGTTTAGGCAGTGTGTTAGTGCAAGAAAGTAAATTTGTGGCTTATACTTTACGACCTTTGAGGATTCATAGAAGGATCTATACTATTCAGGATTTGGAATTGGTTACGGTTGTATTGTGTTGGAAAATTTGGAGGTATTATCTTTATGGTTTTGGGTTCGAAGTGTTTAGTAATCACAAGAATATTGAGTACCTGTTTGGTCAGAAGGAATATGGTATGAGACAGAGAGGATGGTTGGAATTTGTGATGAGTTATGACTTTAGTTGGAATTATCCCATTGGTGAGGTTAATGTCGTGCCTGATGAGTTAAGTCGAAAGTTGTTATGCATGTCTGTTCGGATGGATGAGAATTATTTGAGCAGTTCAGAGACTGGTGTCTGGTGTGTGAGATAACACAGTAGAGTGCGAGGTTGGGTATATTAAAGGCGAACAATGATTTTTGGTGATTATGAGAAAGAGTTAGACCTTGGCCGTGAGATTGGTAGTTTTGATGGTTTCGGGTAATCAGAGTGCGCATCGGAAGCGTGATGTGGCACAATTCATATATGTGTGTGTGACTTGTAAGAGTTCATAAGTGGAATATTGGGAATATGTAGGACTGATGAGACCATTGGACGTTTCAAAATGGAAGTGATAAGTGAAAGGTTTAAATGTTATCCATGGGCTACTATGTAGATGGATGTTTCGGTTATATGTTCGATTGGTGAATCGTAGCATTGTTGTGGTATGATTGTGTGACAAGGATGTTAGTATTATGGTTGTGTGGAGGTTGTTTAATTGATGTTGTGTCGTGGAACTTGTATTCTTGATTGTGTTGTTGCCTCGTTTCCATGGTGATGGTTCGAGTGTGTGTAGCTAATTCCTATGATGGGGGATTAGGGGAGTGTTACCTACGGTGATGGTAACGATCCTGTTGTGTTTTGGGTTCAAGAGTGAACCTGTGAGTTGTGTTTTGTGTATTCCTTGAGTTGTGAGTTGGTCGTCAAGTGCATTGTATGGGCTTTGCATCTTGTCGTGGTTGTTGTCGTCGTTGTCGTGTCGTGTTGTTGTATCTGCTGTTAGCAAGGTGTTTGTCAGTTGTGTTATTCGTGGTGTGCCTTTTGTTGGCATGTTGGTTTGTTCGTCGGATGCGAGAGTCGTGTCCGGAGTTGTTCGTCTCGGTTAGATTTTCGAGGACGAAAATGTCTAAGTGGGGGAGAATTGTAACGCCCCAGTTTTTGTGAGTTTTATTTAATCGAGTTTAATTGATTATTTTATTATTATATTATTTTATTTTCGACTTTTATTTAGAAAAATGTTATTTTTCATCGTTATTATGTTTTATCGCATTTTGAGAGCGTTTGCGAGATATTTGAGTGTAGGGGTATTTTGGTCATTTGGGTAGATATTTTGTTTAAATAGAATAGAAAGATAGAAATAGAGAGAAAAGAAAACAGAAAAATAGAAAGAGAAGAGAAGAGAAAAGAGAAGGAAAGAAGGGAGAAGAGGAAAAGAGAGGAAAAGTCGAGAAAACTCCGTTTAAAGCGCGAATAATCGGGTAAGGGTGTGAAATATTGTTATTATAACTTTGTGTATGATTATGTATGTGTTTTGTGTGAATGTTTTGGTTGGTTTTCCATATGTTTCCGTTTATGTCGTATTGGACGAAATCGATAGAAACCGATGTTTCTACGGTCGGAAAGTTGTATAAATACATGTGTTGGTTGGTTATATGTATGTGAGCTGCTGTTTGAAGTTTCATGAAGTTTGGTTATGTTTCGGTTAGTTTTCGGTATGTTTCCGTTGTTGTTTCCGTTTAGGTCGAATTATAGGAAATTGATAGAAAACGATGTTTTCACGGTTAGAATTCGAAATAAATTACGTAGTTGTATCGAGGAAGGTTAGGTCGTCGTATGTCGTGCTTTTTATTCGATTTGGTGAAGTTTAAAAATTCTGGTTTTTGAAAGGTTGAAATTTAATCGAAAAATCGAACGTCGTAGAAATTTCGTTTATGTGTTCTAAATTGTTCTTATGTATTTGGTGGTTGCGCGTATATGTTTGTTTCGGTGAAAATGTTCGATTTAGTCGAGTTTTCGGGGATTCGGGAAAAGGACAGCAAAGTTGTAATTTGAAAAATCTGGTTTTTTGTGAAAAACAGGGTTAGGGATCGATACATAATCCCAGGGATCGATCCCTACTGTGAAAATTGGGAAAAATGGAATTTTTACTACAGCAGGGATCGATACATGCGAGTTAGGGATCGATACATGAGGTCTTTATGTATCGATACATAAAGCCTATGTATCGATACCTACTGTGCTGAAGCAGAAATTCTGGTTTGTCGGGGAAACTTCAGAAATTCATATCTCTTGAACCGTAAGTCGGTTTTGACCCCCGTTCGAAGCGTTGGGAAGCTAATGAGATGTTCTTTCTAGGAAAAATGGTTTTGAGGTCTGAACATGGTCCAATTGGTACAGTATTTTCGAATCGTATCGTAGTGTCGATTCTCCGGTTTATGTTTTTGCGTTATTTTGAAATATCCATATCTTTTTACTCGGTTATCCGATTGAGGTGTTCTTTATATGGATGTGAAGCTAAAAATATGTGCTATTATGTGGTGATGAGAAATATTATTTTTAGCCGACGTTTGGCCGACTTTTCCGATTAAATGTAAAGTGCGGTTTGTTGTCGTTTGGCTTGATTGAAGTGAATGTGTATGGATTGTATGGGATATGTATGAGATAAATGCACGACTATATTGTGAATATGTATGCATTTCAAGAGTGTCATGAGTCATGTTGTATGTGAAACATCATGATGTGCATTCTTGCATTGAGGGGTTCTAAGATGAATCCGTTGTAACGTCGTGAGCCTATGTGAAAGGTGTGAGCGATGATTACAAACGATTGTGAGCCTATGTGATAGGTGTGAGCAGTCGGGTTGTGAGCCTATGTGATAGGTGTGAGCAATCCATAAACCTTGTGAGCCTATGTGATAGGTGTGAGCAAGGGGTGAACGTCGTGAGCCTATGTGATAGGTGTGAGCGAATGGTTCCAATAAGTTCTTCAATTGAACTTGAGATGAAATGAGTCGGTACCGCATTGCATCTGCATAGAGTCGAGAGTCGGTCTCTATGAGTTGCATTTGTCATCATTGTAGTTGTGCATTGATGAATGAACATATATATATGTATATGTTGATGTGGAATGAACAGAATCGTGCAGGTGTGCATTGGAAGATAAACATAATATGTATGTTTATGTGAAATGATGATAATTGTATGTTTGTAATGATGCATCGGTGAATGAACATGAATATATGTGTTTATGTTAAATGCATCGATATGTATTAGGGATACATGTATTTGAGCATGAATGGTTATGCCTATGATATTTGATGTGTTAAATTACGGATTGTTATGCCGTGTAAATGACTTATGGAATATGTTGATGTTATGTGTATAGACACGTGCATCGTGATAAGTCGTGGTGAGAATGTGGTATATGTGTATTATACGTTGATGTCTATATAATTATATGCAACGTTATTATGATAATATTTCTCACCCTTCTGCTGGAATATGCTTTTTATGGCATAGTGCAGATTGTCAGCTTTAGAGGCGTGGAGGCTTTTGTGAAGATTAGTCCTCCGTTCCGTTGTCGGTCTTGGTGTCTGCTCTGATACATAGCACGGGAGTCGGGGAACGATTATGTTTATATGTATATAATTGTTGAATATATTTGGTAGTACTTTTGTATATAGTAGAGGTTCTAAAACAGTTTATTTTGTAAAACAAGTCGGTTATGGATCTTTCCGCTTTATTCCATAATTGACCATCCTTTTGTAAGGAAAAGTTTCCCTTTGTGTTATGTATCAATTATGTTGAGCAGGGATTGTATTTTGTTCATTTAAGTGTGACATCCCTGTTTCCTGTCGGAAAAAAATAAATTTTTAGTTACTCTGATTTTATTAAGTGTTATTTATTCGCGATGGGAATTGGGGTGTTACACGGTGCACCTCTTACAATTCATATGGACGTGGAAAAGGTATTTTCAGAACCAACCATTTTTCCATTTACTTATATATAGATGTAGTTCTCAAAGCGTCAAGAATGACCATATTCTCATTGGTACAGAAGAAGAATGAAAGGCAAAACAAAACAAAGTTTCTTTCCTGCTATTTCAACTAGGTTGTTTCCTTTTCGGTTGGTTTTTTTCGTGCTATTTCAATTGTAGCATTTCATTTCTCTTATTTAGTCATTTTTGTAATGACATGTCTTTCCAGTTACCAAATTATGCTCTTCAGGTATATTTGAATTTATTTATTATTTTAATTTTTCTAAATATTGTATAAGAAAATTGTATCATGATGATATGTAAATATTTTTTTCCTTTACTACTGTTTTACTTATACAAAAGACATTCTTCATAGTTTGCTTTGTTCCATAACTCGACGTATCTTGACGTGTTTTTTTGGGTATTCTGGTAGTATCATGAAACATTAGAGAATATAAACTTTTGGGCATTTTCATTTTTTAAGTATTTATTATTTTTGTATTTCATTCTTCAAAATAATTGTAACAAATTATCAAACTATGTATGTAAATTTACTTTTAACAAAACCAAATGAAATAAGGCTAATGACAAATTTCTTTCGAAGAGACGTTTCATGTGAACATAATAGTTTTCCAATGAGTTAATTGTGATTAAACTTCCTTACCATTTTTCAAGCAAATATTGTTGCTTCTGTTTTGTTTGATTAAAATTAACTATATATTATTTATGTTCTGATTGATTACTTGTGTTCTAATTGTTTCTTCTGTTTTTTTCTAATTCTTCAACTAATTGCAGTGTACAAGGAGATAATTAAAGTAAAATGATAACAGAAGGTCAGCTCATTGATTTTCTATTTAAATTTCTTATTATGTAGCTGTTAGGATACCCATAAGTGAAACTAGCATATTGATGTATGAACTTTGTAATCATTTTGAAGAGGACACATATGGTTCAAGGGTTCAGTCTTCCCTTTGCTGTATAACTTTTTATATAAATTTTTAGAGGTATCAATCTATTCTTTTATATAGTGCAATTAGTCTCACTCCAAATTTACATTCCTTGCAGTTATGATTTTGTGTTTCTTGTTGTGACATGTAGGCATTGTATATGTAAGTTCAGGTATTATTTTGTGACATGAAGGAGTTATGGTTAAAACATGGAGAAGATACAATCTAGAAAACTATGCACTATTTTTAACAAATTGGAACTATAACAATGTGGTTTCATTTCCCAACAATGTGATTCAATATATAATATAGTAATGAATGCCATATATAACATGGGTTCTCCTTGCAACCATAGTGAATTTTATGTTTACTGTGCAGCTCCAAAATTATACCAAAAGTGTAATCTATTTCCACACATGATAGGATAGTTTTGCTTGCTTATTATATATCATATGTACATTTATTATATGTATGGTTGAGGTTAGTTGTAACTAATAAGGGTCTGCTTACCTTGCTCAATTTTTTTTAGCAAAAAGGTACCTTGTGCAAGTGTGTACTATTGATTATATTGTTCAATTGCTATTAGGTTCTTGAAGGCAAGGAGCTTCTGAATCCTCACACTGGGAAAGATTTCAAATTAAAAAGAGTAGTTAACTCTTGTGACAGGTAAAATTACAGTTCTTATATTTTGCTTGCTTTTTCTTAGAAACCAACGAATTGGAGGTTAGCATTTCAAACAGTTGTGGGTGAAGCAAATTCCACAAGGGTGGTTAGTAATATTGACCTTTTGTTCTTTTGTTTTGATAATTTATGTTTCCTTTATGTTGTATTGAGCAATATATTGGTTTTTCATTTTATTAAATGTGGGTTGTGATTCAACAATTATTAGAATGAAGAGGACATGAAAGGAAATATGAAAAGGGTGATGGCAAGTCTGCAGAATCTTCCTGAGAAAAACTTTTATTCGGCTTTAAAACATCAAATTCGGCTTTTGAAGGTAGTATAAGTTATTTTCTGTAGGCAGTGCATAATGTGTGTGTGTCAATAGTGGACAATTAAACTCAAACGCTGAAATTTTGTGGCAGGAGGAGATTTGTACGCTCAAACGGTGCCAGAATGTTTCCAGGTCATTGTCATTCAAAGATATAACACAATCAGTAAAAGACTATTCTATGGAGAATGAAACTGACATGGATGAACAACATGATGATGATATGCTTGGTTATGAATCCAAGGGCACAAGAATGTCTCACAAACAGGTATACTTGACTAGACTTTGCTGGGCTAAAGATGGTCAACTAGAATTTCGTTGCTGTTACACAATAATTTATTGATATTTTCAAAATTATTTGTGTCTCAGTCAAAATCACTGCAGACAACTCTTACTGGTGCTTTAAGAAGGGAGCAAATAGCAGAAACTTCTATTAGGCAACTAGAAGCAGAAGTTGAACTATTGAACTCTTTGGTATTTCCCCTATAAGATCTTCTCGTTTTTGCAGTTTAATATTTCAACCGCTTCTTCACAATTTATCTATAACCCATTGTACTCAGTTTCATCAAAGAGAGGAGGAAACTATGAGTTGCAAAATGATGCTTAGGTTTCGTGAAGATAAAATTCGTCGATTGGAATCTCGAGTTGTTGGTTCTATTACCGCAAATCAATTTTTGCAGGAAGATAATAAAGCACTTTCTGATGAGATTCAGTTACTTCAAGGCAAAATTGATCAAAATCCTGCTATTGTTGACGGCGGTTTGCGGGTCAAAGCGCCGCACCAAACTCTACCATCTTCCACCGCCATGCTATTCCGCTATTGCGCACAATTGACACCATAGGTTCATAGCCATGTAATAGTATTATTTTTAACTTTTAGAACTTATTAAGACAACTACTGATTCTATTTATTTTGTAACCTACAATAGATGTATTCTGAATCCTAAACTGAGTGCATATTTTTTTTTTAAAATATTTGAAACTTGCGGCAGTTCAAACTGCCACAATATACCTTAGATTTTTTATAAATATTTGCAACTTGCGGCGGTTCAAACCGCCACAATATACCTTCGCAATAAAACAAAAATCATAAGCAAGTTAAGACGGTTGGAAACCGTTACAATATGGAGATTACGTCAGTTAGCTACCCGTCGTGAAAATAACGACGGTTTGTACGACAGTTTTCACAACCGTCGCAATACGGCCTCGCGACGCACATTTTCGCGACAGGGCTGAAACCTTCGTAACTTGCAAATTGCGACGGTTCTAACCATCGTAATCTGCCAAAATGAACCGTCGCAATTTGCCAATTTTCTTGTAGTGATACCGAATACAATTCTTGTAACTTTTCCACGTCTTTCTCCCTTTTTTCCCTCTCCTCTTCAAACAGCCTCCTTTGCTCTGCCAATTGCTTCTCAACATTCTCAATCTTTTTTCGTTGAGCAAGAAATTCATCGGTTTCGGTGCTTCTTCTTTGAGATCCAAAGTATGACCTTAAGCCGACACCATCTCCAACACCACGGACACGAACTCCATGCTTAACTATTTCGATAGCTTCGACTAATATGTCATGTCGTGCTTCTAGTACAAATGTGCCTTCACGGGCTGCCACAACCAAATTATCCTACACAACATGAGCAACTTACCTAAGCAAACGCATTTAAATAACATAAGTAAAACAAAACATATACTTACAATTTTCTCAGCAACTACTCTTGAAGCCTCAGAGGAGTACTCTCCATTAGGTCTTAATCGAGCTCTCTTCCATTTCTCATGTCTTGAAGGTGGAGATGGGATGCCACCATCTCCTCCTTCTTGTTGTTTTTCCTGCATGATCCTCTTCTCAAGTTTCCTGTAACCCCCACGAGACAATCTATGGGAGTACATGTTTTTCGCCTTGTTCTGAATTCCTACTTCACTTTTACCCTGTTATTAGCATAGTGAAAAATGTGTATGATTAGTATCAACAACTCATTAGCATGACATTATAGGTTACATTAGACTAGTACTAACCTTGAATTCCTCAGAACGACGTTTCTTCGCAAGTTTGTGCCACACCTTCTTCGATTAAAAACTATACCGAATCCATGGAGGTTGAAGACCGCTCTTAGGCTTCGTAATGTAGTCAGCCGTGAGTCGTGCCTTAAATCCCCTCCAACGAACACCGACATAAGTTATCCACTTTCTTTTCAATTTTGAGTCATCTGTAAACTCAAAATTCAACTACATTAATTCAATATATAAGTATGAATTAGAAACTATAGGTAGTGATATCAAATATATGAAAATTATAGTATGAAATACCTTACAACAACAACAACATGAACAACAAGAACATAAACAACAACAACAACAACATGAACGACAAGAACATGAACAACAAGAACATGAACAACAAGAACATAAACAACAACAATATGAACAACAATGGCAAATGAGTTTACTGTAGATGCATGGGGAAAATATTTTACGTACCCTAAACGTGATGACTAAGTAAACGATGTTGGTATTGGTGTTGTTGTTGTCTTCCTTCCTTACGACAACGACGATGTTGTTGTTATCTTCCTTCTCGATGGTGACGATGATGACGACGGTGTTGGTAGGTACGTAATCTTCCTTCCGTAACGATCGTGACGATGATGACGAAAATGAAAAGAACACGGTGAAGAATGGATACTGATGATTCAAGCTTTGGTTGAAATCGTGTATTGTTTCACAGTATTGAACGTTAGGGTTTAGGGTTAAAATCGTGTATCGTTTCGTCTAGTTTCTATTTTCAATGGAAAAAAGGATACTGAAGAGACAATGAAACTAGCTAGCTTGGAGTATATTGAAAAGCTACTACGACGGTCAACACCATATAACCGTTATGATATATTACTTTCATAATGAAATTTCATATTAAAGTGCCAGAGTTATATTTAGAATTAAAAATTAAAAAAACATACAAAATATATCACAAAGGTGTAAATAAACAACCGTAGTCATACCTTTTAATTTTTTATTTAAAAGTTAATAAAAAAGAAAAGGCGTTCCTTAACATAAAATGAATAATATATATGATGGCGCTGAGGTTCGAACACATGAAAGCTTAATGGTATCACCTCGGTTGGTTTATTAACCGTTGTTATATACAGATAATTTTTATTCAAAAAACAAATAAAATACAACCGCGCCTTACTTTAGATATGTCACAACGGTGCAGGGATGAACCGTTGTGACCATGGCGTTGTTGTTTGCGCGTTTTGTAGTAGTGGAGATTGAAAGAATTGTGCTTTTCTTAAGCATATAAGGAAGGATCTTCGCTCGGCATACAACAATGCAATGGAAGCTTATCAAGACTTGTTAAATAAAGAGGCACATATTGAGATTGTTTTCCAAAGGAAAAGCTTAAGCCAAAGAAAGAAGAATCGACTATGTCTCAAGGCTTCAATTGACATTGTTCATTTGTTGACACTTCAAGCTTGTTCTTTTAGGGGGCCATGATGAATTTAGCGAGTCAAAAAACAAGGTAATTTTCTTGAGTTGCTAAAACTATTGGCATCTTATAATGATGAAGTAGCAAAAGTTGTGTTGGATAATGCTCCACGAAATATATTTCACATAAAATTCAAAAATAGCTCTTGGAAATTATTTCTAGTAGGGTTAGAAATCACATTCGTGAAGAAATTGGTTATTCTAAATTTTGTATCCATGTAAATGAAGCCCGTGATGAGTCAAACAAGGAACAAATGGCTCTTGTTTTAAAATTTGTTGATAAATTTGTTTTAATAGAAGAGCGATGTTTTGATGTGGCCCATGTGAATGAAACGACGATGTTAACTCTTAAGAAAACAGTATGTGATATACTTTCTTGACATAACATTGATGTCTCTAAGCTTCGTGGCCAAGTTTATGATGGTGCAAGCAATATGAGAGGAGAATGGAATGGTTTACAAGCACTATTTATGAAAGATTGTCCTTATGCATACTACGTCCATTATTTTTCTCATTGATTGCAACTTGCTTTAGTTTCTGCTTCAAGAGCAATCAAACCAATAAATAAATTCTTTGAAAAGCTTACTTATGTGGTCAATGTTGTTTGTTCTTCACCAAAGAGACATGATGAGTTACAAGAAGCCCAATTAAAAGAAATTGACCATTTGTTGGAGATTGATGGGATCATTACTAGTAAAGGTGAAATTCAAATTGGTACTTTGAAACGAGCTAGGACTACTCGTTGGGGATCGCATTTCAGTTCTATTTGTAGCTTGATGAATATGTATTAAGCAACTTGTCGTGTTTTAAAAACATTATCAAAGGAAGGAGCAAATTATAATACACATGGGGATGGTGATAGTGGTTACAATTACATGAAGGAATGTGATTTTATATTGATCTTGCATTTGATGAAAGAAATTATGGGGATAACATATGTGGTTATTCAAGCTTTACAACAACAATCTCAAGATGTGGTTAATGATATAATTTTAGTTCGTGCAACAAAAACTCTTATTCAAGAGCTGGGAAAAAATAGTTGGGATAAGTTGTATGCTAATGTGACGTCTTATTGTGTGAGACATGATATTGAGATTCCTAATCTTGATGATACTCATTCAGCAACAAGATATGGACGCTCGCGTCTTGCTGAGAATCATGTCACACTAGAACATTACTTTAAAGTTGAAATATTTTTTGCTATTATTGACCAACAATTACAAGAGTTGAATAATAGATTTAGTAAGCAAGTAATGGATTTGTTAACTCTAAGTTGTGCTTTGAATCCTAAGGGTATTTATAAAGCTTTTAACATTGATACTATTTTCCCTCTAGTTGAAAAATATTATCCTATGGATTTCAATGAGCAAGAGAAGATTACTTTGTAATTTCAGCTTTGGCAATTTCTTGTTGATGCCTGTTAATCAACAGATTTGAAGAATTTGTTGTGTTGGAGGAAGAGAATGTTTCCCTTGCAATGAAGAGAAGATTACTAAAATTGATTTCATATTCTTTAAAAAATGTTGTTTTCTCTTGTTAGTGTCAATCAGTTATTAGACCCTAAAGTAACCGGTTACACTGTCTAACTTGTTTCAATGCTTCTAGATCGTCAACTGCTCACTAAACATGTAACCTTTCAATCTGATTTAGAAATCAATAATATGACAAATTAAGTTATATTAGAAGAACAAGCTACACTAATCAATGTTATACAAGCTTTATACAACTCATTATCCGCATTTTATTCCTTAAAGGATAAAGCTTGTTTCAATGCTTCTAGATCTTCCACTACCCCTTCCTTCACCTCTAGTTCATTTTTCAAAAGCAGCATTTCTTGCAGAGAAAATAGCCTCTTCCTAAGAAGATGAAACCGGTTACCTAAACATTTCACTTTATGGACATCTACATTCACTAAGCAGTGAAACACAGTGAGAAATTTTAGGAAGAGAATTTGAAAGAGGTGAATTATTCAGATGAAAATACTTCTCTTTTTATATTGTCCGTCACACCTCTTTGAATCAAGACAAAATTGTTGATGATTCATGATAAGGTGTGAAATTGATATAAAAAGTTGTATTTAAGGAGCTATGAAAAGATGCAATTAATGAAAGTATTTTTTTGAAAATAATAGGTGACAATCGATTGAAGTAAGTGGTACAATCGATTGTAATTATTTGTACGTTTAAAGTTTTTGAAATTTAAAGCAATGACAATCGATTGTAAGGACCTTTCGATCGATTGAAAGATCAAATATTTCCAAAAATAAATTGTTTCAATCTATTGACACCTTGAAAACCGGTTTTTCAAATTTTGGAAAGTTTGCAAATATTTCTAAGTTAAATTGTGCCATACACAAAATTTGAACCTATGACCATTAAGTAAATTAAGACATGTCTTTCAACAATTAGAATATATTCATCATTCATTGAAAGTATGGAAAGTATGCATAAGATATATGTCATTGCAAAAATATTTTTGAGATGAAAAAGTAAAATATACAAAGTTATGAAATTTGTATGATATGTTATAATTATTTTTAAGATGGTTTGAGCACTTAAAATATATAATCATGAGATAGTATATTATATCATTTCTGTTTGATCATCCATAATTTAATATTTTGAGACGATTATTCATTCTTTTTTATTTGAATACGACTTCACCATCTTGATTGTCTTCATCAAAACATTTTTGAAAGCTTAAAGTTATATTATCTCTCTTTTTGATGATGACAAATAAATACATGATTGTTGTGCTTGCTTGACAATAGTTTGAAAACTCCCCCATATGGTAAATTTCCAAAACCATTGTACTGAATTGGAGATGGTTTATTTTGGGTGATACAAAGATGTTTAGAAAAATGCATATAATAAATTTTCAAGTTTGTTTAATTCCTAAAGAGAATGGTGGTTTAGGAATAAAAAACTCCACTTAATGAATGTCGCCTTTTTGAAAAAAAAAAGTTATCTGTGAAGTCGTGTACTACAAAATTAGTGTGTGATTTTTTTTAAGAGTTTAATGCTTATTTCTCTTTTTCTATGTTAAGCAACACATCTTAACAATAATGAAGTGTTCTAATTATAGGTTCATTTTACACAATTGCATTTTGTTGAAAATGAGTCTAACCATGAAAATCAATTTTGATTATCAAAATGCAATTGAATTATTTTGGCTCTTCGGACAAGAGATATATTTGTCTCAAAACTAGCAATTTAAAAAGACAACTAGTATTATTCTTTCAGTATTCATTTTTTACTATTCATTTTTTACCCTATAACATCAAGTACATAATATCTAATCATAACAATGTTGATAGTACTTTTGACTTTTCTTGGTGTCAAAATTAACTTTGTATCCTCGTGCTTTATCATGGGGTACAATATTTCATTTTCATTTTATAATGGTCAACATGTTTTATTCAAAGGTCTTTATTATTTTGGATATTGTTCTTTGAGTGATCATGTCTTACTTTGTTAGACTTAAATTGTAATGCCCTGTATAATATATAACTAGAATAATACAATACACGCATTTTATTTGGTACTGACACCATCATAAGTGCCTAATGGGTTAATTCACATACTTGACCATTTCCTAAAAACATAAAACAATCTATGGTACAAGGTATGGAAACTAGACAAAAATAAAAATCTAAGAACATTATACAATATTCCTCATTGTACAAGAACAATAAATTACACAGCGGAATAAGCTTAACTAAGCTTCTCTTGAAACATCCCAGCATCGCCCCATTTGCAAATCAAACCTGCAATCACCTGAAACGAGTCAAGGCATCCCCTCTCTCCCGACCTCTTCTACGTCTAGAAGTAGGAACGAGTCATGGACCCTCGTAGATTTCTTGGCATACTAAATGGATTCGGGATCATCGGTCCGTACACCGTGATCCGTCACTTCACATGACCCGTACACCGTCACAAGTCTCTTTACCCGTAGGCTCCATTCGTACTATAACATTGGGAATCAAACCTACCAAGAAATCGTGCATCATTTAAGAGGAGCTTGTTACTCAATAGACAACACATAACAGAATAATGGTTACGATTTTGTGCTTTCACATACAACCATAATTGTATGCAACCTTCTAGGCCACATTAGCCCTTAGGCCTCTTTTTCCTTTATCAATTAAAACATAACCAAAATACCCGTGTTCCATACTAGTGTTCACTCTCTCATAGGCCAATACTCGTCACTGATGCACCGTTATTGTAATACCCCAAAATTTGCTCTCCCTCTTTGTCATCATAGCATGGCATTATCATTTATCATATTATATCCATCTCATTAGCATTGCATAGCATTTAACATAGAAAAATGAAGCATGGCATCCTTCTTACCATTAGGGCATGTGATCATGTGGAAGGTGGACAATCTAGGAATCATTCAAAGCACAAAAAGGTCAATCAAGTTGCCTCAAGGCAAGCCAAGAGCCTCTCATGTCTCATACTATCTCAATTGATCTTCCAAAACCTCAAGGAAGTGAGATTCAATAGGAGATTGAAGCATTACATCCTACACTATGCAAGAAGTCCAAAAATTGAAGGAAAATCCTCAAAAAAGATAGCTCATTAATTCAAAATCATTCTCAAGTGGCATTTCTCATCATCCTTTAAGAGGATACACAACATACTCTGAGGAATTTGGATTTGGAAGATGTGCAATTTCCTCCTAACCAAAGGGGGTCAAAACTAGGGTTTCCCATTAAAGCAGGGAATCTTTGATTTTTTGAACAAAACTTGATGTCATGGTATTCCATATGTCCTTAAGTGTATGTATGTGGAAGATTGCATCTCAATTGGTTTTAGAAGTGGTTCAATTGGAAGAAAAATCAAGAATCAGAGAAATTGGGGCAAAGTCAAATAATCAGAGGAAAAAGTCAACTCTTGACTTTTTGAGGCCAAATTCATGAAATTCATGTTATATGTGTCCAATGTGCAAAATTTGGTCAAGAAATTCCAAAGGAATCATGAAAAATTCAAGATGTAGAAAGTTGCCATTTTTGGATGAAGTAGGGTTACTAAAAATAGCAAGATTTGGCCATTTTGCATCAGAGTTTGAACCAAGGCCATTTAAATTTGGAGCACCAAATGAAAATTCCACTTTGCCTCAATGAAAGGCCTTGCTTTAAGCTTCAAATCCATGTGTGGAACATCTCCATTGGATAAAAATTGAGTGAGATATGATTGATCAAAGTTTGAGCAAAGTAGGTTCAAAACTAGGTCATGACCAAGATTTTCAGGTCACGCGCGCAGTCATTTTAACAAACAGTTGGTGGGCCAAATGTCCACTCATTTTTCTCATGGTTAAAGGCCTCAAATGAAAAACTTTTCAACATCAAAGTTGTTCCTTGTAGTGTCATCTTCAATACTCATGTTGGACAAAATTCCATTTGATCAAGTTATAGTGGAGATATATTGGTTCAAAGTCATGTTGATTGTGCTGAAATTTTGTGTGCCAAGTTGCCATGCCATGACTTGCTTCACACGCCCTTACGCCAGTTCTCAGACCTTTGTGTTTTAAGCTATTTTGCACCATTTTCCAAGCCTCATCTCAATTTGAAATCAACATCAAATGTGTTCCACAACATGCCCTCTTTTATTTGGCATCAAAAGTTCCTCAAACCATTCACTAACATGTGAGAAATTCACCCTCAAACACCTACTGTTACAAGGATGATTTGGTGCACGATTTTGGTTCACACACACTACAAACACTTCCTCACTTCAGTTTCCTCTTTAGACCAAGCACACATCTCTTACACAATGTTTAGTATCACGTGCCTTGCATGAAAATGGAGAGAACAACTTGTTGAGCAAGTTTCTGCCACAACAGTCCTACCATTCCAAGCTTCACTCTTCATCCTCACCATAACTGTCATGAGATTAACCTCACCATAACCCAGCCTTGATCACTCGCCCCCTAACTAACTTGACTCAGTTAGTTAGGGTGGACTCAGTTAACCACCGTGACTCACCCTAACTCAACTCATTAAACCGTGGTAAGCTCACACTATAAAAGAAATCACACACTCCATTTTCATTTTTCAGTTTTTGACAACCACATTTCTCTCCAAGAACACCTCAAACTCTCTCTACTTTCTCTCTGATTCCACACGATTTCAACACTCTTCTTCCACTTTTCATCTGCATTATCATTGTTTGGCATTGTTGAATCAAGAGCAACAAGAACAACTCCATTTCTGCAAGTTCAGCACAATTGCAAGCTTCAACATCCTTCATCTATTTACGAATCCATAGCATTTATTTTGCTAAGTTTGAAGATCTAGAAGCTCAACATATCAAGCTTTCCTCTGGTTTTTCTCAACATCTCCAATTGCTCCACATTTTCAGGTTTCATCATGCACTCTTCTTCATTCGATTCTCTTTAGTTTTGATTTATTTTTGCTGTTTTAAGTTTGATAGAAGCTCTGCTTACTCCGGCTAGTTGATAGAGCTTCTTAGAAGCCTAGATCCAAAACTTAGGGCATGATTTAATCTCCTCTGTTCTCTATGTGTGTGCTTGGTATGTGAAAAACAATTGTGAATTCTTAATCTACGTGAGCTCAGCTTCATTTTGGTATAATAGTTGGGAATTTCTGGGACATGTGAAGTTGCAGACGGTGGCGTGTGACCGGAGAAGGTGACCGGAGGTCCCTCTCCGGCCGGTGGTTTTTAGTTAGGGTTTTGGTTGCAGTTTAAATCATGGCCGTTGGATGTGTGTGATCGTGTGGTCCAAAAGTTGACAGCACATTAAAATTCACGTGCAAATCATGTGCACCATTTCTGAATTTACTTAAACATTGTTTGATGCAGTACATGGTAATTTGTGTGTGACCTCATGCGCGTGTGTTGGATCCGTGTACTTTGACTTTTGTTTGACTATGACTTAATCTGATGGCTTGGATTGCTTTGACTATGTTGACTGAAGAACACGCTAGTTATGGTGTTTTGCGTGCTAATTGGACTTAACCAGATTGATAATTACACCCCCATGTATTGAAGCCCAATGATTTTTGAACTGTCCAATTGCTATGTTCATACCCCCCTGCATTTTGCATTTATTTTTCATTTTTATTTCTTTCTACACGTTTGATTTCTAATTTTTAAAAATACCAAAACATATTGGAAAATTCTACAAAAATTCATGTGTATTCTTAAAACATTTAGGAAATTTTTCATGATTTTATTTTCTGATTTTATGACCTTTTTACCCCTGGTCCATAATTTTCTTTGAATTTCCATTTAGATGCATTCTAAGCATGATACTTGAATTTGTTCAATTTTGTTCTTGCTCCTTACCAACTGTTTTGACATGATTCTTTTTGCATTGATTCACTAA
Source organism: Lathyrus tuberosus (assembly GCA_022829125.1). Lineage (NCBI taxonomy): Eukaryota > Viridiplantae > Streptophyta > Magnoliopsida > Fabales > Fabaceae > Lathyrus > Lathyrus tuberosus. The sequence goes on along the minus strand of JALAZF010000953.1, from coordinate 421,099 downwards.
TACATTGAAGCATGTTAGATGATTTTTGTTTGATTTTTTTAGGTCACTTTATCATATGTCTTGATGCCTATATTTGCTCCACTTTGCATGATGTTTCAATTTGACCTAATTGCTTTGTTTGAAGTCATTTTGCTCTGAATTTTTACATGCTATCTTGATGTATGATGCATTTCTGACCTAGTCATTCCAATGATATGTTGGCATAATTTTCATGAATCCATTTGGTCTTTGTTTGATGCATCACATTGGATGTATAATCCATGGCATGTCATTGCAACTTTAGTGCATGTTTACATGAATTCTTTTGTGCACATTTGTATGAGAATTTGCATATGTCATGAGCCATTCATATGATATTATAGGTCTTTGATACACATTATAGGTCATCTTTACATGTTCATTTCAATTTGAACTTTGTGCATCATTAACATGTATTGTTTGCACTTTCTTTTTGAACTTTCATTTCAATTCTTCTTCTATTACTTCTTGAATGTCTTGATGGTTGATTCATGGATACTTTTGAGATGTTTATAAACCATTTTCCATTTAGTTTCAATTCTGGTTGTTGATTTACATGTTCCATTTATGCATGTCTTCTTCATTTCTTTCCATCTTTCATCTATCCCTTCTTCTTGTAACATGTTTAAATGCTAAGGGATGATGATTATTGTTTATTCACTTGCACTTGTATGATGATATTCACTTGGTTTCCATATGATGCCCATTCTGGTTGTGGTTCTAGGATTTGTTTTCTCATTTAATTCTTTTGAGTTTTATGATGCATTACATGTTCTTTTACTTCTTATACTTCTTATACATGTTTACTAACCATGTAGGGGCTTCGGTAAGTTTCAATTGAGTGTGGATAAGGAATCCACATTCAACTTCTATCCTTTCTCTTTTACAATTCCATTTTGTGTTTTGCTAAGCACTTATGTGCTTTCTTTTAATAACTCATCACTTTCCCCTTGTGAATTACAATTCATCTTCTACTTTAGAAGTGAATTGTTTAATTCATTCTTTCTTTAGACTTTAGGTTGAGACCTCACAAACTTTAGGATCACTCCCCTAACTAATCAATTAGGATTGAGTCTTAGTCCATATAGATTTTTACCTTTACCCTCTCTTGAGTCTTTCATCTTCTCATCTCAAAGAAAATTCAAAACATATAATAAGGTAGGCATTTATTGCATTTAGGCCTTTCATATAAAGAAAAGATTATAAGGGGTCTTCTCTTGTAATCTTAGAATGTGTAGCATATAGCCCATCTTGGGTCAATGTGTTAAACATTTGATCTTGTATGAGGGACTTAAATGCAATACTTGTTGAAGGTGCAAATAATAAAAAACACTTCTTCATTTCCTAATCAACAAAAACACTTAATAAACACAAGTATGCTAGTGTATTTGAACCTTGACAATTGGAACTAAGTGTGGGGGTCTTTTCCACTCTTAGTGTGCTTTCTTACCCATTCCATCTTGGGATGCGAGAATGTACGCATTCCAACGACTAAGATTCAGATACACTATCATATGCAAACAAATGAAAAAACTCTTAAAAGACAAAAACAAACAAAAACGTCTGTCCTTCGGGAATTCTTTTCTCACCTCATTCAATCTCAACGTACGAACGTGCTCCTACTCGTTCTCGTGCAAGACGGTAACGCACTCGGACCAGCGAGCCTGCAACACCTGAGCTAGAACGTAAGCCGTTCTCTAAAAAACACAAACAATTCATCCCTAGTGAGGGGAACTACGTCGCTCTGATTCTCATGTTCCCGATGAGATACGTAGGCAGTGGGGTAGGGCCCATGCGAGCACTTCTTTTATTTTCCCTACATTTGTTTCCCGTTCCTTTTCTTTTCTTTCTCCTTTCTTTCTTTCAGCTCCCTTTCCAGTATCTCTTCTTTACACCCTTTAATCAAGACAAGCAAGCGTGGATCCCATCGGGTACGATGGACGCGAGGGGGTGCTAATACCTTCCTCTCGCGTAACTGACTCCCGAACCCATTTCTTTTGGTCGCAAGACCATGCTTTTCCTTTCTCTCAGGTTTACGCGGTGTTTCCCTTCCCTCTCTTGGGATAAATACACATTGCTGGCGACTCTGTTTCGGTGCCACTTTCGCGTTTGTACTTGGATGAAAATCCCGGGAGCGACAGCTGGCGACTCTGCTGGGGACAATGCCCAGAATCTCTGGTTTCCTTAGCGAGTCAATCCTAGCGCTTGTTTGTTTTTCTTTCATTGGGTGTTTACTGTTGTACTGTATTTACTGTTTTATTGTATGGATATTTACTGTTTTACTGTACATTACTGTATTTACCGCATTTTAGCATTACATATCATATATTGTGTTGCACTGTTTTGTCTGTTTGGCGGGATGGGTGTTCTGAGAGATAAGCCCACTACCAAGGCTTGAGTACATACATAGGTATTAGAGTGGATAGTCATGACGCTTGCGTGGTGGTGACCACGTATTGTTGTTCATGAGACCCACAACCAGACGAGGTTCTATCAGGAGCTTTCTGCTACTGCATGTTATGCAGGCCAGTGGTTATTCTCTTGAGGAACTGTCGACTCTGGTGACCATTCCCGAGGACTCAGTTGCGGCACTCCTCCCGAGTTGTGACAGTGGCAGACCACATTCCGTGGCAAACCCATTGCACATTCTCGATCCGAGGACCCAATGCTGGGAACTTGCTATAGGACATCCCTTTTTGAAAGAGAATCAGCGGAGGCACTCCTCGATTGGCGATAGTACTGTACCCTGAGGGATGAATGTACTATTGCTTCTCGACCTCAGTGCCAGAAGCTGAGGACCTTTTGTTTTGGAGAATCAGTTGAGGCCTCCTCGATTGATGATGATGCCAAACCAGAAATGGTGAACGTATCATCATTTCTCGACCTGAGAGCCCGGGATACTGAACATCCTAGTACCCACATGTGAGAAGGGCGGGTTGTTTACAGGTTTGCAGGTAACCATGACCTCCTACATACCCGGTTTTCTATCATCATTGCACAAAAAGGAAGTTTCATCCTATTGTATTCAGATGATTCTTATCTATGGTTCTATATTAGTCTCAGAGCTACACTGACACCGTTCACAGTTCAGCACAGACACCCGATTACCTGATCACATTGCCCTTTGCATTGCATTATCATATTTTAACATACATGTTTATTCATTTCCAGGTGCATATATTACCCTTGATCCCAGTCATCAGGTCCCTGCAAAGATGAACACTAAAGAGAGGAAGAATATCATCAGCTATAAGTTCCTTACGCCTACTTTAGGCCCTATTGTTATGCTGAAGGGAATGGCGAGTCCTGCAGTACGAGAAGCTTTTGAAGAGAAATATGGGTGGATTTTATCTATGGTCCGTAATGTCAGTGATTATGAAGCCCGAGGTCTCCATACGTTGATGCAGTTCTATGATCCGCCTCTGAGATGTTTTGTATTTCCAGACTATGTGTTGGTTCCTACCCTGGAGGAGTATTCCAACATGTTGGGGATTGCTATCAAGGAGGAGCCCCCTTTCTTTGGATCAGTGGGGGATCTTGACTTTGGGAAGTTGGCTGGTGCTCTATATTTGAGCAAATCAGAGCTAAGTGACAATGTCTCCAACAAAGGAAAGATTCGTGGTTACAAGCTGGAATATCTGATTAAGAAGGCCCAGGAAGCAGCTAAAGGCGAGAATTGGCTTGTTTTTAATGCTTTGCTAGCCCTTTGTATATACGGCATAGTGTTGTTTCCCAACGAGCCGGATTTTATTGATACGGACGCTATACGAATATTCATGATGAAGAACCCGGTGCCAACGCTACTGGGAGATCTTCACTACTCGTTGTACAACCGAAACGAAAAGAAAAGAGGAGGGATAATTCGTTGTTGTGCACCCTTGTTCTATAAGTGGTTTGCGGGCCGTTTACCACAATCAGGGGCTTTTGTGGATTCCAAAGATTCTCTAGAGTGGAAACAGCGTTTAATGGGATTGGTGGCCAAGGACATCGTATGGGTAGAGCATGGGCTGATTGGTAAGAATATTATCCACAGCTGTGGTAAGTTCCCTAACGTTCCACTGATAGGAAGACTGGGTGGGATTAACTACAATCCTTCTTTGGCCATTCGGCAATTTGGATATGCCCTGACAGGTCCGCCTATCAAGAGAGATGTGGAGGAGTCCCTCTATTTTCATACGTCAGAAGGATGGGAAGCAGCACAGAAGGCTTCTGAAAGCTGGGGTAGCATACTGAAAAAGGGGAAAGTTACTCTAGGAAAGCCTAACAACCGGGTTTATCCAGCATATGAAGAGTGGGTGAAGAAAAGAGTTGAAGATTTTCTCTTGCCTTTTGGTAAGGCACCCCTTTTGTATCCGGAGAATGAGAAAGCAAGAAGCACTGCTACTGTGGAAGAAGTTGACAAGTTGCAAGCCTTGGTGAAAAAGCTCCAAGGAGAGAATTCCGAGTTGAGTAGCCGTCTTCAGAATGCTCTACATGCCAACAAAGAGCTGGAGCAGAAAGCCCAAGATGCTGAACAAATCCTAACTGCAAAAGAAAAAGACTTTGCTGGAAGAGCCCAACATTTCCGGAAGATTAGTAAAGGTGCTGATGATGCTACTCAAGCCCACAAGCAAACCAAACAGGCGTTAGCACAGACCAAAGAAAAGTTAACAAAGTTTCAGCACGCTTGGGACGAAGTTAGGATAGAGAATGCTGAATTACAGGAGCAGTTGCAGATTAAGGACGAAGAGCTTGAAAAGGCGCATGAGCAGAGGAGAAAGTATCGGGAAAGCCTCGGTAAGAGTCAAGAACAGCTAGAAGAAGCTAGAGGTGAGCTGAGGAATACCAAGAAAGAGCTTGAAGAAGTCATGATAGAAAGGGAGATACTCAAGACGCAAGCCGGCATAAAGAGACACAAAGGAGTGTGTGATGACGAGGCTCTGATGCTGCACATGGGTTCTTTAACTGAAGCTCTTGAGAAAAGGGATGTCTTGATCAAAGAAATGATTGAAAAGCCGAATCACCAGCGTACCCGTATACTTTTTGAGGAGATCAAATACTCAAGTGATAAGCTGAAGGGTGTGGAATTGTCAGACTGATGTTCTTTTCCTTATATTTTGTTGTTAATGGTTACCATCAGGCTTGTTGATGGATCCATTTTTCCTTGTATTGCATTTGCGGTTGAACCTTTCTTAAATGTACTTGAATACTTCGTTGAATGAGTATGAGCAGTTTTATTCAGAATTATTCCTTATCAGATAGCTGCACACAAGCACATGACCACGACACGTCTCTTTATATCACAATTTCTGGTCTTCAGATTTCTGTGGTTGGATTGGAATCAGGGTATAAAGCACCTCGGAAATGACAAACATGGCATTGCATGGCATTGCATATCATTTTGCATTTTTTGTTACTTGCTTTTCAGGTACTCGTTGCGGGGTCTCTAACCTTTATTTGGTTTCAGGCGGTATAGCGGAGAGTCATATTCACCGATATTCGACGCGAAGGAATCAAGTAAGAATCATGGATCAAGTGCAAAGTGATTTGGCGGAAATGAGGGCGCGTATGGACCAGTTCATGACCCTCATGACTGGCATGGCGCAAAATCAGGAGAGACTGAGGCTTCTGGTAGAGCGTCCCGACAATGGGCCCGAAGGTGATCATCATGACAATTCACAGGGACATGGCATTCCTCCTCCCGGTGGCAACCCTCCTCCTGGTGGTAACAATCGGGGTAATGGAAATGGTAGGCAGGCTGGTGTTACTCTTGAAGATACTCTGGAAGACCAATTTACTCTGCTGGATGCTGATGTGGGTAATCAAGGGGATCGAAGGTATGATGAGTTAGCAGAGAAGATCAGGGCCATAGAATGCAAGAACTCTATGGGTATTGATGTTACCAGCTTGGGGCTGGTCTCAGGAGTCAGAATTCCCCCTAAGTTCAAACCTCCCACTTTTGATAAGTATCACGGCAATGCGTGTCCCCAAACGCATCTTCAAGCTTACTTTGGGAAGATTTCAGCCCATACGGATGACGAGAAGCTATGGATGCACTATTTTCAGGACAGTCTGGCGGGGGCGTCTTTGACCTGGTACATGAAGTTGAATAGAGCTGCTGTGAAGAATTGGAAAGATCTGGCAGAAGCGTTCCTGAAGCAATACCAATATAATATTGACATGGCGCCCAACCGCACTCAATTGCAGGGTTTGTCACAAAATGCCAAGGAGAGTTTCAAAGAATATGCACAGAGGTGGAGGGAAATGGCTGCCCAGGTTCAACCTCCCTTGTCAGACAGAGAAATGGCAGATATGTTCATGGGCACCTTGCAAGGGGCCTATCTGGATAGATTAGCTGCTTGTCCGTCAACTGGATTTGCTGATATTGTGATTGCGGGAGAAAGAATAGAAAGTCTGTTAAAGCTTGGAAAGATCCAGGATGTGAGTGGGGCTGGCTCTTCGGGGACGAAGAAACCGTTTGCTAGTAACCAGAAAAGACGAGAAGGTGATACGAATGCTGTGTTTAGAGGACGAGGCAGAGGGCGTTCTCGAGCTTATTATCAGGTAGATGCTGTAACAATCCCCACACCGTCTGTTCAGAAACAACAACCCCAACAACAAGTTCAACAGCAACAACCTTTTTTCCAGCAAAGGTCTAGACAGAGGGATCGTAAGATGGATCCTCTCCCTATGACTTATGCCGCGCTGTTGCCCCGGCTACTCGAGTTAAAGTTGGTAGAACTCCGTACTATGAAAGCTCCGGTTGCTGGAAACCTGCCACCTAACTTCGATGCTAATGCTCGTTGTGAGTTCCACTCAGGTGCTCAGGGGCACTCCATTGAAAAATGCTGGGCTTTCCATCATAAAGTACAAGATTTGATTGATGCTAAAGCCATCAATTTCTCTCCCGCTCCTAATATTACTCAGCATCCCATGCCTGATCATAGTGCAGCAAATGTGTACGCTATTGAAGATGGGAGGAGATTGAATCTGGTGACAGATATCCGTCAAGTGAAAACTTCTTTGTTGGTTGTAAAAGATCGTTTATTGAAGGGACAGGTGTTCCCGGGCTGTAGTCAAGATTGCTCTGAGTGCATGAATCAGGAGAACGGCTGTGATAAGTTGAAGATGGGTTTACAGAATCTGATTGATGAAGGATGTCTACAGTTCGACAGAGTCGTGAAAGACACTGATGAGATATCAACCGTGACCATCTATTACACTCCCGCTGAGATTCAAATGCCGGTCAATGCAGTTCCCGTGGCGTGTGTTGCGCCAGAAAGGCCCAGTCCTGTCACTATCACGGTGCCAGGACCAATTCCGTTCACGTCTACGAAGGCTATCCCATGGCACTATGGGGCAGATGTATATTACGAAGGTAAAAAGCAGGAAGTTGAGTCGTCAGTAGCCCAAATATTGATAATGTAGGGGGTGTAGGGGGCTTTACAAGGAGTGGAAGGTTGTTCGCTCCCCAAACCTTGAGAAGTGATAAGGAGGTAGAAGCTGCAGCAAAGGCTAAGGGTAAACAGGTGGTTGAAAGTGCGCCTACACCTGAAGCAGAGACAAAGATTACTTTTGATAAGGAAATGGAAGAATTTATGAAGATAATCAAGAAAAGCGATTATAAGATTGTGGACCAACTGAATCAGACCCCTTCAAAAATTTCAATCTTGTCACTATTGATGTGCTCTGATGCGCACCGGCAGGCGTTGTTGAAAGTGTTGAAGAGTGCATACGTGCCACAAGAAATTACTGTTAATCAGCTCGAGGGCGTAATCTCCAATGTTAATGTCAGCCATGGCTTGGGCTTTACAAGTAGAGATTTGACTGTTGAAGGAAGAAACCATAATAAGGCTTTGCATATCACGATGGAGTGTAAGGGCGCAGTGTTATCTCATGTACTGGTAGACACTGGTTCATCACTTAATGTCTTGCCCAAGAAGGCATTGATGAAGCTGGAAGTTGATGGTTTGATCTTAAGGCCTAGTGAATTGGTGGTCAGAGCATTCGATGGGACCAGACGATCTGTGTTTGGTGAGGTGGAATTGCCCGTACAAATTGGACCACAGGTATTCAAATCCACGTTCCATGTAATGGACATACAACCTGCATATAGCTGCCTATTGGGACGCCCTTGGATTCACGGAGCCGGGGCTGTTACTTCTACTCTACATCAAAAGCTGAAGTATGAGTTTGAAGGGCAGGTTGTGACGGTGTGCGGGGAAGAAGACATCTTTGTGAGTCACTTGTCCACGTTCAAGTACATTGAAATGGATGGGGAAATTCATGAGATGTTGTGCCAATCATTTGAAGCAGTCAATATTGACGATGCACCTGAGTCTTCTTCTGTACCAGTTGGGGCTGGTACCTCCATTTCATCTTACAAACAAGCTGTCGAAGTCGTCAGGGCAGGCAACGCCCAAGGTTGGGGCAGGTTGATAGAGACCCCAATGAAGGAAGACAAATTTGGTATTGGTTATCATCCCTCTACAACTTCAGATGCGGGGAGCAGGGGACCCATTACTTTCAATAGTGGGGGAATTATCTACATGGACCAGTCTTGTGCAGCCACGGAGGATAGTGTTGACAGTGATTGTGACCTGGACAACTGGGTACGCCCTCATGCTTCGGGACAACAAGTGCAAAACTGGTTCGTTGAAGAAGTCATCCGGGTTACTCTTCGGACAGAGTAATTTTTCTTTGTTTTTTCTAACCATAATGCATGACAAAATCTTGCGCTCTGCCCAAGGCGTATAGATTCATTTGTAGGGCCACCATGGTTGCATTTGCAATGTTTAATCATTAATAAAGGACGTTTTGCAATCAAATTTTGTTCTCTGTCTTTCAGTTTTTATTTTTGCACAAAAAATATAAAATGGCAATGTTTCATTTTCTTTTGTTTTGCTTAAAAATAAATTCTAAAATAAGGCATGAACCCGTTCATGCAGACTTGATCCTCCGGATACCACTGATAACGATTTTGATATGGCCATGTATGACTTTGACAATCCGATTTATCAAGCCGAAGAAGGGGATGGGAAAGATTGTGAACTTTCTGAAGAACTGGCCAGATTGTTGAAACAAGAGGAAAGGGTCATCCAGCCTCATCAGGAGACTGTAGAAATCATCAATATTGGTACCAAGGACGCCAAGAAAGAGATCAGGATTGGTGCCAGCTTGCAAGCAGATGTGAAGCAAACTTTGATGGAAATGTTGCGCGAGTATGTTGACATCTTCGCCTGGTCGTATCAAGACATGCCGGGGTTGGATACAGATATTGTTGTGCACAGGCTGCCATTGAGAGAAGAATGTCCGCCAGTCAAGCAGAAACTTCGTCGGACTCACCCCGACATGGCCTTAAAGATTAAGGAGGAAGTCCAGAAGCAGTGGGACGCTGGTTTTCTTGCTGTGACAAAGTATCCTCCATGGGTAGCCAACATCGTGCCAGTACCGAAGAAAGATGGAAAAGTGAGAATGTGTGTGGATTATCGAGATCTTAATAAAGCTAGCCCGAAAGATGATTTTCCACTACCTCATATTGATGTGCTGGTCGATAATACAGCTCAGTTTTCAGTGTTCTCATTTATGGACGGGTTCTCCGGGTACAACCAGATCAAGATGGCACCTGAAGACATGGAGAAGACCACGTTCATTACTCCGTGGGGTACATATTGTTATAAAGTAATGCCTTTTGGGTTGAAAAACGCAGGGGCAACGTACCAGCGGGCGATGGTGACATTGTTTCATGACTTGATTCATAAGGAGATCGAGTGTTATGTAGATGATATGATTGCCAAGTCGAGAACAGAAGAGGAACATCTGGTTAACCTGAAAAAGCTGTTTGAAAGGTTGAGAAAGTTCCGTCTGAGATTAAATCCAAACAAGTGCACGTTTGGGGTGCGTTCTGGAAAGTTGCTAGGTTTCATTGTGAGCGAAAAAGGAATCGAGGTTGATCCTGCCAAGGTGAAAGCAATACAAGAAATGCCTGAACCGAGAACAGAAAAAGAGGTTCGTGGTTTCTTGGGTAGATTGAACTACATTGCAAGGTTCATATCTCACCTAACAGCCACGTGTGAGCCAATATTTAAATTGTTAAGGAAAGATCAAACGGTCAGGTGGAATGACGATTGCCAATTGGCATTTGATAAGATAAAAGAATACTTGCAGGAACCTCCGATTCTAATGCCTCCAGTTGAAGGGAGACCGCTGATAATGTATCTGACAGTGCTTGAAGGATCCATGGGTTGTGTTCTCGGTCAACATGACGAGACAGGTAGGAAGGAGCATGCTATTTACTACCTGAGCAAAAAGTTCAATGATTGTGAGTCCCGATACTCAATGCTTGAAAAGACATGCTGTGCGCTTGCATGGGCCGCTAAGCGATTGAGGCAATATATGGTTAGGCACACGACTTTGTTGATTTCAAAAATGGATCCTATCAAGTATATTTTCGAGAAACCAGCATTGACAGGCAGAGTTGCACGGTGGCAAATGGTCTTGACAGAGTATGACATTCAGTACACTTCACAAAAGGCCATCAAAGGAAGTATCTTGTCCGACTATCTCGCGCAACAGCCGATTGATGATTACCAACCCATGAAGTTTGACTTCCCTGATGAGGACATCATGTTTCTCAAAGCTAAGGACTGCGAGGAACCACTTCCGGAGGAGGGGCCAGACCCTGAATCCAAATGGAGTCTGATGTTTGATGGGGCTGTCAATATGAATGGGTGCGGAATTGGAGCAGTCCTTATCACGCCGGAAGGTGTTCATATGCCTTTCACTTCCCGAATAACTTTCGGGTGCACCAACAATGAAGCAGAGTACGAAGCTTGTATAATGGGGATCGAGGAGGCGATTAATCTACGGATTAAGACCCTTGATATATTTGGTGATTCAGCTTTGGTAATCAATCAAGTGAAAGGGAGTTGGTACACGCACCAAGCAAATCTAGTGCCGTATAGAGATTATACGAGGAGATTGCTGACATTTTTCACAACAGTGAAACTGTACCATATTCCTCGAGATGAGAATAGGTTCGCGGATGCCTTGGCCACTTTGTCTTCCATGATCAAAGTGCAAGGATGGAACCATGTACCTAAGATTGAGGTATCCCGCCTTGACAGACCAGCATTTGTGTTTGCGGTCGATGCAGCGTCTGATGACAAGCCATGGTTCTATGACATTAAGTGTTTCTTAAAGAGTCAAGAGTACCCGCCCGGGGCATCGTCCAAAGATAGGAAGACGTTGAGAAGGTTAGCTGGTAGTTTCTTCTTGAACAAAGATGGCGTGCTGTATAAAAGAAATTTTGACACGGTTCTGCTTAGATGTGTGGATAGACATGAAGCAGACTTGTTGATGATTGAAGTGCACGAAGGCTCTTTCGGTACCCATGCCGGAGGGCATGCAATGGCTAAAAAGTTGTTAAGGTCGGGATATTATTGGTTGACTATGGAGTCAGATTGTTGCAAATATGCCCGCAAATGCCATAAATGCCAGATCTACGCAGATAAAGTGCATGTACCTCCAAATCCGTTGAGTATCATGTCGTCGCCTTGGCCGTTTGCCATGTGGGGCATTGATATGATCGGAAAGATTGAGCCTACAGCTTCCAATGGTCACCGTTTCATCTTGGTGGCAATTGATTACTTCACCAAATGGGTTGAAGCCGCATCCTATGCCAATGTTACTAAGCAAGTGGTCGCTCGTTTCTTAAAACGGGATATCATTTGCCGATATGGAGTTCCCGAAAGAATCATTACTGATAATGGTTCTAATTTGAACAATAAGATGATGGCTGAGTTATGCCGGGACTTCAAAATCGAACACCACAATTCTTCTCCGTACCGCCCAAAGATGAATGGCGCGGTCGAAGCGGCCAACAAAAATATCAAGAAGATTGTGCAGAAGATGGTTGTCACGTACAAAGATTGGCATGAGATGTTACCATTTGCTTTGCATGGGTATCGAACGTCGGTACGCACGTCCACTGGAGCAACCCCATTCTCACTTGTATATGGTATGGAGGCAGTGCTACCGGTTGAAGTAGAGATTCCGTCCCTCAGAGTTATGATGGATGTTAAGCTAGATGAAGCTGAATGGGTACGAGCCAGATTTGATCAGCTGAGCCTTATTGAGGAAAAGCGATTGGCGGCTGTATGTCATGGGCAACTATACCAGCGCAGAATGAAGCAGGCATTTGACCAAAAGGTGCGTCCTCGGGTTTACAAAGTCGGAGATGTGGTACTCAAAAGGATCCTTCCTCCCAATACAGATCACAGGGGCAAATGGACTCCTAATTATGAAGGTCCATTCGTGGTTAAAAAGGTCTTTTCGGGCGGAGCTTTATTGCTTACAACCATGGATGGCGAAGACTTTTCATCCCCTGTCAACTCGGACGTAGTCAAAAAATACTTCGCATGAATAGACCCGCTGGATAATAAAAATAAAAAAAATCCAGGCAAAAAAGGGCATCCCGGCGAACCAAAAACAGAATAAGGTTCGGGCAAAAATTAGGGATATAATTGAAAAAATTTGTACACCCGGTAAGTTGAAAACCCGAAAGGGCAACTTAGGCAAAAAAGGGTATCCTGGTGGATCGAAAACCTGAAAGGGCGGTCCACACAAAAGAGGGATTTAAGCGAATGACTACGGTTTGAGTTACCTGTACCCCATTATCGTTTGAACAACTGACGTTCTGAAAGATAGGAATCGGTCTGATCATTCCTCAGAAGGCAAGGTCGGGGAGTTTTGAAGACATACTGGTCATAACAGAATGGAAACTCAGTGGAATTCCATTTTCACATTGCCATTAGGATAGTTTCTTTTCTCAATTTTCAGCGGTCACCTCTTTCCAGGGATTGCTTCCGGATGTAATTGCCTATTCTGGGCTCTCAGTCAATAAATTGAATCTCAATAAAAAGCTTTCTATTTTTGTTTTATTGCTTTGTTTGCAAAAACGTCCTAATTTTTGATAAAACATTGCATTTGAAAACATGGCAGCCTTGCAATAACATGCGCAGAAAAAATATTTGAAATTACTTCGAATGTTGAATACTCCCGGATGGTGGATTCCAGCCACGCAATATTCGGAGCATGTGGGCATATTCTTTTGTTGCAGGTAGCAGGTGCAGATGATTTTAAGCACAAGACCAGCAATAAATCACCCCACGCAAAAGACTGGGGCAATTATGGGTAAGGAGATCGGCGTTCATCGTTCGGTCGACGATTGTGCATAACGGGTCGATATCAGTGAATTAAGTTCAACTGGGTACCGTTGCATCTTATTAGGTCGATTCGCTTATTCGGTCCTTCCAACGGTTACAAGCTTTTCTATGTCGGTAACGGTCACAGGTTCCCCAAAAGAAGGGTCTCGTCAACACCGAAACTGATGGTCATTATCCCCAGCGAAGTCACAAGAGTTTGAAGAGGCTAGATCTTCTGTAAAATCCTCTTATGACGTCCTCTTCGGGGACGAATTGTTGTTTTTGTCCAAGCATGGGGCATGTTTGTTTCCCCATCATGAAGTGTTGATCGTCCCCAGTAGAGTTTGAGGACAGTTGGTCTTCTGTAAAATCCTCTCGAAAGGCATTCCCCAACATGAGACGCTTTAAAGCAGTTTTCTCCAGCAGAGTTTGTTATAAACTCGTCATCCCCGACGGAATTGTCCAAAGGGAAAGCTCGCCTAACATGGGGCATTGTGGTACTCATCCTAAGCTCGACAGTCATATTCTTCAGCAGACTACTGTGGATTTGCTTTGGGTTTCCCCAACAGATCTCTAAGGACTCTTTCTAGCAAGTTGCAGTAGAATGTTCTAACCAGGATTTGCATATCCCTGGCAGAGTAGCCCTGATACCCAGCAAGATCGTATCTCTGGTCATGGTATCCTCACAGAGGTCAGCATCGAATCTTGTCAGCAACTTCCAGCTGAGTTGTTGTTCTCTCCGCAGAGGTTTATCAGATCGACAGAATCTATTCCTCAACAAGGATGGTACAGCCTTTCCCCAGCCGGGTCAGAAGGTTGATAATCCCTATAAAGGATCTTGGGTTGAATAAATCCCCAAGCAGAGTTTTAATGGCTCATTTCCCCAGCAGGACGTCATTTAAAAATTCTCATCCCCAGCGGAATCGCTGTGACCAGAATCCAGCCCCAAACAGATGGAATAATTCCTGGCAGAGTCATCATTCCCTCATATCTTAAAGTCCAATTTATTTTTGGCAAGCTTGACAATTCGAAGCAGACGGATTGTTCATCCATTCGCCAGCAGAGATATTATCCTTTTAGGAGTCTCCGAGATTAAATCATTGATTGTGGGTCCTCAGCAGAGTCGGCAGAGATGTCTGGCGCAGAGGCAGAGAGTAATTCAATTTTGAAATTCCAAAAGTCCAACAGTGGATTGGCAAAAGTCCGTCTTCGGGTGGCAAAAGTCCAACAGTGGATTGGCAAAAGTCCGTCTTCGGGTGGCAAAAGTCCAACAGTGGATTGGCAAAAGTCCGTCTTCGGGTGGCAAAAGTCCAACAGTGGATTGGCAAAAGTCCGTCTTCGGGTGGCAAAAGTCCAACAGTGGATTGGCAAAAGTCCGTCTTCGGGTGGCAAAGCAGCTAAAAGTCCAACAGTGGATTGGCAAAAGTCCGTCTTCGGGTGGCAAAAGTCCAACAGTGGATTGGCAAAAGTCCGTCTTCGGGTGGCAAAAGTCCAACAGTGGATTGGCAAAAGTCCGTCTTCGGGTGGCAAAAGTCCAACAGTGGATTGGCAAAAGTCCGTCTTCGGGTGGCAAAAGTCCAACAGTGGATTGGCAAAAGTCCGTCTTCGGGTGGCAAAAGTCCAACAGTGGATTGGCAGAAGTCCATCTTCGGGTGGCACGAAGCTGCAAAGTCCACCAGTAGCGTGGCAAGCCAGTAGTCGTCTGGCGTCGTTCAAAAGACATTATCAAAGTCCACCAGTAGCGTGGCAAGCCAGTAGTCGTCTGGCGTCGTTCAAAAGACGTTATCAAAGTCCACCAGTAGTGTGGCAGGCCAGTAGTCGTCTGGAATTGCATAAAAGACATTATTAAAGTCCACCAGTAGCGTGGCAAGCCAGTAGTCGTCTGGCGTTGTTTAAAAGACAGATCTCTCCGACGTTTCATCGAAGATTCAATCCAGCAGTCTCGTTGGGTTTATATCCCTTTTATTCTTCATCATCCAGAGCAAATTTTTGGTTATAGTTGGTATTCAATCACTATATACCTTGAAAGTCCGAAAGCAATTGCTTTCAGGCATTCAGGTCTACAGCGCTTGAATAGGGGCAGCTGTAATACCCCAAAATTTGCTCTCCCTCTTTGTCATCATAGCATGGCATTATCATTTATCATATTATATCCATCTCATTAGCATTGCATAGCATTTAACATAGAAAAATGAAGCATGGCATCCTTCTTACCATTAGGGCATGTGATCATGTGGAAGGTGGACAATCTAGGAATCATTCAAAGCACAAAAAGGTCAATCAAGTTGCCTCAAGGCAAGCCAAGAGCCTCTCATGTCTCATACTATCTCAATTGATCTTCCAAAACCTCAAGGAAGTGAGATTCAATAGGAGATTGAAGCATTACATCCTACACTATGCAAGAAGTCCAAAAATTGAAGGAAAATCCTCAAAAAAGATAGCTCATTGATTCAAAATCATTCTCAAGTGGCATTTCTCATCATCCTTTAAGAGGATACACAACATACTCTGAGGAATTTGGATTTGGAAGATGTGCAATTTCCTCCTAACCAAAGGGGGTCAAAACTAGGGTTTCCCATTAAAGCAGGGAATCTTTGATTTTTTGAACAAAACTTGATGTCATGGTATTCCATATGTCCTTAAGTGTATGTATGTGGAAGATTGCATCTCAATTGGTTTTAGAAGTGGTTCAATTGGAAGAAAAATCAAGAATCAGAGAAATTGGGGCAAAGTCAAATAATCAGAGGAAAAAGTCAACTCTTGACTTTTTGAGGCCAAATTCATGAAATTCATGTTATATGTGTCCAATGTGCAAAATTTGGTCAAGAAATTCCAAAGGAATCATGAAAAATTCAAGATGTAGAAAGTTGCCATTTTTGGATGAAGTAGGGTTACTAAAAATAGCAAGATTTGGCCATTTTGCATCAGAGTTTGAACCAAGGCCATTTAAATTTGGAGCACCAAATGAAAATTCCACTTTGCCTCAATGAAAGGCCTTGCTTTAAGCTTCAAATCCATGTGTGGAACATCTCCATTGGATAAAAATTGAGTGAGATATGATTGATCAAAGTTTGAGCAAAGTAGGTTCAAAACTAGGTCATGACCAAGATTTTCAGGTCACGCGCGCAGTCATTTTAACAAACAGTTGGTGGGCCAAATGTCCACTCATTTTTATCATGGTTAAAGGCCTCAAATGAAAAACTTTTCAACATCAAAGTTGTTCCTTGTAGTGTCATCTTCAATACTCATGTTGGACAAAATTCCATTTGATCAAGTTATAGTGGAGATATATTGGTTCAAAGTCATGTTGATTGTGCTGAAATTTTGTGTGCCAAGTTGCCATGCCATGACTTGCTTCACACGCCCTTACACCAGTTCTCAGACCTTTGTGTTTTAAGCTATTTTGCACCATTTTCCAAGCCTCATCTCAATTTGAAATCAACATCAAATGTGTTCCACAACATGCCCTCTTTTATTTGGCATCAAAAGTTCCTCAAACCATTCACTAACATGTGAGAAATTCACCCTCAAACACCTACTGTTACAAGGATGATTTGGTGCACGATTTTGGTTCACACACACTACAAACACTTCCTCACTTCAGTTTCCTCTTTAGACCAAGCACACATCTCTTACACAATGTTTAGTATCACGTGCCTTGCATGAAAATGGAGAGAACAACTTGTTGAGCAAGTTTCTGCCACAACAGTCCTACCATTCCAAGCTTCACTCTTCATCCTCACCATAACTGTCATGAGATTAACCTCACCATAACCCAGCCTTGATCACTCGCCCCCTAACTAACTTGACTCAGTTAGTTAGGGTGGACTCAGTTAACCACCGTGACTCACCCTAACTCAACTCATTAAACCGTGGTAAGCTCACACTATAAAAGAAATCACACACTCCATTTTCATTTTTCAGTTTTTGACAACCACATTTCTCTCCAAGAACACCTCAAACTCTCTCTACTTTCTCTCTGATTCCACACGATTTCAACACTCTTCTTCCACTTTTCATCTGCATTATCATTGTTTGGCATTGTTGAATCAAGAGCAACAAGAACAACTCCATTTCTGCAAGTTCAGCACAATTGCAAGCTTCAACATCCTTCATCTATTTACGAATCCATAGCATTTATTTTGCTAAGTTTGAAGATCTAGAAGCTCAACATATCAAGCTTTCCTCTGGTTTTTCTCAACATCTCCAATTGCTCCACATTTTCAGGTTTCATCATGCACTCTTCTTCATTCGATTCTCTTTAGTTTTGATTTATTTTTGCTGTTTTAAGTTTGATAGAAGCTCTGCTTACTCCGGCTAGTTGATAGAGCTTCTTAGAAGCCTAGATCCAAAACTTAGGGCATGATTTAATCTCCTCTGTTCTCTATGTGTGTGCTTGGTATGTGAAAAACAATTGTGAATTCTTAATCTACGTGAGCTCAGCTTCATTTTGGTATAATAGTTGGGCATTTCTGGGACATGTGAAGTTGCAGACGGTGGCGTGTGACCGGAGAAGGTGACCGGAGGTCCCTCTCCGGCCGGTGGTTTTTAGTTAGGGTTTTGGTTGCAGTTTAAATCATGGCCGTTGGATGTGTGTGATCGTGTGGTCCAAAAGTTGACAGCACGTTAAAATTCACGTGCAAATCATGTGCACCATTTCTGAATTTACTTAAACATTGTGTGATGCAGTACATGGTAATTTGTGTGTGACCTCATGCGCGTGTGTTGGATCCGTGTACTTTGACTTTTGTTTGACTATGACTTAATCTGATGGCTTGGATTGCTTTTACTATGTTGACTGAAGAACACGCTAGTTATGGTGTTTTGCGTGCTAATTGGACTTAACCAGATTGATAATTACACCCCCATGTATTGAAGCCCAATGATTTTTGAACTGTCCAATTGCTATGTTCATACCCCCCTGCATTTTGCATTTATTTTTCATTTTTATTTCTTTCTACACGTTTGATTTCTAATTTTTAAAAATACCAAAACATATTGGAAAATTCTACAAAAATTCATGTGTATTCTTAAAACATTTAGGAAATTTTTCATGATTTTATTTTCTGATTTTATGACCTTTTTACCCCTGGTCCATAATTTTCTTTGAATTTCCATTTAGATGCATTCTAAGCATGATACTTGAATTTGTTCAATTTTGTTCTTGCTCCTTACCAACTGTTTTGACATGATTCTTTTTGCATTGATTCACTAATACATTGAAGCATGTTAGATGATTTTTGTTTGATTTTTTTAGGTCACTTTATCATATGTCTTGATGCCTATATTTGCTCCACTTTGCATGATGTTTCAATTTGACCTAATTGCTTTGTTTGAAGTCATTTTGCTCTGAATTTTTACATGCTATCTTGATGTATGATGCATTTCTGACCTAGTCATTCCAATGATATGTTGGCATAATTTTCATGAATCCATTTGGTCTTTGTTTGATGCATCACATTGGATGTATAATCCATGGCATGTCATTGCAACTTTAGTGCATGTTTACATGAATTCTTTTGTGCACATTTGTATGAGCATTTGCATATGTCATGAGCCATTCATATGATATTATAGGTCTTTGATACACATTATAGGTCATCTTTACATGTTCATTTCAATTTGAACTTTGTGCATCATTAACATGTATTGTTTGCACTTTCTTTTTGAACTTTCATTTCAATTCTTCTTCTATTACTTCTTGAATGTCTTGATGGTTGATTCATGGATACTTTTGAGATGTTTATAAACCATTTTCCATTTAGTTTCAATTCTGGTTGTTGATTTACATGTTCCATTTATGCATGTCTTCTTCATTTCTTTCCATCTTTCATCTATCCCTTCTTCTTGTAACATGTTTAAATGCTAAGGGATGATGATTATTGTTTATTCACTTGCACTTGTATGATGATATTCACTTGGTTTCCATATGATGCCCATTCTGGTTGTGGTTCTAGGATTTGTTTTCTCATTTAATTCTTTTGAGTTTTATGATGCATTACATGTTCTTTTACTTCTTATACTTCTTATACATGTTTACTAACCATGTAGGGGCTTCGGTAAGTTTCAATTGAGTGTGGATAAGGAATCCACATTCAACTTCTATCCTTTCTCTTTTACAATTCCATTTTGTGTTTTGCTAAGCACTTATGTGCTTTCTTTTAATAACTCATCACTTTCCCCTTGTGAATTACAATTCATCTTCTACTTTAGAAGTGAATTGTTTAATTCATTCTTTCTTTAGACTTTAGGTTGAGACCTCACAAACTTTAGGATCACTCCCCTAACTAATCAATTAGGATTGAGTCTTAGTCCATATAGATTTTTACCTTTACCCTCTCTTGAGTCTTTCATCTTCTCATCTCAAAGAAAATTCAAAACATATAATAAGGTAGGCATTTATTGCATTTAGGCCTTTCATATAAAGAAAAGATTATAAGGGGTCTTCTCTTGTAATCTTAGAATGTGTAGCATATAGCCCATCTTGGGTCAATGTGTTAAACATTTGATCTTGTATGAGGGACTTAAATGCAATACTTGTTGAAGGTGCAAATAATAAAAAACACTTCTTCATTTCCTAATCAACAAAAACACTTAATAAACACAAGTATGCTAGTGTATTTGAACCTTGACAATTGGAACTAAGTGTGGGGGTCTTTTCCACTCTTAGTGTGCTTTCTTACCCATTCCATCTTGGGATGCGAGAATGTACGCATTCCAACGACTAAGATTCAGATACACTATCATATGCAAACAAATGAAAAAACTCTTAAAAGACAAAAACAAACAAAAACGTCTGTCCTTCGGGAATTCTTTTCTCACCTCATTCAATCTCAACGTACGAACGTGCTCCTACTCGTTCTCGTGCAAGACGGTAACGCACTCGGACCAGCGAGCCTGCAACACCTGAGCTAGAACGTAAGCCGTTCTCTAAAAAACACAAACAATCCATCCCTAGTGAGGGGAACTACGTCGCTCTGATTCTCATGTTCCCGATGAGATACGTAGGCAGTGGGGTAGGGCCCATGCGAGCACTTCTTTTATTTTCCCTACATTTGTTTCCCGTTCCTTTTCTTTTCTTTCTCCTTTCTTTCTTTCAGCTCCCTTTCCAGTATCTCTTCTTTACACCCTTTAATCGAGACAAGCAAGCGTGGATCCCATCGGGTACGATGGACGCGAGGGGGTGCTAATACCTTCCTCTCGCGTAACTGACTCCCGAACCCATTTATTTTGGTCGCAAGACCATGCTTTTCCTTTCTCTCAGGTTTACGCGGTGTTTCCCTTCCCTCTCTTGGGATAAATACACATTGCTGGCGACTCTGTTTCGGTGCCACTTTCGCGTTTGTACTTGGATGAAAATCCCGGGAGCGACAGTTATACATCAAGTGCCCGAGCATCGCCAACTAGTTTATCTACTCCAGGCCAGAACTCGTCAGTGAATGCACGAGCGTCGCCGTCCAGAGTTTCTAATCACAATTCTATTCACAGCCTAGAATTATAACAATCTTAACTATGCCATTTGTTTTGGGGTAATGTTTCCTCACTCTTCCTAAATCATATTTTAAACATGCATATTTCTTTTAATCAAGTTAAACATCAATCATAGGCAAAGCATATCACAATTGCACATTTGAATCACATATAATAATTCAATCACAAGTTACACAAAAGCATACTACATTTGTATAATGGAATCATACATAATTATTTATAATAATTCAATCACAAGTTACACAAAAGCATACTACATTTGTATAATGGTTTTCCTCCGATTCATTTAACCGGGTATCAAAATCAATATTTCTCACTCTTATCCCGTAGGATATTTCCACAGCTTTACATCGGCTGTAAATATGCCTCGATCAGATTTACGATCCAAAAGATGTCAATTCCAACATTTCACAAAACATTACTTTCCTTCATTTTCCACTAAATGAAATATCCCACATCATACCCAAGAACGTCATAGCTTTCTAATGACACCAATAACGTCCCGATCCGAGTTACGGATCAAAAGTTATGAAGGAAACAAAACGGGAAAGTTGTCATGTCCGCTTTGCGAAGCATCCAGCGAACGCTCGCTTTCTCATTCGCAATGCGAAGCCCCCAGCGAACCGTGGCAGAGCCAAAACTAGGTAAAGTTCGCAGTGCGAACCTCTGGCGAATGTTCGCCATCACCTTCGCCGTGTGAATAACCAGCGAATGCTCGCTTTCCCCTTCGCTAGGGGACTCGTAGTGCGAACCTGCGAAAATTGGGTTTTCCAGCAGCGCTGTTATGGGTCATTTGGGCCAAAATCCAACATTCCTTCAACCAAAACGCATCCAAATCATACCAGAACATAATCCAATCATACAACAAGTATTCCACACATTTTATATCACGTTTCATCCGTTAGATTTCATCGATTTATCCGTTTAATCATTTTCTCTCAATTCTAACCTAAGTTCTAAACATCTATTTCTAGAACTTAAAGTGTCTAACTAGAACCCACCTGATAATCGAAGAGGAGTTTGAAGAAGATGATGATGATCCATGGTGTCATACCCCAAATTTTGACCACTAAAGTTTCCCATCATTGTGCAAATCATCATCACAATATGGATGAATCCTTTTGCCTCATCAATCTCCTCAAGGAATTGTTGAGCATTCACTACAAGCAGAATTAGGGTTTCAAGCCCTCTCAGAGCTTTAGACAAGGGATCAGTCAAGGAATGACTTGATCTTCAACTTCTCTAACCTCTCAAACATCCACATTGGATCAAAAGGACTCCCACTTCAAGGATTAAGCACAAAGCTGCTCCCTTCTAGGTGGATCAAGTCTCTAGATCGCCAGTGTCACCAAATTAGGGTTTTGATCGCCCAGGGCCTCCAGATGTGAAAATTCATCTGGGCACAAGCCAATGATCCAAAACATAACCTAATATACTTCATGGAACCTCATGAACCCATTCATCAAGGCAATTTTTCCTCAGGGGATGCATACATCAAAAATCAGGAATTAGGGTTTCTTGACCTAATTCACCCCTAAGTTGACTTTTGGGACAAACCATGAGCCAGGACCTCAAGACATGATTTGAGGGTCTTTGATATACTATATTGATCCATTTGGAACAATGGATTGATCCAACAAGCTTGAGCAACAAGTTTCAATTTCATCTGCACCACAATTAGGGTTTCACGAGAAAAGTCAACTGTAACTTTGACTTTTGACCTGGACATGCTCCCAAGCACTAAGACATGAATCAATATACCCTATGACACCCATGGAACATGTCCATCAAGTTTTATTTAGGTCAAGGACATGATTTCCTGAAGAATTGCACAGTTTGGAATTCATCTGATAAAAAGTCAACTGTGCACAAAAGTCAACTTTGACTTTTTGAGATTTTTCACCAAAATGGTTTTTTAACCCAAAAATGATGTTAATGTATGATTTGAATCATCATTCATCAAGAAAAATCAAGAAAAGTGGGATAACTTGTAAAAGGGGTAACCATAAAAATTTAGAAAATTTTCTAAGTAAAAAATAAAGTGGCTAGGGTACCAACTTTGGAGGACCATAACTCCTAAACCACAAGGCCAATTTTTTCCATCCAAAGCTTGATTTATAGACCTCATTATCATCTATAAAAACTTCAACTACAGGTCATTCCAATTCATTAAGGATTTTGAGTTATGGAGTGATCAAAGTGGCTGAAAAGTGAAAATGTCACTTTTTCCAACACTTAGTGAAATTTTCACTAAGTCAGAATCTGCCTTCACTTTTTGCCAAATGTAGGGGGATTTTTCACTTGGAATCAAAAGAGATCAAAACTAAACTTGTTCAAACAGTTGTTGTATCATGTAAGGGCTTTCCAAAATGGCCAAGAACATTACCAAATTCAACTTACACCATGAGATATGACATTGGCAAGTTACCTTGTTGAAATCTGTCAAGGCAAGACAGATTTTGCACTTTTACTCGATTTGACAAATTTGTGCAAATCCAAACACTCCTATCCACTTCGAAACCTCTGAGGATTGAATTCAAAGGGGACAATCACTGAGCCAAGCCTCCAAGGTCCAAGGAACAAGGAATAGCATGTTGAACCTAGAATGGCCAAAATAGGGACAAGACTCCAAATTTGGAATGAAGCATTCAATAGAACCATCAAGGTGGCATGGACTGAGCCATTCTCATCTGAAATCAGTCAAGACTTATCCAAGACCAAGGGAACCATAGCCCTGTGCCCTAACCTCTAGTCAATGGCTAGAGAAGACTTGATTTCTCATTGGCCAACATTGAGGGAACACCTGCTGCAGTTGCCATTCACTATTGCTGCCAAAACAAACTTGCTCTACTATAAATAGAGCTCACTTGTGTCATTTTGAGTACACCAAAGCCATCTAACAGATGCTTTCCTCAAAATCTCTTCTTTCACCTCAATTTTGCCTTCAAAAGCAAGTAATTCTGAGTTTTTGAGCTAGAGAGCAATTCCACTCAAACTAATCACACACACACCTCATATATATCATATGTAAGCTGTGCAAACCATCAAAAGTGACCTGTAATCACAACATCACAAAGTCACCTCTCAAAACCTCAAAATGGCACTTTTGTGCATTTTTCAAGCCATGTCTTGATTCAGTCACTTTCCAAACCAGATAAAACCTCAAACACACTCCAAATATCATCCTTGAACTGTCCCAAATGGTTTCATACATCTGGAACACCATTTGAGGGAGTTGCTATTTTGGTCACTTTTAACCCCTTTTGCAAGAAAGGGACAGTTTGTGTTTTTGCAGGTACCAGCTGATTCCAATCATCCTCAAAGTATCTAAGGGATCATTTGAGGTTGTTTAAAGCATAAAATCATATCTGGAGCAAAGGGAGTTGGCAGATTGCTGAGAAAACTCCAAAATCTCAAAGAAGGGTAAGCATCTCAACTTGCAGTCACCAAAACATGTGTGCATTTGAAGTCCATTGATTATGCATCTCTCATACATGTCATATGTGTTGTGTTTGTGCCATTTAATCATGTAATTCATGCCTGTATTGAGCTATGGCACAGAAAATGCAATTATAGGTCCTTTTTGAAACCACTATCGGGTTTTGAGGAGGGAGTGTGATATGAAAAAACCACCACCACCATTGGATTCCTTGTGAAATTCTGGCCCAGATACATATAAATTTTGTCTCAATCCATTAAGAATTGAGAAAGTTATGACTTTCACGTTTTTGAGCCAAAACTTGCCTTGGGCAAGCCAAAATCATGTCATACCTTGTGTATTTGTTGTTTCATTTTAAACAATGGATGTATCACCACCCCAGTGGTAAGGCGCGCGCCTTGTATGCTTGAGGTCATGGGTTCAAACCCCACCCATGCCATTTTGTCATTTTTCACATTTTTGCTATTTTTCCAATTATTTTCATGTTTTGTTAATTATTTGGAATATTAATAACTCACTCAATTTTAATTATTTTTGATTGGTTCTTTTTGCAAAAAATCACAAAAATATTGGAATATTTATTTCCACAAAAAAAATAGATTTATATTATTTATTTAATATAGTTAGTATTTTTGTGAATAAATGCCTTTTATTTGTTTTTAAACCCTTTTAAAAATAAATATGCATGTTGAAAAATCAAGACCAAATGAGTTTTAATATCTCTTGTGATTTATACCTCATTTTTCAAACCTAAAACCAAAATCACAAGTTGTTTATTCAAACTTATTTGGGATTTTGTATCAGTTTAATTAATTTTTCATTGAATAATTACTTTAAAATGATGAAATTAGGGTTTTGTTGACTTCCCCTTCAACAAACTTCGTCAAACACTTTTTGGTCCTCTATTAGAGTGTAAGACCCAACCCTTTGTAAATAAAACCCTAAAATTTGGGCCTCACTTATTGTATAAGTCCCGTTGTATTTCAAAAAAAGCTCGACGCGATCATCATCCGTTGAAAAATCATCTGGGCCTCTCCTTGAGCTATAAGACCCATTCAAAACCTTTTTGGGCCTCTATTAGAGTGTAAGACCCAACCCCCTTTTAACCAAAACCTTTTTGGGCCTCACTTATTGTATAAGCCCCTCTACGTTAAAAGAAAACCTCGGCGCGATCGCCATTTTTAAACGAAAAGTCAACTGGGCCTACCCTCGTGTTATAAGCCCCACTCTTCTTCTTTTAAACTTTTTGGGCCTCTTGAGAGAGTGTAAGACCCATCCCTTTGTACAGAAAACCTTTCTTGGGCCACAGTCACTTGTATAAGACCCCTTGTACAAATTCAGCAGTGCAATCACTGGTAAGACCATCTGGGCCTCTCCTTGAGCTGTAAGCCCCAAACCTTTCTTTTTCAAAGCACTTTCTCCTTTGATTTTGAATATACTGTTGTTTTCAATCTTTCTTTGTTGAACAACTAACCAAACAGCATGGAAGCTCTACAACCGAGTAAGTGGTTATCGCTTTCATTTACTGCTTTCATATCATATAAACTGTTTTGTGGGGCTGCTCACTGTAAGTCTCCTTTCATAAACTCATATCAACTGTGTAATAATAGTATAGATATTAGAGTTTCCCCGGCAACTACGTCTAGTACTAGGAAAAGCCGTTTCATTTGTTCCTAGAAATAGACAGCTAGATCCCCAATAGGATCACCAGATACAGTCTTCTCTTCGGCTATCCTCCTTAGGAATCGTCAAGAAACTCTACTCCCAAAGATGAAATGTATTCTCCGTGAATGGCATCTTTGAGTTTCTTCCAAATTCTCGAACTTTCCTGACTTGATCTATTCCTTGTGAATAGCTTGCCTTGAGTTTCTCGGGGTTTGGGGACCCACGGGCTTCTTAAAAGCATCGGCCTCCTCTTGGGCATTGTACAAGGACCCACAGGCTTCCTAAAAGCAACCCCGCCTCCTCTTGGGCTTAGTACAAGGACCCATCGGCTTCTTAGAAGTATTGACAGCCTCCTCTTAGGCTTCGTATAATGATCTCTTCCTCCAGGAATGATAGCCTCCTCTTGGGCTTCGTACAAGGACCGGTCGGCTTCTTAGAAGTTTCCAGCCTCCTCTTGGGCTTCGTACAAATTGTCCCGACGACCTCCTAGAGGTATAGGAACAGAACTTAGTAATCTTCATAGATCCGTCCTTTCAAAGAGTCTACTACTGTTTCTCAAAACATGGTACAAAAAGATAAAACTCTAGACTTGGACAGTCTAATTTTCCTTGAGTCTCAAAGTGACCCTTTAGTTAGATAGGAAGAAAACCCGTAGACTCGGACAGTCTCAATACCCTTTGGATTTCCCCGTTTCCTTAAAGAACAGGGAACAACCCCGAATCCTCGAACCAAATCCTCGAGTACAGTGTTGCTCATATAAGAACTGATTTTCTCTTTCAAAATCAGTATACTGGATCTGTCACTCAACTGAAACAGTTACACTAGCCTCCTCTTGGGCTTTGTACAATGATTCTCCCCAGCGGAATAAACCTTTTAGCCTCCATCTCGGGCTTTGTACGAGATACAAAAAAACAACGTTTAGCCTCTCTCTCGGGCTTTGTAAGAGACACATAAAAGACTCCCTCGTTGAGTCAATCACCCTTTTCGCCTCCATCTCGGGCTTTATACGAGATACAAAAAGGTTCTTATTGAGCCAAACACATTTCAGCCTCCAT
Source organism: Lathyrus tuberosus (assembly GCA_022829125.1). Lineage (NCBI taxonomy): Eukaryota > Viridiplantae > Streptophyta > Magnoliopsida > Fabales > Fabaceae > Lathyrus > Lathyrus tuberosus. The sequence continues at coordinate 394,247 of JALAZF010000953.1, read as the reverse complement.
CTCGGGCTTCATACGAGATACCAAAAACACTCTCTTGTTGAGTATAAAAGATTCTCTTGTGGAGTCAAACCCTTCTATCCTCTCTCTCGGGCTTTGTACGAGACACAAATTAGCCTCCTCTTAGGCTTTGTATAATGATTTTCCCTAGCGGAAATTAGCCTCCTCTTAGGCTTTGTATAATGATTTTCCCTAGCGGAAATTAGCCTCCTCTTAGGCTTTGTATAAGAAAACCACTGGTTGATCCAATCAACCTTTTAGCATCAAACCTGTGCCTCGTTCACAGTACACAAACATCAACAACTCCTTCCCTTTCATCTAATCGCTGTAAGCGGCAAGCCTCTGGATCATCTACATCCATGCCACTGTCCTTCTTTTAGCATGAGGTATTCCTAAGGAAAGATGGCGTTGCTCTCTACACAGAGTTAAAGTCTTCTCCTTCAGGTTAAAAACCCCTTCTTCGGAAATTATGGCATTGCTCGGATCCGCGTATCCCAGTTAAAGTAATTCTCCTTCTCCCCTCTTTAGAGATGTCAAATTCTCTCTAAAGTCGAGACCTTTCAGCTTCATATCTTGGGCTTTGAACAAGATACAAACAACCTTTCACTTCACGTCTTGGGCTTTGAACAAGACACCAAAACCCCATTTCCTCCCATAGACTAGGAGGAACTACGAACGCTCTGATTTCCCTGTTTCGGTAAACGGGAATACGTAGGCATAAGATCGAAAGAAAAGATCTTAGCCAGCACACTAAACAAAAACCCAACATCCCATACTTTCACACATCAATCAGAAAAGTAATCAGTCCTAACATCCTAAACATCTCATCGAACAAAATAACCTAGAGAAATCCCCGAATCTTTGAAGCATCTGTAACCGAACAGACCGCTGTTCAAACTCAGTATGCAAGCAGGGTTAGTTGGAGACATCTATTTCCTTTCCTTCATCATCTTTAATAGGATAAAAAATGAATCGAGCTGTAGTAGTAAAACACCCAAAGAGCGGTTATGCTTCGCAACCACGTCCAAAAATCGCTCGCTACAGAAAAGTGGCGACTCTGCTGGGGAATCTGTGCATTGGTTGTTCATTCTTGTCTCTTAGGTGGAAACCTTCGCTGAGATGAGACTTTTTGACTCTATTAGGATCTTAGGTCAAAACCTTCGCTTGTATAAACTACAGAGTGGTGTCTCCGCCAGGGAGCCATTTCTGTCAAGAACTTAAGATTCTTAGCTTTATAAGTCTAGGATGATTAGGACAAATATATATACTGCTTTTCCTAATTTCTATACGTGTTTATTTTTCTGCTACTGGGAATGCGTGTGATGCCGCATGTGGAAAGATTGAGTATACACCTAGAAAAGCCAACCCTTTTCGTAGTGCGGAAGCTATCGGAAATAGTTGTTACGCGATACTACCCTCATTTGAGGCTGGTGATCTATTCTCGGTGAATAGCACTTACTCTAAGATTGCACACAACTCGCTGGCGATCCGCTTGTTGTCTGCCTTCCTGGGAGGAGCTAATGATAATGAGTACAGGTACAAAAATCACCTTAGTAAACCTTTGGGGATGGGTAGAGCCTTGACTTCATGACAACGACCCTCTGACCCCATGTTTTTTCTATGTTTTTGTGTGCTGCATTCATGCATTCATCTAAAAAAAAACATTAAAACATTCAAAAAAATTTCTCTTCTAGTCTCTCTGTTTTTCAAATTAAACTAAGACTGTGATTGCAAATATCAAAGAAAAGGATTGCACTAATGAATTTCGGTAGAAGGAGAACTCACCAGTATACCTTCAAGGTTCCAAAACTAGATGATTTGAGAAGGTTAGCGAGGATGATCATTAACCCAGAGGCTTTCAGAGCCAAGCACGGTGATTTGCTACCACTGTTAAGGGTCCATGTGATTGGGGGAATCATGGACGCGCTCGTTCAGTTCTACGATCCGGTTTATCACTGCTTTACATTCCCGGATTACCAGCTGGCACCAACGCTGGAGGAGTATTCTCATCTGTTGGATTTACATATCACAGATCGAGCTCCATTTTCTGGACTGGAAGAAATTCCAAAGAATCAGACTATTGCAAGAGCAATTCATTTGGACGAGTCTGAGGTCAGGACTCACCTGACTACCAAGGGTGGCATACAAGGTTTGCCAGCCCAGTTCTTAACAAAGAAGGCTCTATACTTTGCTAGTATAGGGAATGGGACTGCTTTTGAAAGCATCTTTGTTTTACTCACCTACGGGTTATTTTTGTTTCCCAACATTAATAACTTCGTCGATATCAACGCTATTAAGGTTGTTCTCATTGGAAACCCAGTGCCGACTTTGCTCGCAGATGCGTATCATTCTGTACACTTAGGAAATTTGTACAGTGGAGGGGAGATCACATGTTGTGTACCTTTGCTTTACAAATGGTTTATCTCCTATTTGCCTAAGTCTGCTGCTTTTTGGGATTGCAAGAATGTCTTGCGCTGGTCGCAGAAGATCATGTCCCTTACCAACTCTAATATAGATTGGTGCATTAGGATTTATGATGGGATCAGAATCATTGACCGTTGTGGAAACTTCCCCAACGTACCCCTCTTAGGAATTAGAGGGGGAATCAACTACCATCCGATATTGGTTCTTCGTCAATTTGGATACCCGATGAGGCTCGTTCCGCAGAACGCTCATCTGGAAGGTCTTTTCGTCAAGGAAGGAGAAAACGACAGGGCACTGAAGATGGAAATAGTGCACGCTTGGAAGCACGTTCATAAGAAAGGACGAGATTCTCTAGGAAAACCGGACTGTGTCTCGGTGGAGCCTTATCGCCATTGGGTACAAACTAGAGCTCTCAAGCTAAAGATGCCTTATCCTCGTTACGGAATTCTTCCGCCGAGGGAATCTGTCATGTACTTCATGACGGAAACTGAAAAGCTTCAGGTTACTCTCAACAAAGTTCAAAAGGAAAGGAGGTCTTGGAAGAACAAGTACCGCACCCTCAACGTAGAGTGTATCCAAATACAGCAACTACTGAAAGAGAAAGATGCTCTGATTGAAATTTTAGAGCAACATGCTGTAGAGAATCAAGATGACCAAAGGAATTTGCTCGCTCCTTTCGCCTGGCAAAGGAATGACAACCCGACAACGGCCCAAGCGCCCCGGTCAAAGAAAAGGAAGTACCAGGATCCTTTAGTTTAGGTTTCTGTTTCCGCACTTTGTAATCTACTGTATTTCCATTTCTGTAATCCTTTGAATTCAATAAAAAGGGGTTTCCCCGCTGTTTGATATTTGCAATCTAATTGTCGATGTTTATTTTGATTAAATCAACAAACAATTAATATAAATCATTGCATTTTATCATTCTCGTCATCGCGTATTCTCCTTACCTACGAATCTTACGTTTGTGTCTCGGTTCTAGAGTCAAACTGTCTCATTCGTACAATACTCGGGCCAGTCGTCAGAAAAAGATGGATGATCTTGAAGAAGAAAACAGAGAGTTGAGAGAAGAGATCGACGCTCTGAGAGAGGATATGAGAAAGCTTCGTAACGACATGCAAGCCATGGCAGAAGCTCAGCTACAAAGGACTGTGATCCCGGAGATCACCTCGACGCCCATAGCGGAGAAGTTCGATCCTAGGTATCAGATGCCGAAAGATCGTCCCTGGGGCATGCCTGTTAATTATATCCCGGAAGGATATGTTCCGCCGATCGTCGAAGATCAGGGAACTTCTGCAGGAGCCGTTGGTCCTGAAGGTTACAAACTTCGGGAAAGCGAAGATGCCAGAGGCATATTGAAGGCCCCTGAAGGTTACAAACTTCGGGAAACGCCAAGATTCAACGCCGTAGTTACGGTACCACCCCCTGTGGTTCATTCTGTCCCGGAAGGATAGATTCCACAGATACCTCCTGGGAAGAAGGAGACTATGTTTGACCGAATGGATGAATTCCAGGAACAGTTCTTGGAAATGCAGAGGGAACTGCAAGCCATTCGCGGTCAGATTCTTTTTGGAAAGGACGCCGCAGACCTCTGTCTAGTCCCCAATTTGAAAGTTCCGCACAAATTCCAAGTGCCTGACTTTGAAAAATACAAGGGTAACTCTTGCCCTCAAAGTCATTTGACAATGTACGCTCGACGAATGTCAGCTCAGACGGAAGATCAGGACCTGCTGATTCATTATTTTCAGGATAGTTTAACCGGTGCTGCCTTAAAATGGTACATGGGATTAAACCGTGCCTCGATCAGCACATTCAGAGATCTTGGCACTGCCTTAGTTCAACATTACAAATAAAATTTGGACATGGCACCAAACAGAGATCAACTCAGATCGATGTCTCAAAAGCACAAGGAAACTTTTAAGGAATATGCTCAGAGGTGGCGTGAAATCGCCGCTCAGATTTGTCCACCACTTGAGGAAAAAGAGATGACAAAGATCTTCTTAAAAACCTTGAGCTCATTTTACTATGGCCGAATGGTCGCCAGTGCGCCCAGTGATTTCACCGAAATAGTCGGTATGGGTGTACGTCTTGAGGAAGCCGTCCGAGAAGGACGTTTGGTAAAAGACACTGGATCGACAAGCGGTACTAAAAAATACGGTAGCGCTCTCCCTAAGAAAAAAGAGAAAGATAATGGAAATATCTCTCTCGGAAAGCAAAGGCGTCGTTATCAACCAGTAGCAGCGGTAACTCCTGCTATCAGCCCCGCGCCTACGTATCAACCTCAGGTTGCGCAGAGCCAACCTAATCAGCAAAGGACTCAACAGCCTCTTCAGCAGGCTCGTCCTCAGTACAATAACAACCGTACAACACGATCATCAGGGTTTGATCCTATACCCATGTTATACGCAGAACTATTTCTGTTACTACTGGCTAAGGGACACATCCAGACTAAGTCTCCTCTTACTGTACCGGAAAATCTGTCTTTTTGGTTTAAAGCGGATCAGACATGCCCTTATCATCAAGGAGGATCGGGGCATAACATAGAGAACTGCCTCAATTTCAAATCTGACGTGCAAAAGCTTGTTAGGAGCGGGCTCTTATCATTCAAAGATACGAATCCTAATGTTCTCACGAACCCGCTGCCTCAACACGAGAAAGCTGCAGTCAATCTGGTTGAGAAAGAAACTAACAACGTCTATCAAATTCACGATGTACTCTTATTGAGGACTAATCTGGTCAAGATACATTGTAGACAAAGTGGATATGGCCATGTGCCACCTCATAACTATCACCAGTGTGATATCTGCTCTAAAGACAACCAAGGATATTCTGTAGTGCAAGCAGCTCTGCAGGAACAGATGGATCTCGGATGGATCCAAGAGCACAGAATTCGTGGAGTTAACATGGTCTACACGAATTCCAACATCATTCAGAACCACGATATCCGTGCGATGAATGTCAACTTGGTGGTGATGCACTCAAGGCAAAGCCAGTATCATAATCTGCCACGGCACGATTACAGTTCCTGTCTGACTTGCTCGGTAAACAAACAGGGATGCTCTTTCATACAAGAGGCCCTCCAGCGTCAGATGGATCTTGGATGGATCCAAGATTACCAAGATAGGAATCCCTATCAAATCAACATGGTTCAGATCTTCGATATTCGCGTGATGAATACCAACCTGGTAGAGTTACATGCTGAGCAGGTCCGGCTCGGATTCCTGATCTCACACGACTATCAAAGCTGTAAAGCGGGTTGCAAAAACGATAGGGGTTGTACCCTTGTCCAGGAGGCACTTCAGCACTTGTTAAATCATTGGTGGATGCCCATCTATATGGATGAAGATACTCAGCAGATTAGTATCAGTAACAGAAACCCCACTCGGCGTCAAAGTCAGGATGTCCGATCAGTGGAAGTTAACCTAGTGAGGTTACATTGTATTCAAAGTGGGCGTGGCCAGGTGCCCCCACACAACTATGACAGTTGTAGCGTCTGTTCGGAAAGTAACTAAGGGTGTTACCTTGTGAGAGCAGCTCTTCAGGGGCAAGTGGATCGTGGAGAAATTCGTCCATATCCAGGTTCTGGACCCATCAACTGGTCGCCGAACTACCTTGCCGAGCAAGTCAAGGATGTTGTCACGATCTCTGGACATCACCAGACCAGGGGTGTTTTTGCCATCATTCCTTTGCTTGATGAAACCAGAATTCCCAACCGGGGACGGATTGAAATTACTTACGATGGTCAGAAAAATCAGAAGGTTCCCATAGTCATCTATCTGCCGGGACCATTACCGTATGAATCAGCTAAGGCTATCCCTTACAAATACGGTGCAACAACAATTGAGAATGGAAAAGAAATTCAGTTACCCTCCGTCGTGAATATTGCAGACATCAGTCGTGTAACACGGAGCGGTCGAATCTTCAACCGAGGAGTTGGAGAGTCCAACAAAGAAAAGGAACTTCAGACAGAAATTCCCAATCCACCAGTCGGTCAATCCAGTAATCCTGACCTGTCGAAAGACAAAGATGAGTTGCTAAAGCTCATCCAAAGGAGTGAATACAACATTGTTGATCAACTGTTACAAACTCCTTTAAAGATCTCGGTATTATCACTGTTACTCAGTTCAGAAGCGCACAGAGAGGCTCTGCAGAAAGTCTTAGAGCAGGCCTTTGTGGAACAGGATGTAACAATTAGACAGTTCGATAGTATTGTCTCTAACATCACTTCCTGCAATAATTTGGGATTTAGTGATGAGGAATTACCCGAAGAGGGTCGCCGTCATAACATGGCGCTCAATATCACAGTTAACTGCCAGGACGATGCTTTAGCCAGCGTACTGGTAGACACAGGGTCAGCCCTGAATGTTATGCCGAAGTCCACTTTGATGCAATTATCATACAAAGGCCCTCCGATGAGAACCAGCGAGGTCGTCGTCAAAGCGTTCGACGGATCCAGAAAAGCAGTTATCGGCGAAGTTGATCTTCCCATAACTATTGGTCCTCACACTTTCCAAGTCACTTTCCAGGTCATGGACATCCGGGCAACATACAGTTCTTTATTAGGAATACCTTGGATACATCAGGCTGGAGCGGTTACTTCAACTCTCCACCAAAAGCTAAAGTTCGTCAAGGACGATCAACTTGTCACAGTCTGTGGGGAACAGGCCTTGCTTGTGAGTAACTTATAATCATCCGCTGGTATAGAACCTGAAGAGGTTATTGGAACGCAGTTCCAGGCACTATCGGTGAGCAAGAACAATCAATCCGGAGGAGGAACGTCGATTTCCTCATACAAGGATGCTATCAAAGCGGTCGAGAGTACCGATACAAAAGGATGGGGGCAGCTTGTCATTCCTATCGACAATAAAACAAAGAAGGGTCTTGGTTTTTTTGCAACCTGTACCCAGACAGCTGTCGGCGATGAAAGTTTTCATCCCATTCAGAACTTCTTCCATAGTGGAGGTTTCCTCCAACCAGTGACTCAAGTAGTCCATGCTATCAATGAAGAGGATTCCTCGGACGTAGATGAGTATTGGAATTCTTATCTTAACCAGGACGATTATGTGTCGCAGGACGAAACGCAAATTCCTTTTTGCTATCCCGCACAGAGTCCGAGATTTATACCCAGATCAGATGTTGAAATGATCTATGGAGATTGTGATCCGGAAGGATGCCGTGCTCCACCAAATTCATTAGAGGAAGACACTCCGATGAAAGACAACTTTAACTCTACCTACTATGGCCCGATGGATGGTCTGCCAATGTGGCAAACTTATCCAGGAGACTTGGGGCCAGATAGTCAGCCGAGCAATGGAAATCAGCTGACCGTCATTGAACAGAATACCTGTGTCCCCGCCATGTCATGGGATCAACACTCAGGTCATTCTGAAACTACTCAACATGAAGATGAATTCGCAACGTTTGCAGGACTTGAATTCATCAACTATGCTTTTCCCGAGGTCAACGTCATCGAGAGAGATGACTTCTCCAGTTCCGAAGAGATTTGGGACACTCTGGGAGAACCAAGTGGAAAGTTTGACTTCATGGTCAAGTACACCGCTCCCGAAAGCTCTCGTATCAGGCTCGAAGATATCCAGCCAACTGGATGGGGTGATGCAGCTGAGAGCACGAATACTTTGCAAAATGCAACAGAGGAATCCTCCTACGACAATTCTGCCTGGGAGACAGATTCCAATGATTCCGCTCCACCAGAAATCAGCGTCATTTCTGAAGACAAATCAAGGAAGGTGCCAGACTTTGTGTTTCACCGAGGAGTTCGCCGCCAGTGGGTTGCTGTTGATGTTCCGAGGGTCGTTCGCCAGTCGAAGTAATTGCCATCTTTAAGCCTTTCACCCTGCCCAGGTGAAACGGATGTTTTGATAGGGCTCGCTTTCTGTAAATTTCCCTCTTCGCTTTGCCCGAAGCGACAGAGCTTTGTGTTATAGGACTGTAGTTTCGAGGTTCGACTTGTGCATTAATAAAATAATGTCGTTCTGTAATTTCCGCATTTATTGCTGTTTTCTCTTTTCGCTTTTTCAGAAAATGGTAATCCTAAAAAATAATCAATAATAAAAACAAGCAGTAAAATCAAAACACTGCACACACTTGCATTTTCTCTATCTCTTCTAAACACGAATCATCACGTCATGCAGATTGCTTGTTTTACACCCCGTTGAAACATACGATCCGATGCCTTCTCCCGACTTTGAGTTCCCGATATTTGGGGCTGAAGAAAAAGTTGACAACGAAATTCCAGAAGAGATCTCCTGATTACTCAGACAGGAGGAAAGGTCCATTGAACCTCACAAAGAGCCGTTGGAAACGGTAAACTTGGGTTCAGAAAAAGAGAGAAAAGAAATCAGGATTGGGGCACTGCTCAGTCCAACTGCCAAAGAGAGTTTGATAAAGCTTCTCCGAAAATTTCCCGATGTGTTTGCTTGGTCCTATCAGGATATGCCTGGGTTGGATACCAGCATCGTGGAACATCACTTACCGTTAAGATCGGAATGTCCGCCAGTAAAGCAAAGGTTGAGACGCACTCACCCGGACATGGCCATCAAAATTAAGGAGGAGGTACAGAAACAGATCGACGCGGGTTTCCTCGCTACATCTGAATATCCTCAATGGTTAGCCAACATCGTACCCGTTCCTAAAAAGGACGAAAAAGTCAGAATGTGTGTCGACTACAGAGACCTGAACAAGGCTAGTCCAAAGGACGACTTTCCTTTACCACACATTGACATGGTGGTAGACAGTACAGCAAAGTTCAAAGTTTTCTCCTTCATGGATGGATTCTCGGGCTACAACCAGATAAAAATGGCGCCGAAAGACATGGAGAAAACTTCATTTATTACCCCATGGGGTACCTTTTGTTACAAGCTAATTCCGTTCGATTTGAAGAATGCCGGGGCAACCTATCAAAGGGTCATGACCACTCTGTTTCATGACATGATACACAAAGAAATCGAGGTATATGTCGATGAGTTGATTGCAAAATCAAAAATAGAGGATGAGCACGTTGAACATCTGTCAAAATTGTTCGAACGTTTAAGAAAATTCAAGCTCCGCTTGAATCCCAACAAGTGCACCTTTGGTGTCCGTTCGGGGAAACTACTAGGGTTCATCGTCAGCCAGAAAGGAATTGAAGTTGATCCTGACAAGGTCAAGGCCATTCGAGAAATGCCTTCTCCGAAAACTGAAAAACAAGTCAGGGGATTCCTGGGACGTTTGAACTACATCTCCAGATTCATATTCCTTATGACCGCCACATGTGCGCCGATTTTCAAATTACTGAAAAAGAACCAGGACTGCATTTGGTCAGAAGACTGCCAAACTGCCTTCGACAGTATTAAGAAATATCTGTTGAATCCGCCGATTCTATCACCACCAGTGGAAGGAAGACCACTGATCATTTACCTCACAGTCCTTGAGGACTCAATGGGATGTGTACTTGGCCAACAAGACGAAACCAAAAGGAAAGAGTCTGCCATCTACTATTTGAGCAAGAAGTTCACCGACTGCGATACTCGATACACGATGCTCGAGAAAACTTGCTGTGCTTTGGCTTGGGCAGCCAAACGTCTTCGCCAATACATGATTCGTCATACTACTTGGTTGGTTTCCGAGATGGATCCAATCAAGTACGTCTTCGAAAAACCTGCTCTCACGGGAAGGATTGCCCGTTGGCAGATGCTACTATCAGAATATGACATAGAGTACCACGCTCAGAAAGCCGTTAAAGGAAGTATTTTAGCCGATCATTTGGCTCATCAACCGATTGACGATCAAGAATCAATCGGGTTTGACTTCCCTGACGAAGATGTCATGTATCTAAAAATGAAAGACTGCGATGAACCGTTACCCAGTGAAGGGCCAGAACCAGGTTCCTAGTGGGGACTTATCTTTGACGGAGCAGTTAATCATTACGGAAACGGAATTGGGGCAATCATTGTTACCCCTCAGGGTACCCATATTCCTTTCACTGCCAGACTTACGTTCGAATGTACGAACAACGAGGCCGAATACGAAGCTTGTATTATGGGTCTCGAAGAAGCGATTGATTTAAGGATCAAGAACTTGGACGTATACGGCGATTCAGCTTTGGTTATCAATCAGATAACAGGAGATTGGAACACATACCAATCAGGGCTGATTCCTTACAAAGACTATGCAAGAAGGTTGCTACCCTTCTTCAACAGAGTGGAGTTTCATCTCATCCCTCGTGGTAAGAATCACATGGCTGATGCTTTGGCCACTCTGTCTTCCATGATTAGCGTAGGTCGATGGAATGACCTACCTAAGATTGACGTTATGCGCCTTGAACGGCCCGCCTACATCTTCGCGATTGAAGCAGTCATAGATGACAAACCTTGGTATCACGATATCAAGTGCTTCCTTCAGAAACAAGAGTACCCACCTGGGGCACTCAGAAAAGACAGAAAAACCCTCAAAAGGCTAGCTGGCAGCTTCTTCCTGAGCGGTGACACTCTTTATAAGAGAAACTTCGACATGGTCTTGCTCCGATACGTCGACAGACCAGAAGCAGACATGCTTATGAAAGAAATTCATGAAGGATCCTTTGGCACTCATGCCAACGGACATACAATGGCGAGAAAGATTCTCAGAGCCGGGTACTATTGGTTGACCATGGAATCCGACTGCTACAAGTACATGAGGAGCTGTCACAAGTGTCAGATATACTCCGACAAAATTCATGTACCGCCATCACATCTCAAAGTTCTTTCTTCCCCATGGCCTTTTTCCATGTGGGGAATCGACATGATTGGCTTGATTGAACCTAAGGCTTCAAACGGACATCGGTTCATCCCGGTAGCCATTGACTACTTCACCAAGTGGGTCGAAGCAGCGTCGTACGCTAATGTCACCCGACAAGTGGTGGTCCGATTTATCAAAAACAATATCATCTGCCGTTATAGTGTTCCAAGCCAGATCATTACTGATAATGGATCTAACTTGAACAATAAGAGGATGAAGCAGTTGTGCGCAGAGTTCAAGATTGAACACCATAACTCATCTCCCTACCGACCCAAGATGAACGGAGCGGTAGAAGCGGCTAACAAGAACATCAAGAAAATTGTTCAAAAGATGGTTGTAACCTACAAAGATTGGCACGAGATGCTACCCTTTGCTCTTCACGGTTATAAAACATCTGTCTGCACTTCAACAGGGGCTACCCCTTTCTCTCTAGTATATGGCATGGAAGCAGTGCTCCCCATAGAAGTAAAGATCCCGTCAATCCGAGTATTGATGGAAGCTAAGCTTTCCGAAGCTGAATGGTGTCAAAGTCGACATGACGAAATGAACCTGATCGAAGAAAAGCGAATGGCGGCTCTATGCCACGGTCAGTTGTATCAACAAAGAATGAAGAGGGCGTTTGACAAAAAGGTCCGACCTCGTGTCTTCAGACAAGGAGACCTCGTGCTCAAGAAGATATAATCTTTTCTCACTGATTCGCGAGGCAAATGGACTCCGAATTATGATGACCCCTATGTGGTCACGAAAGCTTTCTCAGGCGGCGCCTTGAGACTTGCAACCATGGACGGAGAGGAATTTGCCTACCCCACAAATGTTGATGTAGTCAAGAAATACTTCGCCTATACTAAAAAAAAAAACGTCTCGGTGGATTGAAAACCCGAAAGGGCGGTCCAGGCAAAAGTTAGAGACATGAAAAAAATCATCCCGGTGGATTGGAAACATCATAGTACAATCCAGGCAAAAGTTAGGGATAATGGCAGTTACATCACCCATCGGAGGAAAACTCCAGTCAACGGTCATCTTCGACAGAAGCTCAGGATGTCCCGAACTCAAAGTTGGTAGAAGGATAGTGGTTGTTATGTTTCAACGTAGCCCTTTTCCCTGTAAATTACCATTTTCTAACTTTGTAAATACTCTTTGGAATCACGTGTTTGGCTGATCTCCATCTTATTTATAAAATTTGAGCCCTTGTGCTTTTGTTTGTAATTCTCTTCTTGTTTTAGCTTTACAGAACGACGTTGTTTAACTTAATCAGCGATTCTTGAAATGAAACAAAACGAATTTACTTGTAAAACTTTTTCTGCTTTAAATTAAAGATGGCATTTCTTTTGACAGTTAAACATCAGAAGAACATCGATCGCTTCTCCAGAACTAAGCGAACTTCGAAGTGCAGAATCAAAGTACTCCTTCTAAACCAGTATTCCTGAATGAAGGATCAACTGTGTCAGAGACCTTGTTTCGTCTGGCACGCCTCGGCCGAGTTCTCATCTCCTAAGCCTGATCAACATAGCTCCCAACAGGGACTATCTCTCCTAAGCAAGGTGGAATTGCTATTTTGAACCAACGGTACTTCCTCGCCCCGCGATGGCCGAGTATTTAGTCGGGTTCATCTTTTAGTTTGTATGTCGAGTCTGTTTTGTCAGCATAAACAATACATACATCATGCATTTTATTTGCATTCGCATTTCATATTGCATCACTATCATTTGAGTCGGTCTTATCATGCCGTGATAACCGTCCTCTCAATCGAGTTTGTCAGCCCTTGTCCTCGTCAGGAAGTGTTGCGTCTAGACAATCTCGCCACTAGTGTATCCTTAGATCACAGTCGGCGCTTGGCCACTTTGATAACTTGAACCTTTGAAAGATCAGAGAACCTTCAACAGATGTCACTCTTCGCCATTGAAGATGATATCCTTGCTTTCCCGGATTAAGGAAAGCCCCCAGAGAAAGCCTCTTAAATCGGAGATTCGGCAGTACATCAATGTTTCTCCGAAAAGCCGCTGATGAAAAGGTCATCGGCACCTCAAAATTGGATCCCATCATATGGCGTTTCTCTGGGAAGATCCCGAGAAAAGTATGATGCAATATCCCCTAGTGAAGCAATTTCTCAAGAAACTCGCTTTCCCCAGTAGGTTCGACAAATGGCGTCTCCAACAGAGAAGTTTGTACAACTCTACAACTCAGACGTTGGGTTCCCCAGCAAGTCTGACATCAAAACTTTTTCCGTCAAATGGCATCTCTCCAGGAAAATTCGGCGAGAAGTTTGAGGAAAACCGCTACGCATAGCGTCCCTTGTTAATAAAGTTGATTGACAAAAGAAACTGAGACCAGTTCCATGGTTGGAAACCAGGATCGAGGGGAAGTTTGTATCTGAAACTGAGACCAGTTCCTTGGTTGGAAACCAGGATCGAGGGGAAGTTTGTATAAGAAACTTAGACCAGTTCCTTGGTTGGAAACCAGGATCGAGGGGAAGTTTACATCAGAAACTAAGACCAGTTCCTTGGTAGGAAACCAAGATCGAGGGGAAGTTTGTATCTGAAACTGAGACCAGTTCCTTGGTTAGAAACCAGGATCGAGGGGAAGTTTGTATCAGAAACTGAGACCAGTTCCTTGGTTGGAAACCAGGATCGAGGGGAAGTCGGAATCAGAAACTGAGACCAGTTCCTTGGTTGGATACCAGGATCGGGGGGAAGTTTACCTTTTCTAAGCATCATTACTTAGCGAAAGAAGATGAATGCGCAAGCTGTCATTCATAGCCATCAAAATTTCGGATATTCCGATATTTAATCCTCTTGCACCCCGAATGCCTGAATTCCTTCGTCATTCACACCTTCGGGTCCAAGAAGATTAAATAGGGGCATCTGTCATACCCCAAATTTTGACCACTAAAGTTTCCCATCATTGTGCAAATCATCATCACAATATGGATGAATCCTTTTTCCTCATCAATCTCCTCAAGGAATTGTTGAGCATTCACTACAAGCAGAATTAGGGTTTCAAGCCCTCTCAGAGCTTTAGACAAGGGATCAGTCAAGGAATGACTTGATCTTCAACTTGTCTAACCTCTCAAACATCCACATTGGATCAAAAGGACTCCCACTTAAAGGATTAAGCACAAAGCTGCTCCCTTCTAGGTGGATCAAGTCTCTAGATCGCCAGTGTCACCAAATTAGGGTTTTGATCGCCCAGGGCCTCCAGATGTGAAAATTCATCTGAGCACAAGCCAATGATCCAAAACATAACCTAATATACTTCATGGAACCTCATGAACCCATTCATCAAGTCAATTTTGCCTCAGGGGATGCATACATCAAAAATCAGGAATTAGGGTTTCTTGACCTAATTCACCCCTAAGTTGACTTTTGGGACAAACCATGAGCCAGGACCTCAAGACATGATTTGAGGGTCTTTGATATACTATATTGATCCATTTGGAACAATGGATTGATCCAACAAGCTTGAGCAACAAGTTTCAATTTCATCTGCACCACAATTAGGGTTTCGCGAGAAAAGTCAACTGTAACTTTGACTTTTGACCTGGACATGCTCCCAAGCACTAAGACATGAATCAATATACCCTATGACACCCATGGAACATGTCCATCAAGTTTGATTTAGGTCAAGGACATGATTTCCTGAAGAATTGCACAGTTTGGAATTCATCTGATAAAAAGTCAACTGTGCACAAAAGTCAACTTTGACTTTTTGAGATTTTTCACCAAAATGGTTTTTTAACCCTAAAATGATGTTAATGTATGATTTGAATCATCATTCATCAAGAAAAATCAAGAAAAGTGGGATAACTTGTAAAAGGGGTAACCATAAAAATTTAAAAAATTTTCTAAGTTAAAAATAAAGTGGCTAGGGTACCAACTTTGGAGGACCATAACTCCTAAACCACAAGGCCAATTTTTTCCATCCAAAGCTTGATTTGTAGACCTCATTATCATCTATAAAAACTTCAACTACAGGTCATTACAATTCATTAAGGATTTTGAATTATGGAGTGATCAAAGTGGCTGAAAAGTGAAAATGTCACTTTTTCCAAGACTTAGTGAAATTTTCACTAAGTCAGAATCTGCCTTCACTTTTTGCCAAATGTAGGGGGATTTTTCACTTGGAATCAAAAGAGATCAAAACCAAACTTGTTCAAACAGTTGTTGTATCATGTAAGGGCTTTCCAAAATGGCCAAGAACATTACCAAATTCAACTTACACCATGAGATATGACATTGGCAAGTTACCTTGTTGAAATCTGTCAAGGCAAGACAGATTTTGCACTTTTGCTCGATTTGCCAAATTTGTGCAAATCCAAACACTCCTATCCACTTGGACACCTCTGAGGATTGAATCCAAAGGGGACAATCACTGAGCCAAGCCTCCAAGGTCCAAGGAACAAGGAATAGCATGTTGAACCTAGAATGGCCAAAATAGGGACAAGACTCCAAATTTGGAATAAAGCATTCAATAGAACCATCAAGTTGGCATAGACTGAGCCATTCTCATCTGAAATCAGTCAAGACTTATCCAAGACCAAGGGAACCATAGCCCTGTGCCCTAACCTCTAGTCAATGGCTAGAGAAGACTTGATTTCTCATTGGCCAACATTGAGGGTGTAACACCCCCTTTCTATACCCCCAAGTAATCACATAATTCACTTAGGCACATATGTAAAATAAAAATTCGCCAGAGTACGATTAAAACATTGTATAAAAGAGGCATGTCACATCATACACGCATTTAATACATACAACACCTGCTCATTAGATTGATATGCAACAGTGGGGTAACTTGCCACAGAGGAACTTTGTCCTTACACCCACATCTCAATATTTAGAATAAAAGCGGAAAATCCAAACATTGATAACAATGTATATAATTACACGCTTCACAAAAAGAATGAAGACACGCTACATATCAGAGCCAACCGACCAAAAGAATGAAGACACGCTTCACAAAAAGACCTCCAGCATACCTACTCTGCAATGCCTCATAGAGCATCATAAAACAGCAGAAGGGTGAGAAATATTATCATAATAACAATGTATATAATTACATGCATAAACATAAAAATACACATATTACACCTTCTCACCACAATTCATCACCTTTTCATCCATATACATCACAATGTATATATATAAATATACCAAGCATATTCATCATGCCCACTTTCACAATTCTTAATCATTTCGTATAAACATACACAATTATGTTCATTCAACAACACATCATTATAAAGATGATAAATGCAAATCATAGAGACCGACTCACGACTCTATGCAAATGCAATGCGGTACCGACTCAATCATCACTAGTTCACTCAGGAACTCTGCTGGAACCATCGCTCGTTACCGAAGTAACTCCCCGTCGGGCCTACGATGTTCACCCATTGCTCACACCCCACATGGGCACACAATGTTTATGGATCGCTCACACCCCACATGGGCACACGACCCGATCGCACACACCCCACACGGGCACACGATCCGATTGCTCACACCCCACATGGGCACACAATCATTCGTAATCATCGCTCACACCCCACATGGGCACACGACGTTACGGCGGATTCTCATTAGAATCGCTCAACACAAGAATGTATTTTATGATGCTTCATATGCAAAATGACACAAGACATTCTTGAAATGCACACATATTCACAATATATTCATGCCTTCATCTCATACAATCACATATAATCTATATACATTCACATCAATGCACTATTGTATGATTCACATTAAAACACACAGTCAAAATGGTAAAAGTCGCTAAATAGAACTATTCCCGACTTTTCGACATAATTAAATCGGCTAACGATTTTCAGAACATCATAATAAGAAAGTACAGCTCAATACCTTTCCAACGACACCAAGAATGTAAAAATCGGATACTCGGAACAAAAGTTACGGACGAAAACGAAAACGACATTTTGGAAAATCCCATTTTTACATTCCTCCTGTCCATACGCGTATCACCCATGTCCATACGCGTACGGACAGAAGCCATTTCCTTCACAAATTCCTCGTCTCAAAGCCCATACGTGTATTGGCCCATGGCTCGCCCATGTTACGCGTAATGCCAAGATTCATACGCGTATTGGCCCAAAAACAAGCCAATGATACGCGTATCGCCTTGGCTCATACGCGTATGGACATGCCCCTTACGCGTATGGCCAGAGCATACCCAGAAAAATTCTGCAGAACGAAGTTCTGCGTTTTCCACTCCCCAATCATCCAAATCTTCACCTAACACTCAGAAAAATGCCAATTTGATGTATAACAATACATACCAATCATGTATAAACAACTATGAACACAATCAACATGAGTTTTAATACATTTGGATCAATTTCTAATCAATTTCTCAACAATGGTTTATACCCTAAAACTCACAAAATTCATCAACAACAACAACAATTCATACATAATCACATACATTGATAAGATAACAATGTTTCACACCCTTACCCCGGATTCCAAGCTTGCTAATTGATTGATCTTGATGAATTTCTAAGTTTTTCCTCCTTTCCTCTTCTTTTCTCTTCCTCTTCTTTCTTTCTCTCCTTTTTCTTTCTATCTTTCTCTATTTCTCTCTATTTCTCTTTTCTATCTATTTTCTTTCTTTTCTATTTCTTTTCTCTCATTTTCCACTAAATCAATTTAATTCATTTTTCTCACACAATTCTAATTCCACAAAATTTCTAACTTATAATTAATTGAGAAAAGACTAAAATACCCTCCATTCTAATTTCCCCGAAAACTCTCGAAAACGGTAAAATAGCATTTAACACACCAATTCAACAAATAAAATAATTTATCACCCAATTAAATTAAAAGACTCAGGAATAATGGAATAATCAAAATCGGGGCGTTACAATTCTCCCCCACTTTAGAAATTTTCGTCCTCGAAAATAATACCTGATTCAAACAACTCCGGATACGACTCTCGCATCCCACTCTCTAGTTCCCACGTCATATTGCCTTCCGCAGCGCCTCCCCACGCTACTTTCATAAGCGCAATATCCTTGCCTCTTAGTTTCTTAACTTCGCGGTCCAAAATCCTAACCGGTAAAGCTTCCACCGTAAGGTTATCTCTCACTTCAACCTCGTCCATAGGAATAACATGTGACGGATCCGGAACATATTTCCGAAGTTGCGAAACATGGAATACGTCATGCAAATTCGAAAGGTTCGGAGGCAACGCCACACGGTAAGCCACAACACCAACTCGTGAAGTAATCTGATACGGACCAATAAAACGAGATGTCAACTTCTTCGACTTCAAAGGACGACCCACACCCGTAACTGGTGTAACTCTCAAAAACAAATGGTCGCCTTCTTGAAACTCAAGATCCTTCCTTCTCTTGTCATGATAGCTCTTTTGTCTACTTTGAGAAGCTTTCATCTTCTCCCGAATAAACTTCACTTTCTCCGTCGTCTGTTGTACCAATTCCGGTCCAACTATCGTCCTCTCGCCGGTTTCATGCCAACACAAAGGTGTTCGACATCTCCGACCATACAAAGCCTCAAATGGTGCCATACTTATACTCGAAGGAAAACTGTTATTGTAAGTGAATTCAATCAACGCCAAATAACCATCCCAAGCACCACCTTGCTCGAGTACACAGGCACGCAATAAATCCTCCAACGATTGAATCGTCCTCTCGGTTTGACCGTCCGTTTGCGGATGATAAGCCGAACTCAATCTTAGCTTAGAACCCAAAGCCTTTTGTAAACTCTCCCAAAACCTCGATGTAAACCTTGGATCTCTATCCGATACAATACTCTTAGGAACTCCATGTAACTTCACAATCACAAGAACATAAATCTCGGCTAACTTCTCCAAAGGATAACCAATATCAACTGGAATAAAGTGAGCAGATTTAGTAAGCCTATCAACAATTACCCAAATAGCATTATGACCTCTTTGCGTATTCGGCAATCCCGTAACAAAATCCATCGATATACTATCCCATTTCCATTCCGGAATATCCAACGGTTGCATAAATCCACTCGGTTTTTGATGTTCCACCTTAGACTTTTGACAAGTTAAGCATGCATACACAAATCTAGCCACATCCCTCTTTAAACCGGACCACCAAAAGATCTTCTTCAAATCTTGATACATCTTATTCGCACCCGGATGAATACTTAAATTACTTCGGTGTCCTTCCTCTAAAATCATCTTTTTCAACTCCACATCATCGGGAATACAAATACGACCACGGAATCTCAAAACTCCATAATTATCAACCTTGAAATCCTCATTCTCATTCAACATTAAATCAACGAATTTCAAGTCCAACTTTTGCTTTTCACTAACCGTTGCAAGAAAATCATTCGTAACATGTAGCATACCAAGTCGCACACTTCTCGGAGTCATTTCACAAACCAAACTCAAATCTCTGAAATCTTCCAAAAGTTCCCATTCTTCCATCATCAATGCGGATATATGTAACAACCTCCGACTTAAGGCATCGGCCACCACGTTTGCCTTACCCGGATGGTAATTCAAACCAAAATCATAATCCTTCAAAAGTTCTAGCCACCTCCTTTGTCTCATGTTCAATTCTTTCTGATCAAATAAATATCTTAAGCTTTTGTGATCACTAAAAACTTCAAATCTCGCACCATAAAGATAATGCCTCCATATTTTCAAAACAAACACCACCGCCGCTAACTCCAAGTCATGTGTAGGATAATTCTTTTCATGCACTCTCAATTGTCTAGAAGCATATGCCACAACGTTTCCATCTTGCATCAAAACACCACCTAAACCTGTCAATGAAGCATCACAATACACAACAAATGGTTCATTAGGATTAGGCAAAATCAAGATTGGAGTCGTTGTCAACCTTCTCTTTAACTCATTGAAACTCTCTTCACAATGAATATCCGAAATGAAAGCCTTTCCTTTACAAGTCAATTGCGTTAAAGGAAGTGCCAATTTCGAAAATCCCTCAATAAACCTCCGATAGTAACCCGCCAAGCCTAAAAAGCTTCGAATCTCCGTAACCGACCTAGGAGCCTCCCATTGCATCACCGCATCTATCTTGGATGGATCCACACTAATACCACTACCGGAAATAACATGTCCAAGGAAACTTACTTCCGATAACCAAAATTCACACTTTGACAACTTAGCATACAATTGTTTCTCTTTCAAAATTTGCAACACAATTCTCAAATGCTCTTCATGCTCCTCTTGAGACTTAGAGTAAATCAAAATATCGTCGATGAACACAACCACAAAACGATCCAGCTGTTCATGAAAAATACGATTCATGTATTCCATAAACACACCCGGCGCGTTAGAAACCCCGAACGGCATCACAGAGTATTCGTAATGACCATACTGTGTCCTAAATGCCGTCTTTTGAATATCCTCTTCTTTCACACGAAACTGGTGGTATCCTGATCCCAAATCAATTTTGCTAAAAACATTCGCACCAACCAATTGGTCCATCAAATCATCGATCCTTGGAAGCGGATACTTGTTCTTAATTGTCACTTTGTTCAACTGTCGATAATCAATGCATAACCGCATACTCCCGTCCTTCTTCTTTACCAACAATACCGGAGCACCCCAAGGAGAAACACTTGGCCTTACAAATTTCTTGTCCAACAAGTCATTCAATTGCTTTTTCAATTCTACCAATTCCGATGCCGACATACGATACGGTGCCATCGAAATCGGTCTAGTACCCGGAACTAGATCAATAGAAAATTCAACTTCTCTTTTCGGCGGTACATCCGTAATATCTTCCGGAAACACTTCTGGAAATTCACACACCACTGGGAACACATCAAGCTCAACTTTACTCTCCACCGACAATGATGCAAACAAACCAAACAATTGAGCTTCGTCCGCTAAAAGTTTCTTCAACTCTTTAGTGGATAGGAAACTCTCAAATTCATCATCTTCCAAAGAAGGAAACCTTACTAACTTGTGATAGCAATCTATATGAACTCGGTTAAATTGCAACCAGTTCATACCCAAGATTACGTCCAATCCTACCAACGGCAAACATACTAAATCCATAATGAAGTCTTTACCATACATGGTCAAAGGACAACTCATACACACCAAAGATGTATTTACCGACCCTGAAGCAGGAGTCTCAATAACCATTTCAGCACCCATCAAAGTTAACGCAAGATTCAAACGCTTCGCGCACTCAGACGAAATAAACGAATGAGTCGCTCCCGTATCAATGACAGCAACTAAAGGTGTACTATTAATAAAGCATGTACCTTTAATCAAACGGTCTGCATTCGTAGTTTGAGTCCCCGCCAATGCAAACACCTTTCCGCCCGCTTGAGCTTGTTTCGGCTTAGTACACTTAGTACTAATGTGACCCACTTCTCCACAATTATAGCACTTCACCATATTTCTTCTACAATCTATAGCAGCATGCCCAAGACCACCACAATTAGAACATTTCGCTACAGGCTTTCCACACTCAAACGATTTATGACCTATTTCACCACATTTGTAACACCTAACAACACCGGAACCTCCTCCTCCAGATCTCCTATCAAAGCTTCCCCTATGGTTGCCCTTATCAACGGGTGTCACATAAGGTCCACTTCTAGCTTGTTGCTTCCCCTTCCTCTCATTCAAACTTTTGTAATGTGTAGAACGAGCCTTACTATCTTCTTCGAAGATTCTACAACATTCCGTCAAATCCGCAAACCTCCTTATCCTTTGATATCCCATAGCTTGTTTAATCTCAGGACGTAAACCATTCTCATATTTAATACACTTTGAGAACTCAGTAGTAATCGCAGCATAATGAGGATGGAATTGAACCAACTCCACAAATTTAGCAGTATAGTCCACCACAGACATACTACCCTGTTTCAGTTCAAGAAACTCCATCTCCTTCTTTTCCTTCACACTCTCAGGGTAATACTTCCTCAAGAATTCAGTACGAAATAAATTCCAAGTTATCTCTTCATCATCCACCTCAAGAACTTCACGTATACCGACCCACCAATCGTCGGCTTCTTCCTTCAGCATGTGAGACCTAAGCCTCACCTTATTCTCCTCCACACAGCCCATAACTCTGAAGATTCTTTCAATCTCCTTCAACCACAATTGAATTCCATCGGGATCAAATCTTCCTTTGAAAACCGGTAGTTGATTCTTCCTGAACTCGTCATTAGCATTCACATTAGGTGCACCTTGCACCGCCCTAGCCATTGCTTCCAAAGCAGTAGCCATCGCATTGTCGTTTCTACCAGCCATCTTCTGATTATTCCCAAAAATGACAACAAGGTTAAACAACAGTTCAACCAACACAACAACAAGACAGACACAACTGACTCAACTCTGGCTCTGATACCACTTAATGTAACACCCCCTTTCTATACCCCCAAGTAATCACATAATTCACTTAGGCACATATGTAAAATAAAAATTCGCCAGAGTACGATTAAAACATTGTATAAAAGAGGCATGTCACATCATACACGCATTTAATACATACAACACCTGCTCATTAGATTGATATGCAACAGTGAGGTAACTTGCCACAGAGGAACTTTGTCCTTACACCCACATCTCAATATTTAGAATAAAAGCAGAAAATCCAAACATTGATAACATCGAACATATATATACATCAACAAGTATGATACAACAACATCATTCATGTTTATATACACAAATTCATCAGCAAGATACGTATGCAACTGTATCACAAAAGAATAATATACATCCTAGCTACCCGGTGCTACATTTCAGAGCCAACCGACCAAAAGAATGAAGACACGCTTCACAAAAAGACCTCCAGCATACCTACTCTGCAATGCCTCATAGAGCATCATAAAACAGCAGAAGGGTGAGAAATATTATCATAATAACAATGTATATAATTACATGCATAAACATAAAAATACACATATTACACCTTCTCACCACAATTCATCACCTTTTCATCCATATACATCACAATGTATATATATAAATATACCAAGCATATTCATCATGCCCACTTTCACAATTCTTAATCATTCCGTATAAACATACACAATTATGTTCATTCAACAACACATCATTATAAAGATGATAAATGCAAATCATAGAGACCGACTCACGACTCTATGCAAATGCAATGCGGTACCGACTCAATCATCACTAGTTCACTCAGGAACTCTGCTGGAACCATCGCTCGTTACCGAAGTAACTCCCCGTCGGGCCTACGATGTTCACGCATTGCTCACACCCCACATGGGCACACAATGTTTATGGATCGCTCACACCCCACATGGGCACACGACCCGATCGCACACACCCCACACGGGCACACGATCCGATTGCTCACACCCCACATGGGCACACAATCATTCGTAATCATCGCTCACACGCCACATGGGCACACGACGTTACGGCGGATTCTCATTAGAATCGCTCAACACAAGAATGTATTTTATGATGTTTCATATGCAAAATGACACAAGACATTCTTGAAATGCACACATATTCACAATATATTCATGCCTTCATCTCATACAATCACATATAATCTATATACATTCACATCAATGCACTATTGTATGATTCACATTAAAACACACAGTCAAAATGGTAAAAGTCGCTAAATAGCACTATTCCCGACTTTCCGACATAATTAAATCGGCTAACGATTTTCAAAACATCATAATAAGAAAGTACAGCTCAATACCTTTCCAACGACACCAAGAATGTAAAAATCGGATACTCGGAACAAAAGTTACGGACGAAAACGAAAACGACATTTTGGAAAATCCCATTTTTACATTCCTCCTGTCCATACGCGTATCACCCATGTCCATACGCGTACGGACAGAAGCCATTTCCTTCACAAATTCCTCGTCTCAAAGCCCATACGCGTATTGGCCCATGGCTCGCCCATGTTACGCGTAATGCCAAGATTCATACGCGTATTGGCCCAAAAACAAGCCAATGATACGCGTATCGCCTTGGCTCATACGCGTATGGACATGCCCCTTACGCGTATGGCCAGAGCATACCCAGAAAAATTCTGCAGAACGAAGTTCTGCGTTTTCCACTCCCCAATCATCCAAATCTTCACCTAACACTCAGAAAAATGCCAATTTGATGTATAACAATACATACCAATCATGTATAAACAACTATGAACACAATCAACATGAGTTTTAATACATTTGGATCAATTTCTAATCAATTTCTCAACAATGGTTTATACCCTAAAACTCACAAAATTCATCAACAACAACAACAATTCATACATAATCACATACATTGATAAGATAACAATGTTTCACACCCTTACCCGGATTCCAAGCTTGCTAATTGATTGATCTTGATGAATTTCTAAGTTTTTCCTCCTTTCCTCTTCTTTTCTCTTCCTCTTCTTTCTTTCTCTCCTTTTTCTTTCTATCTTTCTCTATTTCTCTCTATTTCTCTTTTCTATCTATTTTCTTTCTTTTCTATTTCTTTTCTCTCATTTTCCACTAAATCAATTTAATTCATTTTTCTCACACAATTCTAATTCCACAAAATTTCTAACTTATAATTAATTGAGAAAAGACTAAAATACCCTCCATTCTAATTTCCCCGAAAACTCTCGAAAACGGTAAAATAGCATTTAACACACCAATTCAACAAATAAAATAATTTATCACCCAATTAAATTAAAAGACTCAGGAATAATGGAATAATCAAAATCGCGGCGTTACAGAGGGAACACCTGCTGCAGTTGCCATTCACTATTGCTGCCAAAACAAACTTGCTCTACTATAACTAGAGCTCACTTGTGTTCAGTTTGAGTACACCAAAGCCATCTAACAGATGCTTTCCTCAAAATCTCTTCTTTCACCTCAGTTTTGCCTTCAAAAGCAAGTAATTCTGAGTTTTTGAGCTAGAGAGCAATTCCACTCAAACTAATCACACACACACCTCATATATATCATATGTAAGTTGTGCAAACCATCAAAAGTGACCTGTAATCACAACATCACAAAGTCACCTCTCAAAACCTCAAAATGGCACTTTTGTGCATTTTTCAAGCCATGTCTTGATTCAGTCACTTTCCAAACCAGATAAAACCTCAAACACACTCCAAATATCATCCTTGAACTGTCCCAAATGGTTTCATACATCTGGAACACCATTTGAGGGAGTTGCTATTTTGGTCACTTTTAACCCCTTTTGCAAGAAAGGGACAATTTGTGTTTTTGCAGGTACCAGCTGATTCCAATCATCATCAAAGTATCTAAGGGATCATTTGAGGTTGTTTAAAGCATAAAATCATATATGGAGCAAAGGGAGTTGGCAGATTGCTGAGAAAACTCCAAAATCTCAAAGAAGGGTAAGCATCTCAACTTGCAGTCACCAAAACATGTGTGCATTTGAAGTCCATTGATTATGCATCTCTCATACATGTCATATGTGTTGTGTTTGTGCCATTTAATCATGTAATTCATGCCTGTATTGAGCTATGGCACAGAAAATGCAATTATAGGTCCTTTTTGAAACCACTATCGGGTTTTGAGGAGGGAGTGTGATATGAAAAAACCACCACCACCATTGGATTCCTTGTGAAATTCTTGCCCAGATACATATAAATTTTGTCTCAATCCATTAAGAATTGAGAAAGTTATGACCTTCACGTTTTTGAGCCAAAACGTGCCTTGGGCAAGCCAAAACCATGTCATACCTTGTGTATTTGTTGTTTCATTTTAAACAATGGATGTATCACCACCCCAGTGGTAAGGCGCGCGCCTTGTATGCTTGAGGTCGTGGGTTCAAACCCCACCCATGCCATTTTGTGATTTTTCACATTTTTGCTATTTTTCCAATTATTTTCATGTTTTGTTAATTATTTGGAATATTAATAACTCACTCAATTTTAATTATTTTTTATTGGTTCTTTTTGCAAAAAATCACAAAAATATTGGAATATTTATTTCCACAAAAAATTTAGATTTATATTATTTATTTAATATAGTTAGTATTTTTGTGAATAAATGCCTTTTATTTGTTTTTAAACCCTTTTAAAAATAAATATGCATGTTGAAAAATCAAGACCAAATGAGTTTTAATATCTCTTGTGATTTATACCTCATTTTTCAAACCTAAAACCAAAATCACAAGTTGTTTATTCAAACTTATTTGGGATTTTGTATCAGTTTAATTAATTTTTCATTGAATAATTACTTTAAAATGATGAAATTAGGGTTTTGTTGACTTTCCCCTTCAACAAACATCGTCAAACACTTTTTGGGCCTCTATTAGAGTGTAAGACCCAACCCTTTGTAAATACAACCCTAAAATTTGGGCCTCACTTATTGTATAAGTCCCGTTGTATTTCAAAAAAAGCTCGACGCGATCATCATCCGTTGAAAAATCATCTGGGCCTCTCCTTGAGCTATAAGACCCATTCAAAACCTTTTTGGGCCTCTATTAGAGTGTAAGACCCAACCCCTTTTAACCAAAACCTTTTTGGGCCTCACTTATTGTATAAGTCCCTCTGCGTTAAAAGAAAACCTCAGCGCGATCGCCATTTTTAAACGAAAAGTCAACTGGGCCTACCCTCGTGTTATAAGCCCCACTCTTCTTCTTTAAAACTTTTTAGGCCTCTTGAGAGAGTGTAAGACCCATCCCTTTGTACAGAAAACCTTTCTTGGGCCACAGTCACTTGTATAAGACCCCCTGTACAAATTCAGCAGTGCAATCACTGGTAAGACCATCTGGGCCTCTCCTTGAGCTGTAAGCCCCAAACCTTTCTTTTTCAAAGCACTTTCTCCTTTGATTTTGAATATACTGTTGTTTTCAATCTTTCTTTGTTGAACAACTAACCAAACAGCATGGAAGCTCTACAACCGAGTAAGTGGTTATCGCTTTCATTTACTGCTTTCATTTCATATAAACTGTTTTGTGGGGCTGCTCACTGTAAGTCTCCTTTCATAAACTCATATCAACTGTGTAATAATAGTATAGATATTAGAGTTTCCCCGGCAACTACGTCTAGTACTAGGAAAAGCCGTTTCGTTTGTTCATAGAAATAGACAGCTAGATCCCCAATAGGATCACCAGATACAGTCTTCTATTCGGCTGTCCTCCTTAGGAATCGTCAAGAAACTCTACTCCCAAAGATGAAATGTATTCTCCGTGAATGGCATCTTTGAGTTTCTTCCAAATTCTCGAACTTTCCTGACTTGATCTATTCCTTGTGAATAGCTTGCCTTGAATTCTCGGGGTTTGGGGACCCACGGGCTTCTTAAAATCATCGGCCTCCTCTTGGGCATTGTACAAGGACCCACAGGCTTCCTAAAATCAACCCCGCCTCCTCTTGGGCTTAGTACAAGGACCCGTCGGCTTCTTAGAAGTATTGACAGCCTCCTCTTAGGCTTCGTATAATGATCTCTTCCTCCGGGAATGATAGCCTCCTCTTGGGCTTCGTACAAGGACCGGTCGGCTTCTTAGAAGTTTCCAGCCTCCTCTTGGGCTTCGTACAAATTGTCCCGACGACCTCCTAGAGGTATAGGAACAGAACTTAGTAATCTTCATAGATCCGTCCTTTCAAAGAGTCTACTACTGTTTCTCAAAACATGGTACAAAAAGATAAAACTCTAGACTTGGACAGTCTAATTTTCCTTGAGTCTCAAAGACATTCTCAAATGACCCTTTCGTTAGATAGGAAGAAAACCCGTAGACTCGGACAGTCTCAATACCCTTTGGATTTCCCCGTTTCCTTAAAGAACAGGGAACAACCCCGAATCCTCGAACCAAATCCTCGAGTACAATGTTGCTCATATAAGAACTGATTTTCTCTTTCAAAATCAGTATACTGGATCTGTCACTCAACTGAAACAGTTACACTAGCCTCCTCTTGGGCTTTGTACAATGATTCTCCCCAGCGGAATAAACCTTTTTGCCTCCATCTCGGGCTTTGTACGAGATACAAAAAAACAACGTTTAGCCTCTCTCTCGGGCTTTGTACGAGACACATAAAAGACTCCCTCGTTGAGTCAATCACCCTTTTCGCCTCCATCTTGGGCTTTATACGAGATACAAAAAGGTTCTTATTGAGCCAAACAAATTTCAGCCTCCATCTCGGGCTTCATACGAGATACCAAAAACACTCTCTTGTTGAGTATAAAAGATTCTCTTGTGGAGTCAAACCCTTCTAGCCTCTCTCTCGGGCTTTGTACGAGACACAAATTAGCCTCCTCTTAGGCTTTGTATAATGATTTTCCCTAGCGGAAATTAGCCTCCTCTTAGGCTTTGTATAAGAAAACCAATGGTTGATCCAATCAACCTTTTAGCATCAAACCTGTGCCTCGTTCACAGTACACAAACATCAACAACTCCTTCCCTTTCATCTAATCGCTGTAAGCGGCAAGCCTCTGGATCATCTACATCCATGCCACTGTCCTTCTTTTAGCATGAGGAATTCCTAAGGAAAGATGGCGTTGCTCTCTACACAGAGTTAAAGTCTTCTCCTTCAGGTTATAAACCCCTTCTTCAGAAATTATGGCATTGCTCGGATCCGCGTATCCCGGTTAGAGTAATTCTCATTCTCCCCTCTTTAGAGATGACAAATTCTATCTAAAGTCGAGACCTTTCAGCTTCATATCTTGGGCTTTGAACAAGATACAAACAACCTTTCGCTTCACGTCTTGGGCTTTGAACAAGACACCAAAACCCCATTTCCTCCCATAGACTAGGAGGAACTACGAACGCTCTGATTTCCCTGTTTCGGTAAACGGGAATACGTAGGCATAAGATCGAAAGAAAAGACCTTAGCGAGCACACTAAACAAAAACCCAACATCCCATACTTTCACACATCAATCAGAAAAGCAATCAGTCCTAACATCCTAAACATCTCATCGAACAAAATAACCTTGAGAAACCCCGAATATTTGAAGCATCTGTAACCGAACAGACCGCTGTTCAAACTCAGTATGCAAGCAGGGTTAGTTGGAGACATCTATTTCCCTTCCTTCATCAGCTTTAATAGGATAAAAAATGAATTGAGCTGTAGTAGTAAAACACCCAAAGAGCGGTTGTGCTTCGCAACCACGTCCAAAAATCGCTCGCTACACATGGCTTCTTCTTCTTCCTTGAACTTTTCCCTTCTTTCTCTTCCTTTCCTCTTCATCTCCTTTACTATCTTTTTCTCTTCTTTTCTTTTCTTAACAAATATATATATAAACCAATATTATATAATATAATCCAATAGAGTAAAATATCTCCAATTGATATTTTGTTATCACAACCAATTGATCAATTATTAGAGTTATCTTAAAATCCTCTCTTGAACTAATCAATATTGATCTGTCCCTTTAATTAAGTAATTGATCTCTTCAGAGTTCATTAGTTGCTCTATTGTTCCCAATTGATAATAATTAAAGTACTTAGAGAATTCCATTAATCCAAAGATAGAGTACATAAATACTCATCTGATCTCCAATTGAGCATTTAAATATTATGGGGTATTTCATAAATATACACAATTTCGCTAAATAACATTTAAGCTTCGGATGTAATATGCGTTGTGTATAACAAGAAAGTGGAATTCCATAATATTCAATATCTATAATATTCGTAATATTCAATATCCCATATAAAAAATAAGCAAAAGCAAGAAAGTGGTTCGCTAAAAATAGACTAGCCTAAAACTTATTTATGGAAAGAGTTGTGCTATTCCTATCCTTCCATTTTGATACACCGTATTCACACCGTATATGAAAACAATGTAAAACTTTGGTTGCATAGAAACCTGTGTAAAATAAACTAATAAAATAATAAAACAAACATACTTTTTGTATATTTATACGGTGTATGTGTCAAATTAGTGTAAACTTATCATTTCTGTTATAAAAATTATGGATCACTACTTTTTTGAAGTCACAGAGACAAGTCATTACTCTTTTGCCGTAGGTGCTTTGAGTTTCGACTTGTAGTAATGGAAGGCCTTCGATCTTTATCGGATAAAGGGAGCCTTCCTTCTAATAAAGAATTTCAATCCCATATGATGGAGGACAAGACTGGCTTTGAACTGTTATAACCATATATCCCATGTTTTTCAATTTGGTCAATGCAATGCCCAAATCCTTATCATCAGACAGCAATAAAAAGCAAGTCGGAGGACGGTGGTCCAATGCTTATATAACTAGCTTGCTAAGACTAATTTTATCGGCGGATTTAAGATCTATATCATCAATTTAATTTAAGTATAAGTATAAATGAGAAAAAAAACACATCTAAAAAATTTTAATTTAAACTAAAGTTTACCTTTAAAAATGAAATGTTGGTCAACTCGACACTCAAAAGAAACCCGACCATTTAAGTTAATATCCATCAATACAGAATGAATATTAAATTATATGTAATTTGCATCTACCTGATCGGGAATAGGGAACATATCCAGGTCCCAGAGGATATAATTAAATAGGTGCATTTTCATATTTAAATCCTTCATTGTCAGGAATCTTTGGGAGAGGGGTGGTTCAAGGTTTATGGGTATCGAGGTCGGCACCTCATGTACTAGTTTATTCCAATCTCATACATTCCGAGTGGCTACTGTCAACGGTTTAGAGATTTTTTCTGCTTCAGGTGGAATAAAAACTATCATGTAACTGTGCATTTGGAGAAAATGCAACATGTACGAGTAATCACCGTCCCCGCTAATCAACACATAAGTTGATGGGGACGAATTATCAAAATCTCATAAGACCATGTCCAACAATATAGCTCTATCATGTCTGATAAAGCTATATTATTGGACATGGTCTTATGGGCTTTTGATAATTCGCCCCCATCAACTTATGTGTTGATTAGCGGGGACGGTGATTACTCGTACATGTTTCATTATCTCCTAATGCACGGTTACATGATAGTTTTGATTCGACCTAAAGGAGAAAAAGTCTCTAAGTCTCTAAACCGTTGAAAGCAGCCACTCTGAATGTTTGGGAATGGAATAAACTAGTACATAAGGTGTCGGCCTCGATACCCAGAAACCTTGAACCACCCTCTCTCCCAAATATTCCTGACAATAAAGAATTTAAATATGGAAATACACTTATTTAAAAGGTCGGGTTTCTTTTGAGTGTTATGAGGATGGAACCTACTCTGTGGAACATTGGAGTTGACCAACATGTCATTTCTAAAGGTAAACTTTATTTTAAATTAAAATTTTTTGGATGTTTTTTTTTCTCTCTTTTATATTTATACTTAAATTAATGATATAGGTCTTAAATCCGCCGATAAAATTAGTTTTAACAAGCTGCTTATATGGGCATTGGACCACCCTCCTCCGGCCGACTTGCTTTTTATTGCTGTGAGATGATAAGGATTTGGGCATTGCATTGACCAAATTGAAAGACATGGGATATATGGTTATGACAGTTTAAAATCAGTCTCGTCCTTCATCACTGCTGTTAGGCCATTTAGCTCCCAAGATATGGGATTGGAATTCTTTATTAAAAGGAGTGCCCCTTTATCAGATAAAGATCGTATGTCACAAGATATACGAGGAAGACCTTCTAGTACTACAAGCTGAAACCTAAAGCACCCAAGGCAAAAGAGCAATGGATTGTCTCTGTGGCTTCCAAAAAAATAGTGATCCATAATTTTCATAACAGAATTGATAAGTTTACACTAATTTGAAACATACACCGTATAAATATACATAGAGTATGTTAGTTTTATTATTTTATTAATTTATTTTACATAGGTTTCTAGGCAACTAACATATTATGTTATTCCTACATAGAGTATATTAGTTTTATTCTTTTATTAATTTATTTTACATAGGTTTCTGTGCAACCAAAGTATTGTGATATTCCTACATTTCCATTTTGATACACCGTCCATAGCGTATATGAAAACAATGCAAAACTTTGGTTGCACAGAAACCTATGTAAAATAAATTAATAAAATAATAAAACTAACATACTCTATGTATATTTATACGGTGTATCTGTCAAATTAGTGTAAACTTATCATTTCTGTTTTTGAAATTATGGATCTCTACTTTTTTGGAAGCCATTCTTCGTATATCTTGTGACATGACATACGATCTTTATCGGATAAAGGGGCACTATTTCTAATAAAAAATTCCAATCTCATATCTTGGCAGCTAAATGACCTAACAGGAGTGATGGAGGATGAGACTGACTTTGAACTATCATAACCATATATCTCATGTCTTTCAATTTGGTCAATGCAAAGCCTAAATCCTTATCATCAAGCATCACTAAAAAGCATGTCGGTCGGAGGACGGTGGTCCAATGCCCATATAAGCAGTTTGCTAAATCAAATTTTATCGGCGGAGTTAAGGCCTATATCATCATTTTAATATAAGTATAAGTATAAATGAGAGAAAAAATACACATCTAAAATTTTTTAATTTAAATTAAAGTTTATGTCGGTCAACTCAAGTGTTCCACAGAGTATCCAGATAAAATGAAGTTCCATCCTCATAACACTCAGAAGAAACCCGACCTTTTAAGTTAATATCCATCAATGAAGAATGAATATTAAATGATATGTAATTTGCATCTACCTGATCGGGAATAGGGACCATATCCAGGTCCCGTGTTCAAGGTTTCTGGGTATCGAGACCGGCACCCCATGTACTAGTTGTGGCTGTTGTCAACGGTAATCATCTTCCCCGCTAATCAACATATAAGTTGGGGCCGAATTATAAAAAGCCCATAAGACCATGTCTAATAATATGTTGGATAAATATAAGCAAGTGTGAGTAAGTGGAGAAATAGTCCCCCATTGGATAGGAATATGGTGACTTGAGCATTTATAAGTGGGAGAACTCACTCACCTAAAACCTTAAGGTTTTAGGTGGTCAAGTGGTGTGTCTCTCACACAAATGTGTCTAGTACTACACTATGTATCAATGTTCCCTAATGTGAAACTCCTCTAACATGGTATCTAGAGCCCTGGTTGGAATCGACGCCTAGGAAGTGGTGTATCGAAATGCCCTTGAAAGGCCCTTGAAAAAGGTGTCAACAGCGGTACATGTATATAAAAAATGGGATATTGTGGACTCACACTTGAGGGGGATTGTTGGAATAATATAAGCAAGTGTGAGTAAGTGGGAGAAATATTCCCACATTAGATAGGAATACAATATATCAAAAAAAAATACTTATGCTTATTTGAAAGTAGTTCTTGACGAGTGATGCGACTATGGTTGGGTTGATCGTGGCCATACACATACATATTTATCCCACGATGTACAATATAAGTATTAAATACTTATATGGAAGTTTTCAATGTCCCACCTCACGACAGTAACACTAAAAAAATAAAACTGTAAAAAAAATGTTAACAGTTAGCTTGATCTTCCAGCCAATGACAGATTTCAAACATCTTGTACAAATAAAATTTTGAAATTAACCTTTTGGATTCTTGTGAAACTCGATCTTTAAAACCCACAGAACGATAGCTTCTTCAAATTAAAAAGAAGTTGTTGTTGTGTTGAAGGAGAGTAAGGGTTTGGTGAGAGAAAGAATTAGAGAAAAACGGCGCAAGGGAGAGTGGAGAATGATTGAATGACAATTAGGGTGTATCTGTTTTTGTGATTTGCATAACTGGACTGGTCGGTTAACAGATTTTATGAAGTTTAGAGAGAAAGTAGATTGAAAACAAAGAGAAAATCGTATTATACCGCAAACACATCGAGTAATTTGGACCGGTCAATTTTTTTCCTCTTCGGTTTCGCACACCGGTTTTTCAATTTCTATGAGTCTTTATTATTATTAGGCTAAATTACAGTTTTGGTCCCCCTATTTTGGCAAACTCACGAAATTAGTCCCCTTATTTATTTTTTAAACAGTTTTGGTCCCCCATCCTTATTTTTCGTCCAAAAAACGTTGTTGTGTTCTTTTTTAAGATATGCGACATACTTTTATTGACTTGGTATAAGAAAGATTAATTATTCATTGAATTTTCGATGGCATTTTCTTCCTTGAATCATATTCTCCAATCGTCTTCTTCATCTTCTTTCTCACTTAACTTGTCCATTCGTCTTTTTCGTTCTCCAGAAAATGCTCTCCATGTTCTCTCTCGTTTAGAAAGTATGTCACGTATACAAAAAATGACACATCAACATTTTTTTTGATGAAAAATGGATATAGGGGACCAAAACTGTTTAAAAAATAAATAGGGGGACTGATTTCGTGATTTGGGCATAATCGAGGGACCCAAAACTTTAATTTTATTATTATTATTATTATTATTATTATTATTATTATTATTATTATTATTATTATTATTATTAATAATATAATTATTATTATTATTATTAGTATTATTATTATTATTATTATTATTATTATATTTATTATTATTATTAATATTATTAATATTATTAGTATTATTATTATTATTATTATTATTATTTTTATTTTATTTATTATTATTATTATTATTATTATTATTATTATTATTGTTTCAACTTCTAAAATAAATGGCAGACGCAGATAACAATCTGTTTCCAGGGTTACACAAACGTGAAATAATTTAATTTGTCATATACACATGTAAAGCAGGATTACCTTGAAGGGGTATCTCTTTTTACTTGTTTTCTTCCATACAACAATTACATCTTGCTGTGATAACATTTCCCAGCAGAGATTTTCTGTAAAGTCGTGCACAAACTTCCACCTTTTCTGATTCTCCTTGTTACGAGCATTGGTAAGTGGTGATGTCCAGACAAAGTATCCACCCGGTCTCAAAAGTCTATCCGCTTCAATCAAGAGATTGCCATCTATACAACACAATATGGACGTCAATAAGAGCACCATATTTTACATACAACAAATTTATAGCTCTGAAGCCGAATAAAAAATTAAAAATCCTAAATTAAAATACCTTTCTGGTCCCAATCAATGACATATCTTGCACAATGTAACATGTCAAAGGACAGAGATAGATATGGCAATTGTTTTGAAGTGAAAGAAGCAATCATAGAAGGGAGACCTCGCTCGAGAGTAAGCTGAACTTGACTACCAGAAGGCTCATAACTGCAATTGGGGTCTGCATAAGCCGCATTTGACTTAGTTTCTTTGCAACACCAAGAATTGTGACGCAGTCGCAACCATGACCACTATTTGAGTCGACAGAGAATCTCCTCTATATATGCTGAGTTCTTCGTCCAGCAAGTACCAAATAAGCGAAGTGTAAATATAATGGATCATAAGACAATTTCGAAAAATTGAAACCAATAGACACTCAATTTACCAATTTCAATAAAGAGCATATATACACTTACCCCAGCTTGTCAGAAGGAAGATTCATTTCTAAGTCCAATCATTTCAGCAATCTGATGTGAGTAGTCTTCAACTCCATCAAACATATGAGAGGCTGAACGAAAGGAAATTTATTCTTCATCCAACATCACCATCCTGTAATTGAATGAAGAAAAAATATTAAAACTTAACCGACAAAAAGTGTAATAGATAGCAAACATGCTTTTAAATTTGGTTTATCTGCAATGGTATCGCAAGCGCAATTTTAACTATATCATCCACCGATATAAAGGTTTGCAGTTTAACCGCAGCTGCAGAGCTACAAGAGAGTGAAAGAGACATGTCAGTTACCTTTTGGTCAAGCTTCCAGAAGAAAGAACTTCTTGGGCAGTGATTTTTACACTAGCAACCCAAATAACATCTTTTCCAATAGGCCATCTAAAAGGAACTTTGTAATTAACTGGTGGCAGAACCAAACAATTTTGCCCTTGCTCATATTCACATTTCCTTTCAAACTCATTTCCATCAGAAACATTAAAACAAGGAACAAAATTTTCCAACTCAGAAGAACAAGTTTCGAATTCTTTCCACCTTGAAGCACCCCTGGAAAACTCACCAATATCCATCAAATCAGAAACAAGTTTCTCTTGGAGTCTCCTATAACCATGGTAAACGCGACCTCTTGACGAAGATGACAAATTCAAAGTCCACCAGAAAGATCCAACAAGAGCAAGAACAGCTATAAAAACTAAACTAAACTTCAATGAAAGCAACAGCAACTTAAAACGGCTTCTTGGGGTGCCAACAATGAATGGATCAGATGCAAAACCATTCTCTTTATCTGAAAAAACCAACCTCAGAGGAGACTTCAATCTTAAAGGAGTGTGATTTGAAGAACCCCTTTTATCAAAATCATGGTTTTAAATTGCGGTCCGCAACCGCAATTGCACCCGCAATATTGCGGATGCGGTTGCCTCCGCAACCGCATCAGACCGCAATTGCGGTGTGATTTGAAAACATCGCTTCCGGCTATGTTTGGAACCACATTAGATAACTTCAATCATGTTTCTTCAAGTATTTTCATCTAAAATTAAAATATTAGAATCCTAAAACTCAATTTACTTATTATGTAATGAAAAAACTTAACATTAAGTGTTTTTCAACTTTGTATTTCAAACATCTCCTTATAAAAATTCACACCGCAACGGCCGCAATACGCATCGCAACACCCGCAATGACCGCAATCGCAACACCCGCAACCGCAAACCGCATCCGCAGCCGCAACCGCAATTTAAAACCATTATCAAAATCATGGTTTTAAATTGCGGTTGCGGCTGCGGATGCGGTTGCGGTTGCGGGGTGTTGCGATTGCGGTCATTGCGGGTGTTGCGATGCGTATTACGGCCGTTGCGGTGTGAATTTTTATAAGGAGATGTTTGAAATACAAAGTTGAAAAACACTTAATGTTAAGTTTTTTCATTACATAATAAGTTAAATTGAGTTTTAGGATTCTAATATTTTAATTTTAGATGAAAATACTTGAAGAAACATGATTGAAGTTATCTAATGTGGTTCCAAACATAGCCGGAAGCGATGTTTTCAAATCACACCGCAATTGCGGTCTGATGCGGTTGCGGAGGCAACCGCATCCGCAATATTGCGGGTGCAATTGCGGTTGCGGACCGCAATTTAAAACCACGATCAAAATCATCTTTTTCTGTTTGGTCTTTGGATTGTGAGTCCCATGATGAATCATTGATGTTGTCCGGTACACGAATTCCAGACACACCTCTATGTAGAGGCCTGGACATTCTCTATCTCTCTGAATACCACAAAATAGGAAACTTCAATTCAACTATTAAATCTTCAAATATTAATGTTCTTGACACTGAAAATGAAGAGTAAGAAACCAATAGACAGGTGTTGTTTCTGTCAATTCAACAAGTTATAAGTTTTTCACAAGAACCCATTTTAAAGAATCCAGCTCCAGTTAAGAAACCACAAGTAAACAAAACCAAAATTAAAAGAAAAATGAAATTTAAATAAGAGAAAGAATAGAGAAGAAGAAAAAACAAAACTTTTTCCTGTAAAAGGAATAAAAAACAGAGGAATAAAGACAAGAAAAAGGAGTAATTAATTCACCGCATCTGATATAAATCACAGACCCAGTAATGAAATGGATATATATAATATCAGTAACAATTAAAACCAAAACTAAAAAAATTGAAAATTTTGAAGTATATGGGTTGGTGAGTAGCATTAACGGATTACACAACAGTGAATTTCCACTAGCATGTCAAAAACCATTATTCAAATCAGTAGTTACTTAAAACCAACTATTGAAAAACTGAATTGGTGTGATTATATATCAAAGAAAAAGGGAAACAATAGTATATTACCTAGTTGTTTGTTTGATGATAAACAATACAGTCAGTAACTTGCAAGGCAAAACACAATAGATTAATGGTTTGGTTGTGTTTTGTGTAATGTGAGAGTGTGTGTGGTTGTTGTTCTATATTTCTCTTTGAGTCATTTCGTGGAATGATTAAAGCGCATTGGAAATGAAAGAGAGAAAAAGAGACAAAGAAGGCTTTTTTACCGTCTACCCCAATGTTGAAATTTATATTCCAAAATACTTCATTCTGAAAAATATTTACCAAAATATCATAATGTCAATATGTGCTCGTCAATTGGGATGGCGAGCAGATGAAGGAATTTCGTTCATGAAGGTGTTCGTCAATTAAAATGGCGAGCACTTGAGTATTTTAATATTTTTTTTGTTTTTCAGATTTTTATAAAATATAAAAATACTCAGATGTTTGCCATCCCAGTCGACGAGCACCTTCATGCACAAAATTATTTCATCTACTCGTCATCTCAGATAACGAGCACGTACTGACATTAAGGTATTTTGGTAAAAAAAATTAGAATGAAATATTTTGGTATATAATTTTAAACATTGGGATAGAACAGTAAAAAAGTCGACAAAGAATGAGTTAACTACAAGCAAGAGAAAGAAGTAAGAGATGAGTTAGCCAACTATATTCTAATATTTACATAAGATTTCAGTACAATTTAATAGTATTTTGAAATTTCCAAATTTTTACAGTAGTCCCAAGTTTTTGTTTTCTCTTTCTTTTCTCTTTCTTTTTTGACTCGAATACTGTTTCTTAAACATTTTTAGCTGCATCTTTTTTCAAATTTTCTATTTTATTTTTCACAATAGAAAAAATTAATAAAATAAATATAAGATTAATCGAGAGCAATATAAAATTGACTCAAACGTCAAGAGATTGTAGATTCAACTTTTATTGAAGATACACAAAATTTTTGTTAGGTGATTTGTAAACATAACTGTAATTAGGCAGTCATAATTGCAAGAGGGGTCACATTGTCCTCGTTCATTAAATATTGTTTGATAGCATATGGATATGTTTGTGGCGGTTTGGTAGAAATTCACTTTCTACTTGCTTTGTGAATATTTACCCAATTCATTGCTGCTTCGGGTGAAAATCCATTAAACTAAGAGCAAATGTTTGCGAAATGAGTAAACAGTAAACAACAAGCAAGTGTTTTAAATATTGAAGCACCAATCTTGTGCTCAAACCTCAAGTTGGAGCTTCTAATAATTTAGTTACTTAATATGTGAGATGTCTTGTAATTGTAAATATGTTCAAAAATTTAAAATATTTCTCATATTAATTATTTTAATTTATGGATTTTTTTAATAATTAATTTAATTTTCAAATGTGTATTTTTATTCGTCTATTATATATTAGAATGTCAAATAAAATGTTGCAACAATGTGTTCAACATGTAAATGTTAGAATATAGTTGGCTAATAGATATGTAACTGAATGCTAATCCACAACACAAAGGTGGGGGGGTCTGTTAGGGTTAATCCAGGGGAGGCATATGTATATAGAGATGGTAATGGTGGAGGTTTTAAATCGTATGCAGAGATTGTGGCCAATAAGGAAGGAAAGAAACAGGGCTTTGAAGAGGTCAGGCAGGTCCGTTTCGAGTCGAAGCCGGAAGTCAAAGAGAGGTTGAAGAAGGCGTATGTAGGAAAAGTTCTTATACCAGGTGCGACTTATAACTTGCAATCTTATTTCGAAATAGAGGGTATATTCTCAATAAAAGTTACTCCGATGGGAGGATCACTTTGTTTGTTGGAGGAACAGGAGGAAGGGTTTGTTCAGGAGCTGTTAAGGGAGGGTGAACAATGGTGGAAAAAGTGGTTTTCTACTATCAAACCTTGGGAGAAGAAGGACGTTGACGATGACAGAGTTATGTGTGTGAGGGTATACGGAGTGCCCGTTCATGTTTGGAATTCGGATTTTTTTGAAACAATAGGTAACTCTATTGGAACCTTTGTGAGCTCACTCAGAATATGCACGTATATGTTGATGGTCACAAGTTTTCTTTGGTTTTGAGGGAGGATACTTTTGGGCCGGTTTGTGTCCTAAAGGACCATCCTGGATTCAATACTGCTTTTTCCAAGTCGGTACAGTCAGAAGAAAGTAAGAGTGTATGGTCGGATAGTATTAAAAGTACTAGAATATTTGGAAGTGAGGAATTTTTTGAAGATTTCAATGAAAGGGATTTAGCAGAAACTGACAGTGGGGATGTTCTTTTGGGAAATTCTGCTGTAGATATTGTGGATAAAGTGCAGGCTGGACCTATTACTGAGTTGGAGTCTCAAGTAGCGCATGTCGGTTTACATGAAGGTATTTCCAACAGCTTGGCTCAGAGGTTAGATAATGTGTCTTGCAGTGATCATATTTTTAGCCCGCCTGAGTCTTTTGTTGCATGTTCTGGGGAGGCTTTGTTTGGTGCACCTGTTAGTGAGGTTCCGGCAAGGCGTAGAGGTAAATCACATCCTAAGAGAATTAAGTACCGTCTCTGTACTGATCCGGGAATGTCGTGTTTTAAGAGGTTGAAGAGGAGGCAGAAGCCGAATAGAAAGAAGGTTTTCTCTTCTGGTGTTGGGGTCTTGCAGGGTGTCTGTAGTGCTACGGAGCTACCTCAGTTAGAGGGAAACTGTGTCACTAATTCGAATGGCAAAGGAGATGATTCGGTATTATACGGGGATCAATTGGAAGAATCGGTTATTGTGAGGAACAACATCAGAATGTGGGAAAATCTCGATGGTAATGATGGGGTCAAGATATGGAAAAACTATGGCTAAGTTGGGAGTGACTAATGTTGATACGAATTTAAGTCACGGGGACAGTATTATTGGAAAGGAGAAAGCAGACAAGGTGAGATTGTTGACAAGGAAGGAACATTCTAGTGGTTATCAATGATCATAGGATCTTGGAACATTAGAGGGGGTTGCAGTAAGTTGAAAAGGAGGAGGATTAGTCAAGTGATTAAGAGAGGGCAAGCTGATCTGTTTCTAATCCAGGAAACGAAAATGTCAGTGATGAAGGATAATACTATTAAGGAGTTCTGGAGTAATGAAGAAGTCGGGTTCTCTTTTTCGGATTCTTGCGGTTCTTCTGGAGGACTAATTATTTTGTGGAAAGAAGGAAAGTTTGACGTGGTCAGCAGTTTCAAAGGGCGGCGGTTTCTTGGGGGTGAAGGTTGAGTGGAGGAATCACATTTATTATATTTGTAATGTCTACTCTTCTAGCGAGTTGGCGAAGAAGAGATCATTGTGGGAAAGTCTCCTTGTCCTAAAAGATAGTAGTAGTGATGGTGAGTGGATAATTTGTGGGGACTGTAACGCGGTTAAAAGTTCTATAGAAA
This sequence comes from Lathyrus tuberosus, assembly GCA_022829125.1. Classification (NCBI taxonomy): domain Eukaryota; kingdom Viridiplantae; phylum Streptophyta; class Magnoliopsida; order Fabales; family Fabaceae; genus Lathyrus; species Lathyrus tuberosus. Next base: position 353,047 of record JALAZF010000953.1, on the reverse strand, counting down.
GAAAGGGGAGGGCAGTGGGGTATAGGAGGACCGAGACGGAGGAATTTGGTACTTTTATTGACAGGAGTAATTTGTTGGATGTCCCTTGTAAAGGGAAGATTTATAGTTGGTTTAGTGGAGATGGTAAGTCCATGAGTCGGATTGACCGTTTTTTAGTCTCTGATTCTATAGTGGAGAGATAGGGGGTGGTTGGTCAGTTTATTGGTCAGAGGGATATTTCGGATCATTGCCCAATTTGGTTGGTGCTGGATGGGGCGGATTGGGGCCCGAAGCCGTTTAGAGTTAACAATGAGTGGTTTTCGGATAAGAATTTCATTCCTTTCGTAAAGGAGGAGTGGAGAAGAATGGTGGTGGTAGGAAGAAGTGATTTTGTTTTAAAGGAAAAGTTGAGGAAGCTTAAAGACCGTCTTAGATGGTGGAATACAGAGGTGTTCGGAAGGTTTGAGTTGGAGGTGGAATCTAGCTTGAGGGATTTGAATGGAGCGGAAGATCTCTTATCTAACGTTGAGGGTAGCGCTTTTGAAGACATACTCCTTAAAAGGAAGGAAGCATCGAATCGATTTTGGCTTAATCTTATAATAAAGGAAAACATGTTAATTCAAAAGGCGAGGTTGAAGTGAAATAATGACGGTGATAACAATAGTAGATTCTTCCATAGAGTCATGAAAGGGAGAAGGAGGCGAAATCACATTGGTTCGGTGAATACGGAGAGTGGTAGGGCGGATTCGGTGAGGAAAGTTAAGAAGGAAGTCTTGGATCATTTTTCTCGCAAATTTATTGAAGAAGATGGGGACAGACCTCTCCTTGACGGTATTAACTTCAATAGCCTTAACAACAATGATATGGCGTCTCTTGAAGTTCCTTTCTCGGAGGAGGAGATAAGGGAGGCGGTGTGGGGGTGCGATGGTTCTAAGAGCCCGGGTCCCGACGGATACACTCTATTGTTTTTCCGGAAGTGTTGGCATATTTTTAAAGAGGATTTTGTTAATTTCTTCAATGGATTTTATTCGGGTACGGTTTTATCAAAAGTTATCACTTCTTCTTTCTTGACCCTAGTGCCGAAGGTTTCTAATCCGGTGGAGTTTGATGAGTATAGACCCATTTGCCTTGTGGGTAGTCTATATAAAGTGCTGTCTAAACTATTAGCGGGTAGTTTGAAGACGGTTTTGCATTCAATTATATCATCTTGTCAAAGTGCCTTCGTTCCCGGGCGACAACTTTTGGATGGTGTTCTTGTTGCGAACGAGTTGGTGGACTTCTGTAAGAAGGAAGGGAAGAGGTGTACTCTTTTCAAGGTGGATTTTGAAAAAGCTTACGACAAAGTGAGTTGGATTTTTCTTAGTTATATGTTGAGGAAGATGGGGTTTGGGGATTTATGGATGAGATGGATGAAGTTGTTGGTTTTCAATAGCAATATGTCGGTATTAGTTAATGGTAGTCCGACTAAGGAGTTTAAGGTGGAGAGAGAGATAAGGCAAGGAGACCCACTATCTCCGTTTCTTTTGTGATTGTTGCGGAGGCTCTATCGGGTTTCGTAAAAAAAGCGGTGGAAATTGGGGAATATGAAGGAGTTTGGGTTAATAGGGTTTGCTCGGTCGACATCCTTCAATTTGCGGATGACACTTTACTAATCGGAGGGAGTTCATGGAAACAGATGTGGGCCATAAAGGCGGTTCTTAGGAGCTTCGAGTTGGTCTCGGGTTTGGGCATAAACTATCACAAGAGTAAGTTAATCGGGATTAATTCGAATTCTCACTTTTTGGAGGCGGCGGCTTCTTTTCTCTCTTGTAGGAGAGAAGAAAGTAGTTTCACTTTTCATGGCATACCTATAGGGTATAATCCGAGGAGACTTTCTTTGTGGAGAGGTTTGGTTGATAGGATCAAGAAGCGTCTTTCTAATTGGAAGGGTCGTTTGCTTAGTGTAGGGGGCAGAATCACTCTCCTAAAATCGGTTTTATGTTCATTATCAATCTTTATGTTATCTTTTTATAGGATACTGATCAAGATTTCTAAAGAAATAACCTCTTTGCAAAGTGGTTTTTTATGGGGGAGTACGGAAGACCGGAGGCGGATTCATTGGATAGGATGGAAAGATGTGTGTTTGCCGATGGAGAAAGGTGGCTTAGGTGTGCGTTGTATCGAGGATTTTAATGCAGCGCTACTTCTTAAATGGAGGTGGAGAATTTTGCAAGGTTCAGAATCATTATGGTATAGAATCTTAAGAGCCCGTTACGATGAAATTTGTTTGAGTATGATTTCAGCAGATCCTGATCTTCGGCAATGCTCCACTAATTCAGTGTGGTGGAAAGATATCAGGAATATTGATAAAAAATTCGTTAAAGACTTTTTCGCGGAGAATTGTATGGTGGAATTGGGGAATGGGTACATCACATCTTTTTGGCATTCTAAGTGGATGGGCAATCTTAGTTTGAAGGATCAATTCCCGGATTTATTTTCTGTTTCTAAACTACAATATGCAATGGTAGCCGGTATGGGAGGTTGGACGGAAGGGGGCTGGAGTTGGGGCGATTTTGGTATCGATAACAATGTAGACTCTGTTTTATAAGATAGCAGACTGGCTTTAAGGAATTTTATTTCTTCAGCAGGGCCTGTTTCTAATAGGCGGGACAAGCTTTCTTGGCTTCCCGACCCCGTTACAGGATTTACCGTCAAATCTTGCGCGGCGATGCTGGCTGGTAGTAGGCTCCCTGCAGTGGATTCCCACTCGGATAGCTCGGACGGATTTACTGGTCTTCACGGTACAACACCTGTTCCTGTTTCGGTAGATGTTACCCAAGCTGCTGATGAGTTTAGGAACAATATTGCTGCTGGTGATATTAACAACACTGTGACAGCCTTTGCTCCTGTGGGAAGCAACCCCGAAACTGAGTATTCTCTCAACATTGCAGCTGCTGTGGTTGATAACACAGTTCCTGCTTTTTCTGCTTTTCCTTCTGTAGGTACAGATCCCTTTGCGGGTAGAAGCTGGGAGAGGTCCTGGGGTGGTGTTACGGCGAATGGTGGAGGCCGGGTCAGCAGTAGTGGGGGTGGGGGTCATGGATCAGAAGGCGAGTGGAGGAGGTTTTGGAAGACGGAAGCTCCTTCGCGGATAAAAGCGTTTGGGTGGCGCCTTTTTTGGGAAAGACTCCCTACTAAGGATAATCTAATGTATAGAGGTATCAAATTTAATGAAGCTGAATCTCTCTGTGTGTTTTGTTTGAATTATGTAGAAAAGGTGGAGCATGTGTTCTTTAGTTGTTGTGTGGTGAGGTTAATTTGGAGGGATATAAGGGAGTGGATTGGTTTTGTAGATAATATTCATGACAATTCGGAGTGCTGTAAAGAAAGTTTCGCGAGTTGGTTCCTTTTTTGCAAATCTCAGGGAGTGAAAAATGGGAAAGCAGGAGTGGTTTGGTTGGCAATATGTTGGAATATTTGGATAGCTAGGAATGGATCCATTTTTGAGAACAATTCTTGGAACGTTTTCGACATCGTTTGGAATGTTAAGATTACGGCTTGGAAGTGGTCTTTATTAGGCGAAATTGCTAATCCCAATTGTAATTTTTATGATTTCTGTAAAAATCCATTGTTTTTTCTATCATAGAAGCAATTGGTTAGCAATCTCTTTTTGTTCGAGCTATTTTAGCTCGATTCTTTTGTAATCAGGTTCGAGAACCCTTAGTTCTCGCTTTATTGGATAACTTGCTTACAAAAAAAAATTATGAGTGTGACTCTTTACTGTACTAATAAGAAACCTGTGCGTCCGCCCAAGTAAATGAATTTGTTATAAAAAGCTATTAGAAATAAATTGTAGTTAGTTGAGTTAATACCATTTTACCCTCCTGCCATATAGGCGACTTTCGGTTTACCCCTCTATAAATTTTTTTTTTTTGCAAATGCCCCCTTGCCATTCTAAGATTCCATCAATATACACCTTTGAGAGATCTAGCACATGCCAAGAGCATGTGTCAAGCTGAGTGACATTTTTTTAAATGACATCTATGATTATTTTTTGCCACATCAGATATTTTATATAATATGTTCATCTTCTCCAAATCGTGTCTGCAACAGAAGTTCATATTCTCCACTTCTCCAAATCCAGTCTCAAAATTAGGGCATATTCTCCATCTTCTCCAAATTAGGGCATATTTTCCATCTTCTCCAAATGGATGGTAGCAGAAGTTCCTCCATTGTCAATTCAATCGGTAGGGAAATACCCAGACGTGGTTGCAACATTCCAATGAAGATGTTCATGTCAAATACCCAAGAAAACCCTATGAGGAAGTTTTGGAGATGCAAAAATCGTGGAAAGGTAAATTGTATTTGTTGGTTCTAATTAGAGTATAGTAACATGTATGATTCATCTTAAAATTTATAAATGTAGAGTGTGGTAGCATGCGATTTGTTCGTTTGGGACGATGAAGTGGATGACCTCCTCATGAGCAGTCGAAACACAAAAGTTTTCAGAGGTGAAGAGATGGAGTGTAACAACTATGAATTCACAATTGGGCATCTTAAAGGTTTTGCTAAAGAATGTGGGATGGAGTTTGGAATCGAGTTTGCCAAAGAATATGGGAAGGAGGCATGTCCAAAGAAGATTGAAAAGTTGAAAAAGATGTTGAAAATTGAAAAGGAAAAAAATGGTGGTTGATGCTGACCCTGATAGTGTCATGGATGTTGTTTTCTGTTGTCTACAAAATGTGTTTAATGTAATGTTTTGTGTTTAATGTAATGTTTATTTTGTAATGTTTTGTGTTTAATGTAATGTTTATTTTGTAATGTTTTGTGTTTAATGTATACAAAATGTTTAATGTAATGTTTATTGTAATGTTTTAATGTAATGAATTACATATAAAGCTTGGTTAATTTTTGTTTAATTTGTTGTTTACAAAGTTTGGTTAAAAGCACTCTAAATGCATATGTCATAAGCGGGATCTAAACATAATTGTGATTCACATAAGCCATTCTAAGTGCATATGTCATAAGTCATTCACATAACTGTAATTCAACATTACCAAAAGCACTTGAAGTGCAACTGTCATAAGCAAACTATAATTAAAAGCACTCTAAGTGCATCTGTCATAAGTCATTCAACATAACAAAAACAACATAATGAAAAGCACTTGAAGTGCAACTGTCATTACAATACACAAAAAACAGAAAACTAATCAAGATTTCATTAATCCCTTAAAATGTCACTCCAAGACTTCATTGCCCTGACACATGTCCATAGCTTAGGGTCTGGGCCAACTTCAGCATGCTCTTGAGTTAATGTACCCTCTTCATCCTCTTGAATGACAAGTGGTTCAGCAATATTTGTTCTAGGTCCCTTATGTGTCTTGGTTTTCAACACCCTCAACCTGTCACTTGATCTTTTATGTCAAACAAGTTTCACTTTATTCTTGCCCTTGAGCTTGTTCATCTCTTTTGGGATTGTAGTAGTGTCATCAACTTGTGCTTCAACAACTGGTATATCTCCTTGGTCATCAACTTGTGCTTCAGCAACTGGTACATCAACTTGTGCTTCATTAACTTGTGCTTCATTAACTGGTACATATCCTTCATCAACTTGTGCTTCATCAACTTGTGCTTCATCAACTGGTACATCTCTAGACTTTTTCCTAGAAGCTTTCCTCTACATTTTAAAATGGAATCCAAATAAACAACAGGATGTTAATATGAACATTTCGAAAACTATTGCAATAGGAATGAGTTAATGTACCTTTCTTTTCAAAGCATTCAGATTCTTAACTGTAGCCTTACACTTTCTTGAGTTATAACCAATTTTGTCACACTTAGTGCATCTATAGGTAACTCCAACTCTCCTAATTCTTGAAGCTCCCTCACGTAGTTCACTGAATCTTAGATTCTTGGGCCTGCCAGGTCATTTCTTGTATAAATGAGGAAGTAACTGTTCTGCTTCAACTGATGGCCACGTATCCATCCCATTTATTGGGCTAATTGCAACACTATATGCCAGTCCATATTTCTCTCTAAAGTAGCAATCATCCACATAATCCTTAGGTTTAAGTTTCTTATAAGCCAATGTTGCACAAGCATGCCTACATGGAATCCCTAATAAATCCCAAAATCCACAAGAACATGTTATTTTCCCACATCAATAACAAATTGTTGAGAATTGTATGCATGTTTGACCTCCCATTGGTCATTCATACACCAAGATGGATTCCATTGCCCACTCATAAATACCTCCTTATCTAGTATCTTCCTAGGAATAAGCATAATCATATGTTCCCACCTTTCAACCTTAGTTACAGAAAATGAAATTTTGTTCATGAGATAGTTTCTAATCCATTTGCACTATTTTAAAATTGGTTTATCCCTAGCACCTAGTATTGTTGCATTAAATGATTCTGAAATGTTATTCATTAACACATCACATTTAGGGTATATGTTAAAAGTATGCTTACACCATGTTTTAGTAGGGACCTTCATCAACCACTCACAAGCATTTGGATCCACTTTCTTTAGCTCAGCCATCTCCCAAGCTTGATAATAGGTTGTCTTAGCTGCTCCCATCATTAGGTCTCTATTCAAAGTGCCTCCACCAAATTTATTCTTGAAATTTGTATACAAATGTCTAAGGCACAATCTATGTTCAATTCTTTCAAACATGTCTTCAAAAACACTTACCAAACCTTGTAAATATTAACAACTCAGAAATCAGATTATAAGGTAAATTTTTTTCATAAGTAGTGATAAAGAAAAACTTGCAAATACCTTTTGTTGGTCTGAGATGAAGACATATCTTCTGCCTTGACCAATGTCTTCCATCAACGGTTGTAAGAACCACCTCCAGCTATCTTTGGTTTCAGTCTCAACCACTCCAAATGCCAATGGAAAGTACTGGTCATTTGAATCCCTTCCTACTACTATCAACAACTGACCACCAAAATTAGTCTTCAAATGGCATCCATCCACACCAATAAATGGTCTACACCCCTGAATGAAACCCCATTTGCAGCCATCTAAACAGAAGTAGAAAGACCTAAAGCTTGGTTGAATCGATGGACTAGGTATTTCTACATTAATCTTCAATGTATTCCCTGCACATGCTCTTCTTAATTCAGCTGCATACCTCCAAACCATTGTATATTTTCTAACAACATCTCCTTCAACAATATGTTTTGCAATCTCCTTTTCTTTCCATGCCCTACTTGGTGTAATCCCTATTGAGTAAGTCTTCCTCATGTCTTGAATGATGTCATCAATTCTCACTTTCTCACTTGTCTGAATCTTCTTTACCACAACCTTTCCTACCCACTTGGACTTGGCACATCTATTATTTAAAACCCTAGCACAACTGTGGGTCCCCCACCTATGTTTTAATTTGATAAGTCCTGTTGGAACCCACTTTAGAACATAGACCCAAAAACCCACATTTACACTTACATTTTACCTTTACCCTATCTCTTTCATTCTTCACAAAAGTAATTTCCCTTCCATTCAAAACTAACCTCTCAGTTATTGCATCTTTAAAATCAGCCAAGGAATTAAATTCCATTCCCAGCTTAAACTCATATTCCTTCCCAAGCTGCTCCTTCATAAACTTCTCATACCTTGTCATTTTTTCATCACCAGATGCATCTGGATCAGAGCTACCCAACTTATCACTTACATATTGGTCTTCATCCATCTCTACAGGTTCCTTTTTCTTTTGTGTCATCTTCTTCTATTTCTTTGGTGTCATCTTCTGCTTTTTCTTTGGTGTCATCTTCTTCATGGGTGATTTACTGGCACTCCTCTTATAACTATAGGACTTCCCATCAATTACAATTCGACGTGAAGAATGTTTTGATTTCTCTACTTCAAAACCTTCAAAACCATCAACCACTGAAGTTGTCCTCTCATCTTCTGTGTCATCAAACCTAACATTTGCTGCTTCATCAACACTTTTTGTATCACTTGAATCGGTTCCCACCCCCATATCAATGTATTTAGGCTCAACAACCTTATCTTTTATGTTCTTCACATTATGTTCAACATAAAAGTGCCCTTCAATGCTATTACCTAAAGCATAATTAGCAACATCCAATGCACAACGATCACTGTTAATTTCAACAAAATTTTCATCTATACCTTCTATTTTGCTCCAAACTCTACATTCATCTCTAACGTATCCCCATCCAAGTACCAGTTCCATTACTTCATAGATACCCCATTCTTCGATATCTTGATTAGACACAGTAGATTGAACCCCACCCCTATAAAACATATTTTCCTCCTTAACAAACTCCCCTCCATGATGAGTAACAACATTGAACCTACCCATAATCTGTAAAGGGAACCCTAACATAACACTAAAGCCTAACGCATGAAACCAAAAAATGAAAAAAAAGGGATGAAATGCTCATACATTTAGACACGAATCCATTTCTGGGCACGAGATGTTTAGCCGATTCCTTGAGTGATTCTGGGCATGAATTGCTTCAATGAGGTTGCACAGCTTCAAGCTTCAATGGTGGTTCTCGGTTAGGTCAAATGAAGAGGCCTAAAACGAACATTGCAAATGTAACATATTATATAAAATATCTGATGTGGTAAAAAATAATCATAGGTGTCATTTAAAAAAAATGAAAAATAGAAAAAAAAATGCCACTCAGCTTGACACATATGCACTTGGCATGTGCCAGATCTCTCAAAGGTGTCTATTGATGGAATCTCGAAATGGCAGGGGGGAATTTGGAAAAAACAAAATTAGAGGGGGTAAACCGGATGTCGCCTATATGGCAGGGGGTAAAACGGTATTAACCCTATTTTTTTCATCGGAGTCATCCTCCATCCACCTTTTTTTTACTATTCACATTATTATATATATATTTAAACAATTCCCTTAAGTATTATTAACCTCTAATTTAATCTACTACCAAACTATCACATAAAATAAGCTAAAAAACATATAATTCAATATCATTAATCAAGCATATAAAAATAAATAATTGCAGAATTATTATAGCACCATCACATAGAATAAATCAATTAAATTCGACCGGTTGATGAATTATCAAGAGTTAAAATTAAAATTTATAACTAATTAATTAATCTAAATAGAGGTGTCACAATACTTACCCTCTTAAAATAGTTTCGCCCTCGAAACTATAGAGTTGTAAAAAGGTTGGGATGAAGCTCCCCTATATGACCATCCTGTTCCCATGTAACATCACCTGTCATCTGATTCCAAATCACCTTGACTAACTTGATCTCTTTTCCCCACAGGTGTCTCACACTTTTATCTACAATACTCATTGGAGGAACTTTGAATGAGAGGTTCTCTTTAACTTGGACATTGTCATATCTGATGACATGCGAAGGATCCGCTATATACTTCCTCAGTTGAGACACATGAAACACATCATCCAGGTTAGCTAAATTTGGAGGTAGTGCAATCTGATAAGCTACAGGGCCTGAAGATCCAAACCATCCAGACTTTGTCTACAAGCTCAAGAAATTAATCTATGGGCTCAAACAAGCTCCTAGAGCATTGTATGAGAGACTGAGTAATTTCTTGCTTGAGAATGGTTTTGCTAAAGGAAATGTTGACATTACACTATTTAGGAAAACTCTTGAAGAAGAAATCTTGATTATTCAAATTTATGTTGATGACATAATTATTTGTTCCACTTATGCATCTCTTTGTCATGAATTTCTAAACTTATGCAGGCAGAATTTGAGATGAGCATGACGGGGCAATTGAAATACTTTCTTGGAATTCAAATTAATCAGAAGAAAGAAGGTATACACATTCATCAATCAAAGTACACAAGAGAACTCTTGAATAAGTTTAAACTTGATGATTGCAAAACAACTTAAACGATCCAATGTTTTTCGGTGGTGAAAAGTGGGCTTAAAAATGAAAATAAAACGAAAGCTCCTAATTGAATTGATTCTACTACCGTGTATCCTTTGACCGTGGTGAAATAAAATTCGGTGGTGTTACGAAAGATAATTTTTGTAGTAGTGAACAAACTCACTAAAAACATTTATCAACAAAAATATCAATTAATTATCATAGATTGTGAGAACTTGATAACTAACAGTTCCAGTAAGCTATGAAGAGGATAAAGTAGAAGGGAGGGTAGAAAATATGTGTTCACTATGAGAATATTGTATGAAAGACTCATAAAATATTTCCACAACGAACACAAGTCCGCAACTCTCTTAGATCCATGTTCACACAACCATTTGCATCAGTTATAAGTAAAGACCCATAACCACTTGCTAGCTGAACATGAAAAACCATTTATTAACAAACATCACAAAACAACATCAACAACATACAACATTTATCAACAACATACATGCCCTTTAAGGGATGGCACTGGGTAGGGTACTATAGTACCCGTACTCATACATGCAGTTTGAAAAAATCTTCATACCCGAGCTCATATATGTGTGGGAACTAACATTTCTAGTTGTGCATGTACCCTATGGGTAGCTAAGTACCCATACTTGTACCTGCTTACTCGCATTTCTGATAAAACATTATCGATCATTTATAATTTATCATGTCATTTTAAGTTTTTGACAATATTAAAAATAATTCAAGGATGTTATTGTTGATTTAACAAATAACCAAACACTTATATTGAAATGCATACAAGTTTATTACATGGGTATTCAATAAAATTGATAAACATACATGTGTTTATAATAATAAATATAAAAATATATAAATACATATAATACAGGTATGGGGCCGGGTGGGTACCTTAGTACCCGTACCTGTGCTCATACCCGCATATTTTAATGGGTAATTGCTCGTGCCCATACCCGCACCCACTTTGCGGGTTTTTACCCTATTCGTTGTGGGTAATTTTTTAGAGGACCCTAGAGGGATGAGTCAAATTGTCATCCCTATACCCTTAATTGAAAGATATCGTGAAAAATTAAGAAAAAAACATCATGTGAACCACACCCATAATATGAAAACAAGTAAAATGAAATGAGGATAAAACTAAGGAGAAAGCTGTAAACTTGTGTTAAATTTGAATTGATATCATTCTAGGTCTATCACACAAGTTTGCATCTTTCACTTGACTTACATCGTCTTTTTTATTTTTTCTTCATAGCAACACAAATCAATTGTAATCCTATAAACGCCAGAAAAAACAACATGTTAACCTAAATAAGCAGTACATCATAATCCAGCAAAAGTTTATCAACATACATAACAATAACATCAACATAACAACAACATACACGGATAATAGAGGATATGGAAAAAGATTTGTCAACAACAACAGCATACAACAACAACAAAAACATACAACAACATACAACAACAAAAAAATCATAAACTTTCGAACAAAAAGAAAATCACGTGAAACATAACAATAACTTACAAGAAAACGAGAGAATAAGGAAGAAGAAAAGAAGAAAAATAACTCTGTGTATGAAGAACAAGATTGGTGTTATACTGTAGAATAGGAAAGCTAATGACGAAGAAGAAGAGAGAAGATGTGTGCTAGGATTTTGCTATGAGAGATACGACGATACTGTCAAGAAGCGAGACTTAATTCGATTATATATGGGTAAACAATTTCACCAAGGTCTTATTCAAAAACTGTGATTAAATGTAATGTCTTTCCCAATAGTTGATATAACCAAATATGGTAGTAGGTATATATATATATATATATATATATATATATATATATATATATATATATATATATATATATTAAGTAAAACACTCATTGTAACGAAAAGTAGAAAATTGTAGGATTGGGGATTCAAACCCTGTCATTTCAGATTAATTGTTTTAACTGTAATGCAATGTTTTTTCATATATATAAAAAAACAAAATGCGTCCAAAAATGAGGTATTACCACAGTTAACTGTTAGACTGTTGTAATATAGTGTTACTAAAGGTATATTTTATAGTAGCATTGGCTCAAAACTTCAAAGAACCGCCTAGATGGCCAAGAGACTCTCAAATGACAGAACACCTACTAGCACTGTATCTTCTAGACATTGATTATGAGACACCTCTAAACCATCAAAACCGGCCTTAAAAGCTTCAAAAGCTCCATTCGAGACAATCTTTATCAAGGAACCACTAAAACTCTCTACCATTAGGAAACTAGTGGAGCTTTCACATTTCAACAAACACCCTAATGACTTTGCATAATATCTAAATCATAATTTTGATCTTAGAAAATCAAAACACAAACCATCTAACAAACGAATAAATGAGAATAACTATAGTTTGTTGTAGATTCACGAAACCATTAGTTAACTGTCTCCAATTGAATGGCCAGTGTGAACAGAAGAGTTGTGTATCTTATAGAAAAAAACACCTCTATTACATACTCCTCTTTTTTCTATTTAAACCCACAAAATATTCGAAAAATTGCAAACACAGTATGGAACAAAATCAATACGTAACCTGAAAGAAACTTATGAATGAACCCAAAACTGAATTACACTCAATAATAAAAGGAAATACAAAACCATACATGTGTAAGCCAGTGTAGAAAATTATTTGGTCTTAGAAAATCATGCTGAAGTCGAAATATAGAAGATTAAGCCAGTGTAGCAAATTAGTACTTTGGAAAAATAAGTCAATTTGTTAGTGCAATACACACAAGTTTATTGCAAATCGTCTGTGTTCTAAGTTAATCATAAGTACAAATATAGTATTTATGTAAGAGAGTTACACTAAATTAAGAAATTATGAGGTTGAATACTATTGATGAAATTTGGCCGACATAGAGCTAGTCCACTAAAGGAGATCAAATTTACCTATTAGAAACGTGTACGTATGAGTACTAGTGATCTTCTGCTAATTTCAACATATGAGTTTCCAAAACAAAATCTAATAATAAATTAAGAACAATGCCAAATATGAGACATGAACTATAAAGTTAAAATCAAGAAGACAAATGTATATAATTAACAATAAAAAGGGGGTAGCATCTATCATCACGAGAAATTTCTAGAGACAGACCCTTTGCCTTCTCTCTAGACTCCCGCTCTTCCTCAACAACATAGATCTTGTTTCCATTTGCCTTAACGATATTCCAGGTTCACTAACAAGATTCGTCTCCTCTTCCTCTTCTTCTTGATAACCCTACCTTACACGACCTTCGATCAGGAATCTAGTAGATACTGGGTGAACTCGTTCCTATCTTTGGCTTAAATTCCTGGCTTTAGGGCTTAGGGGCCTCAGTAGGGAGGTGATTCTATCTGGGTTTTACTGGGTATTTGGTTGGTGCGTGGTGTCTTTTCGGTGGGTGTCAATTTCGCTTAGGTTGCTCGAGCAATGGTGAACCAGTACAATACGGGAGATAAAAAGGGGATCTGGACGGAGGTGGGTTCGAAGAAGAAGGCTACAGGTCGTAATACGTCTAATGCCAGAATGTCGATTTGGAAGAGTAATAAAGGTAAAGTAACTGATGTGGATTTACAAGAATCATCTTCATTTTTCTTTACTCGGTTTCCAGATGCATATGACGCGAAATGTAACACCCATGTAACACCCCAATTCCCATCGCGAATAAATAATACATAAACATAATCAGAGTAACTAAAAATTTATTTTTCCGACAGAAACAAGGATGTCACATTTAAATAAACAAAACATCATCCCTGCTCATAAATTTGATACATAGCATAAAACAGAGTACCCTCAAAGGGGAAACTTTTTCCCATAATAAAGGAAATGTCAATTATGAAATAAAGCAGAAGATCCATAACCGACTTGTTTTACAAAATAAATGGTTTATAACGTCAAAGTACACATACACAAGTAATACAAAAATATATTCCACAATTATATACATATATAACATAATCGTTCCCCAACTCTCGTGCTACGTATCAGAGCAGACACCAAGACCTAAGCAAACGAAGATCTAACTCTTCCACTTACCTCCACGCCTCTAGAGCTGACAATCTGCACTATGCCATAAAAAGCATATTCCAGCAGAAGGGTGAGAAATACCAACTATAACAAGATTGCATAATAATATGCCACAACACAAATAAATTCCCATATATAATATTTCTCACCACAAACATCACATATCATATGTTTATACACAAAACATATCACTCGCAACCAATGCATTTATCACATATGCATAATAATTCACCAATTCAATCATAATTCACAACACATAATCATTTATGCATCCATCACACAGCATATCAATCATGCTCAATACATTTATCACAAATGTATATCAAATCACCAAAGCTATCACAAGCTCACACCTAATCAATCCATTCATAATTCATGCATATGCACAGAGACCGACACAACGACTCTATGCAATGCAATGCGGTACCGACTTCATCATCTCAAGTTCACTCAGGAACTTCTGCTGGAACCATCGCTCGTTACCAAAGTAACTCCCCGTCGGGCCTACGATGTTCACCCACCGCTCACACCTCCACCAAGAGAGGCTCACAGTGTTTATGGATCGCTCACACCTCCACCGAGAGAGGCTCACGACCCGATCGCTCACACCTCCACCAAGAGAGGCTCACGATCGTCCATAACCATCGCTCACACCTCCACCGAGAGAGGCTCACGACGTTATAGCGGATTCTCATTAGAATCCCTCAGCACAAGAATGCACATCATTATGCTTCACATACAAAATGACTCAAGACATTCTTGAAATGCATAGATATTCACAATGTATTCATGCATTTATCTCATACACTCACATACAATCTATATACATTCACATCAATGCACTATTGTATGATTCACATCCAAAACACACATTGAATTTCACATAAGCAATGCATTTCACAAACCACAACAACAAACCACGAACCAACACAACATCATAACCACGTACATTGATATTCAATCAAACAATGTATTTATCGCACAACAACAACATTATCACAACATCGCATCACAACACCTTATCACAACATCTCATTACATGTATTCACATCATATAACAACACACAAGCGATACGTTCTATAACAAAAGCATATAACATGATACCACATCAATCACACACAAATACGACGGGAAAAGTCGACAAAACGACACGTTTCCAAAACCACGACTTAAATAAATCATCCACTAATCCCAAAACCATTTTTACAAGAAAGAACATTTCATAAGCTTTCTAACGCTTCGAACGGGGACCAAAACGGACTTACGGATCAAAAGTTATGAATTTTCAAAGTTTCGGATATTTTCCCTTTCGCCCAGACCTGCGCGCTGAGCGCGAAACCTGCTACGAATTTCAGCCTTAAAACACCATTTTTTAGACTTCCGGACATCCGTTTTCGATTCCGTAAAAAGCTGCGATCTTAGAATTCGACGTACTACAATATTTTCACTATTAAAAAGCCATCCAACACATTTTCCATTTTTGACATATTTTAAAACATAATTTTATCATTGAATTCTAAATTGGAACTCGATCGAAACCGCGGGAAAACACGCAAACCACCACTCCCGATTAAATCCAAACCTTACCCGACTACACTACACAATTTATTCCACATTTCAACCGTCCAAACATTAATTCACACAAAATCACCATTTTCTACCAAATTTCAAAAGTTAGGTTTCAATCAAACTCAACCAAATTCAATCAAACGATCACGCTAAATCACGACCCAACATCACTCGACTCTACTACGCGTGTTATTCCGACTTTCGTCCGTGAAAACATCGGTTTCTAACCATTTTTCTCATTTCGACCTAAAATGAAAACTATATGAAACTATCCAAAACAATCAAGAAAACATACACATATACATACACAAGCAAGATATAATTGAAACTTCTCACCCTTACCCGATTATTCGCGCTTGAAACGGAGTTCCCGCGATTTTTTCCATTTTCTCCTCTTTTCTCTCTTCTTCCTCTTCTTTTCTCTTTTCCTTCTTTCTTTCTCTTTTTCTCTTCCTTACTATTTTTCTCTCTTTTCTTTCTATTTATATAAAAACATAAAACTTACCAAGCAAAATACCAAAATACCCCTCAGCTCAAATATCTCTCAAACGCTCTCAAAATGCGATAAAACATAAACATCGATGAAAAATACTATATTGCCAAATAAAAGTCAAGAATAAAATAATATAATAATAAAATAATCAAATAGACTCGATTAAATAAAACTGACAAAAACTAGGGCGTTACACGAAACAGATGTTTGATATCTTTAAGGAGTTCGGGACTATATTGGAAGTGTTCATTCCGGGTAGGCTTGATGTTAGGGGGAAAAGATTTGGATTCGTTAGGTTTAAAAGTGTCGAAGACGAACATCTTCTGGCCATTAATCTTGACAAAATTGTCATTAATGGCACGAAAGGGGTGGTACGGATCATTTGAATCGTAGTAAAGATGTACTGAAAAAGGTGGAAGGTTATTCTATCAGGAAAGACAAGAGGAGTGGATTTGTTTCTAACCTTTCCTTTGCTCAAGTTGCTAGTAAGTCGAGTGGTCGGAATGTTGGTTTACAGAAATCAAATCAAATTTTACTAGGTGAAAAGCCCAATTTCTCTCACCTGAGTTTTGAGGTTAATGGGGAAGAAATGGAGAGATTTGAGCAGGCATTTACTGGGGTACTAGAGAAACCTGGTTCTGCGTTGGAAGTTTCGGAAGCCATACAGATGGAAGGTTTCTTTAATATCAAGATAACTCCTATGGGAGCTAATCTCTGCCTTCTAGAGGAAGATAATCCTGGGGATATCAAAAGGTTGATATTAGAGGAATCAAGTTGGATTGCTAGATGGTTTTCGAACATTCATCCATGGTCCCCAAAAGATGTTGATCAAGAAAGGCTTACTTGGCTTAAGATATTTGGTCTCTTGTGCCATGTGTGGGGTGAAAAATTCTTTAAATTTCTAGTTGGTTGTACAAGAGCTTATGTCAATATGGATGAGGACACTAGAAGACACTCAAGGTTTGATGTAGCGAGAATTCTGATTAGGACCAAGTTTGCTATGAATCTTAATGAAGTTATCAATGTGGAAGTCAATGAAGAGTGTTATTGTATTAAGATTGTTGAAGACTCTTTTGGACCTTATGTTAGAGACATTAATTCAGGTAGAAGAACATCTTGTTTTGCAGAAGATAGCTCTGAATTTGTGGAATCTGAATCTTTCAACTCCGAAGGCGATGAGGTCTGGCATAATATGAATATGGATGAAGGGAATAAGTTGTTGGATGTGGATATTGTTCAGAGTGCGTATGCAGAGAGTACTTATGGCCCTGCTGATAGAGAAGGTGATGGTTCAGTCAGGATTTTTGGAAAGGATTCTTCCCAACCTACTGAGCTAGTGGATGTAAGTTGTTCTGATTCTGGGCATAACGTAGCTGACAGTCCCATCATTGATTCTAGAGGTCGTTCCATAATGTTGGGTGATGAGCATCAATGTGGCATGGAGGTGAATACGCTCAAGTTCATTGAGAATGATTCGATCCCTGACCATGTTCAATGTTCTGTGGCTAATCTTAATAGAGAAGTAACTGATTTTGTGGGCAATAATGATATGAATCATAATCACTTAGACATGTCTTCTATGGATAGGAGTCTTCCTTCTCAGCCAGATCACATTTTGGCGCAATTGGTGTTAGACAAATATCTCAGGATGAAGCAGGAATTCAAGCTGTTAAAAAGAAGACTAAGAAGCAAATCATTGGTGATGTTTATCAAAGGCTGAAGATTCCTTTTAATCCTTCGATTTACGCTACTCTTCTTCAAGCAGAGAGCTCATTCTTGGTTGCCCATAAGAAGCAGGAGGTGCAAGGAAAGAATATCAAGACACGCCCTCCTTCTACTCATATTAATAAGTCTTCAGTGTCTATGGATAATTCTATTTCCGATTCTGGTTTTGTTCAGAGTAATCTTAGAATAAAGAAGAAACTTGAGAATACCTCTGCAAGGGTATGTCACTCTATTCAACAGCTTGGTATTGAAGCAGAGGAAGATGATGAGATTTTTGAGAATATTTTGAGGAATTTAGAAGAGAAGGATAGGAGTTCAATTAGAGGAAAGAAGGAGGAAGCTATTAAGTTTAAATGAATATAGTCTCCTACAATATCAGAGGGTGTGGAGGGGTTTTGAAGAGAAAAAAGATTAGAGAAACTCTAATTAAAGCAGGGGCAGAGATTTGTTTTTTGCAGGAAACGAAATGTAATAGTGTAACAGAAGGTCTGGTGTATAGTCTATGGAAAGATAGGAACTGTCAATGGTCCGCATCTAATTCTATCGGGTTATCTGGTGGTATGGTCATCATTTGGAAGACTGAAGCTTAGACACCTATTTGTAGTTACAGGGGAAGTGGATATCTTGGAATGCAAGCGACATGGAAGGGCAGAAGGTGTTACTTGTTCAACATATATTCTCCTTGTAACATTGCTGAGAAGAGAGATTTATGGAAGAGCCTTATAAATCTTAAAAATTCTTTGTCTCCAGGAGAGTGGATTTTAGGGGGGGATTTCAATTCGATAAAAAGTATGGAGGAGCAGATTGGGTATATTAGACCTAATAGAAGGCATATGTTAGAGTTTTAAGTGTTCATTAATACTTTAGGTGTGGTCGATCTTCCTCTAAGTGGTCTCAAGTTCTCTTGGTTTAAATCTAAAGGCACAATCTGTAGTCGTCTCGACCGATTTCTTGTTTCTCCATCTATATTTAACGACTGGAATATGGTGACGCAACGTATAGGGGGGAGAGACATATCTGACCATAGGCTAGTCTGGATTATTGCTAAAAATACTAACTGGGGTCCCAAACCGTTCAAGGTTTTATCGTGTTGGTTTGATCATAGTGACTTCATTCCATTCATTAAGAAAGAGTGGGAAGGCTTCAGTATAACAGGAAATGCACCTTTTATTCTAGCAAAGAAAATGAAACATCTTAGAGAAAGAATTCGGTGGTGGAATGCTAATGTTTACGGCTGGGTTAATCTTAATATGAATAAGGAAGTTGAGTCTATTAACGAGCTCGATGATCTGATTGTTCAGAGACATGGAGTAATTACTGGTGAGGAATTGAGGTGTAGGAATGAAGCAGAAGATAATTTGTGGAAGGCTATGAGAGTAAAAGAGAGTCTTCTGAAACAGAAGTCTAGATCTAAATGGATAGCTGACGGCGACATCAATACCAAGTTTTTTCATTCAGCGCTGAGACAGAGGATTAATTTGAATACTATTAATGGTCTCTTTATTAATGGTAATTATGAGGAGGAAGTTCAGACTGTGAAAGATGCATTTAGTGCTCATTTTGCTCGTAGATTTGGAAAGGTGGATAGTGTAACGCCCCGATTCCAATTATTCCCATTTTGCTGAGTCTTTTATTTAAATTGAGTGATAAATTATTTTATTTATGGAATTGGTATGTTAATATGCTATGTTGATGTGTTATGATATTTGACCGTTTTGAGAGTTTTCGGGGAAATTAGAATGGAGGATATTTTAGACATTTCTCAATTATTAGTAAGTTAGAAATTTAGTAATAATTGTTGGAAAAATGATTAAGTGTGGAATTTTGTAAGAAAATGAATTAATTGTATTTGAGTGGAAAAATAGATAGAAAGAAAAAAAAAAGATATAAGAAGAAGGAAAAATAGGAAAGAAATAGAAAGAAAAAGGGATAGAAAGAGGAGGAAGAGAAGAGAAGAGGAAAAGAGGAAAACTAGAGAATCATCAAGAACGATCATTTAGCGAGTTTGGAATCCGGGTAAGGATGTGAAATCTTGTTATCTTAGCAATTTGTACGATTATGTATGATTGTATTGTTGATTTTGTTGATTTTCATGAGTTTTGGTATAAACCCATTGGTGTAGAAAATGGTAGAAATCGGTGTTTTCGCGGATAGAAATCGATATAATTTGTGTTGTATGATCTCCCTATGTTTATGAACCATTGCTATTAATTGTTTTGTTGATGGAAGTAATTTGGGGAAGGAAATGGATATTTTAGGGGTTTTGGAACAGTGAAAACGAAGCAGAAATTCTTCTTCTGGTGTGAAGCGCCGGGCGAAATGCCCAGAGCGCCGGGCGGTTCGTGCCTTCGCCGGGCGAAATTGAGAGGCGAGAGAGTGTCAAGCTACTGGTTTGGTTCACGTTTGTGAGGATTTCCTTCGCCCCTTCTTCGCCGGGCGAAGCGAAGGCAAAATTGAAGCGTCGCCAGGCGAAACGTTCCTGTCGCCGGGCGCTTTTGTTTTTTTAAAATAATTTTCTTTTCTTTTAAAAATTCATAATTCTCGAACCGTAATTCCGATTTAGGCGTTCTTTATATCGTTGGAAAGCTTATAAAATGTTCTTGCTTGTTATGATGATTTGGAAATTGTTAGCCGATTAAATAAGTCGGAAAAGTCAGGAATAGTGTTATTTAGCGATTTCTACCGTTTTAAATGTGTGTTTGGATGTGAATCATACAATAGTGCATTGATGTGAATGTATATAGATTGTATGTGATTGCATGAGATGAATGCATGTATATATTGTGAATATATATGCATTTCAAGAATGTCTTGAGTCATTTTGCATGTGAAGCATAATGAAGTACATTCTTGTGTTGAGCGATTCTAATGAGAATCCGTTGTAACGTCGTGTGCCTATGTGAGGTGTGAGCGATGATTACAAATGATTGTGTGCCTAGGTGAGGTGTGAGCAATCGGATTGTGTGCCTAGGTGAGGTGTGAGCAATCGGGTCGTGTGCCCAGGTTGGGTGTGAGCGATCCATAAACATTGTGTGCCCATGTGGAGTGTGAGAAATGGGTGAACATCGTAGGCCCGACGGGGAGTTACATTGGTAACGAGCGATGGTTCCAGTAGAGTTCCTGAGAGAACTAATGATGATTGAGTCGGTACCGCATTGCATTTGCATAGAGTCGTGAGTCGGTCTCTATGATTTGCATTTATCATCTTTGTATTTGTGCATTGATGAGTAAACATGAATGTGTATGTTTATGTGGAATGATTGAGAATTGCAAAAGTATGTCTGATGAATACGCTTGGTTATATATATATATATATATATACCTTGTGATGTATATGGGTGAGTTTTGATGAATTGTGGTGAGAATGTGGAATATGTGTATTTTTATGTTAATATATATATATAATTATATGCATTGTTATTATGATAATATTTCTCACCCTTCTGCTGTTTTATGATGCTCTATGAGGCATTGCAGAGTAGGTATGCTGGAGGTCTTTTTGTGAAGCGTGTCTTCATTCTCTTGGTCGGTTGGCTTTGATATGTAGCACCGGGTAGCTAGGATGTATATGATTCTTTTGCGATACATTTGTATATGTATCTTGCTGATGAATGTTTATGTAAACATGAATTATGTTGATGGATGATACTCGATGATGTATGCATATATGGATATATGTGTGTTGTTATTCAATGTTTAGATTTTCCGCTTTTATTCTAAATGTTGAGATGTGGGTGTAAGGACTAAGTCCCTCTGTTGCAAAGTTACCCCACTGTTGCATATCAACTGTTGAGCAGGTGTTGTATGTCTTAATTTAAAGTATAATGTGACATATCTCTTCTATACCATGTTTATAATTATACTCTGACGAAATTTTTAATATGTGCCTAAATGATTATGTGATTATTTTGGGGGTATAGAAAGGGGGTGTTACATTAAGTGGTATCAGAGCCAGAGTAGAGTCAGTTGTGTCTGTCTTGTTGTTGTGTTGGTTGAACTGTTGTTTAACTTTGTTGTCTTTTTTGGGAATGATCAGAATATGGCTGTTAGAAACGACAATGCGATGGCTGCTGCTTTGGAAGCAATGGCTAGGGCGGTGCAAGGTGCACCCAACGTGAATGCTAATGACGAGTTCAGGAAGAATCAACCACCGGTCTTCAAAGGAAGATTTGATCCCGATGGGGCTCAACTTTGGTTGAAAGAGATTGAAAGAATCTTCAGAGTCATGGACTGTGCGGAGGAGAATAAGGTGAGGCTGGGATCTCACATGCTGAAGGAAGAAGCCGACGATTGGTGGGTCGGTATACGTGAAGTTCTTGAAGTGGATGATGAAGAGATAACTTGGGATTTATTTCGTACTGAGTTCTTAAGGAAGTACTACCCTGAAATTGTGAAAGGAAAGAAGGAGATGGAATTCCTTGAACTGAAACAAGGTAGTATGTCCGTGGTGGACTATACTGCTAAGTTTGTGGAGTTGGTTCAATTCCATCCTCATTATGCTGCAATCACTGCTGAGTTCTCAAAGTGCATTAAGTATGAGAATGGTTTACGTCCTGAGATTAAGCAAGCTGTGGGATATCAAAGGATAAGGAGGTTTGCGGATTTGACGGAATGTTGTAGAATCTTCGAGGAAGATAGTAAGGCTCGTTCTACACATTACAAAAGTTTGAATGAGAGGAAGGGAAAGCAACAAGCTAGAAGTGGACCTTATGTGACACCCGTTGATAAGGGCAAGCATAAGGGAACCTTTGATAGGAGATCTAGAGGAGGAGGTTCCGGTTCCATTAAGTGTTATAAGTGTGGTGAAATAGGTCATAAATCATTTGAGTGTGGGAAGACTGTGGTGAAATGTTCTAACTGTGGAGGCCTTGGGCATGCTACTACCGATTGTAGAAGGAATATGATGAAGTGCTATAATTGTGGAGAAGTTGGTCACATTAGTACTAAGTGTACTAAGCCGAAACAAGCTCAAGCGGGCGGAAAGGTGTTTGCATTGGCGGGGACTCAAACTACTAGTGCACACCGTTCGATTAAAGATACATGCTTTATTAATAGTACGCCTTTAGTTGCTATTATTGATACGGGGAACGACTCATTCGTTTGTTTCGTCTGAGTGCGCGAAGCGTTTGAATCTTGTGTTGTCTCTGATGGATGGTAAGATGGTTATTGATACTCCAGCAATGGGGTCAGTAACTACTTCGTTGGTTTGTTTGAGTTGTCCTTTGACCATTTATGGTAAAGACTTCGAGATGGATTTAGTGTGTTTGCCATTGGAAGGTTTGGACGTAATCTTGGGTATGAACTGGTTGCGATTTAATCGAGTTCATATAGATTGCTATCACAAGTTAGTGAGGTTTCCTTCTTTGGAAGAGGACGAAGACTCGAGTTTCCTATCCACTAAAGAGTTGAAGAAACTTTTAGCGGACGAAGCTCAATTGTTCGGTTTGTTTGCATCTTTAACTGTGGATAGTCAAGTGTCACTTGATGTGTTTCCTGTTGTGTGTGATTTTCCTGAAGTGTTTCCTGAGGATATTACAGAGGTACCGCCGGAGAGAGAAGTTGAGTTTTCTATTGATCTAGTTCCGGGTACTAGACCGATTTCGATGGCACCGTATCGTATGTCGGCATCGGAGTTGGTAGAATTGAAGAAGCAATTGAATGACTTGTTGGACAAGAAATTTGTAAGACCAAGTGTTTCTCCGTGGGGTGCTCCGGTATTGCTGGTAAAGAAGAAGGATGGGAGTATGCGGTTATGCATTGATTATCGACAATTGAACAAGGTGACAATTAAGAACAAGTATCCGCTTCCAAGGATCGATGATTTGTTGGACCAATTGGTTGGTGCGCGTGTTTTTAGCAAGATTGATTTGAGATCGGGATACCACCAGATTCGTGTGAAAGAAGAGGATATTCAAAAGACGGCATTTAGGATACGGTATGGCCATTACGAATATTCCGTAATACCATTCGGGGTTTCTAATGCGCCGGGTGTGTTTATGGAATACATGAATCGTATTTTCCATGAACAGTTGGATCGTTTCGTGGTTGTGTTCATCGACGACATTTTGATTTACTCTAAGTCTCAAGAGGAGCATGAAGAGCATTTGAGAATTGTGTTGCAAATCTTGAAAGAAAAACAATTGTATGCTAAGTTGTCGAAATGTGAATTTTGGTTGTCGGAAGTAAGTTTTCTTAGACATGTTATTTCCGGGAGTGGTACTAGTGTTGATCCATCCAAGATTGATGCGGTGATGCAATGGGAGGCTCCTAGATCGTTTACGGAGATTCGAAGCTTTTTAGGATTGGCGGGTTATTATCGGAGGTTTATTGAGGGATTTTCGAAGTTGACACTTCCGTTAACGCAATTGACTTGTAAGGAAAAGGCTTTCATTTGGGATATTCAATGTGAAGAGAGTTTCAATGAGTTAAAAAGAAGGTTGACAATGGCTCCGATCTTGATTTTGCCAAATCCGACGGAACCATTTGTTGTGTATTGTGATGCTTCATTGATTGGTTTAGGTGGTGTTTTGATGCAAGATGGAAAAGTTGTGGCTTATGCTTCTAGGCAATTGAGAGTGCATGAAAAGAATTATCCTACACATGACTTGGAGTTAGCGGCGGTGGTGTTTGTTTTGAAAATATGGAGGCACTATCTTTATGGTGCGAGATTTGAAGTTTTTAGCGATCATAAGAGCTTGAAATATTTATTTGATAAAAAAGAATTGAACATGAGACAAAGAAGGTGGTTAGAGCTTTTGAAGGATTATGATTTTGGTTTGAATTACCATCCGGGTAAGGAAAACGTGGTGGCCGATGCTTTGAGTCGGAAGTCGTTACATATGTCCTCATTGATGATGAGAGAATGGGAACTTTTGGAGAGTTTTAGGGACTTGAGTTTGGTTTGTGAAATGACGCCGAGAAGTGTGAGACTTGGTATGCTACATGTTACGAATGATTTTCTTGCAACCGTGTGTGAAAAGCAAAAGTTGGATTTGAAGTTCGTTGATTTGATGATGAATGAGAATGAGGATTTCAAGGTTGATAATTTTGGAGTTCTGAGATTCCGTGGTCGTGTTTGTATTCCCGATGATGCGGAGTTGAAAAAGATGATATTGGAAGAAGGACACCGAAGTAACTTAAGTATTCATCCGGGAGCGAATAAAATGTATCAAGATTTGAAGAAAATCTTTTGGTGGTCCGCGTTAAAGAGAGATGTGGCTCAATTTGTGTATGCGTGCTTAACTTGTCAAAAATCTAAGGTGGAACATCAAAAGCCTAGTGGATTAATGCAACCGTTGGACATTCCGGAGTGGAAATGGGATAGTATATCGATGGATTTTGTTACGGGATTACCGAATACGCAAAGAGGTCATAATGCTATTTGGGTAATTGTTGATAGGCTTACTAAATCTGCTCACTTCATTCCAATTGATATTAGTTATCCTTTGGAGAAGTTAGCCGAGATTTATATTCTTGTGGTTGTAAAGTTACATGGAGTTCCTAAGAGTATTGTATCGGATAGAGATCCTAGATTCACATCGAGGTTTTGGGAGAGTTTACAAAAGGCTTGGGGTTCTAAGCTAAGATTGAGTTCGGCTTATCATACGCAAACGGATGGTCAAACCGAGAGGACAATTCAATCGTTGGAGGATTTATTGCGTGCTTGTGTGCTCGAGCAAGGTGGTGCTTGGGATAGTTATTTGGCATTGATTGAGTTCACCTACAATAATAGTTTTCATTCAAGTATAGGTATGGCACCATTTGAGGCTTTATATGGTCGGAGATGTCGAACACCTTTGTGTTGGCATGAAACCGGCGAGAGGACGATAGTTGGACTGGAGAAGGTACAACAAACGACGGAGAAAGTGAAGTTTATTCGGGAGAAGATGAAAGCTTCTCAAAGTAGACAAAAGAGCTATCATGACAAGAGAAGAAAAGATCTTGAGTTTCAAGAAGGCGACCATGTGTTTTTGAGAGTTACGCCGGTTACGGGCGTGGGACGTGCTTTGAATTCGAAGAAGTTGACTTCTCGTTTTATTGGTCCGTATCAGATTTCTGCACGAGTTGGTGTTGTGGCTTACCGTGTGGCGTTGCCTCCGAACCTTTCAAATTTGCATGATGTATTCCATGTTTCGCAACTTTGGAAGTATGTTCCGGATCCGTCACATGTTATTCCTATGGACGAGGTTGAAGTGAGAGATAACCTTACGGTGGAAGCTTTACCGATTAGGATTTTGGATCGTGAAGTTAAGAAGCTAAGAGGCAAGGATATTGCGCTTGTGAAGGTAGCGTGGGGAGGCGTTGCAGAAGGCAATATGACTTGGGAGCTAGAGAGTAGGATGCGAGAGTCGTATCCGGAGTTGTTTGAATCAGGTAATATTTTCGAGGACGAAAATTTCTAAAGTGGGGGAGAGTTGTAACGCCCCGATTCCAATTATTCCCATTTTGTTGAGTCTTTTATTTAAATTGAGTGATAAATTATTTTATTTATGGAATTGGTATGTTAATATGCTATGTTGATGTGTTATGATATTTGACCGTTTTGAGAGTTTTCGGGGAAATTGGAATGGAGGATATTTTAGACATTTCTCAATTATTAGTAAGTTAGAAATTTAGTAATAATTGTTGGAAAAATGATTAAGTGTGGAATTTTGTAAGAAAATGAATTAATTTTATTTGAGTGGAAAAATAGATAGAAAGAAAAAAAAAGATATAAGAAGAAGGAAAAATAGGAAAGAAATAGAAAGAAAAAGGGATAGAAAGAGGAGGAAGAGAAGAGAAGAGGAAAAGAGGAAAACTAGAGAATCATCAAGAACGATCATTTAGCGAGTTTGGAATCCGGGGGTAAGGGTGTGAAATCTTGTTATCTTAGCAATGTGTACGATTATGTATGATTGTATTGTTGATTTTGTTGATTTTCATGAGTTTTGGTATAAACCCATTGGTGTAGAAAATGGTAGAAATCGGTGTTTTCGCGGATAGAAATCGATATAATTTGTGTTGTATGATCTCCCTATGTTTATGAACCATTGTTATTAATTGTTTTGCTGATGGAAGTAATTTGGGGAAGGAAATGGAGATTTTGGGGGTTTTGGAACAGTGAAAACGAAGCAGAAATTCTGCTTCTGGTGTGAAGCGCCGGGCGAAATGCCCAGAGCGTCGGGCGGTTCGTGCCTTCGCCGGGCGAAATTGAGAGGCGAGAGAGTGTCAAGCTACTGGTTTGGTTCACGTTTGTGAGGATTTCCTTCGCCCCTTCTTCGCCGGGCGAAGCGAATGCGAAATTGAAGCGTCGCCGGGCGAAACGTTCCTGTCGTCGGGCGCTTTTGTTTTTTTTAAATAATTTTCTTTTCTTTTAAAAATTCATAATTCTCGAACCGTAATTCCGATTTAGGCGTTCTTTATATCGTTGGAAAGCTTATAAAATGTTCTTGCTTGTTATGATGATTTGGAAATTGTTAGCCGATTAAATAAGTCGGAAAAGTCAGGAATAGTGTTATCTAGCGATTTCTACCGTTTTGAATGTGTGTTTGGATGTGACTCATACAATAGTGCATTGATGTGAATGTATATAGATTGTATGTGATTGTATGAGATGAATGCATGTATATATTGTGAATATGTATGCATTTCAAGAATGTCTTGAGTCATTTTGCATGTGAAAAATAATGAAGTACATTCTTGTGTTGAGCGATTCTAATGAGAATCCGTTGTAACGTCGTGTGCCTATGTGAGGTGTGAGCGATGATTACAAATGATTGTGTGCCTAGGTGAGGTGTGAGCAATCGGATTGTGTGCCTAGGTGAGGTATGAGCAATCGGGTCATGTGCCCAGGTGGGGTGTGAGCGATCCATAAACATTGTGTGCCCATGTGGGGTGTGAGCATTGGGTGAACATCGTAGGCCCGACGGGGAGTTACATTGGTAACGAGCGATGGTTCCAGTAGAGTTCCTGAGAGAACTAATGATGATTGAGTCGGTACCGCATTGCATTTGCATAGAGTCGTGAGTCGGTCTCTATGATTTGCATTTATCATCTTTGTATTTGTGCATTGATGAGTAAACATGAATGTGTATGTTTATGTGGAATGATTGAGAATTGCGAAAGTATGTCTGATGAATATGCTTGGTTATATATATATATATACCTTGTGATGTATATGGGTGAGTTTTGATGAATTGTGGTGAGAATGTGGAATATGTGTATTTTTATGTTAATATATATATATAATTATATGCATTCTTATTATGATAATATATCTCACCCTTCTGCTGTTTTATGATGCTCTATGAGGCATTGCAGAGTAGGTATGCTGGAGGTCTTTTTGTGAAGCGTGTCTTCATTCTTTTGGTCGGTTGGCTCTGATATGTAGCACCGGGTAGCTAGGATGTATATGATTCTTTTGCGATACATTTGTATATGTATCTTGCTGATGAATGTTTATGTAAACATGAATTATGTTGATGGATGATACTCGATGATGTATGCATATATGTATATATGTGTGTTGTTATTCAATGTTTAGATTTTCCGCTTTTATTCTAAATGTTGAGATGTGGGTGTAAAGACTAAGTCCCTTTGTTGCAAAGTTACCCCACTGTTGCATATCAACTGTTGAGCAGGTGTTGTATGTCATAATTTAAAGTATAATGTGACATATCTCTTCTATACCATGTTTATAATTATACTCTGACGAAATTTTTAATATGTGCCTAAATGATTATGTGATTATTTTGGGGGTATAGAAAGGGGGTGTTACAGATAGACCATTCCCTCGCATTGGAG
Source organism: Lathyrus tuberosus (assembly GCA_022829125.1). Lineage (NCBI taxonomy): Eukaryota > Viridiplantae > Streptophyta > Magnoliopsida > Fabales > Fabaceae > Lathyrus > Lathyrus tuberosus. Next base: position 324,592 of record JALAZF010000953.1, on the reverse strand, counting down.
GATCTGGTTTTAATTCTCTCTCACATGCAGATAGTCAGGATTTAGAGGTGGAAGTTAGCTTGCAGGAAATCAGAGAAGTGGTGTTTGGATTCTCAGGGGATCGTAGTCCTGGGCCAGATGGCTTTAGTTTTGATTTTTTTATGAAATGCTGGGATGTTGTAGGTGCAGATTTTTCAAAGTGTGTGCTGGAATTTTTTTGAGGGTGACCAACTTCATAAAAGTTTCGCTTCTTCTTTTGTGGTATTGATACCGAAGGTTGAATCTCCTAAAGATCTTGACGGGTATCGACCTATTTCCCTTATAACCTCAGTGTATAAGGTTATTTCTAAAATCCTGTCCAATAGGCTTAAAAAGAAAATTGGAGGAATTATTTCAATTACTCAAACGACTTTTTTGGAGGGAAGGAATTTGCTAGATGGGGTGTTGGTTTTAAATGAAATTTTGGAGTTTGCCAAGAGATCTAAGAAGGAACTTATGATTATCAAAGTGGATTTCGCTAAAGCATATGACTGTGTAGATTGGAACTATTTACGTGAAGTTATGATGCATATGGGATTTGGTTCAAGGTGGTTGAGTTGGATGGAATTTAGAGTCTTTAACAGTTATGCCTCTGTTTTGGTTAATGGTAGCCCAACTCAGGATTTCAGAGTGACAAAGGGGCTTAAGCATGGAGATCCACTTGCTCCTTCCTTTTTTGCCTGGCTGCAGAGGGTCTTGCAGTAATTATGAAATGAGCTATAGCAGTTGGACTGTATTCTGGTTTCAAAGTTAATTCTGAAATAGATTTCCATTTGTTATAGTTTGCTGATGATTATGTCCTAATTGGTGACGGCTCTTGGAAGAATATTACTGCTATTAAGTCTATCCTGAAAGGTTTTCACCTTACATCTGGATTGGATATTAATTTCAACAAGAGTTCTTTGGTTTGTGTTGGTTTGGAAGAGAATAAGAGTAGGGCTGCAGAGTTGTACCTTTCATGTAAAACTTCTCCCAATCAGTTCTCGTTCCTTGGGATTTTAATTGGGGGTAATCACAGGTTAATTTCTTTTTGGAAGCCGGTTATAGATAAGATGCGAGCCAAACTGCATTCTTGGAGAAGTCGTTTCTTGTCGATGGGAGGTAGAGTTAATTTAAATAATTCTGTTCTTAATAACTTACCAATCCATTATATGGCGTTTTATAAAATTCCGGCAAAAGTGGTTAAAATGCTCATTTCGATTCAAAAATCGTTTTTGTGGAGTGGCTTGGAGAATAAGAGAGGGATTGCGTGGATTAATTGGAAGATGGTCTGTAGGAAAAGAGAGTTGGGAGGTTTAGGGGTGAAAGATCTTAAACTATTCAACTTGTCTTTGTTTCTTAAATGGTCTTGGAAGATTTTAGAGAACAAGAATTCACTTTGGAAGGATTTCATTAATTATAGATATCCATTCTACTGTTCTGATTTTTTCAGCGGGGAGTGTTCAAAACAGTAGGTTTCTCCTTCTAATTGGTTCCTAGATTTGGTCCATGCTACGAAGGCGACGAGTTATGGTATGCTGGCTGATTTAATAGCATATAAGATAGGTGACGATAGTAAAGTGGATTTTTGGAGGTCTAAGTGGGCAACAAACGAAACCTTAGGAGTTCGGTTTCCAGAGTTGTATGGTTTTTCAGAAACATGTTCAAGTATTGTCAGTGAAAATGGTTTTTGGGAAGGAGTGAATTGGATATGGTCAATTAATCTGCAAGCCATTGATTTGCCAGAACAGGTTATGTCACAACTCTTAGAACTTCTTAAATTACTTGAAGAAATATCCTTAGTCAAGGATACTGCGGACTCGGTCAAGTGTTTGTTAGAGACAAATCAGAGTTTTTCTGTTTCTTCTATGTATGTTTCTTTGCAGGAGAAATTAGGAGAGAATGACGCTTAGATCGGAAATGATTCTATAGCAGCTTTCAAAATGGTTTGGCTTGCTCAAGTTCCTTTCAAGGTGAAAGTTTTTGGTTGGAGGATGCTTCACAAACGTATTCCAACGAGAGATAATCTTGTGAGGAGAGGTAGTATCACGAATAGGTATGAGATGTCTTGTCCATTTTGTTTCCTAGTAGAGGAGTCGGTTGAGCATGTTTTATTTTCCTGCTCTCAATCGATTTCGGTTTGGAATTTTGCTTGTAAATGGTGGAGGATTTCTTATATAGTGGAGGGGAATTTGTTGACTCACTTAACACGTTGGGTTCAGAGTTTTGTAGATAAGGGGCTGTCGGTTAGTTTAGCAGCTGGGGTTTGGATGTCAATTTGTTGGATTATTTGGGCCTCCCATAACAATATTGTATTTAGGGATGAATTTTGGGAGCTAGATACGATTTCGAATCGTATTTTACTTTATACGTGGTGGTGGCTAGGAAAGAAATATAATAGCCCTTCTTTTTGTAATTACTTCACTTGGGTTAACTATTCTAGTGAATTTTGTAACCGGTGATTTTTGAGCTGGTTAGTTGTATACGAGTTGGGGTACCCCCTTGTACATCTGTTTAAATAAATGTTAGCTTATTAAAAAAAAAAGAAGACAAATGCAAACATAAGTTGTGGTTCAAATGACTGCATGATTGTGAATTGTATAAAATAATCCATGAAGTCCATGGTATATAAAAATATTAAAAAAACAAAAACATAAATCAAAATATAAATTTGGTTAAAATTCTCTAGAGACATCTTAGCATCAAGCACAAGGAGATATCAAACTCTCAACGCACATTTCTGGGTAGTCGTGCAACATAGTAAAAACATTAAAATTATCATTCTTGAAATTGTAAAGGATCTGCTTCTTTTCCGAACTCTCAAACACCAGCAAAACTTCGTTTTCAAAAATATATAATACATTTGTCAAGCGAGTGTAAATATTAGGACCTCGCAAGAATGAAACGTTGAAGAATTTAGTCCAAGACTCTTTGATTCCAAATTCCTTCATGACCCAAACATCAAATTCAGAAATTTTACACAAGCAGTCTCGCAACACGCACAATTTGGGGCAATGTGCATCTATACCATTTTCAGGAGGCAAAATATTTTGATAAGACTCCTTACCTAAATCAAAAGAAACAATGAAGAATGGACCTCTCCGAAATAGATTTCGTTCAGGATAGGCCAACCAATTAATTGAATCGTTTACGTATCTTCCTGGTTGATAATCAAAAATATCACCACAAGGGAACATTTGAATGCTTCTCCAAGAATCAGTGCTAAAACTATAAATCTTTACTATAGTTGTGATTTTATGGATACCTCCAATATAGGGGTTGTAAAGAACAACCACTTTGTAATCATGAGAAACATAATCATAGCCGAAGCCATCCCGCTATATGCGTTCTCTTTTTACAAGGTCCCTATGGCGGTGTTGAAAAAGATCTAGTGTATCCAAATGAGATTCCTGTGGGGGGTAGTGATCTTCACAAAAAGGTGCACTGGGTCGACTGGAAGTCTTCATGCCTGCCTATTGAGTAGGGAGCTCTGGGCATCAAAGATCTTAAAAGCTTCAACGAGGCTCTCTTGCTGAAATGGAAATGGAGGGTTTTGGGGGAGAACGACAGTGTTTGGAAGAGGCTGATTACAAGTAGATATGGGAGTGATCTTCCTCTTAGGATCTTTATTTTAGAGGATGAGAAGGGCAACGATAGTGATTCTCTATGGTGGAGGGACCTGTTGGGGATAGGATACGACAGGAAGACGAAAAGAAATTACTTCGTTGAAATATTGAAGTGTGAACGAGGAGATGGGTGGACTATTTCCTTCTGGCATAGTGTGTGGATGCTTCATGTCCCTCTTAAAGAAGCTTTTCCCAGTCTATTTTTGTTTGCCAGAAAATCTAAAGGGGCAGTATGGGAGCATGGTGAGTTGCTCGACGGAAAATGGAGATAGCTTCTCGGGGTTTAGTGAGTTCTCAGATGACTCTGTTATGGAAAGAGAGAGATGTGAGTTAGAAGATCTACTTCTTGCTATCAATCCATGCATAGGCGTTGATGACAGGTTCAAGTGGCAAGGTGGCACTGATCTGACCGAGCCTGTGGAATGTGTTTACAATGTCCGTGACTGTTATAAACGGCTGCATATTCACAAATTTACCTGTAGTTTGTATTCTAATGTTATTGTAGGTTTAAAGTTGACTTGGAATATCAAGGCTCCTTTGAAAGTTTCTATTTTTTTGTGGAGGGTCTTGAGGAATAGATTAGCTGTGAAATCGTTGTTGGCTAGGAGAAATATTTGGGTCAACGGTGGAGATGTGGGGTGCAACAGATGCGACAGTCAGGAGGAGATAATTTTGCACGTCCTGTTCTTGTGCCCAGTGGCGGTCGAGGTTTGGATTGACATCGAGAAGTGGCTAGGCATTCGTTCGATTTGTAAGACAAGTTGTGTGGAATCTTTGTTGGACTTTGAGAGGGTGATTTCTAGTGTTTCAGGGAGTAAGTTAGGTGTGGTGGTTTGGGCTGCTACTTTGTGGGTGTTATGGAATGGCAGGAACTGCTCTATCTTCAAAAATAAGATGGTGTCGGTTTTAGATTCCTTGAACTCTATTAAATTCTTCACTAGGAGATGGCTTTCCACTCATGTAACGACTTTTAAGCCTGCTTTTTATGACTGGTTTGTTGTTCCTCTGTTGTGTTTTTAATTGGAATGTTGTCCATTTGTAATAGGGTTTCTGCACCCCTTTTGTAGTGTTGAGTTTAATCTTTATGCCTTTTGAAAAAAAAAATAGCCGAATACATACCTTATATCAGCCACACAAGCGTCTTGTGGATTTTCAAAAAGAGATGATTTCTTGAATTTTCTAAGAGAAGGATTCCACAATACAACAAAACGGTTATAGTTATGTAAATCAGCAATACAAAGGATTCTGTCGCAAGAGCCAACAATATATTGTGTGTCAAGTGGAAACTCGAATTGAGTGAGTTGTAGTTTGTGTTTGAGAGAATGGATGGTAGTGAGTAAGAATTTAAAATAGTTTGGTACGAGGGCTTGTCGTAGCATACACAGTGGAGGTTGCGCGTGGTTGACAGATTAAAGTGCAGTCTAGCAAATTTATGATCAGATATTAAAGAATCCAGTATTTGCAGACACATCGAAATCGGAGAAGGAGTTACACGGGTAGCCTAGAGAGTATTTGTGGAATGAGATCAAATGGAAGAGTTGGAAGTGAATCATCATAGGAAGAAGATATTATGTTAGGGTTTGTTCCCTCAACTAGAGATGTCATACCCGAGAACGTCTGTCTTGATTGGAATTGAGTGTAACCAAAACCTAATGTCACTTGGGGTCTCAGTTTATATAAATATGAATCCATAACATATTTATTTATATAAATATGAATATTTGTATACTAGTATTAATAACCTATTTGATTTTTTAATAAATGTATTAATTTGTGAACTAGTATTAATTTTATAAATCTACATGAATTTTTCACCTATTTAAATTTAAAAGTATAACCTATAATTTAGATATGATATTATATTAGATAAAATTTTATTTCGGTAATCTATTATCTATTATAATATATTAAAGCTGAGCCTCACACTATTTTATTGACAAATCATTCAATTACTCGCCACATAATTAAAAATGATGATGTGGCATTCTTCTTAACACATAATTCTAAAACTTATGTGGCATTCTTCTTAACACATAATTCCAAAACTTAAACACAACATTCCAAAACTTTTTTTTTATTTATTTATGAAAAAATGTAAAGTTTCATTTAAAAATTCTTTTAATTAAAACACTTCTATTTTAAATATTTCATGACTTATCGCCTTCTATTTCTCTAACTAAAAGTCTACCTTTCAAATTGCTTTTAATATATTATTTTTAAATTATAATTACATATAGATATTACAAAATTAAACTATATATTTTCAGCTATAGTTTATAACTCATTATATAACAATGTCCTATAATATATTATTAAATTGTAAATAATTGAAATCGAAAGGGTAATTCAATTGAATTAAATCAATTGAATTAAATAAAATGGACAAACAATACTTCTAAATAGGAAAAAAAAGAATACTTCAATATTCTTTTTAAATTATAATTCTTATTTATGAATGTGGTTATATGTTACAACATTTAACTTCAAATATTAAATCTCATTATAATGTTAAAAACAATTATCAAACAATTTTTTCAAATTTAACTTATAATTTTCAAATAAACAAACAAATCTTTCAAATTGTTTTTAATATATTATTTTTAAATTATAATTTCATACACATATTACAAAATTAAACCATTTATTTTCAACTATAGTTTATAACTCATTATATAACAATGTCCTATAATATATTATTAAATTGTAAATAATTGAAATCGAAAGGGTAATTCAATTGAATTAAATCAATTGTAAATGTTAAAAATTAATGATAAAATAAATTTTAATTTATATAATATTACTTTAAAAACTCATCTCAACCCCGCGCATCGCGCGGATTTCAATCTTGTAATATATTAAAACTAAGTCTCACACTATTATGTTGACAATTCATTCTCTTAATCACCACATCATCAAAAATCTGATGTGACACTCTTCAAAATACAACATTACAAAACATCTACTATTTATTTAAGAAAAAAAGTGTAACGTTTCATTTATAAATTTCATTTAATTAAAACACTTCTATTTTCATAATCCATTACTTATCCCCTTATATTACTCTAACTAAAAATCATATATACTCAATGATTTATCTTTTTTCTTCTCCATTCCATATATAATGTTATAAACATTTAGAAATTATACATCCACAATATATCGAAACACATATTATTAAAAGTTACATACATGTATAAATTCTGATGTGGCACTCTTCAAAATACAACATTACAAAACATCTACTATTTATTTAAGAAAAAAGTGTAACGTGTCATTTATAAATTTCATTTAATTAAAACACTTCTATTTTCATAATCCATTACTTATCCCCTTCTATTACTCTAACTAAAAATCATATATACTCATTGATTTATTTTTTTTCTTCTCCATTCCATATATAATGTTATAAACATTTAGAAATTATACATCCACAATATATCGAAACACATATTATTAAAAGTTACATACATGTATAAATTATATATCCATCATACATCAAAACTCAAACTATTAAAATTTCATTTTATTTTCTATTGCGCACATTAATTTCTTATAAAAAAAATTAAATCAATTAATTTTTAAATAATTCAACAAAAATTATAAGAGTTGATTCAATTCTTACAAAAATTAAATTAATCAATTTTCAAATAAGACAAAAAAAATATGCGAACTAATTTAATTTCTATAAAAATGAAAACAAGTTTTTGTCTCTTAATAAATGTTAATATTATCACTACTTAACTCACTCACAAAAAAGAGATAAACAATTTCGTAATAACAATTATAAAGATACAATTTATTTTATTTTTCTTATACTAATTTTTTTTTTCATATCTATCTTTTTTGTCTTTATCAATATTTCTAAAAAATACATTATGTAATATTTTACTCCATAAAAAAATATGCGTAAAATAGTTTTATTAGAAAAAATCATTTTTCATGTATCAATTTTAAAAACATAATAACAACGAAAAAACCACATTACAATGTTTTAAATAAATTGGTCAAACAATACTTTTAAATAGGCAAAAAATTATTTCAATAATTTTTTTAAAAATATAATTCTTAATTATAAATGCGGTTATATATCCAAAATTTATCTTCAAATATAAAATCTCATTACAATGCTAAATAAGTTATCAAACAATTCTTTCAAATTTATGGTATAATTTTTAAATAGTATTAAAAATATTTTAAATTATTTCTAATATATTATTTTGAATAATAATTGCAGATACATATTACAAAATTAAACCATTCTTTTATAAATATAATTTATAATTCATTATATAACATTGTCCTATAATAAATTGTTAAATTATAAATAATTGATATTGAATAGATAATTCAATTGAATTAAATCAATTATAAATATGAAAATTAATAATAAATTAAATTCTATATTTTATAATATTATTAAAAAAAAATTCATCTAAGTTCCGCGCATCGCTCGGGTCTCAATCTAGTAATATATTAAAGCTGAGCCTCACACTATTTTATTGACAAATCATTCAATTACTCGCCACATCATTAAAAATAATGGTGTGGCATTCTTCTTAACACATAATTCCAAAACTTATGTGACATTCTTCTTAACACATAATTCTAAAACATAAACACAATCCAAAACTTTTTTTTATTTATTTATGAAAAAATGTAACGTTTCATTTATAAATTCTTTTAATTAAAACACTTCTATTTTAAATATTTCATGACTTATCCTCTTCTATTTCTCTAACTAAAAATCAATCTTTCAAATTGGTTTTAATATATTATTTTTAAATTATAATTATAGATACATATTACAAAATTAAACCATATATTTTCAGCTATAGTTTATAACTCATTATATAACAATGTCCTATAATATATTATTAAATTGTAAATAATTGAAATCGAAAGGGTAATTCAATTGAATTAAATCAATTGAATTAAATAAAATGGACAAACAATACTTCTAAATAGGAAAAAAAAGAATACTTCAATATTCTTTTTAAATTATAATTCTTATTTATGAATGTGGTTATAAGTTACAAAATTTAACTTCAAATATTAAATCTCATTATAATGTTAAAAACAATTATCAAACAATTTTTTCAAATTTAACTTATAATTTTCAAATAAACAAACAAATCTTTCAAATTGTTTTTAATATATTATTTTTAAATTATAATTTCATACACATATTACAAAATTAAACCATTTATTTTCAGCTATAGTTTATAACTCATTATATAACAATGTCCTATAATATATTATTAAATTGTAAATAATTGAAATCGAAAGGGTAATTCAATTGAATTAAATCAATTGTAAATATTAAAAATTAATAATAAAATAAATTTTAATTTATATAATATTACTTTAAAAACTCATCTCAACTCCGCGCATCGCGCGGGTTTCAATCTTGTATATATTAAAGAGAGATGTACTCAGAAGTACTAGCAAGGATGTAACTATGTGTAAGAGTATGGGGGCATGTGCCCCCACTAGTTTTTTAACAATATTATTTGAACATTAGTACTCATAATATATTTATATTAACTAATAAGAAATATTTAACTACAATATTATAATTTATTGATTAATAATTAAAAGAGTTTTCTTTATATTAACTATAATATTTAACTACAATATTGTAATTCCAATATTTAACTAATAAGAAATATTTATTAAGGGTTCTCTAATAAGAAATATTTAACTACAATATATATATTAACTATTGGAATAAGAAATATTTATTAATAATTGAAAGGGTTATCTAGTAAGAAATATTTAACTATAATATTTATATTAACTATTATAAATATAACTATTATATATATATATATATATATATATATATATATATATATATATATATGGTTCTGGACTGGACCAATGGCTAGACATGGCCCAATCCGCTTCTGCTCCAGAGCGGCCCAAATTGCCTAAGTCCAATCCACGAAGGGGCAAAAGTTACATTTCTTCCCCTCCAACCGGGAAAGGAACACATCGTTCCTCCCCGGAATTACTGCCCGCTACGCACGGCTTCATTACTCCCCGAACAGTTAAGGGCAGGTGCCCGAAACTACGCTTATGCCCGACATAACGGCTAGTTTCGGGCACCCCTGCCCGACATAACGGCTAGTTTGGGCAGTTACCTATTCTTCGGGAAAAAGGTTATTTCGCCTTGAAAATAGGACCGTTGGCCACGCGCTGGGGGCTCTATATAAACCCTCTCGCTTGAGAGGGTCAGGTATCCAATATTCAACCTACGAACTAATACTTTGTACTTGCCCCTTTTCTCTGACCCTTTCTTACTTGAGCGTCGGAGTACCTTGCAGGTACACCCCCCTCCTCTCCATACGACCAGCATCCCAGACGCACTTGGTGGCCCGCTTCTACAGGATCTGATCCAGCCTTCACGATCATATATATATATATTTATATTAACTAATAAGAAATATTTAAATACAATATTGTTATTCATTGATTAATAATTGAAATTAATGTAAAACCACCTGAATAATTATTTTGGGTTCTATTTCTTTACAAAATAATTTTCACTCAAATTTTAATAAATAAATTTTGTTTTATATGATTTTATTTTAACACTTAGTTGTCTTTATCTTCATTGGTTATTTAGAGAGATAAATAGATATATATTTTTTTTGTTGATAATAAAATTGATAAAATAACACAAATTAAAAATTAAAAAAAGTTATTAAATATTTTTTATGGATAAATATCATAAAAAATAAATATGATATATATTTTTGCAATAAAAATATAAAGGATAGATAAATTATATAACAAATTCAAAAATATTGCCCCCACAAATTGAAATCTCTTGCTCCGTCCCTGAGTACTAGTACTTTGTTTTAGATCTAATACTATCGCATTCCCAGGAGTTTCGACCGTCCAAACATTAGTTATTTGTGGAGTCGGTCGAAATGGCACTTGTGTTGGAATTAACCCAAAATCTATGGGAATTCCAACCCTATCTTGATGAACAAGAAGAGTTCTTAGCGCAACAATACCAAAGAAAAGAAGAAAATAGAGAAAGAAAAAATTAGGGTTCTAAGAGAATTTGGAGAAGAAGGTTGTTACCCACAAACTGTGGGATTTTTCTCTTTCTATTCACTTGCAACTGTCAACCGTGAATTACAATGTGTTGTGATTTACAAAAATAAGGGCTACTCCCTATTTATAGATTTAGGTTTACTTGTTCTACAAGGCAAAGCACAAAACTATAAAAGCCCAACATACCTATTTTGGAACTACATCAAAACAAATCTAAATCAAATTTAAATCAAATCTGTGTGAAACAATTGTTTCGACACACCCTTGCTTCGACACTTCGACACAAAGAATTACAATTTAACACGCCACCTATTTCATTGTGTCTAAGCTGTCTGCATTCATCACGGCTCTTAGTCTTCTAAAAACTTCGACTTGTACTCCCTTTGTCAAGATATCTGCAATCTGATTCTCAGTCTTGCAGTGTTCCAAGTTCATTTTCCCTTCTGCTACCTGCTCTCGAAGATAATGGAACCTCATTTTGATGTGCTTTCTTCGACCGTGTGCTATTGGATTCTTTGCCAAGTTGATAGCTGACATGCTGTCGATCTTCATGGTAATTGATCCATGACTCTTCCCTATAATCTCTTCGACCAAGTTCACCATCCATGTTGCTTGACATGCACAAAGAAAAGAAGCTATATATTCTGCTTCGCATGATGACAATTCCACTACTGGCTCCTTTCTCGAACTCCAAGCAACTGGTGCAGCACCTAACATAAACACATACCCAGCTGTGGATTTTCTATCCTCAACATCACTACACCAGCTAGAGTCGGTGTATCCCACTTACTTGCATTATTTCCATGAATAAGCTGCAGGAAACAAAATACCATAGTCGAGAATCCCTTTCAGATACCTCAGTATCCTCTTCGTTGCTGCTAGGTGTGATACCTTTGGCTTCTGCATGAATCTACCTACCATACCCACACTTTATGCTAAGTCAAGCCTTGTGTGACAAAGGTATTTAAGTGACCCAATAAGTCTTCTATATTGGGTTGGGTCGACATCATCTTCATCTAAATCCTTCGACAGTTGCAGTCTGGTCTCAGCTGGAGTCGAAGTTGGGTTGCAATCTTGCATCTCAAATCTCTTGAGTATTTCGCCTGCATATCTTCTTTGGTGCGTCATTAAACCTCTACTAGTCTTGTAGAATTCGATGCCAAGGAAATATGAGAGATTTCCCAAGTTTGACATTTCAAACTCCTCACTTAGGTCATGTTTGAAATCTTTGATCTCCTTCTTGCAACTCCCTGTTATCAACAGGTCATCGACATAGAGGCATAGTATAAGCAATTCATTATTGCTTCTCCTTACATACACTCCATGCTCTGTCGTACACTTCACAAATTCCTTCTCCCTTAAGAAGCTGTCGATTATCTTATTCCAAGCTCTTGGAGCTTGCTTAAGTCCATACAGGGCTTTATGCAGCCAGTACACTTTCCCTTCTTCGCCTCATTTCACATACCCAGCTGGTTGTGCGACCTAAACTTCTTCATCTAAGAGGCCATTAAGAAACACACACTTCACGTCCATCTAACATGTGTGCCAATTGTTCATATTTGCTAGACCAACAATCAATCTGATTGTTTCGATCCTAGCAACAGGTGCGAACAGTTCATCGAAGTCGATTCCTTCCATCAGAAGAAATCCTTTCGCCACAAGTCTCGCCTTGTGTCGAGTTACTTCTCCTCTAGGATTCACCTTCACCTTGTAAACCCACTTCACATCAATTGCCTTCTTGCCTTGAGGCAATTCGACAAGTGACCAGGTGTTATTAACTTCGATGGACTCTAACTCATTCATTGCTTTCACCCACTTCGAATCTTTCAATGCCTTAGCTGCATTGAATGGTTCGACATATGCGTAGAAAGCATAATGTACCAACTCACCTTCTTCATCAACCACATCATCTGATGGAATCACAGATTCTTGCAACCTTGCAGGCATGTGTCTTGTTCGTCGAGGTCTGCTTGGACCTGCTTCATCTATGACTGGTTCCTGTCGAACTTCTCTTTTGACTTCAGTGGATGGTTCTTCACAAGAGATTCTCACTGAATCCTTCTTGACATTCTCAGTCCAATCACATTCTTTAAGCTCATCTACGATCACGTCCCTGCTATTCACTACTTGCTTATTCACTGGGTCGAACAGTTTGTAACCTCCATTCGAATGATATCCTATCAAGATCATCTGATTCGACTTGTCATCAAGCTTCCTTCTCAACTGATCTGGCACATGTCTATGTGTTATAGATCCAAACACCTTTAAGTGACTGAGGCTAGGCTTGACGCCAGACCAACATTCTTCTGGTGTGATTCCTTCAAGCTTCTTTGTCGGACATCTGTTCAAAATAAATGTTGTTGTCGAAACCGGTTCTCCCCATAATTCTTTGGGTAAATGCTTTCCATTCAACATACTTCTCACCATATTCATGATGGTCATGTTCTGTCGTTCTGCAATGCCATTTTGTTGTGGAGTGTAGGGTGGCACCACCTCATGCACAATCCTTTCTTTTTCACATAATGCATCGAACTCTTTCGAAACATACTCTCCACCACCCTCAGTCCACAGAATTTTTAACTTTCGACCACTCTGTCTTTCGACCATATATTTGAATCTGGCAAATACCTTGATCACATCACTTTTCTTCTTGATGAGGTAAGTCCACAACTTTCGACTATAATCATCTATGAACGTGACAAAGTATCTGTTGCCACCAATCAAATCCACCTAGATTGGACCACATACATTAAAGTATATGACTTCCAGAATTGCCTTCAACTTCCTTCCTGCGTCCTTGCTGAAGCTATTCTTGTGTTGTTTCGACTAAACACTCTCTTCACAGACTTCACTTGGAATGTTAATTTCTGGTAATCCTGAAACCATATTTCTTCTCTTCAGCTCTCTGATGTCATTGAAGTTGAGATGGCCTAGTCAAAAAAGCCATAACCACTCATCTCTATTGGCTGCAGTTGCTAGGCACTTGTGCTCCATCACATTGAGTTCAATCTTGAAGGTCCTATTCTGAGTTCAAGATCAACCTACCACCTGCGTCAAGGACTCTCATCATCTTGTCTTCGACAACTATCTTGTAGTTCTTTTCGACCAGCTGCCCTATACTGAGCAAGTTACACTTCATGCCTGGTATGTACAACACATTGGAAATTGTTGACCTCTTGCCATCTTTCCTCATAATCAGAACATCACCAACACCTTTAGCTGTTAGAGTGTTGTCATTTGCAAACTTCACCGTGTTCTTCGATGAAGGCTTCATGTTGACAAACCAATCTTTCCTTCCAGTCATGTGTGATGAGCATCCTGAGTCCAAGTACCACTGATCTTGGAATCTTTCTTCATCTCTTGTTGTGACCATCAGCAACGTCTCTTCTTCTTCTTGTTTCGCCATCCTTGCATTAGTTTCTTGATTTTTCTTCTTTTCTGGACACTCACTAAAATAGTGGCCATACTTATGACAATTGAAACACTGAATGTGACTTTTGTCATATTTTCGACCACCACCTCTTCCTCTAACTGCAGCAGCACCTCTTTGGTTGCCTTGATTCCAGGGTTTTTTCTGATTCGAACAGTTTCCTCCTCTACCTTTGTTTCCATTCCCGCTTCCTTTGCCTTTTCTTTCCTTTTCTAACAGCGCTTGCAAAGCCATATCACTCTTCGACTTTCCTGCAGCTCTTTCAACCATCATTTGTTCATGAGACTCAAGCGTCCCTTGAAGCTCTTCTTTCGTCAATACTGACAAATCTTTCGACTCTTATATGGCTACTACCACGTGATCGAACTTTGGAGCCAATGACCTCAAGATTTTTGCAACAATTGATCTTGATGTCAACACCTCTCCACATACCTTGATTTAATTCACCAGCTTTGTAACTCTGGTGAAGATATTTGTTATGCTTTCATTGTCTTTCATCTGAAGCAACTCATAGACCTCACATCTTTCACCTTCTCTGCGCCTCCAAACGACTTTTCAAGAATCTCCCACGCTTTCTTCGCTGACTCTACATCACTAACTTTTTCAAAGTTATCTGGATCGACACACTGATGGGTTATAAAGAGAGCCTTATAATATTTCTTTTTCAATTCTGATCCGTCGCGTTTCTTGATCCGCCGCGTTTTCTGCAAGCGGTGTTACTCCTTCCTTCACAAGATCCTAAAGATCTTGATAACAGAAAACCACTGTAATCTGCTTGCACCATTTCTCATAATTATCTTTCTTGAGAATCAGAAGGCTCGCCGGAAAGTGGCCGTTTGAATGATTCATCGCCATCACGATTTTCCTTCCTTGAATCGCAACCGTAGCTCTAGATACCAGATGTTGGAATTAACCCAAAATCTATGGGAATTCCGACCCTATCTTGATGAACAAGAAGAGTTCTTAGCGCAGCAATACCAAAGAAAAGAAGAAAATAGAGAAAGAAAAAATTAGGGTTCTAAGAGAATTTGGAGAAGAAGGTTGTTACCCACAAACTGTGGGATTTTTCTCTTTCTATTCACTTGCGACTACAAACCTTGAATTACAATGTGTTGTGATTTACAAAAATAATGACTACTCCCTATTTATAGATTTAGGTTTACTTGTTCTCCAAGCCAAAGCGCAAAACTATAAAAGCCCTAAATACCTATTTTGGAACTACATCAAAACAAATCTAAATCAAATCTGTGTGAAACAACTGTTTCGACACACCCATGCTTCGACACTTCGACACAAGGAATTACAATTTAACAACTTAGGGAGTTCCAAAGAAGTCAGCTATGCTTTCCATTTGAGTTGCTAATACTTCATATGTTTGATTTGTATTGGCAATTATCAATGGGTTAAAAATAGTTTCCATTTGTTGCGTGAGAGTATTCACTTATGTTATCAAGTCTGTATTTTTTTTTTATTTGTCATACTTGGTACACGATTGATATGCATGTTCACCAAAAACATAGTTTTTTTCTTCGATTCATACAGTTTGATGCTATTTTAGTGAGTCCAAATTTAAGTTTTACATTTATTTATAATAGGAGAAGTAAAAAAATCAATTTTATATCTTACACTTGAGTATTGCACTTGTGTATGCCTGCGCCGCTTCTACGCAACTTTCACATTTCAATCTTTTACTTCAGAAATTATTTACAAGTTTCAAATGTGAGTATTTTATGATATTGATTTGGATTTGTTTGAACAAATTATTTTTTAATTTTTTAAACAATATAACAATTTTATGTTATTTTTAAAATTATCTTTAAAAAAATATAGTAACATACTCATATTATAATTTTTCTAAAATTATCATATGTCGTATTTGTATAAGGTATTGGATACCTATCCAAACTAGTGTAGCACAACTATACGTAAAACAAAAAGGAAAGCTTTAAAAATATCAAGATTTTTAAAAACATTTTATGTATGTTATTTTAATTTTAAATTAAAAAAAAGGGAATAAGTAACGTGTCAATCCTTAACGAGGATATTGTAATGAAGTATTTATGTTAAATGAGGATATTCCTTGAATCGATGATGCAAAAATAAGCATTGTTCTTTGAAGAGGATGTTCAGCTACTAGAGTAAATCATTGTGATAGACAATGATAAAGCTCTCGTGTGTGTGTATTGTTGACTTGTTAGACAACATAGTAGAACATGTCAATCATCAGATGCAGTATGATCTTGAGTTGAGTTTGATAGAATTTTTCTCTATTTTTATTGGATGTGTGTAAGAATTTAAATTTAGGTACGTATCCATGCAAAAATTTCTCATAATAGTTGAAGTTAGGATAAAATTGAAATGAAAAAAGTTTGTCCAAAATTTCTTTTTCCTGTGTGAAAAAGAAAACTATATTTTTAGTTACGTGTTATTTTTTTGTCGTTCAACTAAAAAAATTTATTTTTTTATTTACATCCAACCAATTTTAGTTAACTTAAATAACTCAATTTCTTACATTATTTTACATTCAATGGTTATTGAAGATGCAATATTTTTATATATTTGTGCAACATGTTTCTTTTTATTGATTGTCCTATTTAAAATTATTTTACATATTTCTCTCTTATTCTATTCTATTTGCTATTATTCTTTTTTTTTGGAATAAATAAAGAATTATATTGCCAAAAAACAATGGGAGTACAAAGCCGATCCGAGGATCCGGGCAGCTAAACGACAGAACAGATCAACGACAACAAACATTAATCTCTACTACACAGTCTTCCTAACTTCTCATTGTTTTCAGTTCTAATCAAGATCTTCTCTATGATATCATTACTACAAAGACACTCTTTTTTCCTCTTCTGAAAAATAATTTGTTTCCTTATATTCCTGATCGCATACACAGTTTCAGTAAAAGCGAGTTTTAGAAGTTTCTTCCTACAACCTTTACCGCTTGTCATTCTACAAATGGTGTTAAACTCCAAACCCTTTCCTTTTGGAATATGATATGCATTAATCCAGGTTAGGATTTGTACCCAAACTTTTTTGGTCACCTCACAATCGAAAAATATATGATCACAACTCTCTGGTAGCCCGCAGTACACACATTCTCCATCAGTGGTTATTCCAAATTTAAGCAAACGAATTTTTGTGGGGAGTCTATCCTGGCATGCCATCCAAAGAATAAAAATCGCTCTAGGTCTAGAAAGATTCCCGTAAAAGAGATTTTTCCAATCTACTTTCGGTTTGGTCCCTCTAAACATCTAATATACCCTCTTGGTCACATATCTTTCGTTCACCTTGACCTCTTCCCAGACACTAGAATTCATCAGGATGTCTCTATATTTGAATATTGCCTTGATAATCGAGGAACAATGAGGTTTCAGAATGAAATTTCCAGTATCGTCATTTTTCAAATAATACGTATGGATCCAGTTAATCCACATTCTGTCCTTTTTTGCATAAACATTTCACAGTAATTTCCCTATGGTCGCCTTGTTCCAATCTTTAAGATAGATGACATTTAGACCACCTGCTGAAATAGGGTCACTGATGTGCTCCCAAGAAACGGGGGCTCTTCGCGTTATCGTATCTTTCCCCGACCAGACAAAACTTCTACAAATGCTATCAATATGAGAAATTATATTTTTTGGCAAAGGGAAAATCTTCATCCAATAATTAGCAATTGAAAAAATTATTCTTTTCACAAGTTGAACCCTTCCTGCATAAGATAAGAGTCTGGTACTCCAATGCCTTAATCTCACCACCATTCTCTCAATTAGAGGCTGGCAATCATTTATCGTCAATTTTTTGCTGGCTAGGGGAACTCCAAGGTTCACTAGTGCAGGAAATACTTTTTACATCGGGCGAAAAACACATTTTACATCGGGTCTGGGTCCGATGTAAAGCCAAGTGATGTAGTAAATCAAAGACATTTTACATCAGGCCATAGTCCGATGTGAAAAATACATCTACTACATCGGTTGACTATTAAGTCTGATGTGAAATATGAGTTAAACTTTTTTTTAATAAAAAATAAATGCACATTTTACATCGGTTGCCTTCCTGGTCCGATGTAAAATGAATGTTTTTATATCGATTGCCTTCCTGGCCCGATGTAAAATGTATGATTTTACATCGGTTGCATTCCTGTCCCGATGTAAAATGTATGTTTTTACATCGGTTGCCTTTCTGGCCCGATGTAAAATGTATTTTTTTTAATCGGTTGCCTTTTTGGCCAGATGTAAAATGTATGCTATCTTTCTTAAAATGTATGTTTTTACATCGGTTGCAAGGCGCGCCCAATGTAATATGTATGTTGTCTTTCTTAAAAAATTAGACTATTTTTTAGCGTAATCGAGGTGGAATCTCTGTTATTTTTTTAGTACCTAATTTTTCATATTTTTTTAACATCACACAAACCACATTTAAGTCGCTATTTGGTATCTAATTTTTCATATTTTTTCAACCAACCTGTTAATTTCATTCCACCAAATATAAGTATGTTTACAAAAGTACTAATCTTGTATACACACAAGTGTACAAAATTATAAGTATGTTTACACGGTGGACTACTAGAACAATAAAACCAGTGAAAACATACAAAAATATCCAACCATTTATAAGTCTTTTTCCCACACTTGAATTACGAACATGTAATCCACAAAAAGATGAGTTGTAGCTTCAGTCGACAACACCAAAATCACATTTGCTGACAATAAATAATAACACCAATAAACATCAGCAGACAACACCAAAGTCAAGAAACTCAAATCATATATATATATATATATATATATATAGACAATTCTATATAACTCACTAGATAAAACTTAATTTTTATATAACTCAAAGAAACATTTTGCCCAACGGAGTCGTAAATCATACAAATCATCGTGTTAATTCTGTTGGGTCAACAAATACCTACAACACGTAAATAACAATATAAAGTTATTCTTTGAAAATTCACATTAAGTTGCAAAACGCAAAGTAAATAACAAAGTAAAGTTATTTTTATTACCTGCATCCAAGACTCGGTTATATTGGCAGAGACAATATCCAACATATTTTTCATAACATAGTACCCACAATCAATAGAGTTATGTTGTCGTCTTGTCTACAAATGAATGACACAATTAGTGAATACTTACGATAAAATTAAATATAGAATTATAATTTACACCACGTTTACTTTGGGTTGAAGCCAAGTAGCCTTTTTTCTATTGCCATTTGCCATTTGATAAACCCCAAAAGCACTAATTCAACAAAAAAAAATCCATATAAAGCCACATAAAATATGAAATTACTTTTGTAACAATTTAGGTATATAGGATATATAATATATTATAACAAAAGTCACATAAAATAAACTTACTTTGTAACAATTTTCCTCATGGTTTGATTAAGTTCCCGATGAAGTGAACAAAAGACGACCACAATATTGTCTCTTGGACAAATGACTATTAATTTCCAATTATCTCTATACGAGTGTATGGAAACACAAAAGTCACATAAAATATCTATGTTATCAAAATTTAAAAATAGAAAATACAATTTCTACAAACTTACCCATGAATAAATGGTAGTAACTGACACACTCTCTTTTTGTCACGTAACTTATCTTGTATGTATTTTTTAACATCTGTTTCAGTTTTTGGCACATTATCAACATACATACACCTTGCAGGGTCCATAAATCCATATACTTCTGATGTGGAATTATCAATACATACACGATGAATATACCTGAATAATTTTAAAATAAACATTAGAATCAAAGTGATGAGAGATATAACATATTAATAGATATTGACATTAATAAAAAAAGAAAATGTACTTACGTGCACCAAACTTGCAGAGTAGACACGTCAAGCCAATGAAAACCCACCAACAACTCTCTGATACACTTAGATGACATGTAAAAATTAATGACACTCACACAATGACTAAATTTAATTTCCAAGTGTGTGTCACTCATTTTCAGAACCATGAGTAACAATCTCTGAACATCGTCTTCCACTTCTTTTGTGCTTCCTTTTGCAGCTGAACAACTTCCTTTTCCGCTTCCATTGACAACTTTCATTTGTTCAATGCATTTATTATTTTCTGTGCTTTGCGAGAAACTCATAGACCTAAGTGTCTCCGTAAAAGATTATTGCAACACCTTACGCTCTTCAACCAACTTTTGATCAAAATCAGCTCAAAGTTTTGCTTCCAATTCAGATGAAAATTGTGCAAGTTGTTCGTTTACATCTATATGTTGTTGACGTGAAGACGACCTTCCAAAGAAAGTGCTAATTTTATGGTGTTTTCCAACAACACGAACAATTTCGCGGAAGAACCCTTTTTGACCACCTCATCATCACTAGAATCACCACCTTTCTTTTTGTAGCGTGACGCCTTGCACTTCGGACAATGATTATAGTTTACATACTCTTTTCTGTATAAAATGCAATCATTAGGGCATGCATGTATCTTTTCATACTCCAAACCCATCAGACACAATAATTTCTTCGCCTCGTAATAACGATTTGGCATTACGTTACCTTCTAGAAGCATTTGTGTCAACAATTCAAGCAATTCGGTAAAACTTTTGTCAGTCCACTAATTATTTGCCTTCAAATTAAACAATTTTAACACAGCTGACAAACGTGTAAATTTTGTGCATCCTGGGTACAAAGGTTTATCCTTGTCACTGTATAAAGTATCATACCCATGTGCCCTCTTAAACGAATCTCGTCGAATATCACGCATCATGTCTTCCAGACGATCATCCATTTCTACACTAACATTATCTCTTTGGGACACATTTGACTTTGCTACTACTTCACCGTGCCATATCCATTGTGTATAACTTTGACAAATCCCTTTACAAATTAGATGATCCATGATTTCTTTCTTATTAAGCTTTGGTTCTTGATTTGCACAACGAACACATGGACAGAGAAAAAGCACATGAAGACTTTTTTCAGCATTACTTTTAGGAGGAGGAAGATTTTTTTTAGCATTACTTTCAGCAAACTGTAGAAATTCCATCACTCCATGTTCGTACTCAGCACTTAATCGATTAGCTCTCATCCAACTACGATCCATACCTATGTTCCGAAATTAATGCATACAGAGTTAAATCATTGGGACGCCTACAAAATGGTATTATCATAAAAATTCTATTACTTAATTCTATTACGTTACCGTGCATTTAAAAATATAGAATTATCAAATGAAAACAAGCCAACTGTTATTTTTTTTTTTTGGAATAAGAATGGGGCAGCTTTCTGCGGAAGAAAACCAAGTCAAGTGTTCACACCAGTATAAATCAAAGGAATCGATAAAGTAAAATAGCGTAAGAACAGAGTAAAATGTTGATGTTGTTCGAAAACGTTAAAAATCGTCACATGTTTATATTTGTTTGATGTAACGGGAAGAGATAAAAAAAAAAAGTAATACTGCAAACACTCACATAGCATATCTCAAATAAAAGATAGAGAAATGACATACTCCTAACTTAAATAAATCTCCATTTACAAATACAATTGAAAACCAAATTAAAGTCTAACTCAACCGAATTTTCATCATGAATGATAGAAGCCGAATTAGATCTTAAGATTAGAGGCATTCTAGAATTTTCTTTTTTAACTTTCTAACTATTTGATGAGAATTACTAAAGCATTTCAGGGTCATAATAATAAGTTGGCACAGTTGCAAGCTGGCAAAAGCAGTAAAAGTAAGCTTACCAATCTTCACTCAATGGATGGGAAACTCGCCAAAGAACTTACTTCAAAGATGTAGCTGCCACAAAATATGACGGAGGGATGGTTGCCAAATTTGAGTTCACTGAGAATGGAGAAGCTGTTTTCTCAGGTATATGGCCAGTATATCAATGGTTTTGCAAGATTATTGAAATCCACGAATCTATTTTTACCCCTCCTATATTTTAATTTTAGGGTATGTCTTAAGTAGAGGTGGCTATGAAGCATCAAAGAGTAAAGTCTAAAAAAACTACACTTCAAAATCCTAGACAGTCTTACGAAATCTATTCTTTATAGTTTATAAGTTGGTTTCAGTTATAGACCTTATGTAACAATTGAAGTGGCATGTTTTCCTTCTCCTTGATCAACTTCATTATTACTCTTTTTTTAAGTACCGTATTAATACGTGTATCATTCTTTCAAACTGAATAAGTCTATTTTTATCAATAATGTTAAACGCGTTATTCTAAGGAATTCAAAATTTTAGAGGGCGAAGCATGGTGGGACTAGAATCCGTCATCGGTGTTGGATTCAGTTCAATGGAACTAGGTTTCAACACATCAAAATTGGCTTCATTAATATAATAGATCAAATATCAGATGCACCACATTTTTCTAGTTTCTTTTTTGGATGTTTGTTACTTACTACTACCTGTCTCTGATTTGAAACATGTACATTAAAGAACATAAGCCTACTTGACCTACAACCTAGATATTGCTACATAAGCTTACAACCTAGACATTAACATGCGACATAACTCATGAAAATCAAACATGGCTTAATGTTTCGATTATCCTTTTCTAAATCATATAGTTGACTAGTCATGTTTTTTAACCACTGATGAATGATAGTTGCAACATAAATGATAATTTCTGATAGTCTACACATGACAGATTGACTTCTATTTTTGGACCTTGTCTTGTCTCTGTCTTTATAATATAAATAACATTTTTATAATATCTTTCCACAACAATTTTCCCTTCTTTGATTTAAAAATATCTGGATAATGGGTGAGAGACAAAAAGGCCCTAGTGATGCAGAAAAATCACGAGAGTAAACCATCGCAATATCTCACCGTGAAAAAATGTCATACGATAAGAGAAGGTTATTGAGTATTCCAATCCAAATGAAAGGCTAAACAAGGAAGACTTTCCAGTGTTACTATTATTCTGTGTGATCATGATTCCTAGAATGAATAACAAGGTTGTGAACTCGCCATAACCACATGGTGCTGACTGCTGACTGGAGGAGAGGTGTCACTCAGACCCTTTGCCCGTGGGATAAACCATCTTGACCTATATCCTAATTCCATTGTTGTTGCCTTTGTAGCTTTTTTGTGTTTCTGTTTGGAAAGCTTGTCAGTAAAATACCTTCTCAAATAACTTGTGTAATATTTTGGTGCTTTTCAAAGTTGGAAAAAAGTTCAATTTCCTTCATCTTTTCTAATGCACTAGATACTCTAAATCATGTGAAATAAAAACTTAGTTGTGTGTAGGATGTGGTCCTAGTCCTATTGTGTGCAGCAAGATAACTTCATCCAGCTTTTGCTAACTGCTTTGCTGCTATTTTCAACACCAATTTACTTAAATTTCACATGTACTCTTTACACCTTAGTACGCAAATTCATCATGGAAACAGATCCGTGTAACTAATTGTTGGCAGCTAATAGATACCAAAATCACCAGTTGAGTATCAAAATAAAGAAAATGAGACCTGAGAAGCCCTCTTCCAAATCAAACATTGACAACTTGACAAATTACTGATACAACATCTCCTTATTTGAAACTAAGGTTGATTTTTCAGATCAGTTCTTTATTGTCCGGTGGATTGAATACTCGGGATAATTTAGTTTTAAAAACATTTAAAAGAAAATGTAGAGTCCATGGGAATAGACATAGACACTACACACCACACAGGCACATCAACGCTTATATACAAAATGTAGCACGCCGGTACGCACACAAATAAATCTAAATTGAAGATCAAGATGACCACCAGGATAAAATGAAGATGAAGATCATAACATATGAAATAGAAAATTGAAAGAAATATGAAGACCAATGAAGACGAAAACATGTGTACGGGAGAAGACGTTAGAAGTTCTATATACTAACTCCATTGTTGTTGTCTTTGTAGCTATATCCTAACTCCATTGTTGTTGTCTTTGTAGCTATATCCTAACTCCATTGTTGTTGTCTTTGTAGTTTTTTTTTTGTTTCTGTTTGGAAAGCTTGTCAGCAAAATACCTTCTCAAATATTTTAACCCTCCTATATTTTAATTTTAGGGTATGTCTTAAGTAAAGGTGGCTATGTAGAACTGTCAGAAAAGCTTTCTCTACCTATGGGCTCTAGATTGTTATTTTGCTGATGAGAAACTAATCTAGAATAGTTTGTATTTTGTATATATATGAATCGCTATCATAATGAGTTCGTCTGTCATGATAGGTATGAGGGTCTGGTTATCTCTGTTGGTGCCAATGGAAGATCTTATGTATTAATTCTAGGAGCTGGTCCTTCAGCGGATCTAAGTAAGAGTAAATTGTATTTTGCAAGATTTAGTACAACCGTGGGATTTTGCAGGGTATAAGAATCAATCTCTCTTTAGTGCCACTATAGCTTAACCATTCCAACTAAGACACTCTTGAAATTTAATTATTTTGTTACTACACATGACAGATTTATCTCTATTACTATGACAGGTTAGAGTATTTAACCGTGAAAAAATGTCACCGTGAAAAAACCATACGATAATAGAACGACTATTAAATCTAACCCAAATGCGATAAACAAATCGAAAAAGGACTATTAACACAAAATCAAAATAAAAAACATCACAAACAATTATTAATAGGGATCGCAGTTCAGAATCAAAATCAAAAGCAAAAAGCTGCAAAAATAAATCTAACCCAAATGCGATACACAATCTAAGAGGAATCACAGTTCAGAAGCCGAAACGAGAAAGTATTACCGTGGCGGAGCAAGGTTGTGATGTGGTGGTCGGAATCGAGTCGGAACGCGGCGGTGTGGGTACTCAAATGGTGGAAGAATGGTGAAAGTCACTGTTACGGCTGGAATTATTTTGTGTTTAGGGTTTTAGTGAGGAGTTTTAGTGAAATTTAGGGTAGGAGTTTTCACATCGGTTGATAGAGGCCTGATGTAAAGGTCCACCTTTTCACATCAGGTGCAAATCCAGGCCCGATGTGAAATACTTTATAAGAAAATTTCATAGAATTTTTCACATCGGGTGCAAATCCAGACCCGATGTGAAATCCTTTATAACAATTTTTTATATTATTTACAAAACTGCCACCGCATTATTTTTTCATTAGTGAACTTTTCACATCGGGTGCAAATCTAGGACCGATGTGAAATCCTTTATAAATTTTTTTTATAATATTTACGAAACTGCCACCGCATTATTTTTCACATCAGTGGAAACAAATGTCTGATGTAAAATCCCTAAATCAAATATTTTTCACTTCATATTGTTATGAAATCTGATGTAAAATCCTTTGACAAATGTTTTTCACATCATATATTTTGAAATCTGATGTAAAAGCATTTAACCAAATGTCTTATTTTTAGTAGTGGTTCTTAAACGGCAAATTTCCTATTGCAAAGCCAGTTGTTTGTTGAATGATCTTTCTGGATTCTTCATCCACCCCTCCAAAATATATCTTTCCCTTTGGGATGCTAATAGTTCGACCAGTAGCCTCAGAGAATTCTTTCACGTTTTCCATGATCAGACGCATAGATTCATTTTTAATGACCTACAAAAATGACCTACAACACAGGGCCTCACATTTTTAATGAATAAACTATGACAAAAAAAGCCTCCTTACATATTATTCACAGTTAAATAGGGCCTCTTAAAAATAACATACGACTCAAATAAAATTAACTTTAAATTTTTACACAAGGCCTTTTAAACGTTTGAGACGACTCTGAACATAATTAGTAAATTATTTTATTTTTAAATTACATACTAATGTTTGGCAGTTACATTCACAAGTTTAAAAATACTTTATAATATTAATTACTGTTAATTTGACTATTTTTTTAAGTTAAGAACTTCTAATATAAGAGTCTAATATTTTTGAATTAATATAGAAAAAGATGCATCGAAAAAGAAAATTCTTCGGATATAAATTTTATGTTTGGTCTTCCTCTTAAAAAATTTCATTGATGACACAATATAAATAGTATTTTGTATGCTTCGATTCTTAAATATGATTTGGAATATTTTTGTTTACAATTTTCAAAATGTAATAATATTATTAGCATTATTAAACAACATATTTTTATGTTTATCTTAACTTTATTTAATTCTAATAATTGTATCTAAATAGAATTATTTTTAGTAGGACATATGACAAAAATTTTGTAAAAAATATAACACGTTAGTGCAATAAATAAAGCGGATAAAAAGGATAGGAGATTTTGATTTGGTTTTAATTATTTCTTTCCTAATTTTCCCTTTTAATAATTTTTTAAATCAATAAGTTACCCTCTATAGAAAATGCAACTTCCACAAATCATTTTTCCTTTTGCAAATGTAACTTCCGCAGAGCAGTTTTTTTACTCCTTATTCTACAACTAATGTACATACCAACTCAAAAATAAAATGTAAGGGAAATTTGAGAAAGAGTGAGCCATTTGGAGAGTGTAAGAGGAATCTGAAAAAAGTCATCCTAGACATTCCCGTTTGGTTTTATTAGAGCGTAATTTCTATTATTTTCTTTTAGATTTGAATTTTTAAACATTTTCTTTTAAAATACACCGTAAGTGTGATTTGATAGGGTTGCGGAAAGTAGCGCATATATTTTTTTCTTTTGAAAGCAATGATATATTTTTTTTCAGCAAGCCATGATAAATAGATTGGTAGCACAAGGGGTGCCACAACCCTTACAAAGAAAGATTAATTCAAACACATAAGAGGAACATTATACCAATCATAAAAAGTTGGGCTTTTAATAGACTTATCAAGCACCAACCATTTCCAACTAAAAAACTTAACATCATTAATAGTATCCAAAACAGACAATTTGATGTTCTCAAACACAACTTTATTCCGCCGATGCCACAGAACCCAAACCAACGTATACCACACTATCAGGCCCTTAATGTTACCTGTTTTCGCCTTGATAAACGCTTCAAAACTATTGAGGGAGACCGCAACACCCGAGTCTGGGAGACCTGTATAACCTGTCCATAACTCAATACCTTTCCACACCTCTAAAGCAAAATTGCAGCTGCTAAAGATATGATCTAAAGACTCTTCAAATAACCTGCAATGAGAGCACAAGATATCACCACCCTGCTGCAAAACATTCCTCCTAGCTAAAAGGATATATTGAACACACAACTGCACAAGGGGTGCAGAAACCCAACCGACAGAACAAACACTAAATCCCTTTACAACATTCGATGGGGACCGTGAACTATTAGTAAAAAAAAAACAAAACTAGAGGGCCTATATGCACCAATCCATTTCCAGTTGAAAGTAGCGCATATATAATACTGTGACTCCAGTTGTGATTGCAGAATGAAAATTAAAATTGATTATATGTTTGAAATGTATATAAAACTAGAATGAAATATATAATTTAGCAATGACAATGAATGGACTAATCTTTCTTTTAAGGGTATTAATGAGGAGGATATACTCTTTCTTGAGGCTTCATTCTGGGAGAATGAGGTGAAGGAAGCGGTGTGGAGTTGTGATGGAGATAAGAGTTCGGGCCCGGACGGTTATTCTTTTCACTTTATTAAGAAGTGTTGATCTTTCATGAAGAAGGATTTCTTTAGCTGTATCCAAAGTTTTCATTTGGGAGCTATTTTATCCAAAGCTTTCATCTCTTCTTTTTTCACTTTGGTTCCTAAATCGTCTAATCCTTTGTGCTTGGATGATTATAGGCCTATTTGTTTGGTGGGGTGTGTCTATAAGGTGATTTCAAAGATTTTGGCGACTAGACTTAAAGGTGTGTTGAATTCGGTCATTTCTAATTGCCAAAGTGCTTTTGTTCCGAGTAGGCAATTGTTAGACGATGTTTTGGTAACAAGGAAGGAAAAGGGTGTTTATTATTCAAAGCTGATTTCGAGAAGGCCTATGAAAAAGTTAGTTGGAATTTTCTTAGATTCATGTTAAGAAAGATGGGTTTCGGGGAGATTTGGTTGAGTTGGATGAAGGCTTTGGTTTTTTCTAGTAAAATGTCGGTGCTTATTAACAGTAGCCCTACGAAGGAATTCGTGGTAGAGAGAGGATTAAGACAAGGGGATCCTCTCTCTCCTTTTCTTTTTTTGATTGTGGCGGAGGGTTTGAGGGGTTTGGTGAGCAAGGCGGTGGAGAATGGTAATTCTTCAATTCGCGGTCGATACTTTGTTGGTGAGTGATGGAAGTTGGAATCATATTTGGGCGATTAAATCGGTCTTGAGAGGTTTCGAGATTGTCTCCGGTTTGGGTATTAATTTCCATAAGAGCAAAATCATTGGAATTAATATTAGCCCCCGATTCTTGGAGGTTGCTTCTTCTTTCCTCTCTTGTAGGAGGTGTAACACCCCTTTCTATACCCCCAATTAATCAATTAGGCACGTATATAAAATTTGATCAGAGTATAATTAAAACAACATGGCATAAAATGGTATGTCACATTATACTTGAAATTAAACACATACAACACTTGCTCACAAAGATATGCAACAGTGGGGTAACTTTCAAACAACAAAGGATCTCAGTCCTTATACCCACATCTCAATATTTAGAATAAAAGCGGAAACATCTAAAATATTGAATAACAACCACATATATACATCAACATATATATATACATCATCCAGTATGAATCACAAACAACATCATGTTTATATACACAAATTCATCAGCAAGATACATATGCAAATGTATCACAAAAAGATCAAAACGTCCTAGCTACCCGGTGCTACATATCAGAGCCAACCGACCAACAAGGAAAATGAAGACACGCTTCACAAAAAGACCGCCAGATACCTAATCTGCAATTCCTCATAGAGCATCATAAAACAGCAGAAGGGTGAGAAATATTATCATAATAACAATGAATATAATTATGTACTACAACATAAACATATAACATATATTCTCACCACAACTCATCATATATCACAATATAGATATATCCTCAAGCATATTCATTATGCATACATTCACCATTATCATCATTCCACATGAACACACACATACTTGTTCATTCAACAATGCATCATTATAAGATACCGTTTATATCATTTCCCATAAACATACATATATCAATGTTTATTCATCAATGCACAAATACAAAGATGATCAATGCAACTCATAGAGACCGACTCTCGACTCTATGCAGACACATGCGGTACCGACTCGTCACCCGAGCTCAATTGAAGAACTCAATGGAAATATCCTCCCTGCCGGGCCTACGATATTTCCCCATCGCTCATACCATCATGGCATCCGATGTTTCTGGATTGTTCACGCAGACACAATCCGATTGCTCAAACCCCACAAGGGCACACAATCATTCTGAATATTCCCACGGAATCAAGTGTAACACATCACAACGATTACACCCATTGACTACGCAATGTTCAGAGGATCCTCAATGATCATTTGTGTAATTAATCACTCACACCCAACAGGGACGCGATATTACACCCGATTCTCCATGAATCGCGACACATGAATGCATGTCATGATGTTCCTCATACAAAATGACCACATACACTCATGCAATGCATACATTTTTCACAATATAGTCATGCATTCATCACATATAATCCACATACATTCACATCAATTGTATAAAAACATACACAATTATCCAAACAATTCAATTTACGATTCACCGTAAAAGTCGGTTAAAAGTCGGCTAAAAATAATATTTTTCTTTACCAAATCATAGAACATATTTTTAGCTTCACATCCATATAAAGAACACCTCAATCGGATAAACAACGCAAAAGATATGGAATTTCAAAATGACGCAAAAACATAAACCGGAGGCCGGACACAACGAACGTTTCGAAAATACTGCTCTAATTGAACCAGGTTCAGACCTCAACACCATTTTTCCTAGAAAGAACGTCTCATTAGCTTTCCAACGCTTTGAACGGGGATCAAAACCGACTTACGGTTCAAGAGATATGAATTTCCGAAGTTTCCCCGAAAAACCAGAATTTTATGGTACATCTCAGTATGTATCGATACATAGGCTTATGTATCGATACAAAAAGCAACATGTATCGATACATAGCTCGCATGTGTCGACGCATGCTGTAGTGAAAATTCTGTTTTCTTCAAATTCTACAGTATGTATCGATACATAAGGGTTATGTATCGATACATAAACCATTTCGTATCGATACATAGCTGTTATGTATCGATTCATAACTTTGTTTTTCTCAAAAACCAGATTTCTCAAATTGCACCCTTGCTGTAACTTTTTCCAAATGCCCGAAAACTCGACTAAATCGAACATTTTCACCGAAACAAACATATACGCGCAATCACCAAATACATAAGAACAATTTAGAACACGTAAACGAAATTTTTACGACGTTCGATTTTTCGATTAAATTTCAACCTTTCAAAAACCAGAATTTTCAAACATCGCCTAATCGAATAAAAAGCACGCTATACGACAACCTAACCTTACTCGATACAACTATGTAATTTATTCCGAATTCTAACCGTGAAAACATCGATTTCTATCGATTTCCTACGATTCGACCTAAACGGAAACAACAACGGAAACATACCGAAAACTAACCGAAACATAACCAAACTTCATGAAACTTTAAACAGCAGCTCACATACATATAACCAACCAACACATGTATTTATACGACTTTTCGACCGTAAAAACATCTGTTTCTATCGATTTCGTCAAATACGGCATAAACGGAAACATATGGAAAACCAACCAAAACATCCACACAAAACACATACATAATCATACACAAAGTTAGGATAACAATATTTCACACCCTTACCCGATTTCTCGATTCTTGGAAGCTTGATCTTGATGATTTGTAGCTTTTCTTCTTTTTCTCTTCTCTTTTTCTCTCTTGCTCTCAAAATTCTGTTTTTCTCTCTTTCTCACCTCTAACTTTCTATTTCTATTCTTTTTCTTTCTTTCTTATACTTTTCTTTCTTTCTATTTCTTTATATTTTCTCAAAATATCTACTAACTAACTAACTATCATTATATGTGAAATATCTAAAATACCCTCCAATCTAATATTCCCCGCAAACTCTCAAAAACGGTAAAATCACATAATATGCAAACATAACATATTAACACACCAATATCACAAATAACATAATTATTGCCCAATTAAATAAAAGACTCAACCAAATAGAATCAATCAACACAAAAATGGAAATATCAAAATCGGGCTGTTACAACTCTCCCCCACTTTTGAAATTTTCGTCCTCGAAAATATTACCTGATTCAAACAACTCCGGATACGACTCTCGCATCCCACTTTCCAATTCCCAAGTCATATTGCCTTCTGAAGCGCCTCCCCACGCCACTTTCACAAGCGCAATATCTTTACCTCTTAACTTCTTAACTTCGCGATCCAAAATCTTAATCGGTAAAACTTCAACCGTAAGATTATCTCTCACTTCTACCTCGTCCATAGGAATAATATGTGACGAATCCGGAACATACTTCCGAAGTTGCGAAATATGGAACACATCATGCAAATTCGAAAGGTTTGGAGGCAACGCCACACGATAAGCCACAACACCAACACGTGCAGTAATCTGATAAGGACCAATAAAACGAGATGTCAACTTCTTTGACTTCAAAGCACGACCCACACCCGTAACCGGTGTAACTCTCAAAAACACATGTTCGCCTTCCTTAAACTCAAAATCTTTCCTTCTCTTGTCATGATAGCTCTTTTGTCTACTTTGAGAAGCTCTCATCTTTTCCCGAATAAACTTCACTTTCTCCGTCGTTTCTTGCACCAATTCTGGTCCAACAATCGTCCTCTCACCGGTTTCATGCCAACACAAAGGTGTTCGACATCTCCTACCATACAAAGCCTCAAATGGTGCCATACCAATACTCGAATGAAAACTGTTATTATACGTGAACTCAATCAACGCCAAATAACTATCCCAAGCACCACCTTGCTCTAGCACACAAGCACGCAACAAATCCTCCAACGATTGAATCGTCCTCTCGGTTTGACCATCTGTTTGCGGATGGTAAGCCGAACTCAATCTTAGCTTGGAACCCAAAGCCTCTTGTAAACTCACCCAAAATCTCGATGTAAATCTCGGATCTCGATCCGATACAATACTCTTTGGAACACCATGTAACTTCACAATCACACGAACATAAGTCTCGGCTAACTTCTCCAAAGGATAACTAATGTCAATTGGAATAAAGTGAGCAGATTTAGTAAGCCTATCTACAATCACCCAAATAGCATTATGACCTCTTTGCGTATTCGGCAATCCCGTAACAAAATCCATCGATATACTATCCCATTTTTATTCCGGAATATCCAACGGTTGCAACAAACCACTAGGCTTCTGATGTTCCACCTTCAACTTTTGACAAGTCAAACACGCATACACAAACTGAGCAACATCTCTTTTCAAACCAGACCACCAAAAGACCTTCTTCAAATCCTGATACATCTTATTCGCACCCGGATGAATACTTAAATTACTTCGGTGTCCTTCCTCTAAAATCATCTTTTTCAACTCCGCGTCGTCGGGAATACA
Organism: Lathyrus tuberosus; assembly: GCA_022829125.1. NCBI lineage: Eukaryota > Viridiplantae > Streptophyta > Magnoliopsida > Fabales > Fabaceae > Lathyrus > Lathyrus tuberosus. The sequence continues at coordinate 291,970 of JALAZF010000953.1, read as the reverse complement.
AATACGACCACGAAATCTCAAAACTCCCAAGTTATCAACCTTGAAATCCTTATTCTCATTCATCACTAAATCAACGAACTTCAAATCCAACTTTTGCTTTTCACAAACCGTTGCAAGAAAGTCATTCGTAACATGTAACATACCAAGTCTCACACTTCGCGGCGTCATTTCACAAACCAAACTCAAGTCTCTGAAATCCTCCAAAAGTTCCCATTCTTTCATCATCAATGCGGACATATGTAACGACTTCCGACTCAAGGCATCGGCCACCACGTTTGCCTTACTTGGATGGTAATTCAAACCAAAATCATAATCCTTCAAAAGCTCTAACCATCTTCTTTGTCTCATGTTCAATTCTTTCTGATCAAATAAATATCTTAAGCTTTTGTGATCACTAAAAACTTCAAATCTTGCACCATAAAGGTAATGCCTCCAAATTTTCAAAACAAACACCACCGCCGCTAACTCCAAGTCATGCGTAGGATAATTCTTTTCATGCACTCTTAATTGTCGTGAAGCATAAGCCACAACTTTTCCATCTTGCATCAGAACACCACCTAACCCAATCAATGAAGCATCACAATACACCACAAATGGATCTGTAGGATTCGGTAAAATCAAGATTGGAGCCGTTGTCAACCTTCTTTTTAACTCAATGAAACTCTTTTCACAATCTATATCCCAAATGAAAGCCTTTCCTTTACAAGTCAATTGCGTTAACGGAAGTGCCAACTTCGAAAATCCCTCAATAAACCTCCGATAATAACCCGCCAAGCCTAAAAAGCTTCGAATTTCCGTAACCGATCTAGGAGTCTCCCACTGCATCACCGCATCAATCTTGGATGGATCAACACTAATACCACTCCCGGAAATAACATGTCCAAGAAAACTTACTTCCGATAACCAAAAATCACATTTCGACAACTTAGCATACAATTGTCTCTCTTTCAAAATTTGTAACACAATTCTCAAATGCTCTTCATGCTCCTCTTGAGACTTAGAGTAAATCAAAATATCATCGATGAACACAACCACAAAACGATCCAACTGTTCATGAAAAATACGATTCATGTATTCCATAAACACACCCGACGCATTAGAAACCCCGAATGGCATCACAGAATATTCGTAATGACCATACCGTGTCCTAAAAGCCGTCTTCTGAATATCCTCGCTTTTCACACGAATTTGGTGATATCCCGATCTCAAATCAATCTTGCTAAAAACACGCGCACCAACTAATTGGTCCATCAAATCATCAATCCTTGGAAGCGGATACTTGTTCTTAATTGTCACCTTGTTCAACTGTCGATAATCAATACATAACCGCATACTTCCATCCTTTTTCTTTACCAACAATACCGGAGCACCCCAAGGAGAAACACTTGGCCTTATAAATCTCTTGTCCAACAAGTCATTCAATTGCTTCTTCAATTCTATCAACTCTAATGCTGACATACGATACGGTGCCATCGAAATCGGTATAGTACCCAGAACTAGATCAATAGAAAACTCAACTTCTCTCTTCGGCGGTACCTCTGTAATATCCTCAGGAAACACATCTGGAAAATCACACACCACTGGAAACACATCAATACCAATCTTACTCTCCACTGACAATGATGCAAACAAACCAAACAATTGAGCTTCGTCCGCTAAAAGTTCCTTCAACTCTTTAGTGGATAGGAAACTCGAGTCTTCGTCCTCTTCCAAAGAAGGAAACCTCACTAACTTGTGATAACAATCTATATGAACTCTTTTAAATTGCAACCAATTCATACCCAAGACCACATCCAATCCTTCCAACGGCAAACACACTAAGTCCATCTCAAAGTCTTTACCATAAATGGTTAAAGGACAACTTAGACAAACCAAAGAAGTAGTTACTGACCCCATTGCTGGAGTATCAATAACCATTTTACCATCCATCAGAGACAACACAAGATTCAAACGCTTCACGCACTCAGACGAAATAAACGAATGAGTCGCTCCAGTATCAATAATAGCAACTAAAGGTGTACTATTAATAAAGCATGTACCTTTAATCAAACGGTCTGCATTAGTAGTTTGAGTCCCCGCCAATGCAAACACCTTTCCGCCCGCTTGAGCTTGTTTCGGCTTAGTACACTTAGTACTAATGTGACCAACTTCTCCACAATTATAGCACTTCACCATATTCCTTCTACAATTTGTAGCAACATGCCCAAGACCTCCACAGTTAGCACATTTCGCTTCCGTCTTCCTACAATCAAATGATTTATGACCCATACCTCCACACTTGAAACACTTTACGGGACCAGAACTTCCTCCTCCAGACCTCCTATGAAAGTTTCCCTTATGCTTGCCCTTATCAACGGGTGTCACATAAGGTCCACTTCGAGCTTGTTGTTTTCCCTTCCTCTCATTCAAACTTTTGTAGTGTGTAGAACGAGCCTTACTATCTTCCTCGAAGATTCTACAACATTCCGTCAAATCCGAAAACCTTCTTATCCTTTGATATCCCACAGCTTGCTTAATCTCCGGACGTAAACCATTCTCATATTTAATACACTTTGAGAACTCAGCAGTAATCGCGGCATAATGAGGATGGAATTGAACCAACTCCACAAATTTAGCAGTATAGTCCACCACGGACATACTACCTTGTTTCAGTTCAAGAAATTCCATCTCCTTCTTTCCCTTCACACTCTCAGGGTAATACTTTCTCAAGAACTCAGTACGAAATAAATCCCAAGTTACCTCTTCATCATCCACCTCAAGAACTTCACGCATACCGACCCACCAATCGTCGGCTTCTTCCTTCAGCATGTGAGATCCAAGCCTCACCTTATTCTCCTCCACATAGCCCATGACTCTGAAGATTATTTCAATCTCTTTCAACCAATTTTGGGCTCCATCGGGATCAAATTTCCCTTTGAAAACTGGTGGTTAATTCTTCCTGAACTCGTCATTAGCATTCACATTCGGCGCACCTTGCACCGCCCTAGCCATTGCTTCCAAAGCAGCAGCCATCGCATTATCGTTTCTACCAGCCATATTCTGATCATTCCCAAGAATAAAAACAAAGGTTAAACAACAGTTCAACCAACACAACAACGAGACAGACACGACTGACTCAACCAGGCTCTGATACCACTTAATGTAACACCCCTTTCTATACCCCCAATTAATCAATTAGGCACGTATATAAAATTTGATCAGAGTATAATTAAAACAACATGGCATAAAAAGGCATGTCACATTATACTTGAAATTAAACACATACAACACTTGCGCACAAAGATATGCAACAGTGGGGTAACTTTCAAACAACAAAGGATCTCAGTCCTTATACCCACATCTCAATATTTAGAATAAAAGCGGAAACATCTAAAATATTGAATAACAACCACATATATACATCAACATATATATACATCATCCAGTATGAATCACAAACAACATCATGTTTATATACACAAATTCATCAGCAAGATACATATGCAAATGTATCACAAAAAGATCAAAACGTCCTAGTTACCCAGTGTTGTACCCTAAATTTTTACCCTTAGATGTCATCCAGCTTTTGTGCATCTTAAGAGCAACTCTGCATTCGTTTGAGCTAACCCATATCTTGTAGCTTGTGTCTTTATGTTCAAATTAGGTTTGCCTATCCCTATGAAGCTCCACAAGTTTCTCTGAAGTAAGTCAAGTCAATAAAAGATCACCAGTGCAGGACCTTTGGAATTAGGGTTTTTCCCTGAAGAAATCATTAAGAGAAATTTGAGCCTCAGTCCCACTATGTCACAAAGTTAGGGTTTGTGTGACGCCTATCAGCCAACTGTTTTGATTTTTCATCCAGATGATCTCCTAAACCCTAATTGTCGATTTTATTGGTTTATCAACATCCCCAAGAACCCCCTAAGACCTTTAGATGGAAAGGAAGAGACAAGTTCACAAGGTTTGACCTCAATGCATTCACAGTTAAAATCAGGGTTCGACTGAAACCCTAATCTTTTGGAATCTTGGACTAAATGAAGTATTAATGGTTTTAATCATCATATATTGTCTCATGAAGTATTCAAGGCATCCACACCAAGTTTCATGAGGTTTCTTGCAAGTTAAGTAGGGTTTTGGTCGCGAAAGGCTTCGTATACGACATTTTTTCCCTAATAGCTCGATTTGAAATAACCATAACTCCTAAACCGTGCACTCAAATTAAACGACTCCAGGCTCATTGGAAAGCTCTCATCAATATCTTTAATTCATTCCATATGACTTTTTGTCTAAAAATGCTTAGATTTTGAGTTATGAAGCTTACAAGACATTTTGGCCAAACACTTAGAAAATTTTTCAGCACTTTTCACCACCTATTTTCCCAACTTTGACACGACTTTTCACCCCTTTGCATTTGGATTCAGGTCTTGAGTCCCAAATGAAAGTTGTAGGGCTTGTTGAGAGCTTTCCAACCATATGTGGAACATCTCAAGGGGATAAACCAAACTCATGTTATGATGCGTTGAAGTTAGGTGTCTTAAAATGTCAAAATTCAATAACTTAGAATTTTTTCTAAGTCCTTTTTCGCTTTCTCATGTGCACGACTTTATGGTCCATTTTCTCATTGGTACAAGCCTCATCTCAAGCAACTTTCCACATGAGATTTAATCTATCAAATGTCCACTCTCCAAAGAATCAAAAACCATGAGATTTGATGGAATAGTTATCAAGTTATTGCACACCAAAGATGACATATTGAAACATGTACACACTTGAGAAACTTCAGATTTTTAATCTCTTTATTACACCAAACATTGTCACGATTCATGTCACATGTTTTAAACTCAATCCCAATCTGTCAAAATCACTCTACCTTGTACTAGCTTTCAAAGGGTTCAAAAGTCATTTCATTTGGTGCATTAAACCAAAAACTATCATGTGGCAAATCTCACCTCACCAATGCATGTCTAACTGAAAAGCCTACACCATAGCTGCTGCTTCTGTCCCAAAGCATGCAAGAAAGGACAGATTTGCATGGCCAGCTTTTACTTGGCTCAAGAATTATGCCATGCGTGTAGTATCCTGCAAGGGGCATGCCTTTACTGCATCCAAGGCAGCAGTACACCAGCTCACCTATAAAAGGAGCATTATTCTCATTCATGCGAAAAAAAAGACACACGAAGACACACGCAGAAAATCATCGACAACAACACAAAATCTCTAAAAACTTCATTCTTTTGGAGCACGAGTTAGCTGACAAAGAGGAGAAATTTCTGTTGTTTTGGAAATCAGGTAAGTTGTTCAACTCTCTATATCATGTGCATCATGTGTGTAGTATCTGGTTGTGAGTTTTTTTCTCTTATGCATCATTTGAATATGTTGATCTGTCGTTCGAGGTATCACCCGTGTGCATGTCCTAACCTATCTTAAACATCAAATATCATTCTGAAGCATTATGAGTAGCAACTTCCATTTACATGTTGTTGATATTTTATGGATGTGGTATGATCTGAGTTATGGAGAGTTCTTTATTGAGTATGGGGTTGAAGCAAGCATTTGGCCACCTCTCTTTTATATTTAAGATTGAATCTATATGTGCATGACTTCTGGATACCATTTTTGCTGTTGTTTCTGTTTGTAATACTCTTGCGTGATTTGTGTTGTCATTAAATCAGTATGTTTTACAATGCATAACATGTTCTAGCTTCTTGGATACCACTGTTAGATTTTGTTATCATAAGTTAAGTTTGGATTTGAGATAACTTGAAAGCATGTCTGCCTATGTGATACCATCTCTACTCGCCTTGACTCTAGTTTTTTTTCAAATTCTGGATTGGGTTTGTCATAAAGTTTGGACATGTTTTGAATGCTGCTGCTACTCATTATGTTCTCACACACGAGTTTGGTCATGTTGTTGAACCTTTTTGGGATGATGTTTTATTTCTATAAGCTACTAGTAATTTTGATGCAGAGTATTTGTACCATGTTATGATGCTGGAATGTGTTGAGAAACTTTATTCCTATACTGCCTTGTACGATGCTTTGATGACTTGATAGCATGCTATTTGATTAGAGCTTGTTCGTGTTGTTTAGTTCAGTAGGTTTTGTATATCACATGTTGTTTATTAAGTTTGAAACAAGTATATTTGGTTCGCATATAAACAGAAAACGTGCTATCGTTTCTTTCCTAAGCTATTTTCATATTTGGAACCCTGGTTTTCCTTCTGTTTTTTTCCCACAATGTAGTTACTAAAGTTGTTAGTTGTTGGCTGCATCTTGTTCTACGTGGAAAATACTCCAGTTTGGGTTTTATTTCATGCAATTTGGTGGTGTTTTGGAAGGTTTACGTTCGGTTAAGTTTAATGTTTGGTTTGTATTTTAAGTGAATGTTGATGTTCATCGTTTCTGCATGATCATCCTTTTCCATGCGTATTAATTGGCTGGATTTGGTATTTGTCCAGCAGTGCATTAAATAACCTTTGCCAAATTAATATTACATGATACACTATCACACGATACACTCCCCATCCACTGCATGCGTTTTGTTTCCATTTCATTATATTTCCATGACTTGTTTCGGTTTATTAGTTGTTGGAGGCGAATATATGAACGGATGAAACAGCCGTCCCAACGGTATCACACTTGCCTTTAACCTACTAGAAACCATTGAGACGGGGGTTCGAATCCCCCTCGCCCCCAGTCTCTGGTTTTTTTTTATCTTTTGCTGATCACTACTGTTCACCCCCTGGGTTGGGCCTAGCGCCCTTTTACTATTAACACCCCCTTCGGCTGGCCCAATTTCAACCCTTTACTATTTTAACTGAACCAATATTACTAATGCACCCCCCTGCGTTTTTAAATCTTTTTATTTTATTTTATTTGTTTGATTTAATTTCATGAAAATAATTAATATGTGATATAATTTTAATTGTTGATTAATTTCTATCTGTTTATTAGCTTTTAATTTTAAATTATATCTTGAATTACTTTGCTAATTATAATTATGATAATTGTTTTTTATCATGTTATTAATTCTCAAATTATCAATTTGTGTCTTAAATTTGCATTTTTTTAATGTACGACTAATTGTTAATTTCTAAGTGTTAATCATCCATGTGTAGTTAATTGTAATTACCTTGTGTGTTAATTGTTAATTTTAATTGCCTTGTCAATTAATTATCAATTGTTGTTTTCAAATATTAATATCAACTATGAGTATGTTTCTTGACATGTCATATCATTAAATTGACTTGTTTAATTCTTAAGATAATATATCCATGTTGATTGGCCATATGCTTGACTTTATATGAAAATTATCCATTTCTAAACATCATCATTTCTACATGTTTGTCTTCATAAAGATTGAAGCATGTTGATTATCATTCTTTAAATATCATTCTACATGTTTGTCTTCATAAAGATTGAAGCATGTTGATTATCATCCTTTAACATCATTCTATATGTTTGTCTTAATAAAGATTGAAGCATATTGATTGTCATCGTCTTAATCATTCTACTTGAAGCATATTCATCTTATCCATACTTTATCATGAAACATATTGCCATCTTCATGCTTATGTTACTTCCATCATATTATCTCATATCAATGTTGTAACTTATATTATGCCTTACCTTGTCATTTTATCATGTATGTGTTTATCATATCTTACTTCTATCTGTATGTTTATTTACTACTGTCCAAACCTTTTCAAACTCATAAAAATTCTCGACCCAACGTCGAGCCCATTTTCTACCCATGTAAGTCGATCGCCTTCGGGTATCGCATTCAACCTTTTGGTCACAAGACACAAGTCTAGCATCACTCAGCTAGCACCATCATCTAAATAACGTAATTTAATTGCATTAATATCCAAAGGAAAATCCCATGTATGATAACCATGTTATTGTGCATGGTGCATATCATTTGCATTCATAATCGTCACCCTAAGATAAGTCAATCAGGAAACTTAGGATAGATTTCCTAGGTTAGTCCCCCGCAACTTTGATTTCTTTAATCAAGTTCTAGCCTACCCAATTTTCCTAAACCTTTAAACACTTAGTATCTTTAATGAAGAACTACAAGTGCTCTGATTCCCTCCTGACAGGATATGTAGGCATAAGATGCGATATCTTGTCGAGCACACTAAGGAATAAAATAAATCACCTATCCTTAAACCCTTAGCAAGACAGATAACAGATAACATAAATGATCAAGAGGTTCCTGTAGAGTACTACAGATATCTAGGATGCTAACACCTTCCCTAGGTATAACCAACCCCCGAACTTAGAATCTTAGTGCATTTGCATTGCATCGTGGGAATTCGGTTTTTTTCTCCCTTCCTTTGGATAAATCAAAGACCGGTGGTGACATTAAAAATAAGATGCAAGTTAATTAATAGCTTGTTATCCAATTTTCACCGCGACAGAAATTGGCGACTTCACTAGGGACATTCTCATAAGAGGGTTCCCCCTAACTTGATCTTTTATATTATTTGTTTATTATTTATATACTTATTCATCTGCTTGCTTGAATTTTCTGTTGGGAAGGGTTGTTACACTTGAATGGTGAGACAAAGTCCTACACCCGGACTAGAGCGACATTAAGATAGGAAAACGGTGAGACTTCAATGATGCTTTACAGGAGTCGATTTCTGTAATGTGAGTTGAGACTTCACCACTCAGTCTAGGCCCTCTCGAATAAAATATTTGTCTAACGAGTCCATTCGTGGAGACGGTATGGTTTCGATCTAAAGGCCCTCGGGACTGGGAACCGTAGTTACCTTTAACCCAACTTGCCCAATTAGGACGTAGTGCGGGGACTGCGCAGGAGTCTATTTCTGCGATAGTTGCTACGCGATACTACACTCAGACGAGGTTCTCTTGAGGATATTATTGACCACCAAGTGATCTGGAAAATCGATAATATCCGAAAGATGGATTGTAGACTCTGGGAACTTTGTAGAACCCGTTCGACAGGTACATCTGAAACTATAGTACACTCCTATGGGATGGGTAGACCTTGGCTCCTTGCCGTGACCTTTCAAACCTAGGACTCTTTGCATGTTTGTTTTGCTTGAGTGTGCTGTGTGTTGCATACATTCATAAGCATCATGTCATAAAGATTCATAGGACTTAACTATACTTATAAACTTTATAGGGATACTATGGATACCGAAAAAAGGAATACCAAGAAGTACACTTTTCAAATTCCTAACCTGGATGATCTAAAGAGAATGGGAGCTTTGGTAGCAGATGAGGGAAATTTTCGTAAAAAGTATGGGAAGCTTCTCTATGTGCTGAACACAGATGTTGATCAAGGGTTACTTTCCACCTTAATCCAGTTCTACGATCCGCTGTATCACTGCTTCACCTTTCCAGATTACCAACTTGTACCTACGCTCGAAGAGTACTCACAGATAATAGGGTTACCTATTCAGGACAACTATCCCTTTCCTGTCTTCGCAAACAAACCTGATGAAAAGGAAATCGCTAAGCATACTCACTTGGATTTAGCTGATATTCAAGCCAATATGGTTTCGAAAGGAAAAACTTCCGGGTTCACTGCAGAGTTTCTGGTTGCCAAAGCCCGATATTATCTTGACCATCAAAATATGGAGGCTTTCGAGGCAGTTTTCGCCTTGCTAGTATATGGGATTTTCTTATTTCCAAGTTTCAGAAATTTTGTGGACCTTAACGCCATCAAGATTTTCTTGAAGAAGAATCCAGTCCCTGCCTTATTAGCTGAAGCTTATTATTCCGTTCATACAAGGAATGCTCGTGGAAAGGGAATGATTACCTGCTGTGTTCCTCTATTGTACAGGTGGTTTATTTCGCACTTGCCTAAAGGACGTGACTTTTGGAATCTCAAGAAGGGATGGTGGTCGCAAAAGATAATGGCTCTCACCCATTCCGACATTGAGTGGAATAATTATTTCTCTGACAAAGTGGTTATTATAGATAGCTGTGGAAATTTTGGCAATGTGCCACTCCTCAGCATTGAAGGGTTGATCAGCTACAATCCAGTTCTGGCACGAAGACAATTAGGGTTCCCCCTAAAAGACAAGCCTAACAGCGCTCAGGTGGAAAATATTTACTTCAAGGGTGAAAATTTGAGCGAAGACTTAAGAGAGCAAGTTTTAAGTGCTTGGGGTCAGAAGATTAAGAAGGATTTGCATAACTTAGGGAGACCTGATTGCGTCTCTTTGGAACCTTATCTCCAATGGATTCGAAGAAGGGCCATTGAGTTGAAGATGCCCTATCACCGTCAAGATCCATTGGTTCTGAAAGAAAAACCGGTCTTATACTTTACATCTGATGCTGACAAATTGAAAATTGCCTTAGAAAAATCTCGACAGATGGAAGAGGCTTGGAAGAACAAGTACCATGTAGCTTTGGAAGAGAATGCCGAACTCCAACAGCGGCTCAAGGCGAAAGAGGAGGAGTTCACTTCATTCAAAAGGAGGAAAACACAAGAAGAGTTGCCTCATCCTAGACCTCAATCGACACCTTGGAAGCTATTGATTGACAAGCTTGTCATGGAGAAGAACAAGATAGAAGAGGAAAACAAGAAGCTCAAGACAAGGCTTTTAGGGGAACCTATTTAGATCTTCCTTAGTTTTTCCGTTATGGCTTTTGAAAAGTGTACTGAATCATTATAATGAGTTTTATTTAATTAAGCAGTCTTGTCTTTCGGTGTCTTAGACGCAAATTTTGTAAACAGCGTCTTATCATTAATAAAATGCGTTTTTCCCATAAAGGTTATAAATAGTCGAGTCCTGTGAATTTTTGCATGTCATCTCATTGCATTTGCATTCTCATTTTCATTCACTTCAAAGAACTCAAAGCCTGTTTTTTCAGATATCGCAAAATGGATCAGGGAAGGAAAGGAACGGTACCATACACCTTCAGGGTTTGTGATGTGGAACAGTTGAGGGAACTAGGAGGTCGGATAAGGGATCCAGATGCCTTCGCCACAAAACACGGGCATATTCTCTCTTTATTACAGGTACAAGTAGTTGAGGGTATATTGGAAACACTGGTTCAACTCTACCGTGTGATCTACCACTGCTTCATCTTCCAAGATTTCCAGTTGATGCCCACTTTGGAAGAGTATTCTGCCTTATTAGGAATCCCTGTCAAAGATTCACCCCCGTTCTACGGCGGAGAAGGAAGACCCAGTCAGGAAGACATCGCGAGAGTGACTCGCATCAAGCTGATAGAGATCCAGACGCATATGAGGTTCAGAAGAGGGATCGACGGCTTGCCTGCTCAATTCTTATTTGAGAAAGCTCGAGAGTTCGCCGACCAAGGAAAAACTAGGGCTTTCGAGAATCTTTTCGCACTACTGGTTTATGGTCTATTTTTGTTTCCGAATGTTGAGAATTTTGTCGACGTTCATGCAATCAGGATCTTCATGCTCAAGAACCCGGTACCAACGCTGTTGGCCGATGCATACCACTCGATCCATTCGAAGATCCTAAAAGGAGAAGGTCAGATCGTATGCTGCACTGCTATCCTCTATAGGTGGTTTATTTCGCACCTACCGAAGACCACGGCCTTCTGGGATGTGAGGGTTGACTCTGAATGGCCCGTTAAACTCATGGACCTGACCCACTCAGATGTTGTTTGGTATGATCCCATGTACGGAGGAATCCCCATGATTCACAGTTGCGGAGATTTTTCCAACGTACCTCTTCTTGGCACGAAAGGGTGCACAAGTTACAACCCTGTTCTCGCTCGTCGCCAACTTGGACATCCGATGAACGAGATACCAGATCCGGAGAAATTGAAAAGAATTTTCCTCTATGAAGGAGAAGACCCCTAGCTGAAGATGCAGATTCTGTTTTCCTGGCGTCAAATCAACAGACAAGGAATGACTGCAACAACAAACCCTGACTGCACGGTTACAGAATCTTACCTAGAGTGGTCACGCAAACGAGCCATCGCTCTGACAATGCCGTATCCTCGGCCCAAGCCTCCTGTAGTGGAACCAGATGAAGTTTCAAGACTGAGAGCAGAAGTGGAGAAGCTGACACTAGACAAATACATATTGCAGGAAAGGATCGACAAGTTGATGGAAGAACTCGGTGAAAGAAATGGGGCGTCATCCAGCGGATCGAAGCCTTAGTTCCTCTCTGTTGTATTCTGTTTGTTTATTGTACTGAAAGCCCTGAGGGTGTACCGTTTGTAACGGAGCTTTAAATTTTAATAAAAACTAGTTTCCAATTACGATGTTTAATTACACTTTCGAGTTCCTTGAAGTGAATGTTGCATCATACGCATCATTTCGCATTGCATCCGCATATCATTCTGCATCTCATCTGCATTTTCGCATATACATGTGCATTTCTTCGGTGTCTCATTATCCTTTTATCTTCTCCAGTTGCTGTTGTTATTGCCACCACCCTGAGTTCCCTGCACCGCTACAACATCTGGACGCAGCCTTGAAAAGAAAGAATGTCTGAGAATTGCGAGAATCTGGATCAGGTCAACAACGAGATCACTGAATTGAGAGTAGGAATGGGGCAGATCATGGAAGCCTTGAATATTATACGAGTAATAATGGATACGCAAGCCACTGTAGTCTCAGAAATCATCACCACGACTGTTGCACCACCGGTTATACCTGTCGTAAATCCTACTCTAGGGATGCCATTCGAGTTCATGCGAGCCACAACCCCTCAATCCACGCAACAAGCGGTACCATTGCTCAGTGAGAATCAACAAGCTATTCCGACTTATGTTCCACCTGTGGTACAGACCCAATTCCAACTTGTTTTCCAGAACCAGCATCATTTTGATAGTATGTCTGTAGAAGAGGATGACAGCAACGAGAAGTTAAGAGCCAACATGGAGGTTATGCAAAGAAAGTTGAAAGCTATGGAAGGGGACAACGTCTTCAGTTCTGACCTCAAAGATATGTGTCTAGTCACTGATCTAGTGATCCCACCGAAATTCAAGTTACCAAGTTTTGAATTGTATTCTGGCGCCACATGTCTTAAGGCACACCTAGTCATGTACCTCCGAAGAATGGCGGCATATATGGATAATGATAAGTTAATGATCCATTGTTTCCAAGACAGCCTGAAGGGTGCTGCCGCTAAGTGGTATTTAAGCTTAGACCAATCTCAGATCAAGTGTTTCCAGGATGTTATGGACATTTTCATAAAGCATTATAAGTATAACTTGGATTTAGCTCCTGATCATAGACATCTATTGACCATGACTCAGAAGAATACAGAATTGTTTAAAGAATATGCCCAAAGGTGGAGAGAGACTGCATCACAAGTTGAACCACCATTGACTGAGAAGGAATTAGCTGATTGGTTTGTAGATAGTGTAAGACCAGAAATCTATGAGAAGATGATCAGTAATATCGGCGCTAATTTCTCTGATATCATTGCAATTGGCATGAAGGTGGAGGCAGGTCTGAAAAATGGAAAGGTAGCCAGCTCACCAAACAGTTCTACTAGCGCCAGTGTCAAGAAGTCTCCGGGTCACTTTCATAAGAAGAAGGAAGGCGAGACTAACGCTATTATGACAGGGAAGAGGCAGAATCCTAGTTGGAAACGATCTCTATTCCAACCACAACTAGGTCCCAGCTTTCCTCAGCAGCCAATCTATCCCACACAGTTCGCACAACAACCATATGTGGCGTCTGTTACGCCCACTTTTAATCATCAGGTAATGCAGCAGGCTCCAGTTTCCCAGTCACCAAACCAGCAGCAGTGGCCGAAGAACCAAAACAGAATTACCAGCAGCGGCGGCCAGTGCCACAGCAAAATACTCCGCCAAGAAGACAGGCAGTAACACCAAATTTTCCACCCATACCGATGACATATACAGCGTTGTATCCTTCGCTGGTGGAGCAAGGATTAATTGCTACTAGGCCATTGGGGCCACCATCTGAAAGAGCTATGCAGTTCTACAATCCTAATGAAACATGTGCTTTCCATCAAGGAGGAGTAGGCCATGATTTAGAAGGGTGTTTGGCGTTAAAGAATCTAGTGAAGAGCTTGATGGAGAAAAATATCCTCTCGTTCGCCAACAACCAGCCAAATGTGAAAAACAACCCCTTGCCAACACATGGGTCAGCCAACGCTATCGAGAATGAAAGTGGCGAAGTATTGGTCTTAGATGTAGCAAAAATTAAAACTCCCTTGATAATGTTTCATACCAAGCTATTCAGCGCCGGTTTGGTCACAGGTTGCCACGATGGTTGTAAAAAGTGTGACGGTAATAATGAAGGATGCCAGTCGGTTCGAAATGATATTCAGCAATTGATCAATGAAGGTTTCTTACAGGTTTTCAAAAAGGAAGGCAAAGTAGCAATGATTGAGCCAGTGTTCAATTTGCCAAAACAGATGCCAGTGTTAGATGAAGAAGAGTACATATCAGTAGTCCCTGTGTTCAACAATCCAGGGGCATCTACCGTGAGCCCTGTGTTCAACAATCCAGGGGCAAGTACCGTGAGTCCAGTATTCAAACAACCAATTCCAAGATACAACAGGTCTGATGCTGTTTCTCCCGATACTCATGCTAGGAGGAATAATCCCCCAAGACCAGTCCCGTTCAGATTCAGGGGAACCAGAGCAGTACCGTGGGTCTACGAAGACAGTACAAGTGGAAAGAGGAAAGAGGAAATGATCCCAAGGAAAGAGGTGGGGGTCGTTATACAAGAATCGGTCCCAAGGAAAGAGGTGGGGCCTGATGAGAAGAACGTGTCTAATATAGTGGGAACAGGAAGAATGATGAGGAGTGGAAGGATTCTCCCCCTATTAACAAAGAAACGTCCGATCAAGAGGATGAGATGCGCGTACCCACCAACGACAAAAGTAAAGAAGTAATCTCCAAGGAGGACGATGAAGAATTTCTCAAGATAATAAAGAGAAGTGACTACAGGGTTGTGGATCAGCTTCACCAGACCCCATCTAAAATTTCTATTTTATCCCTATTCATTAATTCGCCAGTCCACCGGTCAGCACTACAGAAGGTATTGGCTCAGGCTCATGTGGCCCAGGACATTACCGCCGGGCAATTTGATCATGTTCTCTCTAACATCACTGCTTGTAATACGCTCAGCTTCAGCAATGAAGAATTAACCCAATCAGGCCGGAATCACAATCTTGCTCTGCATATATCAATGAAGTGTCAGGAGGACACATTGGCCAGAGTTCTTGTAGACACAGGATCCTCTCTGAACGTCTTACCAAAGAGGGCCCTCGACAAATTAGCATACAAAGAAGGGATCATGAGACCCACGTCGTTAATTGTTAAAGCTTTTGATGGTTCACGAAGATCCGTGATGGGGGAAATTGAGTTGCCGGTTATGATCGGACCCCAGGAATTCAATGTTCTGTTTCAGGTTTTGGACATTAACCCTGCCTATAGCTGCCTACTTGGAAGACCCTGGATCCACGAGGCAGGCGCTGTTACTTCAACCTTACACCAAAAGATGAAATTTGTGGCCGATGACAAGCTGGTCATCGTCCATGGGGAAGAAGACTTAATGGTTAGTAACTTGTCGTCCTTCCGTTATATTGAGGCCGATGAAGATGCATTGGAAACTTCTTTCCAAGCACTGGAGATAGCTAACGCAATCATGGTTGACAATGAGAAGACAGTGGTACCAGAATATCCATCTTTTGCTTCGTATAAGATTATCCAGTCTGCCCTTCAAGACGGTGTGCCCGCAGGTTGGGGTGAAGTAATCAAGGCTGAAAAGAGAGTCAGACACCAAGGGTTGGGTTACAGCCCACCTCTAGAAGAAGAGGTTGCTGCAGATACAAAAGAAAGTGGAATGAAGATAAAGACCATACAAGAGACATTCATCAGTGGTGGACATCAGGTCCACGCAGTCATAGGAAGCACTGAAGAAGAGGAAGACATTGATCGCCTGGTTTTTCGCCAGGAAGGCGCATTATGCAACTGGGAGTCCGTTGAGATCCCAATTCTGTACTCGGAACCAGAGTAACTTGTCTAGATTTGTTGTTTTCGTCTCCCTAGTCTCGCCCAAAGCTAGTGGATTGTTTTGTACAGGCCTCCGTTTTCAAATTTTAAATCAATGAAATGACTCTTTTTCTAAAATTTATGCTATTCTATTTTATTGCATTCTGTTTCTAAAAATGGAAATCTTTTCAAACAACAGCATCTTCATCCCGCATGTTCTTGAATTATTGTGCTTTTAATAATATAAGCCATTCTACTATGCAGAATGAATCATAAACCTATTGTATTCAATGACCTTGATCTTACCATTGACTTCGACTCCCCTGTCTATCAAGCCGAGGAGGAGGAAGAATATGAAGTACCTAAGGATCTAGCAGATATGTGTGATGACCAGTATACAGATCTCCAGCCTCATGAAGAGCAGGTGGACGTCATCAATCTTGGCACCGAGGAAGAGAAGAAAGAGGTTAAGATTGGGGCATCCCTGAAGCCAGAAATTAGACAGCGGCTAATTTCACTCCTTGAAGAGTATGTGGATGTGTTTGCTTGGTCCTACCAAGATATGCCTGGTTTAGATACAGATATTGTGGTTCACAAGCTACCGCTCAAGCCTGAGTGCCCACCAGTGAAACAAAAGCTTCGCAGAAGTCATCCAGACATGGCCCTCAAAATTCGAGACGAAGTCAAGAGACAGTTGGATGTCGGTTTTCTAGCAGTTTCCAAATACCCTGAGTGGGTAGCTAATATTGTTCCAGTCATGAAGAAGAATGGAAAGGTACGAATGTGCGTGGATTATAGGGATCTTAACAGAGCTAGTCCCAAGGATGATTTTCCTCTACCACATATCGACACGTTGGTGGACAACACGGCTCGTTTCGCAATGTTCTCCTTTATGGATAGTTTTTCAGGCTACAATCAGATCAAAATGGATCCAGCTGACATGGATAAAACCACTTTCATCACACCATGGGGCACTTATTGTTATAAGGTTATGCCGTTTGGACTAAAGAATGCTGGGGCAACGTACCAAAGAGCTATGGTAACCCTGTTCCACGATATGATCCACAAAGAAATAGAGGTATATGTGGACGACATGATAGCCAAATCTCGAGATGAAGAAGAACATGTAGACCATCTGCTAAAGTTGTTCAAGAGACTTCGAAAGTATCAGTTGAGGTTAAATCCTGCAAAATGTACCTTTGGAGTCAGGTCAGGGAAGTTATTGGGTTTCATTGTTAGCCAGAAAGGCATTGAAGTGGATCCAGATAAAGTGCGAGCTATTCAAGAAATGCCAGCTCCGCAAACAGAGTCTCAAGTCAGAGGATTTTTGGGCCGTTTGAATTACATCTCCCGGTTCATCTCCAATATGACTCCGATATGTGCGCCAATCTTTAAATTACTCCGTAAGAATCAGCCAGTAGAATGGAATGCTGAATGTCAGCAAGCCTTTGAGAAACTAAAGAGTTATCTCCAAGAACCACCTATCCTGATCCCTCCAGTACCTGGGAGGCCGCTCTTTATGTATCTGACTGTTTTGGAAGAGTCCATGGGTTGCGTTTTGGGACAGCACGATGAGACTGGCCGAAAGGAGCATGCAATCTATTATCTGAGCAAGAAGTTCACAGACAGTGAAAGCCATTACTCAATGCTTGAAAAGACTTGTTGCGCTCTGGCTTGGGCCGCCAAACGCCTGAGACAGTACCTAATTCGTCATACCACCTTGTTGATTTCCAAAATGGACCCAATAAAGTACATTTTTGAGAAACCTGCTCAAACGGGTAGACTTGCCCGTTGGCACATGCTATTATCTGAATATGATATTCAGTATGTCACCCAAAAGGCCATTAAAGGAAGTGTTCTGTCAGAATATCTCGCTGATCAACCAGTTGAAGACTACGAACCACTCAAATTTGATTTCCCTGATGAGGACATTATGGCGGTGAAAGAAGGCGAAGAGTCAGGTTCTGAGGAGGATCCCCGGGCTGAATACAGATGGAAGATAATGTTCGATGGTTCGTCCAATTACAAGGGGCATGGAGTAGGTGTTGTCATAATCAATCCTGAAGGTGGCTACACCCCTTTTACAGCTAGATTGGATTTTGGGTGTACAAATAATATCGCCGAGTACGAAGCATGCATTCTGGGTCTGGAAGCTGCGATCGATCTTGGAATCTGTTTTCTCAAAGTTATGGGTGACTCTGCTCTAGTTATTTATCAAATCAGAGGCGAATGGGAGACAAAAGATGAAAAGCTTATCCCTTACCAGGCATATGCTTTGGAATTGATTGAGCATTTTGATGAGATTACTTTCCGCCACGTGCCGCGTACTGAGAATCATGTGGCCGATGCTCTAGCAACACTGGCCTCGATGTGGCAAGTTAAATTTATCAATGAAAATCCAGTTATCAGCATTGGAAGAAGAGCTGAATCTGCTTACTGTCAGGTCATCGAAGAAGAATCAGATGGCAAACCTTGGTTTCATGACATTTTGAACTTCCTGAAGAATCGAGAGTATCCGGCCAACGCCTCCGTTCTTGACAAGAAAACTCTGCGAAGATTGTCAGGTAAATTCTTCATCAGTAATGGTGTGCTATACAAAAGGAATCACGACATGGTCTTGTTGAGATGTGTCGATAAGAGAGAAGCAGACTTGTTAATCCATGATATTCATGAAGGAGCTTTTGGCACCCATGCCAATGGATACGCCATGGTTAAAAAGATCTTGAGAGTTGGATACTATTGGTTAACTATGGAGACTGATTGCATCCAGTATGCTAGGAAATGCCATAAATGTCAGATTTACGCAGACAAAATGCATGTTCCTCCTACTTTGCTAAATGTGCTATCATCGCCCTGGCCATTCTCTATGTGGGGCATTGATATGATTGGGGCAATTGAGCCTAAAGCATCCAATGGGCATCGATTCATTCTGGTGGCTATAGATTACTTTACCAAATGGGTGGAAGTCGCCTCTTATGCGAATGTAACTAAGCAAGTAGTTGCTCGTTTCATCAAGAACAACATCATTTGTCGTTATGGGATTCCAAGCAGAATCATAACCGACAACGGGACCAATTTGAACAACAAGACCATGAAGGAATTGTGCGATAACTTCAAGATTGAGCACCATAACTCTTCACCATATCGACCGAAGATGAACGAAGCAGTTGAAGCCGCGAACAAGAATATTAAGAAAATTCTTCAGAAGATGGTCAAAACATACAAGGATTGGCATGAGATGTTTCCATATGCGCTACATGGATATAGAACGTCCGTCAGAACATCAACAGGGACAACCCCTTTTTCGCTGGTATATGGAATGGATGTTGTCCTCCCTATAGAAGTTGAGATACCTTCTCTGAGGATATTAATGGAAACAAAGCTTGACGAAGCTGAATGGATTCAAGAGAGATACAATCAGTTGAATCTAATTGATGAGAAGCGCCTGACAGCTATGTGTCATGGTCAGTTGTACCAGAAGAAGATGAAGAGAGCATTTGATAAAAAGGTCCGCACTCGGGAATTCCGAGTAGGCGAATTGGTACTTAAGAAGATTCTGCCGTCACAAAAAGACGACCGTGGAAAATGGGCACCTAATTATGAAGGTCCCTACATAGTTAAGACAGTGTTTTCAGGAGGGTCATTGTTTCTTACAACTATGGACGGTGAACAGCTTGCGCATCCAGTGAATACTGATTCGGTGCGGAAGTATTATGCTTAAGACTAGGACGCCTATGTGATATCCAAGAATCCCCAGAGAAGCTCAAGTGTTGCTACAACTGAAGTCTTTAGGGTCATTGGTCATTGAATACAATGTAACCTTTGCTAAATTGCCATTTTGATGCATCTGTAACATCTCATGGGACTATGCTATTTGGCGAGTCGCCATTTTTCAATGAATATCAGTTATCGAATCATTTTCTTATTTAAAACGTTATCATCTTTTTGCAAACTTAGTCATTATCACTTGATTTCTGAAAACGGAAATGTTGCAATTGCTAAGAAAACACAAAGATAATCTAAGTTTTACTCTGGAATTAAGACATTTTGGAATCAAGTTCGTACAAGAAGATTTCGCAGTATTGCATTTTTGGCATGGATCTGCCAGCTCCAGTGAAAGGAAGATTGCCCCAGGCTATCCTTGATGAGGGGTTTCAGGGTGTCGGCTTGTGTTATCCTTTCTCCTTTCCTGTTTTGCGTTGTTCGCGTCGTTCCTAGCATATAGCTAAGCATGTTCATCTTCCCCTAGCATCTTTGCATCCTTTGTGCTCTGTTTTGCTGGTGGTCTTTTGTCGTGCCTATCTTTATTTCCCCAGTGAAGTAAAGATATTCTCGGTTTGCTTTGTGTCGTGCTTGTTCGGTCTTAACCTCTGTGCGCCAAATATGAATCTTTAAAAAAAAAAATCTTTTTCTGTTCCCCAAGAGGTTTAACTTTAAAGGATTTTATAGTTGTTCTCGTTTGAATCGCGTCAAACTTGAACTTGGACTATGTTTGAATCGTGTCAAGCATTACCTTATTTGGACTTTGTTTGAAGCGTGTCAAACACTGTCTTATGTGTTCCTGTTTGAATCGTGTCAAACTTGAACTTGTTCTCGTTTGAATCGTGTCAAACTTGAACTTGGACTATGTTTGAATCGTGTCAAGCATTGTCTTATTCGGACTTTGTTTGAATCGCGTCAAACACTGTCTTATGTGTTCTTGTTTGAATCGTGTCAAACTTGAACTTGTTCGCGTTTGAATCGTGTCAAACTTAAACTTGGACTATGTTTGAATCGTGTCAAGCATTGTCTTATTCGGACTTTGTTTGAAGCGTGTCAAACACTGTCTTATGTGTTCTTGTTTGAATCGTGTCAAACTTGAACTTGTTCTCGTTTAAATCGTGTCAAACTTGAACTTGGACTATGTTTGAACCGTGTCAAGCATTGTCTTATTTGGACTTTGTTTGAAGCGCGTCAAACACTGTCTTATGTGTTCTTGTTTGAATCGTGTCAAAATTGAACTTGTTCGCGTTTGAATCGTGTCGAACTTGAATTGGGACTTTGTTTGAATCGTGTCAAACACTGTCTTATGTGTTCTTGTTTGAATCGTGTCAAACTTGAACTTTGTTCTTGTTTGAATCGTGTCGGACTTGAACTTGGACTATGTTTGAATCGTGTCAAGCATTGTCTTCTTAAAAATTTGTTCTTGTTTGAATCGTGTCAAACTCGAACAGTGTCTTTGTTCAAATCGTGTCGGACACTGACTTTTGTTTTAAAACCGTCCTCGTTCGAATCGTGTCGAACTTGAATTGGGACTTTGTTTGAATCGTGTCAAGCATTGTCTTCTTAAAAATTTGTTCTTGTTTGAATTGTGTCAAACCTGAGCAGAGTCTTTGTTCGAATCATGTCGGACATCGACTCTTGTTTTAAAACCGTTCTTGTTCGAATCGTGTCGAACTTGAATTGGGACTTTGTTTGAATCGTGTCAAGCACTGTCTTTTGTTTTAAAATTGTTCTTGTTCGAATCGTGTCGGACATTGAACACTCTAATCTTTGTTGCTTTTCTAAAAATTGCTTTAAGTTAAGTTTCTTGGAACAAATTTCTTCAACTTTAAGACTCTTATCTGGTGCGCAGAGTTAGCCTCTGCCTTCCTGGCTCTTTCCGAAGATCCCATTTTTGAACTCTTCATTTCGAGGTCCCCAGGAAGTCTTTGTTTGTTTGTTTGTTTGTCTCCTCTAGACTGATCCTTAGTGATCAGGTTCTTCTTTCTGGTTTCATGCCCAGGAAGAGCGTGGGTTTGTTTCTTTCCCCGTGAAGTCTATCTCCTCGGATCTTTCCCCAGTGGAGATTGTCTTTTAGTTTTTCCCCAGTGTTTCTTCGGGACCTCCCCGATGAGTCTCCTTTGCCGGTTGACCAATATCCCCAGTGAGTCTTTGCTTGTGGATACTAGTTTCTGTCTTTCCCCGACGAAGCTTTTCTTGTGTGTTTGCTTCCTGTGGTCCCTGGCGTCTTGCTTGTCTGCATCCTTTGTATTCCTGGCATCATATCACCATTTTAGAAGTCATGGCATGTCAGCATATGCATGTCCGTAGCGTGTCCTTAGCATTCGCATTCCATCTAAGGGCAAAATTTTTGGTTTGCTATATTTAAATATCATTCATCTTGATGCCCCTGGAATCTCCATTCCTCGCGCCCTCCGGTGAAGCTATTTAAATAGGGACAACTGTTGTACCCTAAATTTTTACCCTTAGATGTCATCCAGCTTTTGTGCATCTTAAGAGCATCTCTGCATTCGTTTGAGCTAACCCATATCTTGTAGCTTGTGTCTTTATGTTCAAATTAGGTTTGCCTATCCCTATGAAGCTCCACAAGTTGCTCTGAAGTAAGTCAAGTCAACAAAAGATCACCAGTGCAGGACCTTTGGAATTAGGGTTTTTCCCTGAAGAAATCATTAAGAGAAATTTGAGCCTCAGTCCCACTATGTCACAAAGTTAGGGTTTGTGTGACGCCTATCAGCCAACTGTTTTGATTTTTCATCCAGATGATCTCCTAAACCCTAATTGTCTATTTTATTGGTTTATCAACATCCCCAAGAACCCCCTAAGAACTTTAGATGGAAAGGAAGACACAAGTTCACAAGGTTTGACCTCAGTGCATTCACAGTTAAAATCAGGGTTCGACTGAAACCCTAATCTTTTGGAATCTTGGACTAAATGAAGTATTAATGGTTTTAATCATCATATATTGTCTCATGAAGTATTCAAGGCATCCACACCAAGTTTCATGAGGTTTCTTGCAAGTTAAGTAGGGTTTTGGTCGCGAAAGGCTTCGTATACGACATTTTTTCCCTAATAGCTCGATTTGAAATAACCATAACTCCTAAACCGTGCACTCAAATTAAACGACTCAAGGCTCATTGGAAAGCTCTCATCAATATCTTTAATTCATTCCATATGACTTTTTGTCTAAAAATGCTTAGATTTTGAGTTATGAAGCTTACAAGACATTTTGGCCAAACACAGAAAATTTTTCAGCACTTTTCACCACCTATTTTCCCAACTTTGACACGACTTTTCACCCCTTTCCATTTGGATTCAGGTCTTGAGTCCCAAATGAAAGTTGTAGGGCTTGTTGAGAGCTTTCCAACCATATGTGGAACATCTCAAGGGGATAAACCAAACTCATGTTATGATGCGTTGAAGTTAGGTGTCTTAAAATGTCAAAATTCAATAACTTAGAATTTTTTCTAAGTCCTTTTTCGCTTTCTCATGTGCACAACTTAATGGTCCATTTTCTCATTGGTACAAGCCTCATCTCAAGCAACTTTCCACATGAGATTTAATCTATCAAATGTCCACTCTCCAAAGAATCAAAAACCGTGAGATTTGATGGAATAGTTATCAAGTTATTGCACACCAAAGATGACATATTGAAACATGTACACACTTGAGAAACTTCAGATTTTTAATCTCTTTATTACACCAAACATTGTCACGATTCATGTCACATGTTTTAAACTCAATCCCAATCTGTCAAAATCACTCTACCTTGTACTAGCTTTCAAAGGGTTCAAAAGTCATTTCATTTGGTGCATTAAACCAAAAACTATCATGTGGCAAATCTCACCTCACCAATGCATGTCTAACTGAAAAGCCTACACCATAGCTGCTGCTTCTGTCCCAAAGCATGCCAGAAAGGACAGATTTGCATGGCCAGCTTTTACTTGGCTCAAGAATGATGCCATGCGTGTAGTATCCTGCAAGGGGCATGCCTTTATTGCATCCAAGGCAGCAGCACACCAACTCACCTATAAAAGGAGCATTATTCTCATTCATGCGAAAAAAAAGACACACGAAGACACACGCAGAAAATCATCGACAACAACACAAAATCTCTAAAAACTTCATTCTTTTGGAGCACGAGTTAGCTGACAAAGAGGAGAAATTTCTGTTGTTTTGGAAATCAGGTAAGTTGTTCAACTCTCTATATCATGTGCATCATATGTGTAGTATCTGGTTGTGAGTTTTTTTCTCTTATGCATCATTTGAATATGTTGATCTGTCGTTCGAGGTATCACCCGTGTGCATATCCTAACCTATCTTAAACATCAAATATCATTCTGAAGCATTATGAGTAGCAACTTCCATTTACATGCTGTTGATATTTTATGGATGTGGTATGATCTGAGTTATGGAGAGTTCTTTTTTGAGTATGGGGTTGAAGCAAGCATTTGGCCACCTCTCTTTTATATTTAAGATTGAATCTATATGTGCATGACTTCTGGATACCATTTTTGCTGTTGTTTCTGTTTGTAATACTCTTGCGTGATTTGTGTTGTCATTAAATCAGTATGTTTTACAATGCATAACATGTTCTAGCTTCTTGGATACCACTGTTAGATTTTGTTCTCATAAGTTAAGTTTGGATTTGAGATAACTTGAAAGCATGTCTGCCTATGTGATACCATCTCTACTCGCCTTGACTCTAGTTTTTTTTCAAATTCTGGATTGGGTTTGTCATAAAGTTTGGACATGTTTTGAATGCTGCTGCTACTCATTATGTTCTCACACACGAGTTTGGTCATGTTGTTGAACCTTTTTGGGATGATGTTTTATTTCTATAAGCTACTGGTAATTTTGATTCAGAGTATTTGTACCATGTTATGATGCTGGAATGTGTTGAGAAACTTTATTCCTATACTGCCTTGTACGATGCTTTGATGACTTGATAGCATGCTATTTGATTAGAGCTTGTTCGTGTTGTTTAGTTCAGTAGGTTTTGTATATCACATGTTGTTTATTAAGTTTGAAACAAGTATATTTGGTTCGCATATAAACAGAAAACGTGCTATCGTTTCTTTCCTAAGCTATTTTCATATTTGGTACCCTGGTTTTCCTTCTGTTTTTTCCCCACAATGTAGTTACTAAAGTTGTTAGTTGTTGGCTGCATCTTGTTCTACGTGGAAAATACTCCAGTTTGGGTTTTATTTCATGCAGTTTGGTGGTGTTTTGGAAGGTTTACGTTCGGTTAAGTTTAATGTTTGGTTTGTATTTTAAGTGAATGTTGATGTTCATCGTTTCTGCATGATCATCCTTTTCCATGCGTATTAATTGGCTGGATTTGGTATTTGTCCAGCAGTGGATTAAATAACCTTTGCCAAATTAATATTACATGATACACTATCACACGATACACTCCCCATCCACTGCATGCGTTTTGTTTCCATTTCATTATATTTCCATGACTTGTTTCGGTTTATTAGTTGTTGGAGGCGAATATATGAACGGATGAAACAGTCGTCCCAACGGTATCACACTTGCCTTTAACCTACTAGAAACCATTGAGACGGGGGTTCGAATCCCCCTCGCCCCCAGTCTCTGGTTTTTTTTTATCTTTTGCTGATCACTACTGTTCACCCCCTGGGTTGGGCCTTGCGCCCTTTTACTATTAACACCCCCTTCGGCTGGCCCAATTTCAACCCTTTACTATTTTAACTGAACCAATATTACTAATGCACCCCCCTGCGTTTTTAAATCTTTTTATTTTATTTTGTTTGTTTGATTTAATTTCATGAAAATAATTAATATGTGATATAATTTTAATTGTTGATTAATTGCTATTTGTTTATTAGCTTTTAATTTTAAATTATATCTTGAATTACTTTGCTAATTATAATTATGATAATTGTTTTTTATCATGTTATTAATTCTCAAATTATCAATTTGTGTCTTAAATTTGCATTTTTTTAATGTACGACTAATTGTTAATTTCTAAGTGTTAATCATCCATGTGTAGTTAATTGTAATTACCTTGTGTGTTAATTGTTAATTTTAATTGCCTTGTCAATTAATTATCAATTGTTGTTTTCAAATATTAATATCAACTATGAGTATGTTTCTTGACATGTCATATCATTAAATTGACTTGTTTAATTCTTAAGATATCCATGTTGATTGGCCATATGCTTGACTTTATATGAATATTATCCATTTCTAAACATCATCATTTCTACATGTTTGTCTTCATAAAGATTGAAGCATGTTGATTATCACTCTTTAAATATCATTCTACATGTTTGTCTTCATAAAGATTGAAGCATGTTGATTATCATCCTTTAACATCATTCTATATGTTTGTCTTAATAAAGATTGAAGCATATTGATTGTCATCGTCTTAATCATTCTACTTGAAGCATATTCATATTATCCATACTTTATCATGAAACATATTGCCATCTTCATGCTTATGTTACTTCCATCATATTATCTCATATCAATGTTGTAACTTATATTATGCCTTACCTTGTCATTTTATCATGTATGTGTTTATCATATCTTACTTCTATCTGTATGTTTATTTACTACTGTCCAAACCTTTTCAAACTCATAAAAATTCTCGATCCAACGTCGAGCCCATTTTCTACCCATGTAAGTCGACCGCCTTCGGGTATCGCATTCAACCTTTTGGTCACAAGACACAAGTCTAGCATCACTCAGCTAGCACCATCATCTAAATAACGTAATTTAATCGCATTAATATCCAAAGGAAAATCCCATGCATGATAACCATGTTATTGTGCATGGTGCATATCATTTGCATTCATAATCGTCACCCTAAGATAAGTCAATCAGGCAACTTAGGATAGATTTCCTAGGTTAGTCCCCCGCAACTTTGATTTCTTTAATCAAGTTCTAGCCTACCCAATTTTCCTAAACCTTTAAACACTTAGTATCTTTAATGAAGAACTACAAGCGCTCTGATTCCCTCCTGACAGGATATGTAGGCATAAGATGCGATATCTTGTCGAGCACACTTAGGAATAAAATAAATCACCTATCCTTAAACCCTTAGCAAGACAGATAACAGATAACATAAATGATCAAGAGGTTCCTGTAGAGTACTACAGATATCTAGGATGCTAACACCTTCCCTAGGTATAACCAACCCCTGAACTTAGAATCTTAGTGCATTTGCATTGCATCGTGGGAATTCGGTTTTTTTCTCCCTTCCTTTGGATAAATCAAAGACCGGTGGTGACATTAAAAATAAGATGCAAGTTAATTAATAGCTTGTTATCCAATTTTCACCGCGACACCCGGTGCTACATATCAGAGCCAACCGACCAACAAGGAAAATGAAGACACGCTTCACAAAAAGACCGCCAGATACCTAATCTGCAATGCCTCATAGAGCATCATAAAACAGCAGAAGGGTGAGAAATATTATCATAATAACAATGAATATAATTATGTACTACAACATAAACATATAACATATATTCTCACCACAACTCATCATATATCACAATATAGATATATCCTCAAGCATATTCATTATGCATACATTCACCATTATCATCATTCCACATGAACACACACATACTTGTTCATTCAACAATGCATCATTATAAGATACAGTTTATATCATTTCCCATAAACATACATATATCAATGTTTATTCATCAAAGCACAAATACAAAGATGATCAATGCAACTCATAGAGACCGACTCTCGACTCTATGCAGACACATGCGGTACCGACTCGTCACCCGAGCTCAATTGAAGAACTCAATGGAAATATCCTCCCTGTCGGGCCTACGATATTTCCCCATCGCTCATACCATCATGGCATCCGATGTTTCTGGATTGTTCACGTAGACACAATCCGATTGCTCAAACCCCACAAGGGCACACAATCATTCTGAATATTCCCACGGAATCAAGTGTAACACATCGCAACGATTACACCCATTGACTACGCAATGTTCAGAGGATCCTCAATGATCATTTGTGTAATCAATCACTCACACCCAACAGGGACGCGATATTACACCCGATTCTCCACGAATCGCGACACATAAATGCATGTCATGATGTTCCTCATACAAAATGACCACATACACTCATGCAATGCATACATTTTTCACAATATAGTCATGCATTCATCACATATTGATCCGATGTGCTCGAACGGGTCCACGCGGGCTGGTCGTTATGGAGGTGTCCGGATGGGTGCTGGTCGTACTGGCTGTCCGGTATGTGATTGAGGGGAGGTGGTGGTGTACCTGCAAGGCACTCCGACGCTCAAGTAAGAAAGGGTCAGAAGAAAGGGGGAAGTACGAAGTATTAGTTCGTAGGGTGAATATTTGATACCTGACTCTCTCAAGTGAGAGGGTTTATATAGGGCTCTAAGCGCGTGGCTAACGGTCCTATTTTCGGGGCAAAATAACCGCTTTCCCTAAAGAATCGGTCGCTGCCCAAACTAGCCGTTACGACGGGCAGGGTGTCCAAAACTAGCGGTTATGTCGGGCATATGCTTAGTTTCGGGCACCTGCCCATGGCTGTGCGGGGAACGCTGAAGCTGTGTGTCGGGCTGAATGTCCGGGGAGGAACGTTATGTTCCTTGCCTGGTAGGAGGGGCAGAAGGGTAACTTTTGCCCTTCTGCGGATTGGACTTAGGCGATTTGGGCCGCTCTGTAGCAGAGGCTTATTGGGCCAATTCTATCCATTGGTCCAGTCCAGAACAGGAGCCCCCCAAGTCGTTGCTCCCGAGCATGGGAGTGATGACTTAAGGACTCTTCGTTGTCCCGGGGAACTATCATGAAGTCGTCGTTGGATACGAGGACGATTGTCTCGAGGTGCTCGTGGTTCTCCGTGTCCGCAATACTCGTGGTCGAATCCCTCTTTCCCGGTATTCGGGGAGGTGACGCGTCAGATGGAATGGGAAACGTTGGTTAGCCACGTGTGCATCGAGACCTGTGTAGCAGTTAAGTAGGTAATCATGGCTAGTGGGTCGTCATTATTACCTACGGGAGCGTGTGTGCACGTGCCTCTTGGTATAAAATGGGGGGAACCGTCCCATTTTTCACTTTTCCCTTTCTGATTCTTCCTCGTCGTCGCCTTTGTTCTTGTCCGTCATCGTCTCCAAGCAACCGGCCACCGCAACAAGTTTCGAGCAGTTGCTTTTCTTCCAGTAAAATCAAGTAAGTTTTCAGACTTTCTGTTTGTTTTGCTTCCTCTTGTTGTTAGTGGTAGGTTACATGTGGCTAGGGTTAGTTTTAGATGACAAGATAGGTAGATTTTCGGCGAGTGTTGGTGGTGGGCGGTGGTTTTGCCCTTTTGCTGCGCCAAGCATCTCGTCGGAGTAGGTAGTGCGCTAGGTGGGCGTGGTGGTCCACGTGGTGGTTGTGAGTTGTGACCACCACGTCTTACCGTTTTCTGGGGTACTTGGTGAGTTTCCTAGTAGGATGTTTCCAGATTCCGGTGGCGTTGTGCGATTCCTGGCGGAGCTTCAACGGAATCTGGGCATATGCGCGGGGAGGTTGCTCGTAGGAAGTTGACATGTCTCGGGCATCTCTTCGCGGGGATGTTTTGTTCTTCTTTGCTCGATGTTGGGGCTTAGGCCGCGGATGTTGTCCCTAGCCTTTCGCGTGCCCTTTCACTTGACTTAGCGGTGGAAGGGTGGATTTGATTTCCTGTCGAATTCACTGTCTTTCTCTGCTTTTTCAGGTGATCGTAGCGGTGATGGAACCAGAGGGGGAGGTTATCCCCGTTACATCCGAAGAAACTGTCTCCGATGAGAGCAGCAGTGCAACGGCCTCGAGTTCTGCGTCCTCGAGTTCGTCGGCTTCGAATTCCTCGAGCGACATCGAGGGGGAACCGAGTGATGCTGAGGAGGGAGATGACCTGGGGGTCGTGGAGGAAGATGTAATGGAAGAGGACGTAGACGCGTTCTGCCCGGAAGAGTGGGAGGTGGCCGAGCCTTCCGAACATACTTCCACGTTTGCGAGGTTTGCGGAGGACGCTTTTACTGAGGTGGGGCCCTCAGGTGACTGGAGGGTGCTTCTGCCTAGTGTGGGCGAGCGGATCTGCTTGAGCTTCGGGGACTGCTTTGGGATGTACGAATATGTCTTCAAAGAACTGGGGCTGAGGTTGCCCTTCACTGACTTCCTGCGGTCGGTGTTCCATCATCTGAAGTTGGCACCATCCCAACTCCACCCCAATTTGCTGGCCTTTATACGGGCTTTTGATTTGGTGTGCGAGCACCTTGCTTTGGGGCCCACCATCCCTTTGTTCTTTGCTATTTTCCACCTACAGCGGCAGCTGACGGGGAAGAGGTACGGATGGGTCTCTTTGAAGCAGCCCAAAAAACTGTTCAAGCCGTTCTCGGAGTCCATCCGAAACTTCAAGGCGCGGTACTTCATTGTTGAGCTGTTGTCCGAGGCTGCTAAGGACAGCACGTACTGCTGGGAGGTGGAATGTGATGAGAATGGGGATGAGTTGATTAACGAGGAAGGGAAGTACATTGGGGAGAGAGTGTACAAGTTCCCAATCCGCTGGACGCCCGACCACTTCTCAAAGAAGCCTGGCGCCTATGTCTTTGAACCGAGCGATTTACGCGGGCAAGATGTCGCGTCTTACGAGGCCCTGGTGAAGTGGGTCAACTCCTTTCAGCTCGCGACCTGTTGGACGAGCAAGGGTAATCCTATCTTCGAGGAGGATGGGAGTCAAAGGGTCGAGCGTCGGTTTATCCCCGTCAAGGCACTGCTGGAGTGCAAGACTTCTGCGGACGTCACGGCGTTGCTCGGTAGATTTAGTTACTTAGACTTTATTTGCTATTCTTTCTTCTCCGTTTCTGACGCGCTTGTTTTATTTGTGCAGGTGAGATGCCTCAAGCCCGTGACCGTGTGGTGAGGAATGCCATGGCGAGGGGCAAGGCTGGAGCGACTCCCTCCAAGACCCGGACTGCTACTGGTGCTCGTGCACCTCCTGCTATTCAAACTGCCCCGGGGACATCCTGTTCTCCCACTCCCTGTCCACGGGATTCTCCGCTGCCTTTGGTCGGGCGGCAGAAGCGTCTCCGGACAACAGATACGGTGTATCTGAAGGGGGCAGTTGAGAAGGGGAAGTTCGAACTTCCTCTGTGCATCAATGATGTGAGGTTCTTCGAGGGCAATACCTTGGTTGTTCCTCGGGCTGAATCTCTTAGCCTGGGGAACATGGATCGAGCTGGTAAACGGGCGATGGTGGCCAGGGATGCTTCTGCCCTTGTGAGGATGCTCGAGATGGCAGCTGTGTATGCTGAGGGGGACCACGTGCTCGAGGCTGAGCTTACTGCTGCTCGAGCCTCCGAAACGACGCTGAAGGAGGAGGTCCGGCGTGCCCTTGAGGAGAAGAAGAAAGCCGAGGAAGAGGCGACAACGCTGAGGGAGGAAGTCGCCAAGCTAAGGTCGGAGAAGAAGGCGTCTGAGGAGTTGAACGCGGAGTTGATGGCGGCCAACCCCCCGGGTGATGACGAACCAGAGGAGATAAGAGTGTTGAAGACTCGGGCAGAGCTGGTCGCTGGCATTCTGCAGGCCGAGGATGATGGTATTGTTGTGGCCGCGGAGTCTTTTGACAGTGCCGTGGCCCAATTGCAAGAGGTGAACCCTGGGCTCGAGATTTCGACCGGAGGTACTCACTACCTAGCTCGTGTGGAGGGTGGCCGCATTGTCCTGCCCGAGGGTCTTGTTCTCGATACTCCCGAGGAACATATCGAGGAGCAGCCCGTGGAGGAGCCGAGGCCTGAAGCTGCGTCAACTGAGCGGGCGGAGGATTGAAGAGTTTTTGTTACTTTGTCCGGCCTACGTGCCGTTGAATTGTTGTAATCTTTGTTTTTGGGGCGTGGCCCCTTTTTAATGTAACCTGCACAATATCTGGCCCTCGTGGCTTTTAATTTTATGACCGGCTAATTTATACGATTTCTTTTTATATTGCAGTACTCTGTTTTAGTTGTGCATGTATGACTGCCCGTCAGAGGGTGTGTTTGTTAACAGGCTTATCTTTGACAGATTGCTCGTTGCGTACGAATTCGCCAGTGCGGAGAACTGGTCGAATAGCCGGGGAAGATCCTGGCGAGGTTGCAGATCTCAAGTCACGGCGTGAACGTCCCATCGCGAGCTGGGGTTCTGTCAATCATGGTACTTGGGCGAAGGCGGTGCTCGATCGAGGACCGCCGACGAGCAGAGCTCCGACTCAGTTATTTGAGCGGGATTCCACTTTGTACGTATGCGTCGTTTGTACCTGAACGAGCATGATGGCCGTTAGATGGCCTTGTGACGCGAGGAAGCTTCTTGTGCCTTTAGCTGTAGTATTGCTTAAGTTTTTCAGCGTTCCATGGTCGAGGGAGTGCTTCCCCGTTGAGGTTCTCGAGGAAGTAGGCACCGTTCCCCGTTTTGGCGCGGACTCGGTATGGTCCTTCCCAGTTGGCTGTTAGTTTACCTTCGCGGGAGTCCTTGTGGTTTCTTCGCAGGACAAGGCTGCCCACGTCGAACTCTCGTCGTAAGACTTTGGCGTTGTGCCTGATCGCTATTTTCTGCTTGAGGGATGCCTCGCGGAGGGCTGCTCCCGTTCGGATTTCCTCGGCGAGGTCGAGTTCCTCTCTTATTGCCTCGTTATTCATTTCCTCATCCAGGGGTGATTCCGTTCTCCTGGACGGTACGTGAATTTCGATAGGTATGACTGCTTCAGTGCCATATGCCAAACGGAAAGGTGTTTCCCCGGTGGTGGACTGGGGAGTGGTGCGGTATGCCCACAGGACACTGTGAAGCTCCTCGACCCAGGCTTTCTTTGTTTCGTCCAGTCTTCGCTTGAGGCTGCGCACTATGACACGATTGGCCGCTTCTGCCTGCCCGTTGGTTTGGGGATGCTCCATGAAAGCGAAGTCTTGCCTCGTTCCGAGGTGTGCGACAAAGTCTTGGAATTTTTTGTCTGTGAATTATGTTCCATTGTCCGTGACAATTGCTTGGGGGATCCCAAACCGGGCAAGGATATTCCGCTTGTAGAAGCGCAGAATGTTGAGCACTGTTATCTTGGCTAAAGCTTCTGCTTCTATCCACTTTGTGAAGTAATCTATGCCCACTATCAGGTATTTGTTTTGGCTGGACCCCGTCATGAAGGGTCCTAGGATGTCCAGGCCCCACCAGGCGAATGGCCACGGGGAGGTCATGCTTTTTAGTTCGTTTGGCGGAGCTAGGTGCATATCCCCATGCCGTTGGCATTTGTCGCATTTCTTCACATGCTCCTTGGCGTCTTGTTGCATGGTCGGCCAATAGTACCCTGCTCGGAGGGCCTTACGGGCGAGGGACTTTCCTCCGAGGTGTTGGGTGTTGATGCCTTCATGGATTTCTCGCAATACGTGGGGGACGACCTCCTCTTCTATGCATTTAAGAAGTGGGATGGAGAAGCCCCGTCGGTAGAGTTTGTTTTCGAGGATAACGTACGAGCAGGCCCTTCGTTTGATGGTGCTGGCCTCCTTGGGATCCTCTGGAAGTTCGTCCCTGGTGAGGTAGTCGTAAACGGGCGTCATCCAGCAATCGCTATCCCCGATCGCGTGTACGTGTAGGGTCGAAGATCCCTTAGTGATGCTGGACCGGGGAAGTATCTCTTGGATGACTGACCTGTTTCCGCCTTTCCTCTTGGTGCTTGCCAGTTTTGACAATATGTCTGCTCGTACGTTGTGTTCGCGTGGAACGTGTCTTACTTCTACTGTTCTGAATTTCGACATCTTTTCTCTGACGAGGGTGAGGTATTCGGAGAGACTGTCATTTTTGGCTTGATATTCCCCGGATACCTGGTTGGCTACGAGCTGCGAATCCGTGCAGATGATGACTTCCTCGGCCTCCAGGTCTTCGGCTAGGCGTAGCCCGGCGAGGAAGGCTTCGTACTCGGCCTGGTTGTTTGACGTGGGAAAAGACAATGTGAGAGAAGCCTCGACTATGGTCCCTTCGTCGTTTTCCAGAATTATGCCTGCCCCGCTGCCGCTCGAGCTGGATGCCCCGTCCACATAGATGGTCCATCTATTTGTTACGTGGGGCGAGGAGTTTGAAAAGGTCACTTCTGCTACGAAATCGGCCAGGGCCTGGGCTTTAAGAGCTTCCCTGCTTTCGTACTGGATGTAGAATTCGGACAGTTCTAGCGACCATCTGAGCATTCGCCCGGCCATGTCTGGTCGTCCCAGTAGCTGCTTGATGGGTTGATCGGTCCTTACCACGATCGTGTGGGCCAAGAAATAGTGTCTTAGTTGTTTGGCAGCGTTGACGAGGGCCAACGCCACCTTCTCTATCTGTTGATATCTCAATTCTGTGTCCTGTAATGCCTTGCTCGTGAAATATACCGGCTTTTGCCCGCTATGGTTTTCGCGGATAAGAACGGCGCTAACGGCCTCGGTGGAGACGGCGAGGTACAGGAACAAAACCTCCCCGGTATCTGGTCGTGACAACACGGGCGGTTCCGATAGAGCTTGCTTCAAGTGGAGGAGGGACGCCTCGCATTCTTCGGTCCATTCAAACGCTGCTTCTTTCCGCAAGAGTTTGAAGAAAGGAAGGGCGTGCTGGGCGGACTTTGCGACGAAGCGGGATAGCGAGGTCAGTACTCCGTTGAGAGATTGGATGTTCTTTTTAGACGTGGGTGTTGGGAATTCGGAGAATGTCCGGCATTTGTCGGGGTTAGCTTCTATTCCTCGTTCTGTTAGGTAGAAACCGAGGAACTTACCTGCCCGTACCCCGAACGTGCACTTCTCCGGGTTGAAACGCATTTGGTATTTCCTTGCCTGCTCGAAAATTTTGCGGAGGTGGGCGACATGGTCTAGTTCCTCGTGGGATTTGACGATCATGTCGTCCATGTATACCTCGAGCATATCGCCTATCTGTTCGTGGAAGACTTTGTTCATCATTCGTTGGTATGTAGCGCCGGCGTTCTTCAGTCCGAAGGGCATTACGTTGTAGTAATAGTTGCCCGATTCGGTCATGAAGGCTGTGTAAGTTTTATCGCTCGCGGCCATTGATATTTGGTTATAGCCCGAGTAGGCGTCGAGGAACGATAAAAGTTTAAAACCTGCCGAATTATCTACGAGTTTGTCTATATTGGGGAGGGGGTAGGCGTCCTTCGGACAGGCCTTATTAACATCAGTATAATCAACGCACATCCTCCATTTGCCATTATTTTTTCATACACGTACAACATTAGAGAGACATGTAGTATATTTGGCCTCGGAAATAAACCTAGCTTCTAGAAGGTCTTTGACAGCTTTCTCCGCGGCTTCTGTCTTCTCTGGGGATTGCTTCCTTCTGCGCTGGGCAACGGCTTTGACGGTTGGATCGATCGTGAGCTGGTGGCAGGCGACGGAGGGGTCCAATCCGGGCATCTCAGCAGCACTCCACGCGAACAGGTCTGCGTTTTCGTGGAGGCACGCTTTCAGTTGTCTTCTGGCCAGGTCGGGCAGATCTGCTCCGATCTTCACTCCCCGTTGGGGGTCTTCTCCGAACGGAACGATCTCGAAGTTGCCATCTGGGACAGGTCGTAGGAGATGGCCGCTGTTGTCAGACTTAATGCCCGACGGTGTTGGAATCTTGGCGCGATCTTCTTCGCTGAACCGGCTGTCTAGATCGATTGATTCGACCTGGGGAAGTGGTCTTGGCTGCTCGGAGCTGCTGGGCAGGTGGGGACGACCAGATGCTCTTGGCTTCGCCAAGATGGTGTTAAGTCCCTTTGACGCTGCTTCAAAGCAGCGGCGGGCAGCCTCGATGTCGCCGTGGAGGGTGGCGACCATCCCTTAAGAAGTGTAGTACTTCATTTTGAGATGTACGGTGGAAGGTACTGCAATCAACTCTGCCAGGGTTGGCCTTCCGAAGATGCACTGGTATAGTGACGGGTAATCGATTACCAGAAACTGTGCCTTGATTGCTCGGGTTGTCTTTCCTGAACCGAAGGTTACGATGAGCTCTACCTAACCTCGGGGCTTTGTCACCGCTCCGTTGAACCCTTGCAGGTCGGATCCGACGTATGGAGTGACGTGAGAGTCGTTCAGCTGCAATGTCTCGAACAGGTGGTTGTACATTATGTCAACCGAACTGCCCTGGTCCAAGAGTATCCTTCGGACGTCGAAATTCGCCATCCTTGCTCGAATAAGCAGTGGGATGTTCGAATTCGGTGCCCCGCCGAGGAGTTCTTCCTTGTAGAAGGAAATGGGAGCGGACCCTTCGTGCGTGGTGTCCAGCGTGGTGACCTCGTTGCAGCTTTTGCTGATCAGTTGGTCGAATCTCCTTTTGACCGAGCCAACTGTGACTTTATTGAATCCACCCCCAGAGATCACCATGGCCGACGGGAAGGCCTCCCATGGGCTGCTGGCAGCGAGGTATGTGGAGACGAGCAGATCGTCCGGGATGCAAAAGTCTTCTGGTCGGGTCACGGACATTGCGACTTGGACGTTGGCGTCGTCGGAGGGCGGAATTTCCTCTGCGACCTTTTTGCTTTCCTGGGACTCTTGCCGGGGAGCGTCCCTCTTTTTTGCGAACTGCTTCAGATGGTCGTCGCGAATGAGGATCTCTATGGCATCTCTGAGGTGGATGCACTCTTCCGTTGTATGGCCGTGACTCTTGTGGAAACGGCAGTACTTGGACTTGTCCATCCCGGGCCGGACCGGCAGCTGCTTGGGGAAATGGACTCCCGCCTGTTTGAACTCCGAGTTGGCACACTCGGACAATATTTTCTCCCTCGAGGCAGTGAGGGGGGTATAATCGTGGAATCGCCCGGAAGGTGCTC
This sequence comes from Lathyrus tuberosus, assembly GCA_022829125.1. Taxonomy (NCBI): domain Eukaryota; kingdom Viridiplantae; phylum Streptophyta; class Magnoliopsida; order Fabales; family Fabaceae; genus Lathyrus; species Lathyrus tuberosus. Next base: position 255,487 of record JALAZF010000953.1, on the reverse strand, counting down.
TCTGCTCGCGTGTATCGCGAGGTCGATCGTCGCGTCTCTTGTCTCCTCGACGGGACGTCGAGGGTTCATCAACTCTGGACGTCCGGGCACCTTCTTGGTTGCGAGATGTCCGGACCGAGTGGGCAGCGACCTTCTCCTCGTACTGTATATGTGACTGGGCCTGGTGGAGAAGTGCATTGAGATTCCTCGGTGGGTCGAGGCCGATGGCTTTCGTGAAATCGGAACCAGGACGTAACCCTTGCTCGAGCAAGAATTTCTTCATGGCGTCGGTCGTTGGTACCTGGACAGCCTCCTTGTTGAAGCGCTCGATATAAGCTCGGAGAGGCTCCTATTTGCCTTGTACGACGGCTCCCAGGGACGTCTCGGTCTTGGGGTGGCGTCGTGAAGCAGTGAAATGACGGGAGAAGATCCTCCCCAGCTGTCTCCATGATGTGATGGATTCCTCGGGCAGCTGCTTGTACCACGTCATTGCTCCTTTACGGAGCGTGGTCGGGAACAGGCGGCACTTGATGGCTCCCCGTACCCCTCTGTAATCCAAGAGAGCGTCGATGATCTCTATATGCTCGTCCGGGTCGGTGGTTCCGTCGTACGTCCCCAGCGACGGAGGCTTCTCCAGCCCCTTAGGAAGGCGGGTTGCTAGGATCTCCCGAGACAACGGGCCGCGAGGTTCGTCGTCGCTATCTGAACTTGGCTCTGATGGTGATCTTCGTCTGCGCTCGCGGCGACGGTTTCTGCGAGGTGAGGGTGAACGGGACCGGTCATGAGGTCTTCCCGGTGGGGAGGGCCTATCTTGCCTCGTTCTTTTGCGTCTCGACGGGGATCGAGCTCGCGGGGAGATCTGGTCGCGCTTGCGAGTGGGTCGTATCTCAGGCCCGTGCCTAACCGCACGGTCTTCTCCGCGCCTAGGTGGCGGGCTTTTGGATCTTCGGGCTTTATTCCGGGGAGGAGAGGATCTTGGGAAAGATGCCTCCTTAAGAGCTCCTATCCTTTCTCCTTGTTGTAGGATGAGGAGGTTGGTGCGGTTAACAGCTTCCAGAAGGGCTGCCACGGCCAAGTCGGCGTTGGGCGGACCGGGAACTGGCCGGTCTTCCGATGGGATCTGCACGTCTCCTTGCCCGGTGGGAGGAGGAGTTGGAGATGCAGTAGCCCCGTCCCGACGGAAACGGGGGTCAGAAGGTAACAAAGAATGGCCGTCAACGTCCACCTTGTTGACGGGGATGAGAACAGTGGTGTCAGCACCTATCACGGAATTCTGGGCAGCCATACGTGGGCGGATCAAAGAGAATATGTTTTGATCTTTCGATTTCCGAGGAGGAATGAAAGAAGGGGAGAACAAGAAGTTCCCACAGACGGCGCCACTGATCCGATGTGCTCGAACGGGTCCACGCGGGCTGGTCGTTATGGAGGTGTCAGGATGGGTGCTGGTCGTACTGGCTGTCCGGTATGTGATTGAGGAGAGGTGATGGTGTACCTGCAAGGCACTCCGACGCTCAAGTAAGAAAGGGTCAGAAGAAAGGGGGAAGTACGAGGTATTAGTTCGTAGGGTGAATATTTGATACCTGACCCTCTCAAGTGAGAGGGTTTATATAGGGCTCTAAGCGCGTGGCTAACGGTCCTATTTTCGGGGCGAAATAACCGCTTTCCCTAAAGAATCGGTCGCTGCCCAAATTAGCCGTTACGACGGGCAGGGTGTCCAAAACTAGCGGTTATGTCGGGCATATGCTTAGTTTCGGGCACCTGCCCATGGCTGTGCGGGGAGCGCTGAAGCTGTGTGTCGGGCTGAATGTCCGGGGAGGAACGTTATGTTCCTTGCCTGGTAGGAGGGGCAGAAGGGTAACTTTTGCCCTTCTGCGGATTGGACTTAGGCGATTTGGGCCGCTCTGTAGCAGAGGGTTATTGGGCCAATTCTATCCATTGGTTCAGTCCAGAACACATATAATCCACATACATTCACATCAATAGTATAAAAACATACACAATTATCCAAACAATTCAATTTACGGTTCACCGTAAAAGTCGGTTAAAAGTCGGCTAAAAATAATATTTTTCTTTACCAAATCATAGAACATATTTTTAGCTTCACGTCCATATAAAGAACACCTCAATCGGATAAACAATGCAAAAGATATGGATATTTCAAAATGACGCAAAAACATAAACCGGAGGCCGGACACAACGAACGTTTCGAAAATACTGCTCTAATTGAACCAGGTTCAGACCTCAACACCATTTTTCCTAGAAAGAACATCTCATTAGCTTTCCAACGCTTCGAACGGGGATCAAAACCGACTTACGGTTCAAGAGATATGAATTTCCGAAGTTTCCCCGAAAAACTAGAATTTTATGGTACAGCTCAGTATGTATCGATACATAGGCTTATGTATCGATACAAAAAGCAACATGTATCGATACATAGCTCGCATGTGTCGACGCATGCTGTAGTGAAAATTCTGTTTTCTTCAAATTCTACAGTATGTATCGATACATAAGGGTTATGTATCGATACATAAACCATTTCGTATCGATACATAGCTGTTATGTATCGATTCATAACTCTGTTTTTCTCAAAAACCAGATTTCTCAAATTGCACCCTTGCTGTAACTTTTTCCAAATGCCCGAAAACTCGACTAAATCGAACATTTTCACCGAAACAAACATATACGCGCAATCACCAAATACATAAGAACAATTTAGAACACATAAACGAAATTTCTACGACGTTCGATTTTTCGATTAAATTTCAACCTTTCAAAAACCAGAATTTTCAAACATCGCCTAATCGAATAAAAAGCACGCTATACGACAACCTAACCTTACTCGATACAACTACGTAATTTATTCCGAATTCTAACCGTGAAAACATCGATTTCTATCGATTTCCTACGATTCGACCTAAACGGAAACAACAACGGAAACATACCGAAAACTAACCGAAACATAACCAAACTTCATGAAACATTAAACAGCAGCTCACATACATATACCCAACCAACACATGTATTTATACGACTTTTTGACCGTAAAAACATCTGTTTCTATCGATTTCGTCAAATACGGCATAAACGGAAACATATGGAAAACCAACCAAAACATCCACACAAAACACATACATAATCATACACAAAGTTAGGATAACAATATTTCACACCCTTACCCGATTTCTCGATTCTTGGAAGCTTGATCTTGATGATTTGTAGCTTTTCTTCTTTTTCTCTTCTCTTTTTCTCTCTTGCTCTCAAAATTCTGTTTTTCTCTCTTTCTCACCTCTAACTTTCTATTTCTATTCTTTTTCTTTCTTTCTTATACTTTTCTTTGTTTCTATTTCTTTATATTTTCTCAAAATATCTACTAACTAACTAACTATCATTATATGTGAAATATCTAAAATACCCTCCAATCTAATATTCCCCGCAAACTCTCAAAAACGGTAAAATCACATAATATGCAAATATAACATATTAACACACCAATAGCACAAATAACATAATTATTGCCCAATTAAATAAAAGACTCAACCAAATAGAATCAATCAACACAAAAATGGAAATATCAAAATCGGGTTGTTACAGGAGGGAGGATAGCTAGTTCATTTTCCTTGGTATCCCGATTGGTTGGGCTTCTAGTAGAGTTGCGATGTGGTCAAATTTGATTATGAAATTGAGAAAAAGGCTTTTTTGTTGGAAGAATAGATTTCTTAGCTTGGGTGGTAGACTTACTTTGTTGAAATCGGTGTTATCTAGTCTTTCGATTTTTACGCTCTCTTTTTTCAAAGCTCCGATGAAGGTTATTCATGAAATCACAAGACTTCAAAGTTGTTTTCTTTGGGGAGGTACGGAGGAAAAGAGGAAAATTCATTGGGTGAGTTGGAAGAATATTTGTCTTCCAATTGATAAGGGTGGCCTTGGTTTGAGAAGGGTAAACGATCTAAATGTGGCTCTTCTCAATAAGTGGAGGTGGAAAATTCTTGTCGAATCAAATGCCTTATGGTATGATGTGCTTAAGGCGCGGTATGGCGACATCAATTTGAAGGTGGTTGGATCCGACAATTATAAGTCTTCGGAAGCGAAAGAATCCTTTTGGTGGAGAGATATTTTAAGGTTGGATAAAGGAATTTCGGATAATTTATTTGTGTCTAATTGTTGTTTTACAGTTGGCAATGGATTTACTACGTCTTTTTGGCACTCTTGGTGGAATGGTGATAAATGCTTAAAGGATAAATTTTCTTCTATTTTTCTAATATCTAATTTAAAGGAGGTGGGGGTAGCTTGCATGGGTTATTGGTTAGATGGAAAATGGAGGTGGGATGATTTAGGGGTTGAGGCTGCTGTTTCTGGTTTAAATTTTTCTGCAGGAACAGGGCTTTTGGATGAGGATAGTCCGCCTCAGCTTCCGCTTTCGGTGGGTGCACTGTTAGATTAGGACAGTGATCAACAGCAGCAGCCGTTGGGAATATCTTCTGTTGTCTACGCTATGCAGCAGCTGGGCTGCTTGCTTCAGCAGGTCGGTCCGAGATTTGGTGGAAAAGATTCGGTAAGTTGGTTACCGGGTCCGTTAGAAGGGTATTCGATTCGTAGTTTTTACGATCTTCTTTGCGGTAGTCGGACTCCTTTTGGGCCTAGTAACATTCATGAGGATGTTCTCCCTTTGATTTGGAAGATGGATGTACCTTTCAAAATCAAGGCGTTTGGTTGGAGGTGCTTCATTAATAGACTCGCCACTAAAGATTCTCTTCTTACTCGTGGGTGTTCTTTTCCGGGTGGTGGATCGGTGAGCCATATTTTCTTGAATTGTAATGTTGCTTGTTTGGTTTGGAAGGAAATAGCGGATTGGATTGGTTTTGAGGGTCATGTTACCACTAACATTAAACATAGTTTTTTATAATGGATCTCCTTTGGTAAGAAGAATAAAGTGAGGAAGGGAAGAGAAGGTTGCATTTGGTTGGCTACCGTTTGGTATTTATGGACGTTGAGGAACGGGATTATCTTTAGGAGTTTTGGTTGGAACGTTTTAGATGAGGTGTGGGAGATCAAAGCTTTGGTTTGGAGATGGTCTTTTATTGGGAAAATTACTCTGACCAATTATAGCTTTTATGAATTTAGCAAGTTTCCCTTGTTCTATCTTTCGTAAGGGTTAATTGGGATGTAATTTTCCTTTTTGTCGAGCTTTGTCTCGGTTTTTTCTGTAAGCAGGTTCGAGAACCCTTTGTTCTCGCTTTATAATATTTCTTGCTTATTGAAAAAAAAACAATGAATGGACCAAAATAGCACATTCCCAATTTTTTATTCCTTCTTAGAGTAACCGAGAGTGTTGTATTTATGCAGTGGCGGATCGAGATATTTAGTACTATGAGGTAGAAAAATAGAGATATTTTTTCTTCAATAACTAAAAGTAATATATAAAAAATTAATAAATTATATGAATGATTTGAACAATGATAAATAAGGAAAATGATATGATAGAAATATATAAATATTTCATGTAAAATTTTAGATTAGAATTCTGAGCACCAAATTTTCTCATTCATGCAAATTTATATTTTACATAGATGTTAATCACCAAGCCTGATAGAACAAATAAAAATAGATATAAATAATTTGTAATATGATAGGAAGAGCAAGATAAATAAATAAATAAATATATATATATATATATATATATATATATATATATATATATATATATATTTGAATGTATGCTAAGGAATATGAGGTGTACACGTATTATTTTTGAATATAAACACTTATTTGTGTTGAATGAATGAAAAAATGAGCATAACAAATTTACATATTGTAAAAATACATAATTAGAAACAAATTTACATATAATTAGTAGGTTTAAAAGTGCTCTAGATCTCTTATTTAAAAAAAAAAACTAAAGTATGGACCTTATGTAACAATAAGGATAAATTGGAATAATGTGAAAATTTTATTATTTTAAAATAAAGCATTTTAGAAAATAAGAAAAACCTATTTTTATAAATAGTGGGTCAAAAATTATTATTTTTTTTTTATAAGCAATTTGAATTAAAAGGGAGAAAAAGGGGTTCTCCAACCCAATACAAAAAGCCAATCAAATGGGAGACTCCAACCCAAAACAAGAAAGAAAAAGAACCTACAAAAAATCAAGAGGATGGTACAACCAATCATAAAAAATACATCTCTTGCGCCCTATTTCTAGCCAACTCCAAGAAATAGTAACGATACGGTTGAAGACTTCGCCCTCATCCCACGCAAGACCTTTGAAAATAATGTTATTCCTCATATTCCAAATACACCAAGTGGAAACCATCCAAATATAACAACTCATATCTTCCTTCCCTTTTTGAAACAGAGCCAAAAACCAAAGCAACGCATTGGAACAAACAGAATTCGCTACTATCGGTTGAATACCTAACCAACTATAAATCTTCAACCAAAGAGAATGGATTTTCGGACAGTTAAGGAAAAGATGCAGAGCATCTTCATCAACACGGGAGCACAAAACACAATGTTTGTTATCACGAGAAGAAATAACTCTTCTAACCTCAAGATTAGAACGGGTGGGTAATCTATCGCGAGCTAATCTCCAAGCAAAGATTTGGACCTTCAAAGGGACTTTAGTCTTCCAAATAACTTTCAAAAACAGAAACTCCGGCTGAGGTAAAAGAGGGCCAAGGACTGATCGAGACAACACCTCATAAAAACTGTTGACCGAAAATTCCTTATTCTGCTCCAAGTTCCAATCCCACAAATCCTCGTCTTCCCTCTTCAGACTGCTGCCATTCTCAATTACCTGCAAGAAAGTATTTAAATCCTGAGCAACGGAGGTTCCTTCTCTCCAGCAGTCACGTAAATCCCACATCCATCGACCACGAAGCCAATAACTGAAATCTGCTATAACACCGTCTATTTTCGTGGCAACTGCAAATAAATTGGGGAAAGTAACTTTCAGCTGTTGGGTTCCACACCAAATAGAGTTCCAAAATGGAATTTTCCTACCATTACCAACGACAGGATTAACACAAGACTTGAACTCCATAGCAGCCCCAAAACTCTTGGTATTAAGAACATCCCTCAACCATAAGGAAGCTCCCTTGGGATAAGAATTCTGATCAGAATTCAGAGCCCAAAAGGCGAGATTCCCATACCTTGCCGTCAAAAAACTACGCCAGATTTCATTACCACCTTTCAAAAATTTCCACAACCACTTCGACAACAAAGCTTTGTTAAACAAACTAATGTTCTTTATGCCCAGCCCGCCTTTGTCCTTAGGTTGGCAAATGTCTCTCCACTTTATCCAAGCCATCTTGCTTTTATCCACCGAGCCCGACCACAGGAACCTGCGTTGAATTGTTATAATATCTCTAATAACCTTCGAGGGAGCCAAGAAGAATGACAGATGATGAATCGGTAAATTAGCCAACACTGAATTAATTAAAGTAACCCTGCCCCCTATGGACAAATTCCTGCCAATCCAAGAGTTCAAGCTATCCTTGAAGCTGTCTATGATAGGCTTCTAAAACAAGGTTCTCCTTTGATTTCCTCCAACTTGGATGCCCAAAAATTTCATGGGAAACACCCCAGTATTGCAGAACAAAAAAGAGGCATCAGCATTTAAGAATTCCTCCTCAATTCCAATTCCGTATAAGCGACTCTTGGAAAAATTGATTCTTAAACCGGACACCAATTCAAAACCACGCAGAATAGTCTTGATAGCCCAAAGGTTATGATACTCTGCATTACAGAAAATCAAGGTGTCGTCAGCGAATTGAAGGACGTCAATAGATTCGCCATTGCCAAATCCAAAGCCAGTGAACAGATTCGAAGCCGAAGCTCTTCTGATCATAGTGGAAAGAGAGTCTGCCACAAGAGTGAAGAGGAAAGGGGCGAGCGGATCACCCTGCTTCAATCCTCTCCTAGCCTCAAAATCTTTAGCGGGAGAGCCGTTTATAAGGACAGAGACAAAACTATTACAAATGTTTCCTTCGATCCACCTAATCCAATTCTTTCCAAAATTCATGGAATTGAGGACATGTATCAAAAACCCCAAATCTACACAGTCGTAGGCCTGGGAAAAATCAACTTTGAAAAGAAGACAAGACTTTCTATCCCTCCTAGCCATGTCTATAACCTCATTAGCAAGCAAAATACCATCCAATATGTTTCTGCCCAGGATGAACGCATATTGGATAGGAGAGACCAAGTTGGAAATCACAGTAGAGATTCTAGTAGCCATAAGCTTGGATATGCCCTTAGAAATGCTACTCACCAAGGAAATAGGTCTATAGTCACCAAATCTTTGAGGACTATCAAGCTTCGGAACAAGAGCCAAAAAAGACGAGGAGAAAATCTTTGGAAGATTACCAGTCAAAAAAAAGTGAAGAATACAGTTAGAGAAATCAGACCCTATGATATCCCAGCAGTCCTTAAAGAATTTGAACGAAAACCCATCAGGCCCTGGAGCTTTATTTCCATCACAGTCAAAAACTGCTCTCCTAATTTCTTCCAACGTGAACTGAGAATCCAGCCTAGCCTTATCAACTTCAGACAGCTTAGCACAGTCAGATAAATTAAAAGCAGGTCTCACAACATCATCCCTCTCGAACTTCATTTTAAAGAACTGGTAAGCAGCCTCTTTAACCATAACAGGACTTTCCATCACCTCCCCGTCCAAACCATTTATGCTAATGTAATTCTGCCTGTTTCTGAACTTAATAAAGGAATGAAAGTATCTACTGTTTACATCACCACCTTTGATCCAATTACTTCTAGACTTTTGATGAATAAAACTCTCCTTACGTTTCAAAACCCTCCCAAAATTCTCCTGGTCCTCTCCTCGTTTCTTCAGTTGGGATTCGGTCAAACCCTCCACACCCCCTTCCAACAAATCATCAAATTCATTAAAGTTCTCGGCGTAACGATCAATAGATAAATCCAACCTACCAAACACATTGGTATTCCACCATTTCAACTTCAGCTTCAAGGCTCTAAGTTTCTCTTTGAACACAAAAGTGGGAGATCCTTGAAAAGAGAAAGAGTTCCAAGAATCTCTAATGAAATTATAACAATCCTTGTGATCTAACCAACTATTAAAAAACCGGAAAGGTTTAGGCCCCGAATCACTGGAATTAGATTTAAGCCAAACAGGACGATGATCAGAAACATCCCTCTTGCCGACAGTCTGAGCTTTAAGATCCCAACAATCGATCAAAGAATCATCAACTAAAAACCTGTCAAGTTTACTACAAGACTTCCCATTGGAACTAAACCAAGAAAATTTGTTGCCAACAAAGGGAAGGTCAACCAACTCCAAGTCCCTAATAAAGGAGCGAAATTCATCACATTCACGAGCCGTGGAGGAACTGCTACCACTTCTTTCATCCATAGTTTTAACAGAGTTAAAATCGCCCCGCAAAATCCAACATCCCCCTAGATTCCTAGCTTTAAATCCTAAAAGATCCTCCCAAAGCTTACGTTTATCTCTTAAAGAGCAAGGCGAATAAACATTAACCACAAACAGATTGCAATTCGTCCACAAGAAAACTGAGCACAGAAAGCCATTACCTTTGTAGGAGTATAAGGACTGAAGAATACCTTTCTTCCACACTGTCAAAATACCTCCAGAAGCACCATTAGAGCAACTGGCAGACCAATCATAACCTCCATTACCCCAAAGACTTCTGACAATAGAATCCTTCATGAGCTTGACCTTGGATTCTTGAATAAGACAAAGGTCCGCATTCCCTTCCTTCAAAGTTTTCCTAATCCTCCTCCTCTTAAGAGAAAGATTACACCCTCGAACGTTGTAGGTTACTAAAATCATGGGTCTAATTTGTCCACATCCTTGCGTCTTGCCATTTGAATTTTGTCCCTCTCTTCAAGCGATCTGACCACTGACTCCAAATTCTCACCTTCTTCCCCGAGTTCCAACCCCAAGAGTTTGACAGACTCCAAAATTTTCGAAGGAACTCTCTCCAAACCTGCCTTGCATCTCGAATTACTTCTTACTATATCAGACTCATCCATGGAAAAAGAGACTTCCGGGATACCCTGTATCTCCTCAGTCTCTAAAACGGGAGGAAGAGAAAGTACACCATTTTTTTTCTTTGAGAACCACTTCTTCTTAGAAGAAGAATTCCTTCTGATTCGGCCAGATCCTGAAGAGTTAAGGAGGGTGGAATAAAAAGAAGGAACGAAAGGAATACGGTGGTTAACATAGATTTCCCCCAAGGCTTTCTTCTTTTTAGATTTGGAGCCTACTGAAGCACACTCACGAACATCTTTATTAGAAACAGTCAAGTCCAGCCCAACTAAATTAGGCCCATTCTTAAAACCCGCTCCAACTTGCTGCTCCGACCCTTGGTGGGACCCCATATCCACACAGCCCTCTAACACGTGAGGGGAAGTCAAAACTTCCTCGACTAATGGAAAGCCAGAAACATCCTCTCCATCAGACGAAATCACAACAGGAGCAGGTGGGGCCTCCAAGTTGACCTTTACACCAGAAGGGGGCACTCCTGCTACATTGAGAAGAGACTAATAAAATATTTTATGCCAAGGTCAACTGTTAAAATATATTTAAGCATAAAAAATATATTAATATTATAGTTTGAATTATTACAACTCTTATCAATATATTTAAAAATAAAATATTTAGCATAAAAATAAATAGAATGATACAAATTTGGCATAAAATATTTTAATAAAATATTTTAACAGTTATTTGGTATTTTAACGAAAATAAAAAATTTCTTAAAAAAGGTGAACAAAATAAATATAAATTAAAAATTAATAATAAACAATGAAATTTGATGTTTGATAATAAAAAATGTCGATTATAATACATTATTTTAAATTTAAAATAAAAAATGACGAAAAATAATTTAACAACAAAAAGGAAAATGAAGTAGTAGAATATTTGTCATAAGACAAAACAAAATGAAAAACTGTAATAAAAATATAAATATTATGGGGGCAATACTGAAAGAGTGTAGTTGGAATCTTTTGATATGAGAAAAACATATTAGTATAGTATAACTGAATGAAATATCTGGTGGGGCAATAGCCCCTGTATGGCAATGGTTGCAGCAACCTTACCGAGACTGGGAAAAGGATCCTCTTCAGCTTTTCTCTTCAGCCATCTCTCATGCTCATGATTCAATGGATATGAAATTTTGAAAAACAAATAAATAAATAAAATAAATTTTGAAGAGAGAGAGATAAAAGACAGATGAAGGGCCGAGATTGCAACAGGAGATAAATGACAGCAGAGGATCTAATTCCCCGGGAGAGAATTACTTGTTTTTGTTTGTTGGCAGATTATGCATTGGTTGACAAACCTCTTGATATCTTCTTTCATAGATGGCCAATATAATTGAGCACTCACCCGAGCTAAGGTCCTTTTTACACCAGCATGACCTCCTATGGGTGATAAGTGAAATTTCTTTAAAACCACTTGTATCAAGGAATTGTTTTTAGGAATCACAAACATATTTTTCCACAATAAAAGCCATTTCTTAACTGTATAATGACGGTAAACAGCTGGTGTGATTCTGTACTTGCCCATGAGTTCTTATAATTTTTTATCATTTTGAATTGTTTTTCTCAATTCCTCTAAGATCCTTGCATGTGGTTCAGACCACATTACCATCAACACCCTTAACAATGAACATGCCGCTATATTTTCCTTTCCGGGCTTGTATTCAATTGTAAAATCATACCCCAAAAATTTGTGTAACCATTCTTGTTGTTCTGGTGTTTTTAGGGACTTATCTAGAAGACTTCTCAAGCTCTTTTGATATGTTTTTATCACAAATTTGCGTTTAACACCCTAATTTGTGTGTGTGTATATATATATATATATATATATATATATATATATATATATATATATATATATATATATATATATATATATATATATATATATAATTAATTGTGTTATTTTGTGCGTAATTGATTTATTTGGATTATTTTATTTGGTGGAAATGATATAGAAATAAGATAATTGAGCCTATTGGATGAGAATGTGAAGAGTAAAGGTGGGGGTATGCACTACTACAAAACGCGCAAACAACAACGGCCAAGTCACCACGGTCCTTCCAATAACTGTGATGATATCTGTAAACTCAGGCGCTAACTTTATATTATATTTTTTAATTAAAAATTTATGGGGTATAATAACGGTTGTAAGTATAACCGATATGATAGAATCAATCTTTCATGGGTTCGAACCTCAGCTGTGGCAAAAATGTTTTTCATTTAAGGTTAAGGCGCTCCTTTCGTTTGTATTTATTTTTATATAGGAGATATCACTACGGTTATTATGAATAACCGTCGTGATATAGTTTGCTATTATTTAAAAATATAAAATATAATTACGGTTGTAGTTTTAAACCGTAACGAAAAGTGATAGTTTTTAATATATAAACGAAACTATCTGTGACCCACTTCATAACTTTTGTTTCTCTCTAAAGAAAACTCTAACACAACCCTCTCCTCTCATGAATCTTAACCAATACTGTTACAAGGGAATGAAGAAAAGAAGCTTAAAGGATATCTGACGAGAGTAACGTCCGACACAAACTCCTACGGCGACGAAGATGGTATGTTCTCCTGCTCTCATCTTTCTAGGATTATTGTTTTAGGGTTTGGTTTTAGGATGCTGTGGAAAACTTTATGATATTGATGTTTTAGGGTTAAATTTGATTTTTGTTGTGTTTCCTTGTAGATACATGGTGATGATGGTGGTAGCAAGTGTAACACCCCAATTTAAATTATTTAATCGTCGTGTGTTATTTCTGATTGTTTGGCTTTGTGTGGGAGTGTTTGAGAGCAGAGGAAGTTTTCCTTAGTTTGGAGGATATATTGTAGAGTGGAATTATGAGGTTAAGTTGGTAATTAGAGGTGTTCAGTAATATTAACTTAATGGGAGAATAATAATATTTTTTTTTTTACTATTATTAATATTATTATTAGAATAAATATTATCATTTTATTAAATTAAATAAAAATCAGATTATTAGAGAATTAAGGGGAGATTAGTGGACTAGGGTGGTTTTCACGTAAAACAAGAATGGGAGAGAAAGAAGAACAAGGAAGAGGAAGGAGTGCTAGGGCAAGGATTTCTTCCCAATTTTTTTCCAGATTTCTGAAACAATTCGAGGTAAGGGGGGAGAACGGGTTCATATTTGGTGATTAAATCGTATAAGGGTAGTGGGGAGTCCTTAACCCCGTAGGGATTTGTATGCAGAATTTGTATGCTGTTGAATCTTTGATTGTTGCATATGTATGTTGTGATTCTGAGAAATCGTGCATGAATATATATATATATATATATATATATATATATATATATATATATATATATATATATATATATTTTATGAATTGTGTAGTTGTTGCTGTTGTATGAATATTTCTTGAAGATCTGTCGTTTTGGGGTCGATTTGAGAGAACGATTTGAGATTTTAGGCGTGTAATACCTGTGGTAATTCTAGGTACAAGAGAAGAGATGAAAATAGGACCTAAAATCAATGTAGAAATGATTCCAGTACTGATTAGAAGTAAAGAAGTGGAGAAATCGTAGCAGAATGCAGAATAGTGAGGCTTCTGGTGAATCGCGTAACAGATCTGGTGATACGCGTACCGTGAGGGGTGATACGCGTATGGGATGGCGTGATACGCAACAATACGCGTATGGGAGTTGGGTATTACGCGTAATAGGGAGGCAATACGCGTATGGTGTTGGAATTTGGGAAATTCAGTGAGAAAACGTTTCTGTCCATACGCGTACGACACAAGGCGTACGCGTAAGAACTTGGGCATTGTGAGGGAATACGCGTACGGAAGGAGGCATTACGCATACGGAGATCTGAAAAGTGGAAATTAAAGGGAAAATGGGTTCTGCCCATACGCGTATGAGCTTGGGCATTACGCGTATGGTGTGGGCGAGTGAGCAGTCATACGCGTATGACACAGGTCAATACGCGTATGGATAGGTTGTGTGCAGATTTTCACCGTTTCGCGATTTCTTTCCCGTTTTCGCGTCTGATTCGGTTTCTCTTGGTTTGAGAGGTTGGGATTGGAAGTCAGTTGCTGAATAATACGCAGTTGGTGATGAAACTAATTAATTTTACAATTTTTAGGAATAAATTAGTATTTGGTGAATTATGGTGGCTTGTGAGGGTTCAATGATTATGGTACAAGTGGGAACGATTAGGTGTCTCATGTGTGATCAGGAGGATCGTAACTAGGTATGTCTAGGATTGTAGGGGTGGGTTATGTGTACGTTTGTTGAGATCAGGAGGATCGGAAATTGTTTATCATTTGTGATATATGTGTGTTAGGTGTACGTTTGTTGTGATCAGGAGGATCGTGAGTTGTTTATCATTTGTGTAAATGGGTGTTATATGTATGTTTGTTGTGATCAGGAGGATCGTGAGTTGTTTGTCATTTGATATACATATGTGATATGTATGATGTGATCAGGAGGATCGTGTGCATGTATTTATGTTGAATACATGTTTTGTTGTGCATATTGAGTCTTGCATCTTCATGGTGATTGGTGGGATGGATCGTTGCCCAGGAGGTGTAACGCCCCGATTTTGATTATTCCATTATTCTTGAGTCTTTTATTTTAATTGGGTGATAAATTATTTTATTTGTTAAATTGGTGTGTTAAATGTTATTTTACCGTTTTCGAGAGTTTTCGGGGAGATTAGAATGAAGGGTATTTTAGACTTTTCTCAATTAATGATAAATTAGAAATTAAGTGGAATTAGAATTTGTGAGAAAAATGAATTAATTGATTGTTTGGAAAATGAGAGAAAAGAAATAGAAAAGAAAGAAATAGAAAAGAAAAGAGATAGAAAGGAAAAATAGAAGAAAATAGAAAGAAAAGGGAATTGGAGAGAAAAAGAAGAGAAAGAAAGAGGAGGAAGAGAAAAGAAGAGGAAAACCTAGAAATTCATCAAGATCAATCATATAGCAAGTTGGAATCCGGGTAAGGGTGTGAAATATCATTATCTTATCAATGTGTATAATTATGTATGATTTTGTTGTTGTTGTTGATTTTTATGAGTATTGGTATAAACCCATTTGTGTAGAAAATGGTAGAAATCTATTTAATCGTGTTGGTAATGATGTTTTCGTGTCCCTTATAGTTATTACACGAATGATACATGTTGTTGGATATCAAATTGGTATTTTTCTGGGTGTAGATGATGGATTTGAGTGTGGTTTGGGTGGAAAACGCAGAACAGAATTCTGCAGGAAAATTCTGCAGTTCGCCTGGCCATACACGTATTGGGGCAGGCCATACGCGTATTGACTTTGGAAATACGCGTATGGATTGCGCATTTCAGGGCCAATACGCGTATGGGACTTCCTTTTTTCCTGGCCCTCTGGTGATTTACGTATTGTACGCGTATGAATTTTTGGCCATACGCGTATGACATAGGTCCATACGCGTATGGGCAGAGAGAGTGTAAAAATGAGATTTTTCAAAAATGTGTTTTCGGTTTCGTCCGTAACTTTTGTTCCGAGTATCCAATTTTTACATTCTTGGTGTCGTTGGGAAGCTATTGAACTGTACTTAGTGATTATGATGATTTGGAAATCGTTAGCCGATTTAATTATGTCGGAAAGTCGGGAATAGTGCTATTTAGCGACTTTTACCGTTTTGACGGTGTGTTTGAATGTGAATCATACAATAGTGCATTGATGTGAATGTATATAGATTGTATGTGATTGTATGAGATGAATGCATGAATATGTTGTGAATATGTATGCATTTCAAGAATGTCTTGTGTCATTTTGCATGTGAAGCATCATGAAATACATTCTTGTGTTGAGCGATTCTAATGAGAATCCGTTGTATCGTCGTGTGCCTATGTGAGGTGTGAGCGATGATTACCAATGATTGTGTGCCTAGGTGAGGTGTGACCAATCGGATTGTGTGCCTAGGTGAGGTGTGAGCAATCGGGTCGTGTGCCCAGGTGGGGTGTGAGCGATCCATAAACATTGTATGCCCATGTGGGGTGTGGGCAATGAGTGAACATCGTAGGCCCGACGGGGAGTTACTTTGGTAACGAGCGATGGTTCCAGCAGAAGTTCCTGAGTGAACTTGAGATGATTGAGTCGGTA
Organism: Lathyrus tuberosus; assembly: GCA_022829125.1. Classification (NCBI taxonomy): domain Eukaryota; kingdom Viridiplantae; phylum Streptophyta; class Magnoliopsida; order Fabales; family Fabaceae; genus Lathyrus; species Lathyrus tuberosus. Next base: position 239,362 of record JALAZF010000953.1, on the reverse strand, counting down.
CCCGCATTGCATTTGCATAGAGTCGTGAGTCGGTCTCTATGATTTGCATTTATCATCTTTATAATGAAGTGTTGTTGAGTAAACATAATTGTGTATGTTTATGTGGAATGATTGGGAGTTTGTGAAAGTGTGCATGATGAATATCCTTGGTTGATATATAGATATACATTGTAATGTATATGGGTGTATTGTGATGAACGGTAATGAATTGTGGTGATTTGTGGTGAGAATGTGGAATATGTATATTTTTATGTTTATATATATAATTATATGCATTGTTATTATGATAATATTTCTCACCCTTCTGCTGTTTTATGATGCTCTATGAGGCATTGCAGAGTAGGTATGCTGGAGGTCTTTTTGTGAAGCGTGTCTTCATTCTTTTGGTCGGTTGGCTCTGATATGTAGCACCGGGTAGCTAGGACGTATATTGTAACACCCCAATTCCCATCGCGAATAAATATTACATAAATAAAATCAGAGTAACTAAAAATTTATTTTTCCGACAGAAACAGGGTTGTCACACTTAAAGAAAGAAAATACAATCCCTGCTCATAAATTTGATACATAGCATAAGATAGAATTCCCTCAAAGGGAAACTTTTTCCATATAAAGGAAATGTCAATTATGGAATAAAGCGGAAAGATCCATAACCGGCTTGTTTTACAAATAAATGGTTTTAGAACATCAAAATATAAATACAAAAGTAATACAAAATATATTCAACAATTATATACATATATGACATAATCGTTCCCCGACTCGCGTGCTACGTATCAGAGCAGACACCAAGACCGACAACAGGACGGAGGGCTAATCTCCATAAAAAGACCTCCAGCAACTCTAATCTGCAATGCCTCATAGAGCATTATAAAACAGCAGAAGGGTGAGAAATAACAACTAAACCAAGATTGCATAATAATATGCCATAACGCAAATAAATTCACATATATAATATTTCTCACCACATACATCACATACTAACACATATAGCATGCCACCAATACATAACATATCCCTAACCATTCAACCACATAGCATATGACGATTATACCAATATAATCACATATCATACGTTTTCACACAAAACATAACACTCACAACCAATGCATTTATCACCTATGCATAATAATTTACCAAAGCTATCACAATCTCAACACGTCACAAATCAATGCACAATTTCCACACATAATCAATCAAATCATGATTTTCCACACATAATGCATCCATTCACAATTCTCACACATAATCAATCCATGATTTTCCACATATAACCAATGCAATCATAATTCATGCAGATGCAAAGAGACCGACACAACGACTCTCTATGCAAATGCATATGCGGTACCGACTCCAAGATTTCATATCTCATCACTAGTTCACTCAGGAACTCTGCTGGAACCATCTCTCGTTACCAAAGTAACTCCCCGTCGGGCCTACGATGTTCACCCACCGCTCACACCTCCACCAAGAGAGGCTCGCGATGTTTATGGATCGCTCACACCTCCACCGAGAGAGGCTCACGACCCGATCGCTCACACCTCCACCAAGAGAGGCTCACAATCGTCTATAACCATCGTTCACACCTCCACCGAGAGAGGCTCACGACCCGATTGCTCACACCTCCACCAAGAGAGGCTCACAATCGTCTATAACCATCGCTCACACCTCCACCGAGAGAGGCTCACGACCCGATTGCTCACACCTACACCAAGAGAGGCTCACGACCCGATTGCTCACACCTCCACCAAGAGAGGCTCACAATCGTCTATAACCATCGCTCACACCTCCACCGAGAGAGGCTCACGACGTTACAACGGATTCTCATTAGAATCGCTCAACACAAGAATGTACTTCATTATGCTTCACATGCAAAATGACTCAAGACATTCTTATAATGCATAAATGCATACAAACATTGTCATGCATTCATCTCTTACAATCACGTACAATTCATCAATAATATTTATTTCACCATCTTTATTCATGCGTTAGAAATCGATCCAACCATGCATTTTCTTGCCATACGGCCATCAATTAACATACATTGAACTTCACGTGAGCGATTCATTTTCACACATACATGTAATCATAAACATGCATATAACATCAATTCCAACATATCACATTCATTTTCCTTTCGGCCACAATTCATCACCACACATGTTATCACAAGTATTTTCATCACACGATAGCACATAGCATAATACCCATCATAACGGCATACATTGATATTCAATCAAACAATGTATTTTACTTCACAACAACATCATTAATCACGCATCGAGGTCTAATCCAAAACAATGCATATATTAGCCATAGGGTCACCACTCATCATCACAACATTTCATCATGTACATTCACATCATATAACGTCATACAAGTCATTTGGTACGCCTCAACAACATATAACACGATAACACACAAGTCGCACACAAATACGACGTTAAAAGTCAACCAAACGACACATTCCTAATTTCCCGACCAAATTTAATCGGCTAACAATCCCAAAATTATCATCATAAGAAAGTACATTTTATAAGCTTTCCATTGGTACAAAGGACGTCCCGATCCGAGTTACGGATCAAAAGTTATACATTTTCAAAGAAAACAAAACAATCAAAATTCCCCAGCAGCGCCCGGTGCTACCCAAAGACCGCCCGGCGGTGCTCCCTTCTCCTCTGCATCGCCCGGCGAAGCAGCGGCGAAACTTCCTCCCCTAAAACTCAAAAGAGGCAGAAACTTGGAACCTCTGCGCCTCCGAAAATCGCCCGGCGAAAGGACGAACCGCCCGGCGCTCCAAAGCTTTCGCCCGGCGCTCTGCACCAGATGCAGAAAAATTCTGCTGCGTGCACACTGTTCATCACCTCTAAAAATCCCATTTTTCCTTCCCAAATCCATTCCAAACAGTGAAACAAATATCAACAAAGGTTCATAGACACAGGGTGCTCATACAACACGATTTATATCGATTTTTATCCGCGAAAACATCGATTTCCAACAAATTCCCTAATTGCGACCTAAACGGAAACTATATGAAACGATCCACACAACACATAAAACATACACATATACATATACAAGCAATATATAATTGAAACTTCTCACCCTTACCCGATTAATCGAAGATCACGCTTTGTTCTTGATGATTTTCCTCTTCTCCCTCTTTTTCTCCTCTTCCTCTTCCTTTTCTCTTTTTCTTCTTTCTCTCCCCTTTTTCTCTCTATTTCTTTCTCTTTTCTTATTATAACAAATATCTACCCCTCAAAAAGACCAAAATACTCCTCAGCTCAAATATCTCGCAAACGCTCTCAAAACGCGATAAAACATAAACAGCGATAAAAATATACTTCGGGAAATAAAAGTTGAAAAGAAATTATAATTTGATGCAAATATTTTACCTATCAATGAAATTAACCAATTAGCGTGTAAAACACTTAATTCATATAAATGAAAATAATAAAATAAATTCGCACATTCCATAAATTCACATATTTGAAATAATTAAATACCATAAAACAAATCGGGGCGTTACAACTCTCCCCCACTTGGACATTTTCGTCCTCGAAAATATCCTGATACCAACAGCTCCGGACACGACTCTCGCATCCGACAAATCAAACCAACAGGCCAACCAAAGGCACACCACGAATAACACAACTGACAAATCACTTGCTAACAGCAACAACAACAACAACAACAATAATAATACGACCACTACTACAACAACAACGACAAGATGTAAAGCCCACACAATGCACTTGACGACCAACTTACAACTCAAGAATACCCATGCACAAACTCACAGGTTCACTCTTGAACCGAAACACAACAAGATCGTTACCATCACCATGGAAACGAGACAACAACACAAACAAGAACATAAAGTTCCACGACACCACAAGGTCTCAACAACATCAACAAAACCAGAACACCAATATCCTTGTCACCCCACCATAATACAACAAGACTACGCTCCACCAATCGAACATACAACCAACATCCATTTACATAGTAGCCCATGAATAACATTTAAACCTTTCACCTAACACTCCCATTCAGAAACGTCCAATAGTCTCATCACTCTTACATATTTCCAATATTCAACTTATGAACTCTTACAAGTCACACACGCATATACGGAATGTGCCACATCACGCTTCCGTTGCGCACTCTGATGACTCGTAACCATCAAAACTACCAATCTCACGTCCAAAGCCTAACTCTTTCTCATATTCACCAAAAATCACTATTCACTTTTAATATATCCAACTTCACACTCTACTGTGTTATCTCACACGCCAGACACAAGTCTCGGAACTGCTCAAATAATTCTAATTCTCTGACCATCAAAACAACTTACATAAAAACTTTTGACTTAACTTCTCAGGCACAACCTTAGCTTTTCCCGAAGGATAATCCAAGCCAAATTCATAACTCATCACGAATTCTAACCATCCTCCTTGTTTCATACTCTATTCCTTCAAACCAACCAAGTACTTTAAACTCTTGCGATTACCAAACACTTCGAACCTAGAACCATAAAAATAATACTTCCAAATACTCCAACACAATACAACCGCAACCAATTCCAAATCCAGAATAGTATAGATCCTTTTATAAATCCTCAACTGTCGTAAAGCATAAGCCACGACTTTACTCTCTTGCATTAACACACTGACTAAACTCTTCAGAGTCACTTCACATTACCTCACAAACGGTTTATTAGGATCCCACAGAATCAAAACTGAAGCCGTAGACAAATTCTACCTTAATCCTCTCAAACTTTCCTCACAATGAACATCCAAGCAAACGACTCACCCTTTGCAAGTCAACCGAAGTAACGATAATTCTAACTGGAAAAAAAAAAAAAACTTCCATAACCTCCGGTAATAACCAACTAAAGTCCAAAAAGCTTCTAATCACCTTAACCAACTTCAGAGCCTCTCATTGTAGAACTGCATCTACTTCCGATGGATCCATAACCATATTCTCATCTGAAATAACATACCCAAGAAAACTAACCTTTTTCAATCTAAATTCCCACTTGGATAACTTAGCATAAAACTTCGTCTCTTTTCAACACTTGTAATTCAAATCTCAAACACTCTACCTGTTATTCCTCGGAGTTTATAACAGACCCAAAAATCCTCAATCGAAGCCATTACGAACTTATCCAAATAAATATGGAAGATATGATTCCTCTACTCCACAAACATTACCGACGCATTACTAACATCACTGCACGTTGTAATGTCCAACCCACCTCCAAAAGATATAAATTCTTAAAGCTTTCGCAAAACTTTTCACTGGGTAACTGGTTACTCACGTACAAGCTTAACCGAGTAAATGGCATCTTATCCCGACGATAACCAACATAACCAGTCACATTACGTCGATCAAAGCCTCAACTCACATAATTCACCATCCTTATCAACCATCCCAAACCATTGCAATTCCAATCAAACTCAACGAAACCATTCAATCATCAGTTCCTTGCATTACTATCAATACTGGAGCTCTCTAAGACGACACACCTGGTCTCACAAATCCCTTTTTCCAGTAAATCTTCCAACTGCTCTATCAGTCCGGGTACTTCTAATACTAACATCCAATATTCCATCCGGGAATACATCTGAAAATCACGCCCAATCAATAGCTCCTCATTGTGTCCTTTCTGCCAATTTCTAGAAAACTATCATCACAAACATAACAACATCTTAGATTCACGTCCTAAAAGTTTTTTTACTTATTTAGCATATCCAACCCTCAAATCCTTACCTTCGTCCAATTTGAGTTCACACTCTACTCTCTAAGAACAACCTTTAACAATACCCAATCATTCTCTCTCAATAACTTCCCAACTTGCCCAACATATCAACCTCTAAACCATCTCATCTTCTGATATAAGAATCTTAATCAACTCATCGAAGCAATCCTTAATCACTTTCTTTGATTCCTAACAATTCATTCCACACCTCTATTAAAGCCGGAAAGACACGTCCATTCCATCCAACATAATTTTCGTCTGCTATCAACAAGAGATCAAGGGTGATCAGTTCCTCAATTTGTCAATAGACTGCCTACAATCATGATGGGGCATAGACCGCCTTTACCAAACTATAATAGCATCCCTTGCATCCTGCACAAAACTACCTAAGGCACAAATCCTTAGTCGACATAAACCTTACCTCCGCATTTCTTCCAGAACCGGAAACCACACTGTCCGAAAAGCACTTACAATCTTGCAATTCACAACACACTGAGCCAACGCTCCACACCTGAAGCAACTTGGAGAAGTACCAGCTTCTCCCCCACTTATCTCAATCTCACACCTGAAGACAAAAGATTAAAGAAACTAGAAAGTACTGACAGTGCCTCCACACACATATCACGTACTAAAGAACAATCAACAACGACAGTATTCAACTGTCACACCAACAGACTCAACAACATGGCCGGACGGACCGACCTGCTCTGATACCACTAATGTAACACCCCAATTCCCATCGCGAATAAATATTACATAAATAAAATCAGAGTAACTAAAAATTTATTTTTCCGACAGAAACAGGGTTGTCACACTTAAAGAAAGAAAATACAATCCCTGCTCATAAATTTGATACATAGCATACGATAGAATACCCTCAAAGGGAAACTTTTTCCATATAAAGGAAATGTCAATTATGGAATAAAGCGGAAAGATCCATAACCGACTTGTTTTACAAATAAATGGTTTTAGAACATCAAAATATAAATACAAAAGTAATACAAAATATATTCAACAATTATATACATATATGACATAATCGTTCCCCGACTCACGTGCTACGTATCAGAGCAGACACAAAGGCCGACAACAGGACAGAGGGCTAATCTCCATAAAAAGACCTCCAGCAACTCTAATCTGCAATGCCTCATAGAGCATTATAAAACAGTAGAAGGGTGAGAAATAACAACTAAACCAAGATTGCATAATAATATGCCACAACGCAAATAAATTCACATATATAATATTTCTCACCACATACATCACATACTAACACATATAGCATGCCACCAATACATAACATATCCCTAACCATTCAACCACATAGCATATGACGATTATACCAATATAATCACATATCATACGTTTTCACACAAAACATAACACTCACAACCAATGCATTTATCACCTATGCATAATAATTTACCAAAGCTATCACAATCTCAACACGTCACAAATCAATGCACAATTTCCACACATAATCAATCAAATCATGATTTTCCACACATAATGCATCCATTCACAATTCTCACACATAATCAATCCATGATTTTCCACATATAACCAATGCAATCATAATTCATGCAGATGCAAAGAGACCGACACAACGACTCTCTATGCAAATTCATATGCGGTACCGACTCCAAGATTTCATATCTCATCACTAGTTCACTCAGGAACTCTGCTGGAACCATCGCTCGTTACCAAAGTAACTCCCCGTCGGGCCTAAGATGTTCACCCACCGCTCACACCTCCACCAAGAGAGGCTCGCGATGTTTATGGATCGCTCACACCTCCACCGAGAGAGGCTCACGACCCGATCGCTCACACCTCCACCAAGAGAGGCTCACAATCGTCTATAACCATCGCTCACACCTCCACCGAGAGAGGCTCACGACCCGATTGCTCACACCTCCACAAAGAGAGGCTCACAATCGTCTATAACCATTGCTCACACCTCCACCGAGAGAGGCTCACGACCCGATTGCTCACACCTCCACCAAGAGAGGCTCACGACCCGATTGCTCACACCTCCACCAAGAGAGGCTCACAATCGTCTATAACCATCGCTCACACCTCCACCGAGAGAGGCTCACGACGTTACAACGGATTCTCATTAGAATCGCTCAACACAAGAATGTACTTCATTATGCTTCACATGCAAAATGACTCAAGACATTCTTATAATGCATAAATGCATACAAACATTGTCATGCATTCATCTCTTACAATCACGTACAATTCATCAATAATAGTTATTTCACCATCTTTATTCATGCGTTAGAAATCGATCCAACCATGCATTTTCTTGCCATACGGCCATCAATTAACATACATTGAACTTCACGTGAGCGATTCATTTTCACACATACATGTAATCATAAACATGCATATAACATCAATTACAACATATCACAATCATTTACCTTTCGGCCACAATTCATCACCACACATGTTATCACAAGTATTTTCATCACATGACAGCACATAGCATAATACCCATCATAACGGCATACATTGATATTCAATCAAACAATGTATTTTACTTCACAACAACATCATTAATCACGCATCGAGGTCTAATCCAAAACAATGCATATATTAGCCATAGGGTCACCACTCATCATCACAACATTTCATCATGTACATTCACATCATATAACGTCATACAAGTCATTTGGTACGCCTCAACAACATATAACACGATAACACACAAGTCGCACACAAATACGACGTTAAAAGTCAACCAAACGACACATTCCTAATTTGCCGACAAAATTTAATTGTCTAACAATCCCAAAATTATCATCATAAGAAAGTACATTTTATAAGCTTTCCATTGGTACAAGGACGTCCCGATCCGAGTTACGGATCAAAAGTTATGCATTTTCAAAGAAAACAAAACGATCAAAATTCCCCAGCAGCGCCCGGCGCTACCCAAAGACCGCCCGGCGGTGCTCCCTTCGCCTCTGCATCGGCCGGCGAAGCAGCGGCGAAACTTCCTCCCCTAAAACTCAAAAGAGGCAGAAACTTGGAACCTCTGCGCCTCCGAAAATCGCCCCGCGAAAGGACGAACCGCCCGGCGCTCCAAAGCTTTCGCCCTGCGCTCTGTACCAGATGCAGAAAAATTCTGCTGCGTGCACACTGTTCATCACCTCTAAAAATCCCATTTTTCCTTCCCAAATCCATTCCAAATAGTGAAACAAATATCAACAAAGGTTCATAGACACAGGGTGCTCATACAACACGATTTATATCGATTTTTATCCGCGAAAACATCGATTTCCAACAAATTCCCTAATTGCGACCTAAACGGAAACTATACGAAACGATCCACACAACACACAAAACATACACATATACATATACAAGCAAGATATAATTGAAACTTCTCACCCTTACCCGATTAATCGAAGATCACACTTTGTTCTTGATGATTTTCCTCTTCTCCCTCTTTTTCTCCTCTTCCTCTTCCTTTTCTCTTTTTCTTCTTTCTCTCCCCTTTTTCTCTCTATTTCTTTCTCTTTTCTTATTATAACAAATATCTACCCCTCAAAAAGACCAAAATACTCCTTAGCTCAAATATCTCGCAAACGCTCTCAAAACGCGATAAAACATAAACAGCGATAAAAATATACTTCGGGAAATAAAAGTTGAAAAGAAATTATAATTTGATGCAAATATATTACCTATCAATGAAATTAACCAATTAGCGGGTAAAACACTTAATTCATATAAATGAAAATAATAAAATAAATTCACACATTCCATAAATTCACATATTTGAAATAATTAAATACCATAAAACAAATCGGGGCGTTACATATATTATTCTTTTGTGATACATTTGTACATGTATCTTGTGGATAAATGTTGATGTAAACATGAATTATGTTGGTGGATAATACTTGGTGAAGTATATATCTCTGTATATATGTTTGAATGTGGTTCAATGTTTAGATGTTCCGCTTTTATTCTAAATATTGAAATGTGGGTGTAAGGACAAAGTTCCTTTGTTGCAAAGTTACCCCACTGTTGCATATCAATGTTTTGAGCAGGTGTTGTATGTTGTATAATTGAATATGATGTGACATGCCTCTTTTATGCCATGTTTTAATCGTACTCTGGCGAAAATTTTAATATGTGCCTAAATGATTTATGTGATTATTTGGGGGTATAGAAAGGGGGTGTTACATTAAGTGGTATCAGAGCCAGAGTTGAGTCAGTTGTGTCTGTCTTGTTGTTGTGTTGGTTGAACTGTTGTTTAACCTTGTTGTTATTTTTGGGAATAATCAGAATATGTCTGGTAGAAACGACAATGCGGTGGCTGCTGCTTTGGAGTCAATGGCTAGGGCGGTGCAAGGTGCGCCGAACGTGAATGCTAATGACGAATTCAGGAAGAATCAACCACCGGTTTTCAAAGGAAGATTTGATCCCGATGGTGCTCAACTTTGGTTGAAAGAGATTGAAAGAATCTTCAAGGTCATGGACTGTGCAGAAGAGAATAAGGTGAGGCTTGGGTCTCACATGCTGAAGGAAGAAGCCGACGATTGGTGGGTCGGTATACGTCAAATTCTTGAGGTGGATGATGAAGAGGTAACTTGGAATTTATTCCGTACTGAATTCTTGAGAAATATTACCCTGAGAGTGTGAAGGGAAAGAAGGAGATGGAATTTCTTGAACTGAAACAAGGTAGTATGTCTGTGGTGGACTATACTGCTAAATTTGTGGAGTTGGTTCAATTCCATCCTCATTATGCTGCGATTACTGCTGAGTTCTCAAAGTGTATTAAATATGAGAATGGTTTACGTCCTGAGATTAAGCAAGCTGTGGGGTATCAAAGGATAAGAAGGTTTTCCGATTTGACGGAATGTTGTAGAATCTTCGAAGAAGATAGTAAGGCTCGTTCTACACATTACAAAAGTTTGAATGAGAGGAAGGGAAAGCAACAAGCTAGAAGTGGACCTTATGTGACACCCGTTGATAAGGGCAAGCATAGGGGAAGCTTTGATAGGAGATCTGGAGGAGGAGGTTCCGGTGTTGTTAGGTGTTACAAATGTGGTGAACTGGGTCATAAATCATTTGAGTGTAGGAAGCCAGTGGTGAAATGTTCTAATTGTGGAGGTACTGGGCATGCTGCTACAGATTGTAGAAGGAACGTGATGAGGTGCTACAATTGTGGAGAAGTTGGTCACATTAGTACTAAGTGTACTAAGCCGAAACAAGCTCAAACGGGCGGAAAAGAGTTTGCATTGGCGGGGACTCAAACTACTAGTGCGGACCGTTTGATTAAAGGTACTTGCTTTATTAATAGTACGCCTTTAGTCGCTATTATTGATACTGGAGCGACTCATTCGTTTATTTCGTCTGAGTGTGCGAAGCGTTTAAATCTTGTGTTGTCTCTGATGGATGGTAATATGGTTATTGATACTCCAGCAATGGGGTCAGTAACTACTTCTTTGGTTTGTTTGATGTGTCCTTTGACCATTTATGGTAAAGACTTTGAGATGGATCTAGTGTGTTTGCCGTTGGAAGGATTGGATGTGGTCTTGGGTATGAATTGGTTGCAATTTAACCGAGTCCATATAGATTGTTATCATAAGTTAGTGAGGTTTCCTTCTTTGGAAGATGATGAATTTGAGAGTTTCCTATCCACTAAAGAGTTGAAGAAACTTTTAGCGGACGAAGCTCAATTGTTTGGTTTGTTTGCATCATTGTCGGTGGAGAGTAAAGTTGAGCTTGATGTGTTCCCAGTGGTGTGTGAATTTCCCGAAGTGTTCCGGAAGATATTACGGATGTACCGCCGGAAAGAGAAGTTGAATTTTCTATTGATCTAGTTCCGCGTACTAGACCGATTTCGATGGCACCGTATCGTATGTCGGCATCGGAGTTAGTGGAATTGAAAAAGCAGTTGAATGACTTGTTGGACAAGAAATTTGTAAGACCAAGTGTTTCTCCTTGGGGTGCTCCGGTATTGTTGGTAAAGAAGAAGGACGGGAGTATGCGATTATGCATTGATTATCGACAATTGAACAAAGTGACAATTAAGAACAAGTATCCGCTTCCAAGGATCGATGATTTGATGGACCAATTGGTTGGTGCGAGTGATTTTAGCAAAATTGATTTGAGATCGGGATATCACCAAATTCGTGTGAAAGGAGAGGACATTCAAAAGACGGCCTTTAGGACACGGTATGGTCATTACGAATATTCCGTGATGCCATTCGGGGTTTCTAATGCGCCGGGTGTGTTTATGGAATACATGAATCGTATTTTTCATGAACAGTTGGATCGTTTTGTGGTTGTGTTCATCGATGATATTTTGATTTACTCTAAGTCTCAAGAAGAGCATGAAGAGCATTTGAGAATTGTGTTGCAAATTTTGAAAGAGAAACAATTGTATGCTAAGTTGTCGAAATGTGAATTTTGGTTGTCGGAAGTAAGTTTTCTTGGACATATTATTTCCGGTAGTGGTATTAGCGTTGATCCATCCAAGATTGATGCGGTGATGTGTAACACCCCCTTTCTATACCCCCAAATAATCAAATAAATCATTTAGGCATGTATTGGAAATTTCATCAGAGTATAATTGTAAACACGGCATAAAAAGGCATGTCACATTATGCTTGAAATTAAAACATACAACACCTGCTCAACAAAGGATATGCAACAGTGGGGTAACTTTCAAACATCAAAGGATCTCAGTCCTTATACCCACATCTCAATATTTAGAATAAAAGAGGAACCATCTAAAATATTGAATAACAACCACATATATACATCAACATATATATACATCATCCAGTATGAATTGTAACACCCCCCGTTCTATACCCCCAAATAATCATTTAGGCACATTTAAAATTCCGTCAGAGTATAATTACAAATATGGTATAAAAGAGGTATGTCACATCAATTATGAAATTAAAACATACAACACCTGCTCAACAAAAAGATATGCAACAGTGGGGTAACTTACAACAGAGGAACCTAGTCCTTACACCCACATTTCAATATTTAGAATAAAAGCGAAAAATCTAAACATTGGATAACAACAACTTATATACATATATACACGAATCATCAAATATTAGCCACCAACATCATACATGTTTACACAAACATTCATCAGCAAGATACATATGCAAATGTATCACAAAAGAATCATAGCCATCCTAGCTACCCGGTGCTACATATCAGAGCCGACCGACCAAAATCAATGAAGACACGCTCCACAAAAAGACCACCAGCATACCTACTCTGCAATGCCTCATAGAGCATTATAAAACAGCAGAAGGGTGAGAAATATTATCATAATAACAATGCATATAATTATATATAATAGCATCAAATTACACATATTTCACATTCTCACCACAATTCATCACCATCACTCATATACATCGCAATGTATCCATATATATATATATATATATATATATATATATATATATATATATATATATATATATATAAAACCAAGCATACACATCAGGCATACTTCACATTCCTTATCATTCCACATAAACATACACGAATGTTTATTCACCAATGCATCATTTAAAGATGAGAATTGCAAACCATAGAGACCGACTCACGACTCTATGCAAATGCAATGTGGTACCGACTCAATCATCTCAAGTTCACTCAGGAACTTCTGCTGGAACCATCGCTCGTTACCAAAGTAACTCCCCGTCGGGCCTACGATGTTCACCCACCGCTCACACCTCCACCAAGAGAGGCTCACGATGTTTATGGATCGCTCACACCTCCACCGAGAGAGGCTCACGACCCGATCGCTCACACCTCCACCAAGAGAGGCTCACGATCGTCTATAACCATTGCTCACACCTCCACCAAGAGAGGCTCACAACCCGATCGCTCACACCTCCACCAAGAGAGGCTCACGATGTTATAGCGGATTCTCATTAGAATCCCTCCACACAAGAATGTACATCATTACTCTACACATGATAATGACTCAAGACATTCTTGAAATGCATACATATTCACAATATATTCATGTATTCATCTCATACAATCACATGCAATCTATATACATTCACCTCAATGTACTATTGTATGATTCACATTCAAACACACCTTCAAAACGGTAAAAGTCGCTAAATAGCAATATTCCCAACTTTCCGACATAATTAAATCGGCCAACAATCTCAAAGCCCATTTTTATAAGAAAGAACGTTTCATAAGCTTTCCAACGATATAAAGAACGTCCCGATCCGAGTTACGGATCAAGAGTTACGGAATTTAGAAAAACAGATAAAATTTGAAGTCCCAGACCGCGCTGAGCGGCCTCTCGAGCGCGCTGAGCGGGCTCGCTACTTCCTGGAGGGGTTACATTTTCTCAAAAGCGCTCTGAGCGGGCACCTGCGCGCTGAGCGGGCTCTGCGATTTTCAGAAAAATTCCTCTTCGCAAATCCACCCCAAAAATCCCATTTTTCACCCAAATTCAATTCTAACAGTAAAACAAACATCAACAGTTGTTCATACACACAGTGTGATCATACAATACAGTTTATATCGATTTCCGATCGTAAAATCATCGATTCCGAATCATTTTATCGTTTTCGACCTAAAACTCCAAAAACCATGGAAAACAAGAAAACATCCAAGCAACTCATACAAAATGATACACATTGATAAGATAATAAGATTTCACACCCTTACCCGGATTCCAAACTTGCTATTGATTGTTCTTGGTGATTTTCCTAGCTTTCCCAACTTTTCTCCTCTTTTCTCTTCTTCCTTTTTCTTTCTCCTCTTTTTCTTTCTATCTTTCTCTATTTCTCTCTATTTCTCTCTTTCTATCTATTTTCTTTCTTTTCTATTTCTTTTCTCTCTTTTTCCACTAAATTCAATTAATTCATTTTTCTCACAAAATTCTATTTCCTCTAAATTATAACTTATCATAAATTGTGAAAAGTCTAAAATACCCTCCATTCTAATTTCCCCGAAAACTCTCAAAACGGTAAAATAACATTTAACACACCAAATTCACAATTAAAATAATTTATCACCCAATTAAAATAAACGACTCCACATAATTGGTCAATAATCAAAATCGGGGCGTTACAACTCTCCCCCACTTTAGAAATTTTCGTCCTCGAAAATATTACCTGATTCAAACAACTCCGGATACGACTCTCGCATCCCACTCTCTAGTTCCCAAGTCATATTGCCTTCCGCAGCGCCTCCCCACGCTACCTTCACAAGCGCAATATCCTTGCCTCTTAGCTTCTTAATTTCACGGTCCAAAATCCTAACCGGTAAAGCTTCCACCGTAAGGTTATCTCTCACTTCAACCTCGTCCATAGGAATAACATGTGACGGATCCGAAACATACTTACGAAGTTGCGAAACATGGAATACATCATGCAAATTCGAAAGACTCGGAGGCAACGCCACACGGTAAGCCACAACACCAACTCGTGAAGTAATCTGATACGGACCAATAAAACGAGAATTCAACTTCTTTGACTTCAAAGCACGACCCACACCCGTAACCGGTGTAACTCTCAAAAATATATGGTCGCCTTCTTGAAATTCAAGATCTTTCCTTCTCTTGTCATGATAGCTCTTTTGTCTACTTTGAGAAGCTTTCATCTTTTCTCGGATAAACTTCACTTTCACCGTCGTTTGTTGTACCATCTCCGGTCCAACTATTGTTCTCTCACCCGTTTCATGCCAACACAAAGGTGTTCGACATCTACGACCATACAAAGCCTCAAATGGTGCCATACTTATACTCGAATGAAAACTGTTGTTGTAAGTGAATTCAATCAACGCCAAATAACCATCCCAAGCACCACGTTGCTCGAGCACACAAGCACGCAATAAATCCTCCAACGATTTAATCGTCCTCTCGGTTTGACCGTCCGTTTGCGGATGATAAGCCGAACTCAATCTTAGCTTAGACCCCAAAGCCTTTTGTAAACTCTCCCAAAACCTCGATGTAAATCTAGGATCTCTATCCGATACAATACTCTTAGGAACTCCATGTAACTTCACCACCACAAGAATGTAAATCTAGGCTAACCTCTCCAAAGGATAACTAATATCAATCGAAATAAAGTGAGCAGATTTAGTAAGCCTATCAACAATTACCCAAATAGCATTATGACCTCTTTGCGTATTCGGCAATCCCGTAACAAAATCCATCGATATAAGAGGCAAGGATATTGCGCTTGTGAAGGTAGCGTGGGGAGGCATTGCGGAAGGCAATATGACTTGGGAACTAGAGAGTGGGATGCGAGAGTCATATCCGGAGTTGTTTGAATCAGGTAATATTTTCGAGGACGAAAATTTCTAAAGTGGGGGAGAGTTGTAACGCCCCGATTTTGATTATTTCCCAATTATGTGGAGTCGTTTATTTTAATTGGGTGATAATTTATTTTAATTGTGAATTTGGTGTGTTAAATGTTATTTTACCGTTTTGAGAGTTTTCGGGGAAATTAGAATGGAGGGTATTTTAGACTTTTCACAATTTATGATAAGTTATAATTTAGAGGAAATAGAATTTTGTGAGAAAAATGAATTAATTGAATTTAGTGGAAAATGAGAGAAAAGAAATAGAAAAGAAAGAAAATAGATAGAAAGAGAGAAATAGAGAGAAATAGAGAAAGATAGAAAGAAAAAGAGGAGAAAGAAAAAGGAAGAAGAGAAAAGAGGAGAAAAGTTGGGAAAGCTAGGAAAATCACCAAGAACAATCAATAGCAAGTTTGGAATCCGGGTAAGGGTGTGAAATCTTATTATCTTATCAATGTGTATCATTATGTATGAGTTGCTTGGATGTTTTCTTGTTTTCCATGGTTTTTGGAGTTTTAGGTCGAAAATGATAAAATGATTCGGAATCGATGATTTTACGGTCGGAAATCGATATAAACTGTATTGTATGATCACACTGTGTGTATGAACAACTGTTGATGTTTGTTTTGCTGTTAGAATTGAATTTGGGTGAAAAATGGGATTTTTGGGGTGGATTTGCGAAGAGGAATTTTTTTGAAAATCGCAGAGCCCGCTCAGCGCGCAGGTGCCCGCTCAGCGCGCTTTTGAGAAAATGTAACCCCTCCAGGCAGTAGCGAGCCCGCTCAGCGCGCTCGAGAGGCCGCTCAGCGCGGTCTGGGACTTCAAATTTTATCTGTTTTTCTAAATTCCGTAACTCTTGATCCGTAAGTCGGATCGGGACGTTCTTTATATCGTTGGAAAGCTTATGAAACGTTCTTTCTTATAAAAATGGGCTTTGAGATTGTTGGCCAATTTAATTATGTCGGAAAGTTGGGAATAGTGCTATTTAGCGACTTTTACCGTTTTGAAGGTGTGTTTGAATGTGAATCATACAATAGTACATTGAGGTGAATGTATATAGATTGCATGTGATTGTATGAGATGAATGCATGAATATATTGTGAATATGTATGCATTTCAAGAATGTCTTGAGTCATTATCATGTGTAGAGTAATGATGTACATTCTTGTGTGGAGGGATTCTAATGAGAATCCGATATAACATCGTGAGCCTCTCTTGGTGGAGGTGTGAGCGATCGGGTTGTGAGCCTCTCTTGGTGAAGGTGTGAGCAATGGTTATAGACAATCGTGAGCCTCTCTTGGTGGAGGTGTGAGCGATCGGGTCGTGAGCCTCTCTCGGTGGAGGTGTGAGCGATCCATAAACATCGTGAGCCTCTCTTGGTGGAGGTGTGAGCGGTGGGTGAACATCGTAGGCCCGACGGGGAGTTACTTTGGTAACGAGCGATGGTTCCAGCAGAAGTTCCTGAGTGAACTTGAGATGATTGAGTCGGTACCGCATTGCATTTGCATAGAGTCGTGAGTCGGTCTCTATGGTTTACAATTCTCATCTTTAAATGATGCATTGGTGAATAAACATTCGTGTATGTTTATGTGGAATGATAAGGAGTGTGAAAGCATGCCTGATGTGTATGCTTGGTTTTATATATATATATATATGGATACATTGCGATGTATATGAGTGATGGTGATGAATTGTGGTGAGAATGTGAAATATGTGTAATTTGATGCTATTATATATAATTATATGCATTGTTATTATGATAATATTTCTCACCCTTCTGCTGTTTTATAATGCTCTATGAGGCATTGCAGAGTAGGTATGCTGGTGGTCTTTTTGTGGAGCGTGTCTTCATTGATTTTGGTCGGTCGGCTCTGATATGTAGCACCGGGTAGCTAGGATGGCTATGATTCTTTTGTGATACATTTGCATATGTATCTTGCTGATGAATGTTTGTGTAAACATGTATGATGTTGGTGGCTAATATTTGATGATTCGTGTATATATGTATATAAGTTGTTGTTATCCAATGTTTAGATTTTCCGCTTTTATTCTAAATATTGAAATGTGGGTGTAAGGACTAGGTTCCTCTGTTGTAAGTTACCCCACTGTTGCATATCTTTTTGTTGAGCAGGTGTTGTATGTTTTAATTTCATAATTAATGTGACATACCTCTTTTATACCATATTTGTAATTATACTCTGACGAAATTTTAAATGTGCCTAAATGATTATTTGGGGGTATAGAACGGGGGGTGTTACATATGTGATCTATCCGGGTTCGATTGAATGAACCAATGAGTCGGTACCCGCATGCATGGTGTCGTGTTGCATTATATTATATGTTGTGGATTGTTGGTGATTGAACATGATAGTAGGTCGTGACTATATGTTGTTATTGTTAGTGTGAGATACTACTTCCTTATATGTATTATTCACCTTTTTATATTGAATGTAGTTCTCACCCCTCTGTTGTTGTTGTTTCTGTGCTTCTTCGGAAGTACAGATATTCAGGTGACAGGTTAGTGCTTGGAGCTTGTGTAGCTTGTTCGAGTTTAGAGAGTCGCTCTGATACGTAACACGGGATTGGGGGTTTTTACCATTTGTTTTATGTTGTATACTTGTTACGTATCTTTCAATTGATGTATATTATGGTGGACCACGATTATGTGGAGTTTTTGGTGTTATAGGCAGGTGGGCGTAAATTGAATATTTGAATAAAAATTTCCGCTGTTTGATTTTATTAAAATAAAGGAGATTTGTTTTGGTTGATTTTAATATGTAGCATTCCACTTGGTGGTGAAAACTCTGATTTTAACGTATTATTTTGTGTTCATTTAAATTGGGAAAGTGGGGTGTTACAGCAAGCGTATGGTGGTAGCAAGCGTATAATATGGTGAAGTTTCATATGGTTTTTGTTGCCATGAAGAAAAATATAAGAAGTATGAAGTTATTGTATAATCTTCATCCACCTTATATTTCTTCTTCATGGCTTCACAAACTAGATGAACTTGATATATCTTGATTTGTTACAATTCCACGATTATTTTCAAAAAGAGGTGCGTTATTTTCAAAATGTTCTCAAAACAAGAAAAAAAACATTGCTAGTTCAAAAGATAGAGGCTTCTTATGACTTAGCAATTTTTTGTTCTTTAATTTCTTATACAGGTTGACAAGTTTAGTTTATTATATACTATGTATATTGTTTGTTTCACTTACCTTTTAATGAAAATGCAATCATTTATATTGACCTAGAAACTTATATTCTGAAAATTAAGATGTATTTGAAAACCAACCTATATCAATCAATATTTTTCGAGTCGCATCCGTTTCATTCAGCACATTTTATGTTCCTTAGCACATAATATATGGTTTAGTGCTCTGTTTGCTTCAATTCATCGATATAATTTACAATCTCGTTGATAAGCGACGATGATGAGATAAGCTATCATAAAAGATATCGATGAATTGAAGGAATCAGACCATTGAATCGTATATTATGTGTTAAAGAACATAAAATGTGCTGAATGAGACGGATTTAATTCGAAAAAAATTGATGTGTTAAAGTTGGTTTTCAAGAATAGTTTAATTTTCAAATTATATATTTCTTTGCCAATTTGAATAGTTGTATTTCTTTAAATAGGTGTATGGTAAACCAAGCAATATACATTTTTATATAATAAACTATGTGTACTTTCCACGACGGTTTTCTAGGTAAACCGTCATCTAATTAATTAATTACATTATCTATCACAACGGTTGTTAAGCACAACCGTTGTGATATAACGCGCTCTTTGCAGAATACCACAACGGTCCCAGGGCCGTGATTATAAGTAGCGCATTTACCACAACACTCTATATAACAACGCCTTGATCCGCGTTATTATATATATATTTTTCAACCGTTGTTAAAGGGGTTTTACGTAGTAGTGATGATTAGTAAACCCATTAGTTACTAGAATTAGTTGTTATAAGGGTTTTATATATAAAGAGAAAAATAGAGTTAGTAAGGGAGAAAAGAAGAAAAAAAGTTAACATAGAGAAAAAGAAAAAGGGGAAAAGAGGAGAAGAAAACCTAAGGAGACAACTCAAGAGTTCATCAGGAAACCAAGGTAAGGGTGAGTCTTTACATGGTTATGGGATTGTATGATAATGTATGATGGGTAGTATCATGTTTAGGATGAAAATCCCTAATTTCCATGGTTTTGAAATTGATGATTACATGATGTATGATGGTAGGATCCTTAAATATGTATTATGGACAGTTATAATTGTTATATAATGGTAGTATTTCGAATTCTGGAACTGGGACTTTTTACGGAATCGAAATCGGAGGTCCGGAAGGCCTCCGACGGTAAAAATGGGTTTTTCTAGGCTCTGAAACGGGTGGTCGTGTCAGCCGCCCTATTTTGGAGTGAAAAATCGTGATTTTATGACTTTGGAGTGCCACGGCCCATGTCATCTGACATGGGTGGCCCTGTCAGCTCGCTGGATTTTATACCCGAAATTGTCTCGATCATAACTTTTGATCCGTAAGTCCGTTTTGGTCCCTGTTCGAAGCGTCGGAAAGCTAATTAATAGAGCTATAACATAGTATAAATAAGAGAATTGGTTGCCCAATATTTTTATTTCTAATAAGTTTGAGAAGCCAATTGTGTTTATGTTCTATTATTGAATTGTTACACTGTTTGCTGCCGGTTGTGAAATTATTTGTGGATAATTATCGAATACTTGTGTGTGTGCTTGTATAAGTATATTTTGGTGTGTGAAAGCATGAAATACATGATATTTATTCCTTGTTGTAATGATAATACAGTTGTGATTGTATTGTAAAATGTGTTGTATACCATTTGAAACTGAATTGTGTGTGAATGATTCATAAATATGTGCAAGTATGTGTAATTGTGTGGTAATTCAATTGCGATGAATTATTGAAGATATGTATGGAAGTTACGATTTAGGGATGGTATTAACTGCATATAGTTGTTGAACTTACACATGCATCATTGTTGTCAAGAGGCAATGCTTGTTGGTTCCGTGGGAACTAGTGACTTGTCCCAAACCTAGAGAGGAGTTTGAAGCCTAGAGGACAGGCTTTTGTGTGTTATTGGTCTAGAGGACGCACCCGGTTTAATGTAAAAACCGAAAAATAATAACAGTGATTGACACCACATGCATGAGTATTGCATTTGAGTCTTGCAGTGAGTCATATTGTGTCTATGTTTGCAATATGAGATTATGTGCATTATGTGAATTTGATGAATTGGTGAATTGGTAGATTTGTGAGTATGTACTTATGAATAGTATGGTTGCTTAAGTGATGATGTGTTTATAAAGCATTTGAAGTGTGAGAATAATTATGTTAAGCATGTATGCTATGTATTATATATTATTATATGATTTTGATAATTATGTGAATTCTCACCCTTCTATTGGAATGATGTTTTATACGACATCGCTCAGGTACTGAAGAGTAAAGTTGCTTCTAGCGCGAGGGTAGTTGTTAGAGTTGCTTACTTTATTTTCCTTATTTATTTTGGGTCGAGTCATGCTCTAGTTGTCATACCCCAAATTTTGACCACTAAGATTCCCCATCATTGTGCAAACCATCATCACAGTATGGATGAACCACCATACCTCATTAGTCTCCCCGAAGATGGGTGAGCATCCACTACAATCAAACTTAGGGTTTCAAGCCATCTCAGAGCTCTTAGACAAAGGATCAATCAAGGAATGACATGATCTTCAACTTGTCTAAACCTCTCAAACATCCACAATGGATCAAGAGGACTCCCACATCAAGTATCAAGCACAAGGCTGCAACATTCCAAGTGGATTAAGCCTCAAGATTGCCAGTGTCACCAAATTAGGGTTTTGGTCGACCAGGGCCTCCAGATGGAATTTTTCCTTTAGGCATGAGCCAGCGCTTCAAAGCATAACCCAAAATACTCTAAGGGACATCATAAACCCAATCATCAAGTCAATTTAGCCTCAGGGGATGCATTCATAAAAAATCAAGAATTAGAGTTTCTTTACCTAATTCACCCCTAAGTTGATTTTTGGGACAAAACATGAGCCAACACCTCAAAAGATGATTTGAGGGTCTCTTACAAACCACATTGACCCATTTGCAACAATGGATTAATCAAAGAAGCTTGATTCACAAGTTTCAAGTTCATTAGAACCACAGTTAGGGTTTCGCGGAAAAAGTCAACTGTGCCTTTGACTTTTGACCAGGACATGCTCCCAAACCTTGGGACATGATTCAATACACCCTATAACACCTATGAAATCAATCTATCAAGTTTTATTTAGGTCAAGGACTTGATTTCATAGAGGATCGCACAATTTGGATTCATCTGATAAAAAGTCAACTTTGCCCAAAAGTCAAAGTTTGACTTTTTAATTTTTTGATCAATTATGGTTCCTTGATCCTAAAATGATGTTAATGTGTGATTGGAATCATCATTCATCAAGAAAAATCAAGAAAAGTGGGATAACTTGTAAAAGGGGTAACCATAAAAAACTTAGAAATTTTCTGTGTTATGGAACAAAGTGGCTAGGCTACCAACTTCCAAGGATCATAACTTGAGATCCAAGCAACCATTTTGGCTGATCCAAAGATGGATTTGTAGCTCTCATGGCATACTTTAAAAGTGTCAACTACACCTTACTCCAATTCTTCGTGGATTTTTAGTTATGGAGTGACCAAAATGACAAAAAACTTGAAAATGCCACTCTTTCCAACACTTAGTGAAATTTTCACTAAGTCAGAATCTGTTTCACTTTTTTCAAAATGTAGGGGCATTTTTCACTTGGATCCAAAAAGTTTCAAGACAAACTATGATCACACATATGTTGTATCATATGAGAGCTTTCTAAAATGGCTAAGAACTCCATCAAATTCCACTTGAGCTAAGAGTTATGACAGCTGCAACATGCCTTGCTGCAACTGTCATGGCAATGCAGAATTTTGCACTTTTGCTCGATTTGGCAAGATCAGATAATTCCAAGCCTTGTCATCATTTTTGACACATCTGAGGATCAAATCCAAGGGGGATGATCTGATCTCCAAGGCTTCAATGTCTTTGGAACAACAAATAGTATGCCAAACCTAAAAAAGCTTAAAAGGGGGACAAGACTCCAATTTTGTTTTGGAGCATTCAATGGATGCACCAAGGTGGCATGAACTGAGCCTATTCCAACTGAATGAGTCAAAGATGATCTCTGAACTAGGGAACCAAAGGCCCGTGCTCTAACCTCTAGTCAATGGCTAGAGGAGACTTAAGATTCCAAAGTGACGCAATTGGACAATGAGCTACTGCAGTTGCCATTCACTATTGCTTGCAAAACAAACTTGCTCTACTATAAATAGAGCTCATTTGTGCTCAGTTTAAGTACACCAAAGCCATCAAACTGATGCTTTCCTCAAAATCTCTTCTTTCATTCCAAAGTTACCTTCCAAAGCAAGTCACTATCGGGTTTTGAGTTTGAGAGCCATTCCAACCAAACCAATCACACACACACACACCTCATAAACATCATATAGAAGTGATCCAAACACTTAAACCACATCTGGAACATCAATTTCACAAAATCACCAGCCAATTACTCAAGCTTTTAACCAAGTTGCAGTTGAGGTACCATAACCGGTTCCAGTCCATTTCCAATCACTCCAAGCATTTAAACACATTCCATATTGTGTAGGGAAGCTGTTCAGATCATCACAACTCATCTGTAACACCTCCAACTCAAAAATCATATTGCTCTTGCTGTCACGACCTTCATGTAAGCCTAAACTTGGTCATCTCTTAATCTATGCATATTTCCTCGTACAATACTTTTGCCAAATGTTCATAATCAGGCATAAAATGTTTCCCCTCAATTAATTGCTTTCACTACAAGAAAATTATTGATTTGCGACACTTGATTTGTGACAGTTGACACGTAACTATCGCAACTTACGGATTGCGACAGTTCAGACGACAGTTTTGACTAACCGTCGTGAATCTACAACCAGCTCACATAACAAAACAAAACAAAACAAAAAATTTTGAATTTGTTTTTTATAGATTTTTTTTTACTTTTTTCCCTCTATTACATTTCACTTTACTTATTATCTTAAAAAAAATTACCAACACCCCTAAAGAACTCGCCTTCTCCCTTTTCACCGTGAGAAACCATTTTCATTATCCTAATCTCCCAAACCCTAAACACAACTCATCTTAAAATCAGAAATTGTTAAACTCAGTCAAACTCACAAATTCAGAAATTGATGAAAATTTTGCCCTAAAATCACGAACAATTTTTCCTCCCATTCGACTACTGATTTATACGTTCAGCTCGACTAAGTTCTTCGTTCGACTGCCCACCCTGTTGACAGCTCGACCACAATGATGAGACAACTCGACCAAGTTATTCGTTCGACTGCCCACCCCGTCATCCCCCAAATATTGTACCGGCGCTACACTTAATTGGAGGAAGAGGTTTGTTTTTCATTTTAGGTTTCTGGGCATCTCTTAACTCACATATCTCTCTCTCTCTTTCTCTCTCACACGGCTTCTAATAACTGTTTCTCAATTCCGATTAGATTCTAGACTCAGTTCTGGTTTTGATTTACTTTTTATTCAATTTGGTGCTATTCTGTTGATTTCGACTAAGTGTTGAGGTTTCAGACTCAATTTGGTTTCGATTTGTTTTTTTAAGCAGTTTCTGGGTGATTTTTACTTAGTTCTCCTACTGTGTTGTGTTTTTACTCTAGTTTAGATTAGCTTAGGTTTGTATATTGGATTTCAACTAGTTTGTGCTAGATTTTGAACTTGGTTTCGTTCTGAATATGTTTGAGCTGCTTATTTTCGGTTTCGAGGTTCCGACTTTGATTAGGATTGATTTTATATCAAATTTGGTTGGGATTGATTCTTACTTGATTGTGTTTGGATTTCAATGTTGGTTTCTAATGGTAATGAACTTTCATTTTCCGAACAAATGACATGCAAATCATTATGCAGTAGTTGCAAAAATTAAGCAGAAAATGCCTTTGGCATAGGAACCAAGTGTTTCTCTTTATCGAAGAAATATATTGTAGTTAATTATGTGTTGATCATGTGATTTATAACTACACAGGTTTGTTTGAGTTGCACATGACTACAAGCAGCCTTGATGGAGGTTTCATGTTTCTCAAGAATGCAAGGACTTGCCAACCATTAGTAAGTACACAAAACAACCTAGCTTATATCAGGGATGTTTTCATCTTGTTGATAATTTTTTAACCACAATACTTGCAATTTTTTATGCAGTGACTTCAAACACTCATTGCCTGAATACAATGATGAAGTGAATTGCGGTAAGCTTTTGAGTTAGCCATAGATTACATTTTCATGTTGTTCTCCGTATTGTCGATGCATACATGTTAATTCTCTTTGATGCATTTTTTTGGTTTAAAGCTTGGTGCGGTTGAGTTACTAACTAAACCTCTCTCTGAGGATAAGCTGAAAAATATTTGGAAGCATGTAGTTCACAAGGTATGTCAGTATTATTATGTTGGCGTTTACAATTAACATAATATAAGAAAACTAGATTTTAATGTTGTTTGATTCAATCAATTAGGCATTCAATGCTGATAAAAATACTCCGTCTGAACCGCTAAAACCTGTCAAAGAATTCGTTGAGTCCATGTTGATAGATTTAGATAAGGTGTCGAAGTTTAGTGATAACGAACAAGAGCATTCTGCAGCGAGTGATAAATATCTGGCTCTTTTAACACCGCAATTAAAACAAGTAGCGAGGTTAGCGGATGATGGTGGTCATCTGGCTCCTCTAAAATATTGATATTACTGGTATAATTTAAAATCCTAAATATAGATAAGGTCATAGACATATATATGAAAAACAAAATAAAATAAATGAAAAAAAGTTAAAAGAGTGAAAGTATATACCAATTGAGGAGCAACAACAATGAATCAATGAGAAGTTATGTGGCCCAAGAGCTTAGAGTAGTAACTATTAGAAATGGCATAACCATGGCAAAACAATATGACAGGGTATGTTCCTTCCACTGTTGGTGCAAACACCAACAATGGTTTAGGGGATGTGTTAACATTGAATTGTTTCCAACTAATGTTTCCAGCTTGGAAAACATCTGTGCCTATGTTGTTGGTGTTGGTGGCTAATAATGGTTTACCTCTCAATGCCATATTCAACACTCTAAGCTATTCTCACACCAAATAATGAAACTTTTAATTTGCTGGTGAAGTGTACTTAAAGTCTAAGCAGTGTAGATATTTTTTATGTATTCATTGGATTCTTTTGTGCTTAAGATAAACGTGAGTATTTTAGATAATTAATTTAAATTTTTCTCATTTTAGGAAAAATTGTTTTGAGAAAAATGACAAATGTTATCCTATTATTTTGTGGTTTTTATTATATGAAGTAGGCTTTTATTATTATGTCTCTACTTTTGTTGTTTTGTGTTTGTAATTTCTTTTTCTCACTTTGGATGGAAGGAAACCATACAAACAACATGATGATGACAAGTCTGAGGTGCCTAGGCCACTTAAATATTTTTATTTTATTTTCCACCAGAGACCAAAAAAGAAATTAATTAACATTTGGCTAATTTGAAAGAATTAATTTAGTGTGAAGTATGTTTATACTGATTTGACAAAGCTAAACTTCCAATAACATGAAAAATACAATCAGAGGTGAAGTTGCACACTATACAGTAGGATTTATACATAATTTATACAATATAATCTTATCTTTACTATTTTATACATAGATTACTAAAACAACAACACATCTGGTACTCGGCTGGATCAAATTGTGCAATGATATTCTTTAAATTATTTGAGCAGACTAAATTGTAATGTGTAAGGAAAAGAGAGTGAAGATTCTTTAATTTATGAAATTCGGCCTGTTCTTGGGGTAAGCTTTCTACTACATGGTTACACAGGTCATGTTTAACAATAATTGACTAAGATTTCAACATTGATGCTTTTGTTGTGTGTAGGTTTCTAAATGTGCCAGAGATTGGATTGTCATAGCTTATCTACTCACTGTTGGAGGGGGGCTATAACAGTGTTGCACCACAAACACAATCATCTTGCCGCACTGATCATGCTAGACTTATAGATGATGCTCCTTGGTTAGGTATGAGATTTCATTAAATTTGGCAAATACATTATTTTCTCTATTGCAATTATGTATATACTTTCTGATCATGGTTGCTACTGGAGCCACCCACATGTTTGGTTAATATTCCATCTAGATAAAAACTACATTTTGCTATGTATATACTTCAATTTGGAAGGCATGCTAGTCCACCAGAGCCTCCAGTATAACTTGTCAAAATTTTCTATTTGTGCTTCATTTCAAGTTCAATTCCTATACTAATGCAAAATATTGTATCTTAATTACTTTCCTTGAACTCTATGAAACCGATCTGCCACTGTTTGTTTGTTTCTAAACAGATAATGTTTTGGAAAATTTCTCAGGCTATGAAGTCGCATATTGACTACTACATGGAGAATGCAAGAATACTGGTCAATGCTTTGACCTCTCTTGGTCTGACAGTTTATGTAGGTAAAAATGCACTCTATGTTTGGGTCCGTTTTACTGGCTTAAAATCTTGGGATGTCTTGGTGAAATTCTTGAGAGTACACACATAATTACAGTTCCAGGCAGTGGTTTTGGTCCAGGTGGTGAAGGGTATATAAGAATTAGTGCTTTTGGCCAGAGAGTCCATCATTGAAGCCTCAGAGAGACTCAAATACCTTCTCATATGAAGAACAGGTTCATATGTTATACCATCAACCTAACTATGTCAACAAATTCAATTATGACATCATAAAGTATTGTGAAATACTAAAACATATAATTTAGAAGTTGTGTTTTCTAATATTGTTGTTGCCTGTATGTATCATGTTCTGTAGCTTCTCGAAAGCGCGTGTACTTGAGCTCATGCTCTCTCACGTGAGTTTGCATTGGAAAAACCAAGTTGTTGTTTATAGTTAAAATACAAGCTAAGAGCAAGCATGTAGTGTGTTCAACCGTACAAATCAAAAGCAGGTTGTTAATACAAAGGTAAATATTTTGATTTAACACTTTAATGTATGAAGATGATATTACTAAAATTAGATGGAAGTTTTATTCATATTTCTATTGGATTTGAAGCTCATTCATATTACTTGGAGAGTGAGAGGTCAGCTAACAAGTATTGTGATGATATATTTGGTGAAACACCAACTGGAGTTCGGAAATCGGTAAGTGTTTCATTAAACTATTCAAATTTTGTAGCAACTCATGATTTCATGCTTGATTAATTAGGGATCGGAGCAAGATGAGCAGAGACAACCAGAGGTCCATCAGGATCCGATCGATTTAAATCAACTGTCTAATTTGAATTCTGTTGGTTCTAAGACAGAGTTGTCCGTCGAAGCTGCAATACAAGGAAAGCCAAAAAGGTATATGAAAATCAATATGTGAAATAAACCTCAAAACCTGTTGAAGAAAAAACCACTTCCCTTGATCCCGGAAGTTGCAGAAACAGTGAAGAATCATGCAATTTTGTTGATGTGTCAGATATTCAAGTAAGATTTATGAATATAGTTCGACAATTATGAATGATTTGATTCGGTTCAGTTATTATACTGATGTGGTGGTTAATGGAATTTAAGCTCAATTTGTAATTAGAAATTGAAATGTTTAGTGTTTGACGTGGTCTTTGTTTACTAAAACTGATCTACGAATTGTAACACCCCCCTTTCTATACCCCCAAATAATCAAATAATTCATTTAGGCACGTATTGGAAATTTCATCAGAGTATAATTGTAAACACGGCATAAAAAGGCATGTCACATTATGCTTGAAATTAAAACATACAACACCTGCTCAACAAATGATATGCAACAGTGGGGTAACTTTCAACGTAGGAACTCAGTCCTTACACCCACATCTCAATATTTAGAATAAAAGCGGAAAATCTAAACATTGATAACATCAAACATATATACATTATATATATATATATATATATATATATATATATATATATATATACATCAACAAGTATGATACAACAACATCATTCATGTTTATATACACAAATTCATCATCAAGATACATACACGAATGTATCACAAAAAAGAATCAAACATAAGCATCCAAGCTACCCGGTGCTACATATCAGAGCCAACCGACCAAAAATGGATGAAGACACACTTCACAAAAGACCACCAGATACCTAATCTGCAATGCCTCGTAGAGCATCATAAAACAGCAGAAGGGTGAGAAATATTATCATAATAATAATGCATATAATCATGTATCTCAACACAAAAGTATACACATAACACATTCTCACCATTCTACCATTCCACATAAACATACATATTATATTCATTCTTCAATGCATCATTACAACGATACAATTCTTATCACAATTCATCACATCTCATTCAATATACATCGCAAGGCATATATATATATATATATATATATATATATATATATATATATATATATATATATATATATATATATATATACAAAACCAAGCATATTCATCACAATGCTTATCATTCAACATAATCACATATATTCATGTTCATTCATCCATGCACAAATACAAGGATCACCAATGCAAATCATAGAGACCGACTCACGACTCTATGCAAATGCAATGCGGTACCGACTCATTTCATCTCAAGTTCAATTGAAGAACTTATTGGAACCATCGCTCGTTACTTAGTGTAACTCCCCGTCGGGCATACGATGTTCACCCATTACTACCACCTCTCAAAAGGCTTACAATGTTTATGGATTGCCCCCACCTCTCAAAAGGCTTACAATCCGATTTCTCCCACCTCTCAAAAGGCTTGCAATCGTTTGTAATCATCGCCCCCACCTCTCAAAAGGCTTACGACGTTACAACGGATTCATCTTAGAACCCCACAATGCAAGAATACACAACATGATGCTTCACATACAACATGACTCATGACACTCTTGACATGCATACATAGTCATGCATTCATCACACACAATCCACATACATTCACATCAATTGTGCCAAACGACAACCGAACGTTTTCACAAATAACCAAACAATTCGATTTACGGTTTACCGGAAATGTCGGGTTAAAAGTCGGCTAAAAATAATATTTTTATTCACCAAATCATAGAACATATTTTTAGCTTCCCATCCATATAAAGAACACCTCAATCGGATAAACAACGCAAAAGATATGGATATTTCAAAATAACGCAAAAACATAAACCGGAGGCCTGACACTACGATACGGTTTGAAAATACTGCTCTAATTGAACCAGGTTCAGACCTAAAAACCATTTTTCCTAGAAAGAACATCTCATTAGGTTTCCATCGCTTCAAACGGGGATCAAAACCGACTTACGGATCAACAGATATGAATTTCCGAAGTTTCCCCGAAAAACCAGAATTTTCTGCTACAGCACTGCGGATTTTTACGTTTTCGCCCGAAAACCCGACCGATTCAATTACTTTCTTCCGAATAAATACACAGTAATCCTTACCAAATATATAACAACCTATTAGGACCATAAAACACAAATTCTACAACGTTCGATTTTTCGATTAAATTTCAACCTTTCAAAAACTAGAATTTTCAAACATCACCAAATCGAATAAAAAGTACGCTATACGACGACCTAACCTTACTCGATACAACTACGTAATGTATTTCAAATTCTAACCGTGAAAACATCGGTTTTTATCGACTTTGTCCAATTCGACCTAACCACATATATCTCTAAAACAATCTAAACAATTCAAACACACACATATATAATCATACACATGGATAAGATAATAATGTTTCACACCCTTACCCAATTAAATTCGATTCCTAGAGTTGTCTTGACGATTTCCTAGCTTTTCCAATCTTTTCTTCTCTTTTTCTTCTCTTGTTCTTCTTTCTCTCTATTTTTCTCTCTAACTCTCCTTTTCTCTCTTTTCTAACTCTTATACTTTTCTTTCTATTTCTTTTCTTACTACTTTCTTTTCTTTACTTTAAATATCTCACAAATACCCTTAAATCATTCCTCACTTAAATTCTAACTTAACAATAATTATGAAATGTCTAAAATACCCTCCAATCTAATTTCCCCCGAAAACTCTCAAAAACGGTAAAATAATATAACACGCCAACATATCAGATTAAAACACCAATTTCACAACAACATTATTATCACCCAAATTAAATAAAAGACTCAACAAAATAATGCAAATTAGCACAAAATGGAGATAATCATAATCGGGCTGTTACAACTCTCCCCCACTTTTGAAATTTTCGTCCTCGAAAATATTACCTGATTCAAACAACTCCGAATACGACTCTCGCACCCCACTCTCTAATTCCCAAGTCATATTGCCATCCGAACCGCCTCCCCACGCTATTTTCACAAGCGCAATATCCTTGCCTCTTAGCTTCTTAACTTCACGATCCAAAATCTTAATCGGTAAAACTTCAACCGTAAGATTATCTCTCACTTCTACCTCGTCCATAGGAATAATATGTGACGGATCCGGAACATACTTCCGAAGTTGTGAAACATGGAAAACGTCATGCAAATTCGAAAGATTCGGAGGCAACGCCACACGATAAGCCACAGCGCCAACACGTGCAGTAATCTGATACGGACCAATAATACGAGAAGTCAACTTCTTCGACTTCAAAGCACGACCCACACCCGTAACCGGTGTAACTCTCAAAAACACATGTTCGCCTTCTTTAAACTCAAGATCTTTCCTTCTCTTGTCATGATAGCTCTTTTGTCTACTTTGAGAAGCTTTCATCTTTTCCCAAATAAGCTTCACTTTCTCCGTCGTTTCTTGAACCAATTCCGGTCCAACAATCGCCCTCTCACCAGTTTCATGCCAACACAAAGGTGTTTGACATCTCCGACCATACAAAGCCTCAAATGGTGCCATACCAATACTTGAATGAAAACTGTTATTATAGGTGAACTCAATCAACGCTAAATAACTATCCCAAGCACCACCTTGCTCTAGCACACAAGCACGCAACAAATCCTCCAACGATTGGATCGTCCTCTCGGATTGACCATCTGTTTGCGGATGGTAAGCCGAACTCAATCTTAGCTTAGAACCCTAAGCCTCTTGTAAACTCACCCAAAATCTCGATGTAAATCTCGGATCTCGATCCGATACAATACTCTTAGGAACACCATGTAACTTCACAATCACACGAACATAAATCTCGGCTAACTTCTCCAAAGGATAACTAATGTCAATTGGAATAAAGTGAGCAGATTTAGTAAGCCTATCAACAATCACCCAAATAGCATTATGACCTCTTTGCGTATTCGGCAATCCCGTAACAAAATCCATCGATATACTATCCCATTTCCATTCCGGAATATCCAACGGTTGCAACAAACCACTAGGCTTCTGATGTTCCACCTTCGACTTTTGACAAGTCAAACACGCATACACAAATCGAGCCACATCCCTCTTTAAACCGGACCACCAAAAGATCTTCTTCAAATCTTGATACATCTTATTCGCACCCGGATGAATACTTAAATTACTTCGGTGTCCTTCCTCTAAAATCATCTTTTTCAACTCCGCGTCGTCGGGAATACAAATACGACCACGGAATCTCAAAACTCCAAAGTTATCAACCTTGAAATCCTCATTCTCATTCATCATTAAATCAACGAACTTCAAATCCAACTTTTGCTTTTTACTAACCGTTGCAAGAAAATCATTCGTAACATGTAACATACCAAGTCTCACACTTCGCGGCGTCATTTCACAACCCAAACTCAAATCTCTGAAATCCTCCAAAAGTTCCCATTCTTTCATCATTAATGCAGACATATGTAATAACTTTCGACTTAAGGCATCGGCTACCACATTCGCCTTACCCGGATGGTAATTCAAACTAAAATCAAAATCCTTCAAAAGCTCTAACCATCTTCGTTGTCTCATGTTCAATTCTTTCTGATCAAATAAATATTTTAAGGTTTTGTGATCACTAAAAACTTCAAATCTTGCACCATAAAGATAGTGTCTCCAAATTTTCAAAACAAACACCACCACCGCTAACTCCAAGTCATGTGTAGGATAATTCTTTTCATGCACTCTCAATTGTCTTGAAGCATATGCCACAACTTTTCCATCTTGCATCAAAACACCACCTAAACCAATCAATGAAGCATCACAATATACAACAAATGGTTCATTAGGATTCGGCAAAATCAAGATCGGAGCCGTTGTCAACCTTATTTTTAGCTCAATGAAACTCTTTTCACAATCTATATCCCAAATGAAAGCATTTCCTTTACAAGTCAATTGCGTTAACGGAAGTGCCAACTTCTAAAATCCCTCAATAAACCTCCGATAATAACCCGCCAAGCCTAAAAAGCTTCGAATTTCCGTAACCGATCTAGGAGTCTCCCACTGCATCACCGCATCAATCTTAGATGGATCAACACTAATACCACTCCCGGATATAACATGTTCAATAAAACATACTTCCGATAACCAAAAGTCACATTTTGACAACTTAGCATATAATTGTTTCTCTCTCAAAATTTGCAACACAATTCTCAAATGCTCTTCATGCTCTTCTTGAGACTTAGAATAAATCAAAATATCATCGATGAACACAACCACAAAACGATCCAACTGTTCATGAAAAATACGATTCATGTATTCCATAAACACCCCCGGCGCATTAGAAACCCCGAATGGCATCACGGAATATTCGTAATGACCATACCGTGTCCTAAATGTCGTCTTCTGAATATCCTCGCTTTTCACACGAATTTGGTGATATCCCGATCTCAAATCAATCCTGCTAAAGACACGCGCACCAACCAATTGGTCCATCAAATCATCAATCCTTGGAAGCGGATACTTGTTCTTAATTGTCACCTTGTTCAACGGTCGATAATCAATACATAACCGCATACTTCCATCCTTTTTCTTTACCAACAATACCGGAGCACCCCAAGGAGAAACACTTGGCCTTATAAATCTTTTGTCCAACAAGTCATTCAATTGCTTCTTCAATTCTATCAACTCCGATGCCGACATACGATACGGTGCCATCAAAATCGGTCTAGTGCCAGGAACTAGATCAATAGAGAACTCAACTTCTCTTTCCGGCGGTACATCCGTAATATCCTCCGGAAACACTTCTGGAAAATCACACACCACTGGAAACACATCAATACCAATCTTACTCTCCACTGACAATGATGCAAACAAACCAAACAATTGAGCTTCATCCTCTAAAAGTTTCTTCAACTCTTTAGTAGATAGAAAACTCTCATCTTCATCATCTTCCAAAGAAGGAAACCTTACCAACTTATGATAGCAATCTATATGAACTCGATTAAATCGCAACCAGTTCATACCCAAGATTACATCCAATCCCTCCAACGGCAAACACACTAAATCCATAATGAAGTCTTTACCATAAATGGTCAAAGGACAACTTACACACACCAAAGACGTAGTTAGCGACCCCGAAGCAGGAGTCTCAATAACCATCTCAATACCCATCAAAGACAACGCAAGATTCAAACGCTTCGCGCACTCAGACGAAATAAACGAATGAGTCGCTCCCGTATCAATAACAGCAACTAAAGGTGTACTATTAATAAAGCATGTACCTTTAATCAAACGGTCTGCACTAGTGGTCTGAGTCCCCGCCAATGCAAACACCTTTCCGCCCGCTTGAGCTTGTTTCGGCTTAGTACACTTAGTACTAATGTGACCCACTTCTCCACAGTTAAGACACTTCACCATATTCCTCCTACACTCAGCAGTAGAATGCCCAATACCTCCACAGTTAGAACATCTCCCAACGACCTTCCTACACTCAGTTGCTTTATTACCCATTCCACCACAATTGAAACACTTAATGAACCCAGAACTTCCTCCTCCAGATCTCTTATCAAAGTTTCCCTTATATTTACCCTTATCAGCGGGTGTCACATAAGGTCCACTTCTAGCTTGCTGTTTCCCTCTCCTCTCATTCACACTCTTGTAATGTGTAGAACGAGCTTTGCTATCTTCCTAGAAGATTCTACAACATTCAGTCAAATCCGAAAACCTCCTAATCCTTTGATATCCCACAGCTGGCTTAATCTCAGGACGCAAACCATTCTCATATTTAATACACTTTGAGAACTCAGCAGTAATCGCAGCATAATGAGAATGAAATTGAACCAATTCCACAAACTTAGCAGTATAGTCCACCACTGACATACCACCTTGTTTCAATTCCAGGAATTCCATCTCTTTCTTCCCTTTCACACTTTCAGGGTAATACTTCAGCAAAAACTCGGTACGAAACAATTCCCAAGTTACCTCTTCATTATCCACCTCAAGAATTTCACGCATACCGACCCACCAATCGTCGGCTTCTTCCCTCAGCATGTGAGATCCAAGCCTCACCTTATTCTCTTCCGCACAGTCCATGACTCTGAAGATTCTTTCAATCTCTTTCAGCCAAAGTTGAGCACCATCGGGATCTAATCTCCCTTTGAAGACCGGTGGTTGATTCTTCCTGAACTCTTCATTAGCACTTAAATTCGGTGCACCCTGCACCGCCCTAGCCATTACTTCCATAGCAGCAGCCATCGCATTATCGTTTCTACCAGCCATATTCTGATCATTCCCAAAAATAACAACAAAGGTTAAACAACAGTTCAACCAA
The DNA here is from genome assembly GCA_022829125.1 of Lathyrus tuberosus. NCBI lineage: Eukaryota > Viridiplantae > Streptophyta > Magnoliopsida > Fabales > Fabaceae > Lathyrus > Lathyrus tuberosus. Next base: position 203,539 of record JALAZF010000953.1, on the reverse strand, counting down.
CACAACAACGAGACAGACACGACTGACACAACCAGGCTCTGATACCACTTAATGTAACACCCCCTTTCTATACCCCCAAATAATCAAATAATTCATTTAGGCACGTATTGGAAATTTCATCAGAGTATAATTGTAAACACGGCATAAAAAGGCATGTCACATTATGCTTGAAATTAAAACATACAACACCTGCTCAACAAATGATATGCAACAGTGGGGTAACTTTCAACGTAGGAACTCAGTCCTTACACCCACATCTCAATATTTAGAATAAAAGCGGAAAATCTAAACATTGATAACATCAAACATATATACATTATATATATATATATATATATATATATATATATACATCAACAAGTATGATACAACAACATCATTCATGTTTATATACACAAATTCATCAGCAAGATACATACACGAATGTATCACAAAAAAGAATCAAACATAAGCATCCTAGCTACCCGGTGCTACATATCAGAGCCAACCGACCAAAAAGGGATGAAGACACACTTCACAAAAGACCACCAGATACCTAATCTGCAATGCCTCGTAGAGCATCATAAAACAGCAGAAGGGTGAGAAATATTATCATAATAACAATGCATATAATCATGTATCTCAACACAAAAGTATACACATAACACATTCTCACCATTCTACCATTCCACATAAACATACATATTATATTCATTCTTCAATGCATCATTACAACGATACAATTCTTATCACAATTCATCACATCTCATTCAATATACATCGCAAGGCATATATATATATATATATATATATATATATATATATATATATATATATATATACAAAAACAAGCATATTCATCACAATGCTTATCATTCAACATAATCACATATATTCATGTTCATTCATCCATGCACAAATACAAGGATCACCAATGCAAATCATAGAGACCGACTCACGACTCTATGCAAATGCAATGCGGTACCAACTCATTTCATCTCAAGTTCAATTGAAGAACTTATTGGAACCATCGCTCGTTACTTAGTGTAACTCCCCGTCGGGCATACGATGTTCACCCATTGCTACCACCTCTCAAAAGTCTTACAATGTTTATGGATTGCCCCCACCTCTCAAAAGGCTTACAATCTGATTGCTCCCACCTCTCAAAAGGCTTACAATCGTTTGTAATCATCGCCCCCACCTCTCAAAAGGCTTACGACGTTACAACGGATTCATCTTAGAACCCCACAATGCAAGAATGCACAACATGATGCTTCACATACAACATGACTCATGACACTCTTGACATGCATACATATTCACAATATAGTCATGATTTCATCACACACAATCCACATACATTCACATCAATTGTGCCAAACGGCAACCGAACGTTTTCACAAATAACCAAACAATTCGATTTACGGTTTACCGGAAAAGTCGGTTAAAAGTCGGCTAAAAATAATATTTTTCTTCACCAAATCATAGAACATATTTTTAGTTTCCCATCCATATAAATAACACCTCAATCGGATAAACAACGCAAAAGATATGGATATTTCAAAATAACGCAAAAACATAAACCGGAGGCCTGACACTACGAAACGGTTTGAAAATACTGCTCTAATTGAACCAGGTTCGGACCTAAAAACCATTTTTCCTAGAAAGAACATCTCATTAGGTTTCCAACGCTTCGAACGGGGATCAAAACCGACTTACGGATCAACAGATATGAATTTCCGAAGTTTCCCCGAAAAACCAGAATTTTCTGCTACAGCACTGCGAATTTTTACGTTTTCGCCCGAAAACCCAACCGATTCAATTACTTTCTTCCGAATAAATACACAGTAATCCTTACCAAATATATAACAACCTATTAGGACCATAAAACACAAATTCTACGACGTTCGATTTTTCGATTAAATTTCAACCTTTCAAAAACTAGAATTTTCAAACATCACCAAATCGAATAAAAAACACGCTATACGACGACCTAACCTTACTCGATACAACTACGTAATTTATTTCGAATTCTAATCGTGAAAACATCGGTTTTTATCGACTTTGTCCAATTCGACCTAACCACATATATCTCTAAAACAATCTAAACAATTCAAACACACACATACATAATCATACACATGGATAAGATAATAATGTTTCACACCCTTACCCGATTAAATTCGATTCCTAGAGTTGTCTTGACGATTTCCTAGCTTTTCCAATCTTTTCTTCTCTTTTTCTTCTCTTGTTCTTCTTTCTCTCTATTTTTCTCTCTAACTCTCCTTTTCTCTCTTTTCTAACTCTTATACTTTTCTTTCTATTTCTTTTCTTACTACTTTCTTTTCTTTACGTTAAATATCTCACAAATACCCTTAAATCATTCCTCACATAAATTCTAACTTAACAATAATTATGAAATGTCTAAAATACCCTCCAATCTAATTTCCCCCGAAAACTCTCAAAAACGGTAAAATAATAAAACACGCCAACATATCAGATTAAAACACCAATTTCACAATAACATTATTATCACCCAAATTAAATAAAAGACTCAACAAAATAATACAAATTAGCACAAAATGGAGATAATCATAATCGGGCTGTTACACGAATCGCATCTCACCTCCATCGTCGGTCATCACAGCTCACGTCCACCGTCATCCATCGCAACTCACGTCCATCTCCGCAAAAGAACAATGAAATCACTGGTCACCGCTACTCACATCCATCGTCGGTCATCACAACTCATAGTGTTGAAGAACTTTGAAAGACAATGCTCACCTGTTGAAGAACTCTCAAATTTTTAAGACAATCTACAACAGCGTGATGAGTGGTGACACAATCCATGATGAAGCAGTTGGGTCATAACATTGATGTTGTCACTGATGGAGCTGAAGCCATACGAGCTGTTCAACACTCTAATTATGAACTGCTTCTGATGGTAATTTATGATCTCAAAAATGTATCTTCAAGAGTGTTAGATGTTCATATATGATATATCTTTAATTCTATGGTAGAACTGATAATGGTATGTACTTGGCTGTTGTAAGAAATGGTATGTACTTGGCTGTTGTAACTTTGTAAGAAATTGTACTCAACCCATTCTCTTTATGTTTGAATAATGCACAGTAGGAAGAAACATAATTCTTGCCTGGGTTAAAACATATCTTCTAGTTTAATATTTGTGTATTGGTTATTAGGGTTGAAAATTAAAATAGTATCGCGAGAAAACACAATTTTACAATTTTCCTGACGGTACGCGTATTGCCTTGTGCCATACACGTACTGCTCAGCTGGCTCGCCCAGCCATACGCGTATTTCCCAAGGTGATACGCGTATGGGCAGAGGCTGTTTTCCCTTGAAAATTCCATTTTTTCCTCCAATACGCGTATTGCCCAAACCATACACGTATTGCTTCTTGCATACACGTAACGCCCAAAATCCTTCACTTCCATACGCATATTGGCCAACTCAATACGCGTGTGGCCCTGTGTGATACGCGTACGGACAGGTGAAACCTAGAAATTTTTCTGCAGACAAGTTCTGCTACGGGTTGCTCCAATTCAACCCCAAAATCCCATTTTTCCCCAATCAAAGTACACAAAACACGCTATAATCATAACAACCAGTATAACCTATAATCAATGATCGAATTTCAGCAGTTAGATTATGATTCTATTGTAAAATTCCACATTTCTAACAATATCAACTAACTCTAAAACTCAATAAAACCTTAATCTAAAGAGTCTAACTAGAACCCACCTGGATTACAAGATGAGGGGGTTGAAGCTGAGATGAAAAGATTGGAGATGGGTTGAAGAATCAATCTCTTGAGCTCTTGAGCAATTTTCTCTTCTTTTCTCTTCCCTTTTCTTTTTCCTTCCTTTTGTTTTCTATCTTCTTTTCCAAATAAGTCAAAGAAAAGAAAATAAAATACACATAGAAAATATTAATTGGTGTTGCACCCCAAATTTTACCCTTACATACTCTAATCTTTTGCATATCATTTTGGGCCAGCATTTTTTTAGTCAAACATTTCATTGATCATAATCATGTGTTTCTTGTCGATTTCATCATTCTATTTTGGATTTTGTTCGTATTATCTTAAAATTTATTTAGAATTAATTTAGCTAATTTTGTTATAGTTATAATATAGTTTCTGGCGTAGATTAAGTTCAACTTAGTTTACTTTTGAGTTTAATTTGGTTTAATTCAATTTTATTAGTTTAGGTTTAGTTTAATTTTAATTTTTGTTTTCTAATTTACGATTAGTTTTTAATTAGGTCCATTTTATTTTAGTGATTTTTATTAGTTATTATTTTTATTGTTATTATTATTATTATTGTTATTATTATTACTATTATTGTTTTTTCCATTAATTTCATTTTTTATTATTATCAAAACAAAATCCAAAAAAATCAAATCCCCTCAGCACACCAGACAAACATTTCTAATGCCAAAACACCAACACGCAAGGTTGTCTCCCACGCGCAACATCATCTACACCAATCCAATCTCCTCTGCTACACAATCTCCCAAACGTCCCCACGCTTGACAACACTCTGCACCCTGCAACACACAACAACCAATAACCTTCCATGAGGGAACCAACAATGGATTTTTTTTTTATTATTCAAAAGAAGAATAAAAGGGGGGAGGAAAATCTGAAAACGAAACAACAAACACACTCTCTTCCAACTACAAGCTCCGCCTCACACAACCCGTAAACCCCTACATCACCTCCACAACTACCCTCGGCCTTGCCACTTCTAATCATCTCCAAACAAACCACCCGACCTTCATTCAATCTACACTCAAAAAATCTCAACCGTCTCCAACTCGTACTCGCTTTACATCAACCACCATTCGCCTTCAAACCAACCATGACCCCCCACTCAAAACCATCCAAATCTTCATCTTCTCACGCTTGACCCATCATCCACCATCGAACTATTCCGATCGCCACTGTCCATCATTCACCTCCACAAATCACTTAACCAAAACTTCACAAATCAGAAATCGCAAACCTCAGTTCAAGCCACACAAACCTAAATAAACCCAGATCGGATTAGAAACAAGAAAAGAAGAAGAAGAATTCAACAACAACGAATCTCAGATCAAAAGAGAAAGTCGTACGAAAAGAATGAGAGATACCTGAACAAGGCCGTGATCCGACGTAGGCACTTCGGTCCACGTCGTTTCTGTGCGAGTCTGGATTCGTAGTGTAAGGAGCGAATCTGAGTTGTGGTGAAGATGAATCAATAGAGAGTGAAGTTTGAATCGGATTAGAGAGAAGGGAAAAAGTTGAGCAGAGACGAAGGCGTGTGCTTTCGAGCCGGCGCTTCGTTAGAGAGGACGATGAACGAGAAGAAGAAGATGATAGTGTGTCCGGCGGTGTGTTTGAGTGAAGAAGTAGGAAGCTTAATGTTGATTTTAGGTTATTCTTGGCTTGGATCGGGCTTTCAGGCCCTATGTTTATTCTTTTACACCGCCTTCGTACTCATTACACCCCCTGAACGCATAGTAAAGCCAAGGGACCTGAGGCTATAGCCCTAATAATTTTGCTGGCACATACACCCTTAATTCGCCCAGTGCACCCCTTTTCTTGCTATTGTTATCTTAATTTCTTTTAATTTGATTTAAATTTCTTTTTAATCTTGGTCCACTTTTATTTACTTTATTTCCTTTTCGTTTTAATTTCTATTTTCAAAATTATTTCAATTTTTATTAGGGCCTATGATATTGCCAACATCTTGATTTATTAATCTTGATTTGTATGAGGCCATTTTCTTTTTGGTCAATGAGAATCTAATTAAAAGGTATTCGATTTATCGATTTAAGACCTTTGTTTAGATGAGATCAACTTTATGTTTCATTTCTATCTCATCTTATTTTTTTATCGGTCAATGAGGATCTAAATCTTTATTTAGATGAGACCAATTTTATCTTTACTTCTAGCCCATTCTCTTTTTCGGGCCGATGATATCACAAAACTCATAACTTAGTCGGTTTACTCAAATTACTAAAAGTCGTGATATATATGAGGCCACCTCTTTTATTTTCCATCGGTTAATGAAAGTTAAGTATCAAGGCTATCGACTTCTCGATTGAACCAAGATTAAGACGAGACCGACCTTATTTCTACTTCAGAGGTATTTTCTTTCATCTTCATCTTCATCTTTAGACCGATGAAAGTCTTTCTATCCATAAACGTTGTTAGCGAAGCGACAAACCTTCATTATTTCAAATATGTAGTGAGTTATCATCGAGATCGCTTTCTATACTTTGAGATCGTGATAGGTTAACTTCGACTAATCAACGAGAGTTTGTGACTCAAGACGAGGTCTCCACCTTTTCTTTTCGTGTGGCACAATTTCATCGAAGAAAGATCTTCTATATCACTTCTCTATCGTGTTTTAACACACAGATCAAATTGTGCATCCTCCTATAGTATGGTCTTCCTCATAGACCGTATTACGACGGATCAGTACTACATTGGACCCAATACATCGATCCATTAAATTAATCAGCAAATCACTAAATTTACTTTCAGTCAATATATACATATCTGGATTTATTCTTTATGATTGATTATCATCCTTGTAAATATTATTATTGTTCATATTTATATCCTGTGTATATCGTTCACTTCATTTGTTCGTATAAAACACACTAATAAATATCGAAACCCTAAAAGACTCAATTGACCGGACTGTGGTTATTATTGTGTTGGACTGAGGACCTAGATTTAGGACTTTTTACCCTATGCTCTTGGACTGAGGACTTAGATTTAGGATTTTTTTCCTTATGCTCTTGGAGTTGGTATTCCGGTTTTCGGATTTTCACTTGACTGGTCAGTGGCCCATCAATGGGAAGTATTTATACACTATTCTGGTCAGATCTCTCTATTTCTTGCTCACTTACATTGATGCATTTTTTTTCTGCATGTATATACGTTTGCCTGACATTGTCTTTTAACACGATATTATGTAGATACTTTCATTCTTTGATTTATTATCATTTGATTTTGATGTTTTGATCATTACCATATTAATTCTTGTTCACACTTGACCCTCCTTCCAAAGGAAAGATCTCTACTTTGACTCCTAAGTCACAAACCTTTCCCATTTCACCCTTGGCCTCATAAGAGCCGTTTCCATCAGTTTAGTAATAGGATGGCGTTATCATGAACTCCATGTGATTCTCACTATCATGAGAACTCACTTTACCTTTTACTCAGACTTACAGAGTTATCGTGAACTCTGTGTGGTTCTCACTATCAGGAGAATTCACTTTTTCCCTTCATAACGTAGACTTAGAGAGTTATCGTGGACTCTATGTGAGCTTATGCTCATTCCCTTTGGAACGTTGGCCATAGTCAACGTTTCCTTTTCTTTCACCCTTAGTTAGGTGAACTACGGTTGCTCTGATTCCTTAGTCAGATACGTAGGCACAAGATGCGACGTCTTGGCGAGCAAAACAAATGTACATACTCTTAGGTTTTTACCTTAGTACAGATACCCTTAGCAAACAAAAATACAAGAAATAAATAAGAAAAGCATAGTGAAACAAAAGGCTCCCGTAGAGTACTACGGACGTTTAGGGTGCTAATACCTTCCCTAGGCGTAACCAACCCCCGAACCTTAGATCTCCCCCCTTTAGGTTTTTCTAACGATCTTGAACCTTTCCTTTGGACAAATCAAAGTCGGTTGTAAAAGAAATATGATGCAGGTTAATTAATAGCTTGTTATCCAATTTTCACCGCAACAGAAATGGCGACTTCACTGGGGAAAATCAGTAAAGGAAAGTTAGACCTATGCTGGTCCTTTCCTAAGAGGGTTAAGCCTATTTTGTTTTCACGTCTTCAAACAAAACTCTGTTCGTAACAAATAAGCCCTTGATCCAACGTCAAGCGGATTTTCATAATCAAACTTCAAAAACAACTTTATTCTACTTGTATATTTGCTTGTATGTCATATTTGCTTATATATCTGTATATACCTGTATATTTGTCTATGCTGAGATTTTCTGTGTGCAAGGTACCATTATTGAGAGGTGAGACAAATTCCTACACCCGGACTAAAGTGAAATTAAGATAGGAAAGCGGTGAGAATTCAAGGATACTTTGAGAGAGTCGATTCCTGAAAAGTGAATTGAGACTTCACCACTCGGTCTAGGCCCTCTCGAATAAAATATTTGTCCAACAAGTTCATTTGTGAGGACGGTATGGTTTCGTTCTAAAGGCCCTCGAGACTGGGGACCATAGTTACCTTTAACCCAACTTGGCCTATTAGGACGTAGTGCGGGGACTACGCAGGAGTCTATTTCAGCGATAGTTGCTACGCGATACTACACTCGGACGAGATTCTCTTGAGAATATTATTGACCACCAAGTGATCTGGAAAATCGATAATATCCGAAAGATGGATTGTAGACTCTGGGAACTTTGTAGAACCCGTTCGGCAGGTACATCTGAAACTATAGTACACTCCTATGGGACGGGTATACCTTGGCTCCATGCCTGTGACCTTCAAACCTAGGTCCTCTCTTGCTTGTGTGTGCATATCTGTGAATACCAGTGTACACATGTTTGTGCTTGTGTGCTTTTGCGCATGTATATATCTATGTTTTTGTGTGCCCGCGTTTGTGCATCGCATACATCTCATCGCATCCATTGATGTTTTCAAGGAACTCAGACGTTCTATTCTTTGCGAAGATCCTTTGAGATCACGGTTTTAAAAAAAAAAAGAGCTCTTCAGTTTCCAAAAGTTTGCAACTTGCTTTTGAGTTCCTTGAAACCATTTGGCTTGCATTAGCATTGCATTCTCATTGCATGTCATTTGCATCGCATTTGTATTTCTCAGCCTTGAGTCTTGTCTGTCCTTTGTCCGTAACTCAGTCGGCTCCCTGAAACCATCTTTGGACCTGAAGTAGTTGTTGAAGTTGTCTTTTCCAGACTCATTTGTTATGACCATCGTGCTGGGGCACAAAGGCATTCATCTGAAGACTTAGGGTACTCAGAAGCCAGGTTCAGAGTTTTTTCGACTCTGATATGTTCTTATTCACGCCTCTAGGCGTCCAAATCAGCAAACTGTCGCTTAATCAGTCAGATTCATCAGATTCTGAAGTGGAAGAAATTGTTGAGAATAAATGTGGAGATGATTTTAAAGCGGATCTCGACAATCGACTCTGAAGATGACTATCTCAGCTTGACAGATTAAGAAGGAAATTCCAGTTCCCTAAAGCTGGCGATCATTTGGCTGTTTAGCATTTTTGTTGTATTTTCTTTGCATGTTTGAATCTATTTTCACTTATAAGCATTGTTGTACTTTCAAATTGGCAAGGTTAATGAAATGTTTATGCATCTTTTGATTAAGTCCATTCGTTTCACTCATTTACTTTTTTGTGTTTGAAAAAAACTGAAAACAAAAAAACAACAAATTCTTTTTTCTTCCCTTCCACTAATCAATTCTTTTGTTCAAGCAATGATTGGGGAGAATGACGAAAATGTTATTCATAATTGTCGTGGTATGCTTTCCATTAAACCTTGCCGAGGATGTAAGGCATTATTTCAATTCCCAAACACTGGATAAATAAGGAAGATAATCCCTCGTTAACCCCCTTGAGCCTTGAAGTAGAAGTTTTCTTTTCCAAAATAAAAAAACCCTCAATTTTAACCTTGGGGCAGGGTAGTTTCTCAGTTTAACTTGGTTACGCATTCGAACGTAAGCACTTCATGCAAGACACCAGTCATCTCTCCCAAATCAAATGAGTTAGCGTTGTACAAGTTGTTCATCCAAGCAACAATAAGGAAGGATAGCTGAAAAATCCTGAATCATAGGATGAGCCGAGTCCCTTTCAAGGCAAAAGCCAAGAAAGATGGGAAGCTCAGAACTTTACCTTATACAAAAAGAACTTGTACAACGGCCAAAAAGGAGTTTCAAAGCAACAATCAAACAAAAAGGAGGTCTTAACCGCAAACAAAGAGAGGTATCGTGACCTCAATCAAATCAAAAGAAGAGGTATCATAACTTCAACCAAATCAAAAGAAGAGGTATCGTGACCTCAACAAAAAAAAAGGGGTCAAAACCTCAGCAAAGACAACAAAAGACAACCAAATTCTGCAATGGAGCAATGACTATCTAGGTGTCTGAATCATCATCAATTCATTCCTAACCAAGAGGAACTTGAATGTATAGCCTAAGTTAACTGAGCATAGGATTGGAGTTCATCACGAAGAATGGGTGGGTACAAATAAATTTTGAGCCTTTATCTTTTGTTTCTTAAACCGTGAACCAGGCCACGTTACAACCCTTAAAAGACCTAATTGAGGTAAGGTTGTTTTGAAAGCATACTACGACAAGGTTGATTGACCTGACTCCTAATGATCTTTGCTAGTTGTGTGTGTTAATCACTTCGTTTTTTATTACTTAATCATTCCACCGTGCGTGTTTCATCAGTAAAACTTGATTTCAAAAGCTTGCATAAATTTTTACACTGAAATTGCCAATTTTAAATGAACAATACTTGTTTGTGAAATGATTCAACGTCAAAGGAATCCCGACAAATGCAGTCAGCTAGAGAATTTTACTTGATAAAGGAAGCTCAGTCAAGGGGCAACTAAGCAGAGGTTTCTGCCGAGCTATCATTTCAAGAATTACTGAATCAGGGGCAGAACTCTTCAAGGTTCAGAATATTGGGGAAAGTCTTCTTGAGGTCGTTATGACAAGTTTGGACTCCAATGACCCATCAACAGGGGCAAGTTATTCCTCAGTCGTTTCTACCACTGTTTAAAGGACTTTGTATTACGAATGCGGTTGAACTGGGGCAGTTATGTCAAGACTTGTGGATCTTTTCAAGAGTTTAAAGACATTGAAGCACCTGACATTTCAATTCTTCTGTAAAATCCTCTTGGTGACCTATCCTCACAAGACCAGTTAACCAGAATCAGTCAGGTCGAGATTCGGCAAATCTCTCAAATGTCAACTAGTCTGGGGCATCCCCTTCGCAGATCAACTTGACAGGGGCAAGTTTATTGCCCAGTTGTCAACAACTAGACGTGGTAATTAACTCAAGGATTTTGTTGTGCAGACGCTGTTAATCTAGGCTTTGTACAAGACACTCCGTGATGAGTATAAACTATCCGGCAGCCTCCTCTTAGGCTTTGTATAAGGATCTACACTCCGGGATGAGTATAAACTAACAGATAGCCTCCTCTTAGGCTTTGTATAATGATTTTCCCCAAGTGGAATCCAACCTCCTCTTAGGCTTTGTATAAGGATTCTCCCATGCGGAGTCAGTCAATCAACAGATAGCCTCCTCTTAGGCTTTGTATAAGGATCTACACTCCGGGATGAGTATAAACTAACAGATAGCCTCCTCTTAGGCTTTGTATAATGATTTTCCCCAAGTGGAATCCAGCCTCCTCTTAGGCTTTGTATAAGGATTCTCCCATGCGGAGTCAGTCAATCAACAGATAGCCTCCTCTTAGGCTTTGTATAATGATTTTCCCCAAGTGGAATCCAGCCTTCTCTTAGGCTTTGTATAAGGATCCTCCCATGCAGAGTCAGTCAATCATCAGACAGCCTCCTCTTAGGCTTTGTAAAATGATTTCCCCAAGTGGAATCCAACCTCCTCTTAGGCTTTGTATAATGATTTTCCCAATGGAATCCAAGCAACCTCTCAGCTTCAACCTTGGGTTTCGATCAAGACACATAACTAGTTCACGGGCTCTATCGTGCAAAGCTGTCAATCAGGGGCAGTTATGTCATTCGGTAAATCTCTCCAAGAGTTTGAAGATATTGAAACACCCTGTATGGCAATTCTTCTATAAAATCCTCTTGATGTATTCTTCTGACAGACCATGTACTCTGGGGCAGATGAGTCATGCAGAATTACTTAACTTTTGTGGCGTCTCTGCTAGCTCCCCAGAAAGTTGTCGCTTCAGCTAATCTTGGCAATTCTTAGTGGATCTCTTATCTCCAATGAAGAAATCAAGCTCATAATGACAATCCTAGTGAAGTCAAGATGTTATACCAAGCAGAGTACTCTTTCCCAGAGAAGGTCATAACCTTGAAGTAGAGCTGCTTCATCTGCAAGTTCATCCCCAGTAACGGTCCAATCTAATGAGTTCGGCTGGGTATCCTTGTCGAGATGTTTATTTCATCTCCAGTCTCGCTTCTCGTCTATTTTGTCAGCATAAGCTTAAGCATGGCATAAGCACTCATATGCATAGCATATTATCATTTTTGCTACATGTTTCTGGTGTTTACCTGTGTTGTTCACTTTGGCGTTTATCCCCAAGTGACTGGGTGTGTCATTTCTCTCCAATAGAGTTGCCAGCCCTAGGCATAAAGTGCCCATCTTTTCTGAAATCCCCACAGAGTTTTTTCCTCGTGGATGACGGTTGTTTCAGTTATCTTTTCCGCATGTGGATAAGATAAATCCCCATTTGAGTTCATTCCTCAATTGGAGTCATGTTTAGCCGTTCCTTTCTAGCTCGTTCCTAGATTGAACTGTGGTCCCTGGCAGGAGTGGTTTCTGAACCCACTTTCAAGTGCATTTATTTTGCACCGTGTCTTGCAGGAAGAATCTCTTACATATCCCCATTGAAGACAACTATTCCTCCGGTAGTGTTGTAACATCAACATCTCTTTGGAATTCATACCCAACAACAAGTGGCATTCTCTTGGAGGAGCTTGTTCTCTTGTGGCGACAGATGGCGACTCTGCTGAGGAACTTTGTCGTACGAAGCAGCCGATCAGGGGCAATTGTGTTGAGATTCGGCAAATATCTCAAGAGTTAGGAGACATTGGAACGCTTTGGGATGCCAATTCTTCTTGGAATGACTTCCACCTAATACAGCCGATCTGGGGCATTTGAGAATCGAAGATTGTTTCATCCATTCACGACAGCTGTTGTTTGAAATAGCGACTACCACGCGGTTCATCAACGCAGAACTACTTTGTTCTCACATCATTCTCCACTCATGCCCAAAGAGCTTCTGTCTCAAGTGGTGTAATGATTCCCCAGCAAATCCCTGATACAGCAATCACAACCATTCCCCGGTGACTCTCTACTTCAGCGGTTATGGCAGGTTTGTTGCGAGAATTCCCCAGTTGGTGACCTAAGAATTCCCAACAAATCTCTTTGGCTCCAACCTTCCCCAGCGATGTGGATGTTTATATCATCCCCACGAAGTCTCAACTCTGACACCTTCAGTTCACAACTCTGATCCGAGCTTCCCCTAATGAAGTGGATATTTATGGATGGCCTCAGTTCTGGAATCTTCAATTACAACTTCATTCTTGGCTACTTCGGTTTGCAGTGGATATTTATTTTATCCCCCAAGAAGTCTAACCTTAAGTCCAGTCATCGCTGGCATCTTTCCTGTTGTTTAAAGTCGTTCTTGCTTGAATCGTGTCAAGCTTGAACCTAAAGTCCAATCATCGTTGGCACCGTCTTTGGTTTGAAACAAGTCACCTTAGGCTTTTAGATCCCTGTTCTTGTTTGAATCGTGTCAAACTTGAACCGAGTCCTTGTTCGAATCGTGTCGAACATTGTCTCTTCCTTTAAGATCTTGTTCTTGTTTGAATCGTGTCAAACTTGAATCGAGTCCTTGTTCGAATCGTGTCGAACATTGTCTCTTCTTTTATGATCTTGTTCTTGTTTGAATCGTGTTAAACTTGAACCGAGTCCTTGTTCGAATCGTGTCAAACATTGTCTCTTGTTTTACGATCTTGTTCTTGTTTGAATCGTGTCAAACTTGAACCGAGTCCTTGTTCGAATCGTGTAGGACATTGTCTCTTGTTTTAGGATCTTGTTCTTGTTTGAATCGTGTCAAACTTGAACCGAGTCCTTGTTCGAATCGTGTTGAGCATTGTCTCTTGTTTTATGATCTTGTTCTTGTTTGAATCGTGTCAAACTTGAACCGAGTCCTTGTTCGAATCGTGTCGAACATTGTCTTTTGTTTTAAGATCTTGTTCTTGTTTGAATCGTGTCAAACTTGAACCGAGTCCTTGTTTGAATCGTGTCGAACATTGTCTCTTGTTTTAGGATCTTGTTCTTGTTTGAATCGTGTCAAACTTGAACCGAGTCTTTGTCCGAATCGTGTCGAACATTGTTTCTCGTCTTAAGATCTCGTTCCTGTTTGAATCGTGTCAAACTTGAACCCAAAGTCCAATTATCGTTGGCATCGTCTTAGCTTTGAATCGAGTCACCTTAGGCTTTTATTTCAGTTTGTTCCTGCCTGAATCGTGTCAAGCTTGAACCTAAAGTCCAGTCATCGCTGGCATCCTCCATAAACAGAATCCTGTTAACCTCATTCACAGCCAAAAGGTCCAGTCACCTTTCATCATCTGACGCAGAGTTTACCTCTGTCTTTTCTGGCTTTTCTTGAAGATCCCGTTTGAACTCTTCAGTATAGGAAATGTAACACCCGAATTCCCATCGCGAATAAATAATACATAAATAAAATCAGAGTAACTAAAAATTTATTTTTCCGACAAAAACAAGGATGCCACATTTAAATAAACAAAACATCATCCCTGCTCATAAATTTGATACATAGCATAAAATAGAGTACCCTCAAGGGGGAAACTTTTTCCATAATAAAGGAAATGTCAATTATGGAATAAAACGGAAAGTTCCATAACCGACTTGTTTTACAAAATAAACTGTTTTATACATCAAAATATTCATACAAAATATATCCTACAAATATATACATATATAACATAATCGTTCCCCGACTCCCGTGCTACGTATCAGAGCAGACACCAAGACCTAAGCAACCGAATATCTAATTCTTCCACTTGCCTCCACGCCTCTAAAGCTGACAATCTGCACTATGCCATAAAAGCATATTCCAGCAGAAGGGTGAGAAATAACAACTATAACAAGATTGCATAATAATATGCCACAACACAGATAATTCACATATATAATATTTCTCACCACATACATCACATACTAACACATATAGCATGGCACCAATACATAACATATCACACATAATAAATCGAATCATGATTTTCCACACATACACATCCCTTCACAATTCTCACCACAATTCATCACAACTCACTCATATACATCACAATGTATATATCTATACAAAACCAAGCATATTCATCATTCACATTTTCACAATTCTTATCATTCCACATAAACATTCATATTCATGTTTATTCATCAATTCACAATTATAGAGATGATAAATGCAAATCATAGAGACCGACTCACGACTCTATGCAAATGCAATGCGGTACCGACTCAATCATCTCAAGTTCACTCAGGAACTTATTGGAACCATCGCTCGTTACTAATGTAACTCCCCGTCGGGCCTACGATGTTCACCCATTGCTCACACCCCACATAGGCACACAATGTTTATAGATCGCTCACACCCCACCTGGGCACACGACCCGATTGCTCACACCCCACACGCGGGCACACGATCCGATTGCTCACACCCCACCTGGGCACACAATCCGATTGCTCACACCTCACATAGGCACACAATCATTTGTAACCATCGCTCACACCTCACATAGGCACACGATGTTACCACGGATTCTCATTAGAATCGCTCAACACAAGAATGTACTTCATTATGCTTCACATGTAAATGACTCAAGACATTCTTGAAATGCATAGATATTCATAATATATTCATGCATTCATCTCATACAATCACATACCATCTATATACATTCACAATTCAACAATATGAATTATCTCCTCATCATTATTCATGCATTGAAAACAATTCAAACAATGCATTTCATCACATACCACATACCACAACAATCATACAATCACAATTACTTTCACAAGGGATTCACACCACAAAGGCTATCCACAATCCGATTGCTCACACCTCACCTAGGAACACAATCGTTTGTAATCATCTCATACAATCACATACAATCTATATACATTCACATCAATGCACTATTGTATGATTCACATCCAAAGCACACATTGAATTTCACATAAGCAATGCATATTATCACAAACCACAACAACAAACCACGAACTAACACAACATCATACCCACATACATTGATATTCAATCAAACAATGTATATTACTACACCACAACATCATTAATTCCTCACACAAGGGATTCACATATCAAATGCTACTCACAACAAATCATTATCGCACATTAAAATCAAAACCCAAAACACACATTTATTCCTCCATAACACCACAAACCATCATCACCAAAACTCATCATATATATTCACATCGTATACCAGCACACAAGCCATACGATACATATTAAAAGCATATAGCACGGTAAAACACCGACCGCACGCGTTTAACGCGATAAAAACCCGACAACCCAAGACTTTTCCAAAACCACGACCTAAATAAATCATCTACTGCCTTCCAACCCATTTTTATAAGAAAGAACATTTCATAAGCTTTCTAACGCTTCAAACGGGGACCAAAACGGACTTACGGTTCAAAAGTTATGAATTTTCAAAGTTTCAGAAATTTTCCCTTTCGCCCAGACCTGCGCGCTGAGCGCCCGACCTGCGCGCTGAGCACGAAACCTGCTGCGAATTTCAGCCTTAAAAACACCATTTTTAGACTTCCGGACATCCGTTTTCGATTTCGTAAAAAGCTGCGATCTCAGAATTTGACGTACTACAATATTTTCACTATTCAAAGCCACCCAACACATTTTTCCATTTTTGACATATTTTAAAACATAATTTTATCATTGAATTCTAAATTCGAACTCGATCGAAACCGCGGGAAAACACGCAAACCACCATTCCCGATTAAACCCAAACCTTACCCGACTACACTACACAACTTATTCCGAATTTTAATCGTGGAAACATCGATTTCCACTCGATTTACCATTAATGCCCTAAACTCCAATTCTTGATAACTCGACACAAAACCCCTCAAATCTCACCAACATGCCTTTCCGATTAAACCCACTCTTCGCTCGACTATTCTACGCGAACAGTTCCGAAATCTAACCGCGAAAACATCAATTTCTATCAATTGTTCACAATTCTAACCAAATGGAAAACATACATTTTTCAACCAAACAAACACATACATATACATATACAATCGAAATATAATTGAAACTTCTCACCCTTACCCGATTAATCGCGATTGAGACGGGGTTTCTTCGATTTTCCTCTTTCTCCTCTTCTCTCTTTTTCCTTCTCTTCTCTTTCTCTTCTTTCCCTTTTCTTTCTTTTCTTTTCCTTTCTCTCTCTTTTCTCTCTATTTCTCTTTTTATAACAAATATCTAACTACCCAAAATGACCATTTTTCCCTTACGCTCAAATATCCCCCAAACGCTCTCAAAATGCGATAAAACATAAACATACCGATGAAATATATTTCGGGAAATAAAAGTTGAAAAGAAATTGTAATTTATTGCAAATATTTTACCTATCAGAGAAATTAACCAGTTAACTCAATTAGTAGGTAAAATACAATAAATTCACACATTTCACAAAATTCACATAAATGAAATAAATAAATACAATTAAACAAATCGGAGCGTTACAATTCTCCCCCACTTAGACATTTTCGTCCTCGAAAATCTAACCGATACGAACAACTCCGGATACGACTCTCGCATCCGACTAACAAACCAACATGCCAACAAAAGGCACACCACGAATAACACAAACCGACAACCAACCTTGCTAACAGCAGCTACAACAACAACAACAACACGACAACGACGACAAGATGCAAAGCCCATACAATGCACTTGACGACTAACTCACGACTCAAAGGATACCCAAGTTACAAACGCATACAGGTTCACTCTTGAACCGAAATACAACAAGATCGTTACCATCACCGTAGTAACACTCCTCTAATTCCCCATCATAGGAATTAGCTACACGCACTCGAACCATCACCATGGAAACGAGGCAACAACAGAAACAAGAACGTAAAGTTCCACGACACAACATCGTCTCATACTCTATTCCTTCCGACCAAACAGGTACTCAATATTCTTGTGATTACTAAACACTTCGAACCCAGAACCATAAAAATAATACCTCCAAATTTCCAACACAATACCACCGCAACCAACTCCAAATCCTGAATAGTATAGATCCTCTTATGAATCCTCAATCGTCATAAAGCATAAGCTACGACTTTACCCTCTTGCATTAACACACAGATTAAACTCGTCAAAGACACATCACAATACCTTACAAATAGATTATTAGGATCACACAGAATCAAAACTGGAGCCGTAGACAATTTCTACATCCGCTCACCATAACTTACTCACAACGAACGTCCAAAACAAACGACTCACCCTTTGCAAGTCACCCGATGTAATGAAAATGCTAACTTGGAAAAACCTTCCATAACCTCCGGTAATAACCAACTAAAGTCCAAAAGATCCTAATCTCCTTAACCAACTTCGGAGTCTCTCATTGTAGAACTAGATCTACTTCCGATAGATCCATGAAAATACCATCATCAGAAATAACATATCCAGGAAAACTAACCCTTTCCAACCAAAATCCTCACTTGAATAACTTAGCATAACTCTTTGTCTCCTTTCGACACTTGTAATCCAATTCTCAAACACTCTACTTGTTCTTCCTCTGAGTTTATAACAGATCCAAATATCCTCAATTAAAACCACTACGAACTTATCCAAATTCACGACATAATCAAATCGGCCACTAAATCTCAACACCATTTATATAAGAAAGAACATCTCAATCCGAGTTACGAATCCAAAGTTATGGATTTTAGAAAAAATCCAAGTTTTATTTTTGCTCCAAGTCGCGCTAAGCGGGCTCTGTCCCGCGCTGAGCGCACTCCTCACTGCCTGGAGAGGTTCAAAATTCTGCAGACCGCGCTGAGCGGGCATCTGCGCGTTGAGCGGACACTGCGATTTTCAGAAAAATAAACCCTTCGATAGTCCTTCCCAAAACTCACCATTTCCATCTCAAATCAGCTCCAACCAACATAACAAGTATCAACAACCCACCAAAAGGAACTCTTAATATCAATATTGCATCCGCACATAAGGGTTTTCTCAAGATTTCTATTAATGCTTGAAAACTCCAAAGACTCCAAACCTCACCAGAACTCTAAGTTTCACTTTCCAAAGTCTCAATACCATTATACACCTCATGCTTGTTATTCCACTCAATCATTCTTCCTTCTTGTTACTTACAATGTTGGAGCTCTCCAAGACGACACACTTGGCCTCACAATTCTCCTTTCCAGTAAATCTTCCAACTGCTCTATCAGTCCGGGTACTTCTAATGCTAACACCCAATATTCCATCCGGAAATACATCTGAAAATCACACACAACTTGCAGCCCATCACTGTAGCCTTTTTGCCAAACTCTCTAGAAAACTATCATCACAAACATAACAACATCTTAGTTTCACGTCCTAAAAGTTCTCCCACTTACTTAGCAGATCCAAACCTCAAATCCTCACCTTCATCCAATTTGAGTTCACACTCTTCTCTCTGAGAACAACCATAGTAATACCCTATCATTCTCTCTCAATGACCCCCCAACTTGACCAATATACAAAACCTCAAATCCGACTCATCTTCCGATATAAAAATCTTCATCGACTCGTTAAAACAATCCATAATCACTTTCTTAATTCCAAACAATTCATTGAACACACGATCATGGCCGGAAAGACACGTCTATTCCATCCAACATAATTCTGTCTACTATCAACAAGAGATTAAGGGTGATCAGTTCCTCAATTTGTCAATAGACAGCCGACAATCATGATGGGGCATAAACCGTCTTTACCAACTATAATAGCATTCCTTACATCCTGTGCACCAAACTACCTAAGGCACAAATCCTTAGTTGACATAAACCTTACCTCCGCATTCACTCCGGAACCGGGAACAACACTGTCCTAACAACACTTACAATCTTGCAATTCACAACACACTGAGCCAACGCTCCACACCTGAAGCAACTTGGAGAAGTACCAGCTTCTCCCCCACTTATCTCATTCTAAATCCTACAGACAAAGGATTAGAAAACCAGAAAATACTGACAGTGCTCCACACACATATCATGTACTAAGGGACAACCAACACCGACAGTATTCAACTGCCACACCAACTGACTCCACAACTTGGTCGGACGGACCGACCTGCTCTGATACCACTAATGTAACACCCGAATTCCCATCGCGAATAAATAATACATAAATAAAATCAGAGTAGCTAAAAATTTATTTTTCCGACAGAAACAAGGATGCCACATTTAAATAAACAAAACATCATCCCTGCTCATAAATTTGATACATAGCATAAAATAGAGTACCCTCAAGGGGGAAACTTTTTCCATAATAAAGGAAATGTCAATTATGGAATAAAACGGAAAGTTCCATAACCGACTTGTTTTACAAAATAAACTGTTTTATACATCAAAATATTCATACAAAATATATCCTACAAATATATACATATATAACATAATCGTTCCCCGACTCCCGTGCTACGTATCAGAGCAGACACCAAGACCTAAGCAACCGAATATCTAATTCTTCCACTTGCCTCCACGCCTCTAAAGCTAACAATCTGCACTATGCCATAAAAGCATATTCCAGCAGAAGGGTGAGAAATAACAACTATAACAAGATTGCATAATAATATGCCACAACACAGATAATTCACATATATAATATTTCTCACCACATACATCACATACTAACACATATAGCATGGCACCAATACATAACATATCACACATAATAAATCGAATCATGATTTTCCACACATACACATCCCTTCACAATTCTCACCACAATTCATCACAACTCACTCATATACATCACAATGTATATATCTATACAAAACCAAGCATATTCATCATGCACATTTTCACAATTCTTATCATTCCACATAAACATTCATATTCATGTTTATTCATCAATTCACAATTATAGAGATGATAAATGCAAATCATAGAGACCGACTCACGACTCTATGCAAATGCAATGCGGGGTACCGACTTAATCATCTCAAGTTCACTCAGGAACTTATTGGAACCATCGCTCGTTACTAATGTAACTCCCCGTCGGGCCTACGATGTTCACCCATTGCTCACACCCCACATAGGCACACAATGTTTATGGATCGCTCACACCCCACCTGGGCACACGACCCGATCGCTCACACCCCACACGCGGGCACACGATCCGATTGCTCACACCCCACCTGGGCACACAATCCGATTGCTCACACCTCACATAGGCACACAATCATTTGTAACCATCGCTCACACCTCACATAGGCACACGATGTTACCACGAATTCTCATTAGAATCGCTCAACACAAGAATGTACTTCATTATGCTTCACATGCAAATGACTCAAGACATTCTTGAAATGCATACATATTCACAATATATTCATGCATTCATCTCATACAATCACATACCATCTATATACATTCACAATTCAACAATATGAATTATCTCCTCATCATTATTCATGCATTGAAAACAATTCAAACAATGCATTTCATCACATACCACATACCACAACAATCATACAATCACAATTACTTTCACAAGGGATTCACACCACAAAGGCTACCCACAATCCGATTGCTCACACCTCACCTAGGAACAAAATCGTTTGTAATCATCTCATACAATCACATACAATCTATATACATTCACATCAATGCACTATTGTATGATTCACATCCAAAGCACACATTGAATTTCACATAAGCAATGCATATTATCACAAACCACAACAACAAACCACGAACTAACACAACATCATACCCACATACATTGATATTCAATCAAACAATGTATATTACTACACCACAACATCATTAATTCCTCACACAAGGGATTCACATATCAAATGCTACTCACAACAAATCATTATCGCACATTGAAATCAAAACCCAAAACACACATTTATTCCTCAATAACACCACAAACCATCATCACCAAAACTTATCATATATATTCACATCGTATACCAGCACACAAGCCATACGATACATATTAAAAGCATATAGCACGGTAAAACACCGACCGCACGCGTTTAACGCGATAAAAACCCGACAACCCAAGACTTTTCCAAAACCACGACCTAAATAAATCATCTACTGCCTTCCAACTCATTTTTATAAGAAAGAACATTTCATAAGCTTTCTAACGCTTCAAACGGGGACCAAAACGGACTTACGGTTCAAAAGTTATGAATTTTCAAAGTTTCAGAAATGTTCCCTTTCGCCCAGACCTGCGCGCTGAGCGCGAAACCTGCTGCGAATTTCAGCCTTAAAAATACCATTTTTAGACTTCCGGACATCCGTTTTCGATTTCGTAAAAAGCTGCGATCTCAGAATTCGACGTACTACAATATTTTCACTATTAAAAGCCACCCAACACATTTTTCCATTTTTGACATATTTTAAAACATAATTTTATCATTGAATTCTAAATTCGAACTCGATCGAAACCGCGGGAAAACACGCAAACCACCATTACCGATTAAACCCAAACCTTACCCGACTACACTGCACAACTTATTCCGAATTTCAACCGTGGAAACATCGATTTCCACTCGATTTACCATTAATGCCCTAAACTCCAATTCTTGATAACTCGACACAAAACCCCTCAAATCTCACCAACATGCCTTTCCGATTAAACCCACTCCTCGCTCGACTATTCTACGCGAACAGTTCCGAAATCTAACCGCGAAAACATCAATTTCTATCAATTGTTCACAATTCTAACCAAATGGAAAACATACATTTTTCAACCAAACAAACACATACACATACATATACAATCCAAATATAATTGAAACTTCTCACCCTTACCCGATTAATCGCGATTGAGACGGAGTTTCTTCGATTTTCCTCTTTCTCCTCTTCTCTCTTTTTCCTTCTCTTCTCTTTCTCTTCTTTCCCTTTTCTTTCTTTTCTTTTCCTTTCTCTCTCTTTTCTCTCTATTTCTCTTTTTATAACAAATATCTAACTACCCAAAATGACCATTTTGCCCTTACGCTCAAATATCTCCCAAACGCTCTCAAAATGCGATAAAACATAAACATACCGATGAAATATATTTCGGGAAATAAAAGTTGAAAAGAAATTGTAATTTATTGCAAATATTTTACCTATCAGAGAAATTAACCAGTTAACTCAATTAGTAGGTAAAATACAATAAATTCACACATTTCACAAAATTCACATAAATGAAATAAATAAATACAATTAAACAATCACAAAGAGCTTTTGTCTCAAGTGGTGTAATGATTCCCCAGCAAATCCCTGATACAGCAATCACAACCATTCCCCGGTGACTCTCTACTTCAGCGATTATGGCAGGTTTGTTGCGAGAATTCCCCAGTTGGTGACCTAAGAATTCCCAACAAATCTCTTTGGCTCCAACCTTCCCCAGCGAAGTGGATGTTTATATCATCCCCACGAAGTCTCAACTCTGACACCTTCAGTTCACAACTTTGATCCGAGCTTCCCCTAATGAAGTGGATATTTATGGATGGCCTCAGTTCTGGAATCTTCAATTACAACTTCATTCTTGGCTACTTCGGTTTGCAGTGGATATTTATTTTATCCCCCAAGAAGTCTAACCTTAAGTCCAGTCATCGCTGGCATCTTTCCTGTTGTTTAAAGTCGTTCTTGCTTGAATCGTGTCAAGCTTGAACCTAAAGTCCAATCATCGTTGGCACCGTCTTTGGTTTGAAACGAGTCACCTTAGGCTTTTAGATCCCTGTTCTTGTTTGAATCGTGTCAAACTTGAACCGAGTCCTTGTTCGAATCGTGTCGAACATTGTCTCTTCCTTTAAGATCTTGTTCTTGTTTGAATCGTGTCAAACTTGAATCGACTCCTTGTTCGAATCGTGTCGAAAATTGTCTCTTCTTTTATGATCTTGTTCTTGTTTGAATCGTGTCAAACTTGAACCGAGTCCTTGTTCGAATCGTGTCGGACATTGTCTCTTGTTTTACGATCTTGTTCTTGTTTGAATCGTGTCAAACTTGAACCGAGTCCTTGTTCGAATCGTGTAGGACATTGTCTCTTGTTTTACGATCTTGTTCTTGTTTGAATCGTGTCAAACTTGAACCGAGTCCTTGTTCGAATCGTGTCGAGCATTGTCTCTTGTTTTATGATCTTGTTCTTGTTTGAATCGTGTCAAAGTTGAACCGAGTCCTTGTTCGAATCGTGTCGAACATTGTCTCTTGTTTTAAGATCTTGTTCTTGTTTGAATAGTGTCAAACTTGAACCGAGTCCTTGTTTGAATTGTGTCGAACATTGTCTCTTGTTTTAGGATCTTGTTCTTGTTTGAATCGTGTCAAACTTGAACCGAGTCTTTGTCCGAATCGTGTCGAACATTGTTTCTCGTCTTAAGATCCCATTCCTGTTTGAATCGTGTCAAACTTGAACCCAAAGTCCAATTATCGTTGGCATCGTCTTAGGTTTGAATCGAGTCACCTTAGGCTTTTATTTCAGTTTGTTCCTGCCTGAATCGTGTCAAGCTTGAACCTAAAGTCCAGTCATCGCTGGCATCCTCCATAAACAGAATCCTGTTAACCTCATTCACAGCCAAAAGGTCCAGTCACCTTTCATCATCTGACGCAGAGTTTACCTCTGTCTTTTCTGGCTTTTCTTGAAGATCCCGTTTGAACTCTTCAGTATAGGAAACCCCCAGAAAATCATTGTAGGATGTCTATCCTTTTATTTCAAATTGATCTCCTGTGGTGGTCATGTCTTCTTTCTAGTTCCCTGCCCAGTAAGAATGTGTCTCACCCCCAGTGGAGTTGGATCTTTCCCCAGAGGAGAACACCCCTTCAGTGTCCTGTCACCAGTAATAACTCGTAGGGTTTCCCCTCAGTTTTTCTACCCCTAGTGTTTCCTTGGGGTCTCCCCAGCAAGTCTCTTTTGTTGGTTAGCCTGTGTCCCTAGTGAGTTTATCTCAGGGATACTAACCTTCATCCTTCCCCGGTGTTACTCACCAGCGTTTGTTTTCCTGTTTGTCTGCATTTTTGCACCTATCATGACATCATATCATCATACTAGAGTTCATGACATGTCTGCATCTTAGACTAGTTTTTCTTCCATATCATTGCATATCAGCATATCTAAGGGCAAAATTTTCGGTTATCTATATTTAAATATCTTTCACCATAATTTCCATTTCCCATGTCATCCGGTGAAAAATATTTAAATAGGGGCAACTGTTGCACCCCAAATTTTACCCTTACATACTCTAATCTTTTGCATATCATTTTGGGCCAGCATTTTTTTAGTCAAACATTTCATTGATCATAATCATGTGTTTCTTGTCGATTTCATCATTCTATTTTGGATTTTGTTCGTATTATCTTAAAATTTATTTAGAATTAATTTAGCTAATTTTGTTATAGTTATAATATAGTTTCTGGCGTAGATTAAGTTCAACTTAGTTTACTTTTGAGTTTAATTTGGTTTAATTCAATTTTATTAGTTTAGGTTTAGTTTAATTTTAATTTTTGTTTTCTAATTTACGATTAGTTTTTAATTAGGTCCATTTTATTTTAGTGATTTTTATTAGTTATTATTTTTATTGTTATTATTATTATTATTGTTATTATTATTACTATTATTGTTTTTTCCATTAATTTCATTTTTTATTATTATCAAAACAAAATCCAAAAAAATCAAATCCCCTCAGCACACCAGACAAACATTTCTAATGCCAAAACACCAACACGCAAGGTTGTCTCCCACGCGCAACATCATCTACACCAATCCAATCTCCTCTGCTACACAATCTCCCAAACGTCCCCACGCTTGACAACACTCTGCACCCTGCAACACACAACAACCAATAACCTGCCATGAGGGAACCAACAATGGATTTTTTTTTATTATTCAAAAGAAGAATAAAAGGGGGGAGGAAAATCTGAAAACGAAACAACAAACACACTCTCTTCCAACTACAAGCTCCGCCTCACACAACCCGTAAACCCCTACATCACCTCCACAACTACCCTCGGCCTTGCCACTTCTAATCATCTCCAAACAAACCACCCGACCTTCATTCAATCTACACTCAAAAAATCTCAACCGTCTCCAACTCGTACTCGCTTTACATCAACCACCATTCGCCTTCAAACCAACCATGGCCCCCCACTCAAAACCATCCAAATCTTCATCTTCTCACGCTTGACCCATCATCCACCATCGAACTATTTCGACCGCCACTGTCCATCATTCACCTCCACAAATCACTTAACCAAAACTTCTCAAATCAGAAATCGCAAACCTCAGTTCAAGCCACACAAACCTAAATAAACCCAGATCGGATTAGAAACAAGAAAAGAAGAAGAAGAATTCAACAACAACGAATCTCAGATCAAAAGAGAAAGTCATACGAAAAGAATGATAGATACCTGAACAAGGCCGTGATCCGACGTAGGCACTTCGGTCCACGTCGTTTCTGTGCGAGTCTGGATTCGTAGTGTAAGGAGCGAATCTGAGTTGTGGTGAAGATGAATCAATAGAGAGTGAAGTTTGAATCAGATTAGAGAGAAGGGAAAAAGTTGAGCAGAGACGAAGGCGTGTGTTTTCGAGCCGGTGCTTCGTCAGAGAGGACGATGAACGAGAAGAAGAAGATGATAGTGTGTCCGGCGGTGTGTTTGAGTGAAGAAGTAGGAAGCTAAATGTTGATTTTAGGTTATTCTTGGCTTGGATCGGGCTTTCAGGCCCTATGTTTATTCTTTTACACCACCTTCGTACTCATTACACCCCTGAACGCATAGTAAAGCCAAGGGACGTGAGGCTATAGCCCTAAAAATTTTGCTGGCACATACACCCTTAATTCGCCCAGTGCACCCCTTTTCTTGCTATTGTTATCTTAATTTCTTTTAATTTGATTTAAAATTTATTTTTAATCTTGGTCCACTTTTATTTACTTTATTTCCTTTTCGTTTTAATTTCTATTTTCAAAATTATTTCAATTTTTATTAGGGCCTATGATATTGCCAACATCTTGATTTATTAATCTTGATTTGTATGAGGCCATTTTCTTTTTGGTCAATGAGAATCTAATTAAAAGGTATTCGATTTATCGATTTAAGACCTTTGTTTAGATGAGATCAACTTTATGTTTCATTTCTATCTCATCTTATTTTTTTATCGGTCAATGAGGATCTAAATCTTTATTTAGATGAGACCAATTTTATCTTTACTTCTTGCCCATTCTCTTTTTCGGGCCGATGATATCACAAAACTCATAACGTAGTCGGTTTACTCAAATTACTAAAAGTCGTGATATATATGAGGCCACCTCTTTTATTTTCCATCGGTTAATGAAAGTTAAGTATCAAGGCTATCGACTTCTCGATTGAACCAAGATTAAGACGAGACCGACTTTATTTCTACTTCAGAGGTATTTTCTTTCATCTTCATCTTCATCTTTAGACCGATGAAAGTCTTTCTATCCATAAACGTTGTTAGCGAAGCGACAAACCTTCATTATTTCAAATCTGTAGTGAGTGATCATCGAGATCGCTTTCTATACTTTGAGATCGTGATAGGTTACCTTCGACTAATCAACGAGAGTTTGTGACTCAAGACGAGGTCTCCACCTTTTCTTTTCGTGTGGCACGATTTCATCGGAGAATGATCTTCTATATCACTTCTCTATCGTGTTTTAACACACAGATCAAATTGTGCATCCTCCTATAGTATGGTCTTCCTCATAGACCGTATTACGACGGATCAGTACTACATTGGACCCAATACATCGATCCATTAAATTAATCAGCAAATCACTAAATTTACTTTCAGTCAATATATACATATCTGGATTTATTCTTTATGATTGATTATCATCCTTGTAAATATTATTATTGTTCATATTTATATCCTGTGTATATCGTTCACTTCATTTGTTCGTATAAAACACACTAATAAATATTGAAACCCTAAAAGACTCAATTGACCGGACTGTGGTTATTATTGTGTTGGACTGAGGACCTAGATTTAGGACTTTTTACCCTATGCTCTTGGACTGAGGACTTAGATTTAGGATTTTTTTCCTTATGCTCTTGGAGTTGGTATTCCGGTTTTCGGATTTTCACTTGACTGGTCAGTGGCCCATCAATGGGAAGTATTTATACACTATTCTGGTCAGATCTCTCTATTTCTTGCTCACTTACATTGATGCTTTTTTTTTTCTGCATGTATATACGTTTGCCTGACATTGTCTTTTAACACGATATTATGTAGATAGTTTCATTCTTTGATTTATTATCATTTGATTTTGATGTTTTGATCATTACCATATTAATTCTTGTTCACACTTGACCCTCCTTCCAAAGGAAATATCTCTACTTTGACTCCTAAGTCACAAACCTTTCCCATTTCACCCTTGGCCTCATAAGAGCTGTTTCCATCAGTTTAGTAATAGGATGGCGTTATCATGAACTCCATGTGATTCTCACTATCATGAGAACTCACTTTACCTTTTACTCAGACTTACAGAGTTATCGTGAACACTGTGTGGTTCTCACTATTATGAGAAATCACTTTTTCCCTTCATAACGTAGACTTAGAGAGTTATCGTGGACTCTATGTGAGCTTATGCTCATTCCCTTTGGAACATTGGCCATAGTCAATGTTTCCTTTTCTTTCACCCTTAGTTAGGTGAACTACGGTTGCTCTGATTCCTTAGTCAGATACGTAGGCACAAGATGTGACGTCTTGGCGAGAAAAACAAATGTACATACTCTTAGGTTTTTACCTTAGTACAGATACCCTTAGCAAGCAAAAATACAAGAAATAAATAAGAAAAGCATAGTGAAACAAAAGGCTCCCGTAGAGTACTACGGACGTTTAGGGTGCTAATACCTTCCCTAGGCGTAACCAACCCCCGAACCTTAGATCTCCCCCCTTTAGGTTTTTCTAACGATCTTGAACCTTTCCTTTGGACAAATCAAAGTCGGTTGTAAAAGAAATATGATGCAGGTTAATTAATAGTTTGTTATCCAATTTTCACCGCAACAATTGGCAACACTACTAATTATCCAAATTATCTCTAACGCACCAATTAATAAAATTCCAAGTTTAAATAGTATTAAATCTAGTCAGTCCGAGTTCGTCAGTTTACTCTAATTATTCTATCCAATAATTGCTCAGAGTACACCGGAACCCAGTTAACCAAAATAATATTATCCCAAAACGCTCAGAATTTTACGGGGTATTACATCCTCCCCCCCTTAAATAGAAATTCGCCCACGGATTTAAAACAAATACCTGAAAAGATGAGGATAAACTTCCCGCATTTCCGATTCCAATTCCCAAGTTGCATCTCCTGGATGCGTCTCATCCCACTGAACCTTAACAAGAGGACTCTCTTTATTTCGCAGCACTTTAGTTTCTCTTCCGGTGATACGACTCGGTTGAGGCTCAAATGTCAAATCAGCTTCTATCTCAATTGTATCTGGAAAAATTGGCTGAAGAAGATCTGGGACAAATTTCCGAAGCTGAGACACATGGAAAACGTCGTGCATCTCTGACAGAGAAGGCGGTAGGGCTAATCTGTAAGCCACTTCTCCAATTCTTTCTAAGATTTGATACGGTCCCACGTATCTTGGACTTAACTTCCGCGATTTAAATGGCCCTTTCAATCTCAATCTCGGAGTAACCTTCAAAAATACATGATCACCCTCATCAAACTCCAACGGTCTCCTACGGTTGTCCGCATAGCTCTTCTGACGATCTTGGGCTTGTTTAACTTTTCCACGAATCATCCTAATCTTTTCCGTGGCCTCGTGAATAATCTCAGGTCCCAAAATTCTATCGTCGCCAACTTCCTCCCAACACAATGGCGTTCTACACTTCCTACCATACAACGCCCCATAAGGTGCCATACCAATACTTGCATGATAACTTTTATTATAAGAGAACTCGATCAATGGCAAAAGATATATCCAATTTCCTCCACTTTCAAGTACACAAGCTCTCAACATGTCCTC
Organism: Lathyrus tuberosus; assembly: GCA_022829125.1. Taxonomy (NCBI): domain Eukaryota; kingdom Viridiplantae; phylum Streptophyta; class Magnoliopsida; order Fabales; family Fabaceae; genus Lathyrus; species Lathyrus tuberosus. Next base: position 173,536 of record JALAZF010000953.1, on the reverse strand, counting down.
CATGGTCTGTATTGTCCGTTCCGTCTGACCGTCCGTTTGCGGATGGTTCGATGTACTCAAATGTAACCTCGTTCCCATGGCTTGTTGAAAAGCCCTCCAAAATCTGGAAGTAAACTTGGGATCTCTATCCGAAACGATACTAGTAGGAATACCATGCAATCTCACTATTTCTGAAATGAACAACCTTGCGAGATGACTTGCCTTAAAGGTAGTCTTCACAGCCAAGAAATGCGCTGATTTCGTTAACTGGTCTACAATTACCCAAATCGAGTCATAACCACCTTGCGCACGGGGTAAACCCATTGCGAAGTCCATTGAAATACTATCCCATTTCCACATCGGAATCTCTAAAGGTTGCAGCAAGCCACCCGACCTTTGGTGCTCAATCTTCATTTGTTGGTACACTGCATATTCCGATACATACACCGCAATATCCTTTTTCATCCCGGGCCACCAATAGTCTCTCTTTAAATCTTGATACATCTTTGAAGCACCGGGATGTATAGTAAAAGTACCCTTATGCGCTTCCTCCAAAATCCTTCATCTTAACTCCGTGTTGTCCGGAACACAAATCCTCTAGTTAAACAAAATGACTCCGTCGGTAGTTCGCACAAAATCCGGTTGAGTCGACAATTCTTGTAACTTTTCATCTAACCCTTGCTCTTGTTGGATTTCTTCCCTAAGAGTAGAGATGATATTTAAATTTCCCATAACCACACAATCAGGAGTCCAGTTAAATTGAAGATTTAGATCTCTAAACTTTTCCATTAAGGTATACTCTAACATCATCAACTCGGCACTATGCAACACTTTCCTACTCAATGCATCCGCCACCTTATTTGCTTTACCCGGATGGTATTTTAACTCCAAATCATAATCTTTCAAATATTCCATCCATCTCCTCTGACGCATGTGCAACTCTTTCTGATCAAATAAGTACTTTAAGCTCTTGTGGTCGCTAAACATCTCAAAACGTACACCATACAAATAGTGACGCCACACTTTCAAGGTAAAAACAACTGCCGCCAATTCCAAATCATGCGTTGGGTAATTCTCTTCATGGACTTTCAACTGTCGTGAAGCATAAGCCACTACATGTCCCTCCTGCATTAACACTCCGCCTAAACCCTTCTTCGATGCATCACAATATACCTCATATGTCTTGCTAGGATCAAGAATAACCAAAACAGGAGCGGTAGTCAATCTCTCCTTCAAACTTCTAAAACTTCTTTCACAAGCTGAATCCCACTCATACGAATAATCCTTCCGAGTAATTCTCGTCAATGGTAAAGCCAACTGCGAAAACCCCTTAATAAACCTTCTGTAATACCCGGCCAATCCCAAGAAACTTCTAACTTCCGAAGCATTCTTCGGTCTCTCCCAATTAATCACTGCTTCAACTTTTGAAGGATCGACTGCTACACCTCCCTGGGATATGACATGACCAAGAAAGTTAACCTCAGACATCCAAAACTCGCACTTACTTAACTTAGCAAAAAGTTGCTTCTCTTGTAAGATGGATAAAGCAATTCTTAGGTGTTCTCTGTGCTCTTGAGGATCACGAGAATAAATAAGAATGTCGTCAATGAAAATCACCACAAATTGGTCCATGTAAGGTTGGAATATCTGATTCATATAATCCATGAAAACTGCCGGAGCATTCGTCACACCGAAAGGCATTACCAAAAATTCATAATGACCATAACGGGTTCTAAACGCAGTCTTTGGTACATCGGAACTCTTCACACGAATCTGATGATAACCCGACCGTAGATAAATCTTCGAGAACACACAGGCTCCTTTCAATTGATCTAACAGGTCGACTATCCTTGGTAATGGGTATTTAGTATTGATGGTGACCTTATTCAATTGACGGTAATCAATACACAGCCGCATTCCACCATCCTTCTTCTTTACCAATAACACTGGAGCTCCCCAGGGTGAAACACTGGGTCGAACAAAATGCTTAGCCAACAAGTCTTCCAATTGATCCTTTAATTCTCTTAATTCAAGTGGTGCCATCCGATACGGAGAAACAGATATTGGAGTCGTTCCCGGTATCAGGTCAATAGAGAATTCCACTTCCCGCTCCGGAGGAAGGGAAGTGATATCCTCGGGGAAAGCTTCAGGAAAGTCACAAACTACCGGAATACTCAAAACTGGGATGTTACTACTCTCCTCCTTGGTAAGAATCAAAAGAACAAACTTTTCTTCCTCAAACAAGAAATTAATCATTCCCACCGTACCTTATAAAATAGTAGTTAACACTTCCTTCGAAGTAGCCTCTTCGGACGGAATAATGATCAGCTTTTCCTCACACCCAATAAACACCGAATTAGCAAAAATCCAATCCATTCCCAGAACAACATCCACTTTCTTAAGCGGTAAACAGATAAGGTCAATCTGGAAAACCCTTTCATTCACAGACAAAACACAATTTTCACACATCAACGGTGTCTCTACAATCTCATCCATGGCAGTAGTAACCACCATAGGAGGAAACAAAGGAACAGCTTGCAACCCAAGTCGCCTCACGCAACGCGTGGACACAAAAGAATGCGTTGCCCCACAATCAAATAAAACAAAATAAGGATGTCCATCTACAAAACACGTACCCGCAATCAAGGAGTTATCACCCTTTGTCTTCCTTGCATCCAAGGTATACACTCGGCCGGTATTCTTCCCTTGTGCCTGATTCCTACCCTGAGGACAATCCTTCGCCATGTGGCCCACCTTATTACACTGATAATACCTTATTCCCTCTAGTCCGCACCTACCATAGTGATTCTTCCCACAAGTACGGCATACCGGAGGCACACTAGTCCTAGAACTCTGAACTTGCTTCCCTTTAAAAGATTGTTGCCTTTTCCTAAACTGTTGATTCGATCTTCCACGGTCACTTTGAGTTGGCCTGCTCAAATCTCCTTCCATCTGTACCTTTTTCAAACTATGCTCCGCAACATAACACTGTCGTAACAATTCAGCATAGCTAGTAAACTCTCTCTGAGACACACTATGTGAAATTTCAGCCCTCAAACCAAACGAAAACTAATCAATCTTCCACCTCTCATCAGGAGCATACATAGCCTGTCTAGAATAAGCAGCCATAACCTCAAACTTTTCAGCATAAGAAGCCACAGTTAAGTTACCTTGTCTCAATTGTTGAAACTCGAATTCTTTTTTAGACCTTAAGGAACTTGGAAAATATTTCTCCATAAAAGTTATCTTAAACTTCTCCCACACCTTTGGTACCTCTTGAATTGTCATTAAGGCTGAAGCGCTCTCCCACCACCTCATGGCAGGACCCTTCAACAAGTGAGAAGTGAAGACCACTTTGTTTTCCTCACTGCACTGAACTATTAGAAAAATCCGTTCCATACCTGATATCCATTCATGAGCCTTTACCGGATCTAACCCTCCTAGAAATTCCGGAGGATTCATACGGATGAAATCCCTAAAGGTTCCCCCTGCAGCTCCTGGTACCACCACCGGAGGATGCACACCACCATCCATTTGCTGTACCATCTGTTGCACAAACGGATTCTGTTGTTGCTGCATCTGTTGCATAAATTGGTATAAAGGAGCATTTCCCTCGTCACTCGGCGGATTAGTCCATTCTGGAGTGGTTATTGGTCTACCACGGTTGTTTCTGCGCCTGTCAGCCATGTTCCTGAATTTCATTACCAATGGTATAGAAATGAGTGAAACACTAGTATGGAACATGTGTAATTGTTATGTTTTATTTTGAGAAAAGGCAAAAGAGGCCTTAAGGCTAATGTGGCCTTGTGATTGTCGAATACAATCGCGTTGTGTATATGATCACGTAATCGTAACCATTTATCTTGCGGTGTAGTTTCATGAGACTCGAGCACCTCCACTGAAACGTATGCACAATTACTTGGCAGGTTTGATTCCCGCGTATAGTACGATTGGAGCCTACGGGTAAAGAGACTTGTGACGGTGTACGGGCCGTGTGAAGTGACGGATCACGGTGTACGGGCCGATGATCCCGAATCCAATTTGTATGTCAAGTAATTACAAGGATCCATGACTCAGGCCGACTTCTAGACGTAGAAGAGGACAGGAAAAGGGGATGCCTTGTAAGGTTATCAATTAGTGATATTGTGAGTTGATGAACTCATGACATGTGTCCATATAGTGTGAGATGGTGAGTTTGTGCACTCAAGGTCTTTTCCCTTCCCCTTGACTTGAGTTAGGATTGATAGAACCTTGTAAAGCCGAGAGAATCTATAGGGTAGGGAACTCACTGAGATTTGATGTATCTCACCCCACTATAGTTACTTTATTTCAGGTGCAGGTTTGGTTACAAGAGGATCGATTCAGAGATGTTTTAAGAGGAGCTTAGTTAAGCTTATTCCGCTGTGTATTTTATTGTTCTTATACAATGAGGAATATTGTATAATGTTCTTAGATTTTCATTTCTGGCTAGTTTCCATGACTTGCGCCATTTGTTGTATTTACGTCTTAGTGAATGGACAAGTATGTAAATTATGCCATTAGGCACTTTTGATGTGTCTGTACCAAATAAAATGCGTGTATTGTATTATTCTAGATGTATATTATGCAGGGCATTACATTTTGATACTGAAAAAATTTATGTTTCTTTATTTGATGTTTCAGGATTGCAAAGAAGTGGGGAAGGGTGACAAGTACTATGAATTCTTCTATAATACAAGGGTGGTTAAGCCTACCATTCTTCATTTTCAGGTTTGTTGATTTTTTTTAGAGGATAAGCAAGTTAATGAAACTATTTTTAAAGGCGAGGCTATAGTGTTTTTAGAGGATAGGCAAGTTAATGAAACTGCTCATTTCAATGCATTGCTTGAAGGTTGCTGCAATGCTGGTAAAATTCTCGTAGCAAATGCTCTGCTGGAAACAATGTCAGAGAGATATGTAGATGATTGTTTATCTTGGAATATTCTCCTTAGACGGCTTTGTGAGTGTTGATAGTGCATAGTTTCTGATAAAAGTGAAAAAAGAAAATGCAGAAAGAGTTGGAGAATGAGCTTCTTCATTAATTGGAAGTGAAAAATACAGCTTTTACATATATACTTGTTATTAACAAATAACTAACTGCACTATCTAATCTAACTAATCTAGCTCTAATCTAATGGGCTGTACAATAAACAAGATGGGCCAAGCCCAATATAATAGAAACATCTTGTATACAAGTTAATATCTCCCCTCAAGTTGGACTGTGTATTGAAAACAGGCCTAACTTGGACAAAATTGCAGAAAGAGCAGGAGAGTGCAAAGGTTTTGTAAACATGTCAGCCAGTTGAGCAGTAGTAGAGATAGGCAGAAGATGTATGAGTTTGGATTGAAGCTTTTCTCTGATAATATGACAATCCAGCTCTATGTGTTTACTCCTCTCATGAAATGTGGGATTGTGAGCAAGATAAATTGTTGATTTGCTATCACAATACACAGAGGCTGGTTGAGAAAAGACAATCATTAGATCTTTGAAAAGGTATTGTAGCCACTGCAGTTCACATGTGAGAGATGCCAAAGCCCTATACTCAGCCTCTGTGGAAGATCTTGACACAGTATTTTGTTTCTTTGATTTCCAACATAAAAGGGAAGAACCAAGTAGAACACAATAGCCAGTAGTGGACTTCCTTGTGTCAGGGCATCTTGCCCAGTCAGAATCAGCAAAACCATAAATTTTTAAAGGACTAGAAGATGAAAGCAAGATACCTCGAGCAGGAAAGGATTTTAAGTACCTCAAGATTCTAGTGGCAGCTTGATAGTGAGGTGCTAGAGGCTTGGAAACAAATTGACTCAGGTGTTGAACAGCATAAGATATGTCAGGCCTGGTATTAGTTAAGTAAATCAATCTTTCAATGAGTCTCCTATATGTGGAAGGGTCTTCAAGAGGAGTACCATCTGTAAGGGATAACTTAGCAGTATGGTCAAATGGAATAGAGGAAGGCTTGGCTGCAAGAAACCCTGTGTCCTCAAGGAGTTCTAGGGTGTATTTTCTTTGATTCATGAAAATACCAGAAGTAGATCTGGCTATTTCAAAACCAAGGAAAACTCTCAACTGTCCAAGATCTTTTATTTTAAAAGTATCATCCAACAATTTCTTCACAAGCCTTATTTCCTGTAGAGAATTCCCAGCTAAAACTATATCATCCACATAGACTAATAAAGCAGTAAAACTGTGATGGTCAGACTTGACATACAAAGAATGGTCAGCTTGAGACTGACAGTAACCCAAAGACAATAAAAAAGAAGAGAGTTTGGAATACCATTGCCTGCTAACTTGTTTCAATCCATAGAGTGACTTTTGGAGTTTACAAACCTGAGAAGAGTTCACATTGGACAGACCAGGTGGAAGGGTCATGTAGACCTCTTCATGTAAGTCACCATGCAAAAATGCATTGTTGACATCCAACTGTTCCAGATACCAACCTTTGATGGCAGCAATGGAGAGAAGAACTCTGACAGTAGTGATTTTTGCCACTGGAGAGAAAGTATCAAAGTAATCAATGCCTTCCATTTGGGTATAGCCCTTTGCAACCAATCTTGCTTTATACCTTTCAATGGAACCATTAGCATTGTATTTGATTTTGTATACCCATCTGCAACCAATAGGTGTTTTGCCAGGAGGTAGATCAACCACAGTCCAGGTTTGATTATCTGCAAGAGCCTGTAACTCAATATTCATAGCATTTTTCCAACAGTCAAGTTTTATAGCTTGGTTAAAGGTTTTGGGTTCAATGGTTGAGGAAATAGAACAGCAGTAATGTTTGTAGGTTAGAGAGCATTGAGTATAAGACAGCACAGATGACAAAGGATAAGGAGTGTCATTTGTGATATAGGGGAAATTGGTAGAAATAGAATAGCAGTGATAATCTGCTAGATAACTGGGTGGATTAGAGGCACGGGTGGAATGTCTTAGAGGTAAAATGTTATCAGATGGTGTAGGGGTGTTATTAAGGTCATGGTTGGGACTGTTGGTTATAGGATGGTTGGATAGAGGAATAGGAGAAGTAGGTATAGAAGTAGGACTAGCAGCAGAAGAGAATTTAGGATTTGTCCTATGTGTACTAGGTATAGTACTAGTATCATCAGAAAGTAAGTCAGGTTCAAGTAAAGTATGTGTCATGTCATTGTTAGGGGTTTGGTTAGACTGAATAGCAGCAGGAGATATAGGAGAGCTAGGGGAAGAGGTAGGACTGATGGATTGAGATAGGTATGTGCTAGTCTGTTGTGTGAAAAGGGGGGCCTGGGAAGGTGGGTCATCAAACAAACTTAGTTCAGTTGTAAGTGGTACAGAAGTTGAGTTAGAAGGATGAGGTGTGGGGCTGTTTTTAAAAGGGAAGGTTGTTTCATAAAAAATGACATTTCTTGAACAAACACAAAATGATTTGTTAGGTCATATAAAATGTATCCCTTAGTTCCCTCTTGGTATCCTAGAAAGATGGTTTTTCTATCTCTAGGGTCAAATTTTGTTCTATGGGCCTGAAGTGTTGTAGCATAGCTAAGACAACCAAAAACTTTTAAATGCATAAAAGAGGGAGGTTTATGGAACAAAAGTTCATAAGGGCACTTGGATTTTAAAAGAGGAGTTGGCAATTGATTGATGAGATGAATGGCATGTTGAACACAAAAATTCCACATATTTAAAGGAACACTAGAATGGAAAAACAAAGATCCAGCAATATTGAGAATATGTTGATGTTTTCTTTCTACCACCCCATTTTGTTGGGGTGTTTCAACACAAGACTTTTGATGTAAGATGCCTTTGGTTAAAAAATATTCAGACAAGGCAAGAAACTCTGTGCCATTGTCAGATCTGAGGCATTTTAAGGAAGTATGAAACTGATTCTCAATATAAGCTATGAAATGAATGAGGCTTTGTTTAGTTTGATCTTTTGTTTTTAAAAAAATGACCCATGTAAATCTAGTGTAATCATCAACCAATGTTAGAAAATATTTATGACCTAACATGGAAATAGTGGAGAAGGGCCCCCATAAATCAGCATGTAAAATTTCAAAAGGAGCATTAGAATTAGTAAGACTATTTGGAAAGGGTAATCGTTTTTGTTTAGCAAAATGGCAAGCATCACAAGGTGTTGCATTATGTTTACAATCAATATAAGGAAAGAGTTTGGAAATAGTTTGTAAACCTATATCTGAAACATGGCCTAGTCTTAAGTGCCAAATGTTACAAGAATTATTTGCAGCAGCATTACAATTGGAAACATGACCTGTGGAATCAAGGACATACAAGCCTCTTTGCAGATTAGCTATACCAATCATTGCCTTGGAATGGTTCTGCACAATTTGACATGTGTTAGCACTAAATTGTAAAGAACAGTCATTACTGGTGGCTAATTTGGCCACAGAGATAAGGTTGACATGAAATTTTGGTATGTAAAGGACATTGTGTAGGGTTAGGCATGAGGAAATAGCTACACTACCAGAAACAGAGGCAATTAACTGAGAACCATCAGGTAAAGAAATAGAGATAGGGACTATGTTCTTATACTCAATAAAAGATTCAATATTAAAGGAAATGTGATCTGTAGCACCTGTGTCTAAAATCCAAAGATTAGGATTCTTACCACTGTGGTTGGTTGAGTGTGAGTTTAGGACAAAGAGTGAAGTTGTGATGGAATTGACTTTGGCTTGAGAGGATAACTTGGACTGTTGAAGCAATTCCAGAATATTGTTATACTGCTCTTGAGTAAAACCAAAAGAGGATGTGGCTGCTTCCTGGTGAGCTGATTCTGACACATTGTTGACTGTGGTATCTTGCTGAGTACCTGCACCAGAAGTAGTTTGAGGCTTGCCTTTCCCTTTGTATCCTGGTGGAAAACCATGCTTAAGAAAGCAGGTTTCAACAGTATGGTTAGTCCTATGACAATAAGTGCACACCCTGTTGTGGCCTTTAGAACTATTGTAGTTGTGGCTTTTTCCTTTGAAGCCATTGTTGCCATTCCTGCTGCTGCCATTACCTTGGCTTTGACTAGCATTTAAGGCTGTAGCTTCTTCACCAGTACCACTAGTACCATTGTTAAGAACAGATTCAGAAATGGAACTATGTAATTCTCTTTCTTGTTGAATAACAAGTGAGAAGGCCTTATCTATATCAGGTAGTGGGTGCATCATCATAATTTGTGACCTAGAGTGTGTGAATTTGTCATTCAATCCTTTAAGAAATCTAATGACATAATCCTGGTCTCTATATGTTTTCACAGAAGCTACTGCACCACATGTACAAGAGATAGCACAAGAACAAGTAGGAAGGGGACGATAGGTTTCTAATTCATCCCAAAGAACTTTCAATTGAGTAAAGTAGTTGGAGACATCAAGATTACCTTGACGAAATCTGTAAAGATCTTCTTGAATGTCTGAAATGCGGAAAATATCACTGTGCGAAAATCGAATCTGCAAGTTCTTCCAAACACCAGCAGCATTGTCAATCCAAAGAACGGATTTAGCAATTGATTTAGAAACGGAACGGTGTATCCACGCGAGAACCATTGTGTTGCAGCGAATCCAAGGAGCATAGAGTGGATCGGAGACTGGAGGTTTGGTTAGGGTTCCATCGATGAATTTGTCTTTGTTCTTGGAAATCAAAGCAATTTGCATCGATCGGGACCATGTGTGGTAGTTCTTGTCAGTAAGAGGTGGAGAAACAAGAACAATGGCTGGATTCTCGTTGGGATGAAGATAGTAAGGATTTGCAGAGTTCGTCGTATAATCAGTGAAGCTCTGGTATGCCATTGGAGTAGATAAAGAAACCGATATAGCAATGGAGAATCAAGAATCGAGAAGAAGAAAGAAAATTCTGCAGAAAGGAAATTTTGCAGAGAAGAAGAAAATGGAAGACAGAGGATTCTTCAAGAAAGAATGGAAGAGACAATATACCGGTGAAGAAGAAGAAGGTAATAACAATGGCTACCAGAGCTTGATAAGCTCTGATACCATGTTGATAGTGCACAGTTTCTGATAAAAGTGAAAAAAGAAAATGCAGAAAGAGTTGGAGAATGATCTTCTTCATTAATTGGAAGTGAAAAATACAGCTATTACATATATACTTGTTATTAACAAATAACTAACTGCACTATCTAATCTAACTAATCTAGCTCTAATCTAATGGGCTGTACAATAAACAAGATGGGCCAAGCCCAATATAATAGAAACATCTAGTATACAAGTTAATAGTGAGAAGTGAACAAAGCGACTGAGAGAGCATATGCACTTCTTGGCAGAATGATCAAATACTCAGTTGTTCTTGACTATGCAACATATTTAGCTCTTGTGGTTGGCAACTGTAGATTGAGAAAGTACGATGAAGCAATGGAACTATTTCGTCAAATTTCTGCAAGATGTTGGAGTTTAGAAATTGCCTCTTATTCTGAACTAGTAGATGGTTTATGTGAGATCACCCATTCTCAACACGCCATTGAAGTGTTTTACTATATGTCGACGAAGCAATGCTACCTTCATTCCTTCTCCTTCGACAAGTTGATAAAATGTGTATGTGACTCGGGACAGGTCAACGTAGCCGTAAAACTATGGCAAATAACTTATTATTGTGGTATTTCTTGTTGTAATGTCGCACAAACTACTCTCTTGCATGAGTTGTCTAAATTAGATAAAGCAAAAAATCTGTTCGCATTCCTTTCACAAATGTTGATTGTTGGAGGCATTCTTGACAAGGAAGCATATTGTATCCTTATCCGTGGCATGATTAAACATAATCTAGTGAAGGAATGTGTTTTGTTTTTCAATATGATGGTCAATGATGGTTTGATACCTGATCCAGACGAACTATTTGATCAACTTTCGTTCATAGCAAATCATTCTCAGTTATCTATGATTTATAGTGCGATTGAAAAAAATTCCTACAGCAAAAAATTGAGTTAAGCGGTATATAACTTACTGATAACTGGCCTGTTGAAATAGGGTAAGGAACATGAGGCACAACGATTACATGATATGATGCTAAAAAAGGGTTGGCTTCCTGATATGACCACTCATAAATTATTGATTGGATCTGATGTTAGAGAAGGAATAAGTCGAGCAACGTTGATGTTTGATGATTCTGATTCTGTTAGCGATATACTTGCAGAAGGCCTTGGAGATTCATGAAACATCAGCATTCCATGAAAGGAATCTTATTGCTTAGCACGCTAGTTTCATATCGCAGCTTTGTTCATTGGGGATTATATATTCAACAAGTCTTATAGCAATTAGAACTGCTGGAAAAATGTTAGTTTCATCAATATCATTTTCCATGTTACACTAGGTAAGATGTCAAATAAATTTTAATTTAGATATGAATTCACTAGATTTTTAAAATAGAAAACTGAAGAGTCAAGAGTTATCTTTCTTTTTATATAGTTTTCAAGACTGATGACATGATTTTTTTCCGCGGAATGCAACTGAGAAACTTGGTATGGGCTACTTCAAAACATGATGTATACCTTATATCGAACTACTCGATTATGCAGCTCAACTCATTACTTGAAATCTGATATTATCATATATGGTCTTGGAAACCTGGAGATACTTTCCCATGTTTCACTTTTATGTCTAGTCGATGGGTGCATTATAAAAGTCAATGTATCTGGCAACATTAAACTTGGTCAAAATGCATCTTTTATTGCTGGTTCTGTTATTTTAGCAGCCCCTAATGTGACTATGGGCTACAAGTCTTCTAGAAACTCATCATCTTTGGGTGGGCTGCCACCTTCCCAAATTAGTGGCACACCTGTTGATAATGTAGGAGCTGGTGGAGGGCACGGAGGGCGTGGTGCATCTTGTTTAAAAAACGATAAGACAAACTGGGGTGGTGATGTTTATTCATGGTCTACATTGTCTCAACCGAAGAGTTACGGGAGCAAGGTTGGTGGAAAATCTACTGAAAAACAATATGGAGGGAATGGTGGGGGACATATTGAGCTCATAGTGAAGGATACTCTATATGTAAATGGGTCTGCTACTGCAGAGGGAGGAGATGGAGGGTATGATGGGGGAGGTGGTACTGGTGGAAGTATTTTAGTATATGCCGTAAAATTGTGAGTATAAAGTACATGCCAGTCTGTGATCATATATACCTGCTTTTCATGTTATGGCTTCTAAACTACTTTTAAGGTTCTTGTAACTATTATGGTTGTCTGTAACTATTAATTGAAGAGGGAAATACATTTCTAAAGCATCTGAAGTCGCTCTTACTAACAGTTACTACTTGCTAATTTCTAGGGGCTACACTATAATTAGTAGTTTTAATACATATAAAACGATTCCAAAGTTTCGATGATTAGATAGTAGCATATGTCTCTAAAAAAGAAAATTATGTTAATAGTGAATATTAGAAATTTGTGGTCTCTGCTGACGATGACATGTCACAATTTCTGTTTACATGGATTTCCTTTGGCATTTAGCCCATGGTCATTTACAATTTGCATATGGTAGTATTATTTTTCTTCCGAAGAAGTACAGATATTTTTGGAAATGTATTGTCAAAGACAAAACACTATCTTTATTGAAGGTTTTTTGAATATTTCTGGTTAATACAATTGTATTTATCAGGGAACTAACACATGTTGTCTAGTGTAATGTTCTTGTATCATTCTTACGGCCTTCATATTTTTGGATGAGTGTAGGAAGGGATATGCTACTATCAGTGCTGGTGGGATGGGGTGGGGTGGAGGCGGTGGAGGGAGAATATCACTTGACTTTTACAGCATACAAGAAGATTTAAAAATTAATGGCCATGGTTTGTTCCCATTCACTTTTTGTACATGGTGGTCAATGATGACTCTTGCTTGATGTTTAATTCTACTGTAAAAATGTTAAGCTTAATTTTTGAAAATCATAATGCTAAAGTTTAGAATTTCTTTTAAACAAATAAGAGTTGTTTGCAATTTTCCTTACATAAGCATTAGCCAAAACCCCCCGCATTTACTGAAAGAAAATGAATGTAGGTGAGGTAATGTTGTCCAGTCACTTGCAAAATCTTGTTCATCTATAAAGAAAGAGGTATTAAATAGTGGCACTGTAGCAATATGACATAGCCGAATTCTAACAAATCACTATTGTTTCACGATATGAAATTTAGGAAGTGTTGTCGAGTAGCAGCTATAGCATTCTTTATGATTGTTGTATTGGATAAGTAATGACAGCAAGACAATTATGTAAAACATCAATGCAGGGTAAAGAAGTTATGCGGGGAAGAAGATTGCAAAAGATGTGGGAATTGTGATGTGAATGAACCTTCTATAGGTAAGATTTGAGTAGTGTCTTGCTTTTTATTCTTTGCCGACCAATAATGTGCACGTTTCATTCATTTCTTGACATCATAATTCAAATGTTGGAACCGACAATGATCAGTTGCTAAAAACAATGCACTCAGCAAACATTAGTACTAAAAAAATTCTTTTATTCATCATGGAATGTATAGTAAATACATCAAGACAACAGACAAATCAAATGAATTCACAGTTAAGGTTATTATGCCATATTGATATCTCATCTATAGACATTAAGATTTAACAGTTTTCTGTAAAAAAAAGAAATATCTCATCTAGAGAGACAGTACTGAAGTTGAAGGCCGGAGGAAAAAATAATTCTTATTTGGTTCAAGAGATTTAATTAATCTGTGAAATAAAGTTTTTCTGGTTATTGTTTATGACTTTTTCTCCCTCTAAAGTTTGTGCGCCTCGAATAACCTGTAAATGATGCAATGTGCATTTTGAATTCATGCATGTGTTGACAAGAATCACATGTTAATAATCATTATTATTGAGAGAAATCACATGCCTCAGAAAATTCAAAAAATAAAAGTGAAAGTGAAAGTAATATAGCATAGCAGGTGAACTAAAGTGGAAACGAATTTGTATTCTTCCCAGTATTCACAACTTCCCATGGCCATGGGCATTATACGTATTTAGAAGTGTATAATGTATATTTCAAATTTCTACGTATGATTTTAGATTATGATGACGATCTATATCATACCTAACGACGACGTGTACCTGTAGGAAATTAAGGCATATTTGGTTTATTCTGTAACACAAAGTGCCAAATGGTTATGTTCAAAACGTACAGAAAGAAATAAAGAAAAGTCAAATAACATATTCACCTAATTATTTATTATTATACTTTAGTACCATCTATCTTACAGATGGTATGAAATTAAAGTCAAATACTCGAGGATATATTACAGAACCAATAAATGAATGAAAACAACTTATTGAGATAGATGGTATGAAGAGCCTAGATGGTCATGTGTATTTGATATTACTTATATTATAAGTCAAATTATCAGCTTATTGAGATAGAATATTTCATAAAAAACAGGTTTTTTTTTTCTTCATTATTTTCAAATTAGGGTGGAGCAAATATGACACGAAAATTTGTTTCTTTTGAAAATTATAAATTGTATTGATAGTTTGAAACTGTTCACTGTGTTTCTGCTGTAGAAATAGAAGAAGTGCGAGAGCATAAGGAATGGATGTGTGCCCATTGCATAGAAGAGAAAGGAATCAACCCTTACTGGATATATAACAGGTAGAAAGAACTGTTAAAGTTCAGCTTCAAATTAAGCTTTTCAGATACTATCAATATATATTTCCTAACACTCTAAAAGACAATTAGTTCTGATCTGATTCAAGATGGTGTCTCCATTTTTTTTAACTTAATTGGTTTCTAGTTCAAATTGCATGAAGAAACGAAACATGCAACCAACTGGGTTTGCAATACGCAAAGGTTAGTCTTTCTATTGTCACAACTTACGAGTCTGTTTCAGTTGACTTATTTGTTTGGTCTTTTAGAGATGTGCTGGAAATCAGTTAGAAGGATTTTCCCAAACACAGATTACCACATTGGCTGATGGATTTGGTGTTTTTTTGGCGCGTGTAGAACACGAAGACGAGAAAGAGTTGGTCTCATTGGGATCGTTGAAATGAAGAGGTCTTGTGGATGGGCTGAAGCTCCGAAATATGCGGAGAAGGCTCCGAAGAATTTTAAGCCCAGAGTTAGCCCATGGGCTATTCATCAACCCAGGTAGATTGGTGGCAAGTAGTTTTATAAATAAAAAAGAAGAGGCGCTAGAGGCGTAGTATGAAAATAAGTAGATATGTTGATTTTAGAGTTTTCTTGTAATTTCTCATTTTCGTTTTGTTTGTTGACTACTTTAGTTGTTTAGCCTCAGTGTATTACAAATCCAAAAAATAGAATAAACATTTTCTTTCTTTCATTTTCTTAATGCTTTGATTCATTTTTCTATTGTGATGTTATTTAGCAGTAAATTGTTTTGGCGTTATGAGGGGGTAGATCTCAATGCTTAGGATGAGAAACTGTAATAATAGAGTGATTAAAGGTTGTAGTTTTATCCGAAGTTAAATGAATGGTTTAAGTTGGTTTTTTTTTAAAAGTTGGTTATGGTGTGGTGTGATTGTGAAATTAAGGATAAGGCCATGGGAAATTAGTTTCCTTGTGTGGAGACTTTGGCAAAATAGAATCCAACTAGAGATAAAACTATTCATATTTTTACACCCTATTTAAAGAAAATAGGGTGTAAACTTGCCACAATATATAGAGTAAACATTGCTAATTTTACACCCGATTTTTATCAAATGGGGAGTAAATATGTTTAATTTAAATCTAGTTTTTTTAAACATTTACACCCATTTTTGTAAAAACAGGTGTAATATTGCATATTTATACACCCGTTTTAAACAAAAAAGGGTGTAATATACCATCTATAAACGTATACATGTAAGCATTTACACCCGATTTCTATAAAACAGGGTGTAATATACCATCTATAAATGTATATATGTAGACATTTACACCCGATTTCAATAAAAAAAAGGGTGTAATATAACATCTATTTACACCCATTTTAAAACGGGTGTAAATTTGTCAGACATTTCTCACCCGTTGAATTCACACCATCTAATAACGGGTGTTAAATGTAAAAAAAACAGGGTGTAAATTACTCTTTCTACACTAGTGCAATGTTCTTTTAAAATATATTATGCTCATATGTATTTATATACAAACGTTTATTATCCTTTTATTATTTTGATGACATGTAACTACTTGCCATTAAAATATGCACCACATAATTAATTTTTGTAAATAATATTTTTTAATATATATTACACAATTTAATATGTATAGTCTTAAAGAAATAAATTTTAAACTTTACAATCTATTAATTTGATATAAATAAACAAAATTATATTAAAAATTTATTTTAAAACAAATAAAAAATTATTCTGGGCTGACAAATCAAAAATTAAAATTTTTCTTTAGATAATTACCATTAAAGTATTTAAATTAAAATATATTATAAAATTTATAAATTTTATTAGCAATATCTATCATATATTTTTCATATGCTTATAAAATATAAAACTGCAAAAAAAAAAAAAAAAGAGAAGTTAAAGATTTTGTGCAATAAAATCATTTCTTTTTCACTTTTTAAGACAAGTGCTTTATTTAGTTTTTAAACAAAATGCAAAAAATATTACTATCAGACCATAAACAAAAAATTAAAATAAAAACGTTGAGGTATGGTTTATTTAGTTTCTAATTATTGTTTTGCAAATCAAGTTTTTTTAAAATTAAAAAAAAAACCTGTTTGATAATTTAAAATATAAATTAATAAAAAACTTTTCTTTGAAGTTGTAGTAAAGTGACTTTATATATATATATATAATTTAAAGGCCTTTATTATATCAAATTGGAGAATATGCATCAGTTTTTTTCTTTTATTTATGCTATTAGGATGTTATTAACAGTTTAGTATTAATTAGACAGCTTAAAAAAATCTATTTATTTTTAATTTTTAAACTAAAAAAATATTAAACTGTTTGAATTCTGGCCTAACAATTATTTTTAGTGAAAGTACTAAAATAAACTATATGAAAATGGATCTAATCCGGATATATGACATTAAGAAAATGTTCACTTGCCACCGAACCATATGATATGTCGAATAACAATTATCTCAGTCACTATAAATCAATAATATATGTTCCATGGCTCCCAGAATAAAAATATAACATTCAAAATAAATACAAATTGTTAGCGCTCACACCTATTCACCTCCGTTCTCGTTATCGACTACCCTAGCCGTTCCACTCACCCGTTTGGACCCAAATGCCACCGTTCGATGTTCGATTCTGTTTTCCACCCTTTGATTTCGTTTTCATGGTATTATTGGTTTGCTTGTTGAATCTGAATTTGAAGTTCCAATAAGGCCTCCAAATGCTAGGTTTGTTCTTTCTTCTAAATTATTTTCATTTGGGGTTTGCTTAATTCTGTTAGGTTCTTGAATTTTTCACTATCCCTTTTAGTTATTATGAATCTATGATTAACCACCGAATTAGGGTATTTTAATAGAAAACTATTCTTCTCAATTTCTAGTTTTTTATTGTAATACCCCATATTTTACTCTGGATAATATTATATTGTGATCAACTGAGTCCAGTGTACTCTGAGAAATTTTTTGACAAAATAATTAGAGTAACTGGGGAACTTAGAATAAATTCAATTAATATTATCTGACTCTGAGGTATTTTATTAATTTGGACTTAAGAGATTTTTTGGACATTTAGTAGTTTTATTTCTAATACTAAGTTTACTACTTATTCTTTCCTTCCACTTTCCAAACACAAAAAGAAAAGGATAGTAAGGAAGAAAGAAGAAAGAAGGAAAGAAAAGGAAGAGAAGGAGAAAAAGAGGAGAAAGAGGAATTTGAAGAAAAATCCAAGAGCAAATCATCATCCATTCATCCAATCCTTGCCCAATCATCTCATTTTCTTCATCTTCATCTTGTTTAAGAGGTGGATTCTAGTTAGTACCCATTGTTTAGAGTTTTGATAATATGAGTTTTTAGGTTAGAATGTTGAAAACAATGTTTTAAACGGTTGGAAATTGATATAAATTGAAAGGAATGATCAATATGCTTGTAGAAACATGTATTGATGTTTGTTTTGATGTTTTGGTGTACCTTGAATAAATTGAAAATCTTAGGGTTTATGGCAAAGATGTGTTCTAGATGAGAATGAGGTTTTATGAAAATTTGATGATGAAACCAGTAGAAACATGTTATATACTTCAGTTTGGTTGTTTGAGACTGTTGTTGAGGGTTTAGGAGGGTTGGATTTGAACTGTCTTCGCAGGCATTTTTCTGAGTTTCGCAGAGCGCGCTTAGCGCGTAGAAGCCCGCTCAGCGCGCAGTTGAAATCCTGCAACTCCAGATGACAGAGAGTTACGCGCTCAGTGCGCTCAGGGGTGCGCTTAGCGCGACCTGGGACTTAAAGTTTTCTTCCAAAACAAGAAAATTCATAACTTGTGATTCGTTTATCGGAATCGGACGTTCTTTATATCGATGTAAAGCCGAGAAGATATTCTATGCAATGGAGATGAAATATGTCAATTTTACCGACCGATTAAATAATCTAGAAGTTCCAAAAGTGATATATTCATGTTTTAATTGTTATATATTATTCTACTATGCAATTATGACATGTCTTGCCTATCCTAATATTGTTTAACATGATTGTAATAGAGTATGCATGTTAATATGAAAATAAGATATGAAGAGTGAGGAAACCTCAAACTTGAACTATAGGAGAATCTAGTAAGAGTTAGAAATTGTAGATAACTCTAGATGGCGATGCTCGGGCACGTGTTGTTGAAAGATACATCCTTGTCGAGTATTGGCCTAGTTGAGAGTGAAACACTTGTATGGAACATGTGGTTAACCTTTGTGGTTTTAAAGAGGCAAGAGAGGCCTTAAGGCGGTGTAGTCTTGTGATTATCGAATACAATCGTATTGTTGTATGTGATCATGTAATCGTAACCGGTATATTTGAGTGTAGTTTCATGGTACTCGAGCTCCTCTGAAACGGGTACACAATTACTTGGTAGGTTTGATTCCCTACGTGTAGTACGATTGAAGCCTATGCTATGGGTAGATACTTGTGTTGGTTAACAGACCATGAGAAGTGACGGATCACGGTTAACAGACCGATGATCCCGAATCCAATTCGTATGCCAAGTAACTACAAGGATCTATGACTCGGGTCGCCTTCTAGACGTAGAAGCGGACGGGAAGATGAGATGTCTTGGTATGGTATGGATTAGTGATGTTGTGAGTTAATGAACTCATGTCATGTTTCCATATAGTGTGAGAATTATAAAGTGTGAACTCAAGAGTCATTTTCCCCTTTTTCCCCGGACTTGAGTTAGGATTGTTAGAACCTTGTTAATCTGAGATAATCCATAAGATAGGGAACTCACTGAGATTTGATGTATCTCACCCCACGTTGTTGATGTATTTCAGGTGCTTCAGGTTCCGAGAAGGGTAAGGATAAGGTCGTGTGATCTTTTCCTTGCTTGTTGATGGCTAGCTTCCGTAGCGGAGTTTATTTTGAGATCATCGTTGATCTAGTTCTTAGTTTTATCTTGAATCGGTACTCTTAATTTGTTGTTTAGTTTCACAATTTCATTATAGCATAGATTATGATGATCTATTTAAGAATATACTAAATTTTTGCTTAGTTTTTCTTATTGTTTTATTGTTACTGTGGTGTTATTTCTGTATTTTGTGGGTGGTTACAAATTTACTTCCTAATTGTATGAGTTTTTATGGGGTATTTGTATTGTGTATGCTTGCTTATTAGTGAGTGTATTGCTTAGACAATATAAGTAACAAAGTTTGTGGTAAAGGTAAATCACAATTGTATATAGTTTGTATTCTAATACTTGAACTTATTATCTTGTTCAGTTGGTTATACTATTTCCTTTTCTGCTGCATTACTTAAAGGTGGCTCATATCCTATAGTTATCAGGAAATAAAATATAGGGGATTTCACATTATGCCTTTTGGATACACAACTAAACATGAAGAGGTATGCCCTTATCTTAACATAGACTCGATATGAAACTGCATTTTGATAATATACTGCATTTTGATTTGGGTTGAAGTTCATATATTAATATCCTAAAATATGGCTGATTTTTTGAATTGTTTGAGAAGTTGGATTATTATGCGGTTAGGTTGGTCCAACTCTCTATTTGATTAAGATTATTTTGATTTTCAGAAGATGCTTAGATAAGAGTTAAAGGCATTATATCCAAAATTTAAAACTTCTATTTTCTATGAGAAATATTGTAATACCCCATAAATTATTTTACTCCGGATAATACTAGTTGTGATCAACTGAGTCCCAGTGTACTCTGATAAAATATCTGCAGAGATAATTAGGGTAACTGTTGGACTTAGAGTAAATCCAATTAATATTATCTGACTCTGGGATATTTAAATATTTGGATTTTAGAGACTTTTTGGACAATTAGTAGTGTTGGTAATTGATGATGTTTTACTATATCATTCCTTTTCCTCTCATTTTCCTCTTTAGAAGCAAAGGGAGAAAAAGATAGAAGGAGTGGAGAGAAAGAAAAGAGAAGGAAAGGAAGAGAAAAAGAGGGAAAGCTCAAGAGCAAGAACATCATCATCTCTTCATCAAATCTTCATCCAATCATCTTCAAATCTTCACCATCTTCGTCTATTCAAGGTGGGTTCTAGATAGATGCTTTTGTTTTAGTTTTTCTTGGTTTCTAAGACTAGGTTAGAGTTGTAAGAGAATTGGATTAATTGCAAAATCTTGGAAATTAACGGTGAAAATGTGTTATAAACTGAGTAGTATGAGTTATATGAGTGTAGAATCATTCATGTTTGATTGTGGGATGTTTGGATATGTTTTGGGGGGTTTTTGGAACCATGGGGGATCAGCTGTTACGCTGATGAACTTTATGAAATTCCCAGATTCGCACTGCGAATCCCCCAGTGAAGGGGAAGTCGTGGGCCCGCAGGCAGCTCGCACTGCGAATGCAAAGGCGAGCGTTCGCCAGTGGTTCGCCAGTGGTTCGCACTGCGAACCTTACGTTGTTTTTGCTGCTGACTTGGTTCGCCAGCCGTTCGCACTGCGAATGGTGCAGCGAACAAGTGTTGGCTAGGCATTCGCTGGACGCTTCGCACTGCGAATGAGTAGCGAGCATTCGCTGGCTTCTTCGCAATGCGAACATAGCAGAACATCCAATTTGTTTCTTGCATAACTTTTGACTCGGTTATCCGTTTTGCGTATTCTTGGTATCGTTGTGGAGCTAAGAACATATTCTAGCTGATGGTAGTGAGAAATACCTGGTTATTGCCCGATTAAATGATTCGGAGGGAACCGTAAATTGGTACAAATTGTGGTATGTTGAATTTTGGTGTTCCATTATGTGATTGACGATTACATGCTTATGTTATTATTGTGAAACATGTTGGAATATGTATGCATGTTAAAATATGAATAGGTAGAGTGAGGAACATTACCGTAGATGATATCGAAAGTGTGTAAATGGCATGGTGACAACACTCGTGCAAAAGAGGCCGAGGCGTGTGTCTAGTAATCATAACCGATTGATCTTGCGGTGTAGTTTCATTAGACTCGAGCACCTCCTCTGAAACGTATGCACAATTACTTGGCATGTTTGATTCCCGCAGATAGTACGATTGGAGCCTACGGGTAAAGAGACTTGTGACGGTGTACGGGCTGTGTGAAGTGACGGATCATGGTGTACGGGCCGATGATCCCGAATCCAATTCCAATGTCAAGTAAATACAAGGATCCATGGCTCGAATCGTCTTCTAGACGTAGAAGCGGAAGGGAATAGGGGATGCCTTGGTACGGTTATTGATTTGTGAGATTCTGGAGTAACAGGCTCAGAACTTACCTTGGTACTATTGTGAGTTTACAGGCTCACGAGTGTGAATGTATTTATATCGTGTGTGTACTCAAAGTCACTTCCCTTCCCTTTGACTCGAGTTTGGCTTATTAGAACCTTGTAAAGATGAGAGGACTATAAGATAGCGAACTCACTGAGATTTGATGTATCTCACCCCACTGTTGTTGTTTACATCACAGGTTCTGCAGGTTCGGCGAAGGGTAAGGACAAAGTGGTTTGACTTTTCCTTATGGATCGTGGTTTTTGAGATGGCATGGCTTCCGCTATGGCGTTTTATTTTGAGATCATTGTATTGATCTAGTTCTTAGTGCTTTTTGGGACATCTTGTATACGTTATGCCGTAGGATTTAGAACTTTGTATTTAGGGCACTTAATGTATACAATGTGTTAACTAGGAACTTGTACATATATATTTCAGTACCAAACGTATTATTCATGTATGATATATGCTTTGATGTATGTATGTATATGTGGGCTTTACAGTTGGTGTAACACCCCCTTTTTATACCCCCAAATAATCACATAATCATTTAGGAACATATTCTATATTTCGTCAGAGTATAATTATAAACATAGTATAAAAGAGGTATGTCACATTATACATGAAATTAAAACATTCAACACCTGCTCAACATTTGATATGCAATAGTGGGGTAACTTTGCAACAGAGGAACTTAGTCCTTACACCCACATCTCAATATCTAGAATAAAAGCGGAAAATCTAAACATTGAATAACATCAAACATATATACATATATGGATATATCATCAGGTGTTATCCACCAACATAATTCATGTTTATATAAACATTCATCAACAAGATACATGTACAAATGTATCACAAAAGAATCATAATCATCCTAGCTACCGGTGCTACATATCAGAGCCGACCGACCAAAAGAATGAAGACACGCTTCACCAAAAAGACCACCAGCATACCTACTCTGCAATGCCTCATAGAGCATCATAAAACAGCAGAAGGGTGAGAAACACAATTATAATATAAATGCATATAATTATATATCTTAGCATAAAAATACACATATACTACATTCTCACCACAATTCAACACAACCCACTCATATACATCACAATGTATATATATATATATATATATATATATATATATATATCATGCATACTTTCACAATTCTCACCATTCCACATAAACATACTTATTCATGTTTCTTCATCAATTCTAAATTATAAAGATGATAAATGCAAATCATAGAGACCGACTCACGACTCTACGCAAATGCAATGCGGTACCGACTCAATCATCTCAAGTTCACTCAGGAACTTATTGGAACCATCGCTCGTTACCAATGTAACTCCCCGTCGGGCCTACGATGTTCACGCATTGCTCACACCTCACATAGGCACACAATGTTTATGGATTGCTCACACCTCACCTAGGCACACAATCCGATTGCTCACACCTCACCTAGGCACACAATCGTTTGTAATCATCGCTCACACCTCACTTAGGCACACGACGTTACAACGGATTCTCATTAGAATCACACAGCACAAGAATGTACATCATTATGCTTCACATACAAATGACTCACGACATTCTTGAAATGCATACATATTCACAATATATTCATGCATTCAT
This sequence comes from Lathyrus tuberosus, assembly GCA_022829125.1. Lineage (NCBI taxonomy): Eukaryota > Viridiplantae > Streptophyta > Magnoliopsida > Fabales > Fabaceae > Lathyrus > Lathyrus tuberosus. The sequence continues at coordinate 150,123 of JALAZF010000953.1, read as the reverse complement.
CTCACACAATCACATACAATCTATATACATTCACATCAATGCACTATTGTATGATTCACATCCAAAACACACATTCAAAACGGTAAAAGTCGTTAAATAACACTATTCTCGATTTTTCGACTTATTTAATTGGCCAACAATTTTCAAAATCATCATCACAAGCAAGAACATTTTATAAGCTTTCCAACAATATAAATAATGCTTAAATCGGAATTTCGGTCCGAGAATTATGAATTTTTAAAAGAAAAGAAAATTAAAAAAAAGCAAAGCACCCGGCGACAGGAACGTTTCGCCCGACGATGCTTCAATTTCGTCTTCACTTCGCCCGGCGAAGTAGGGGCAAAGGAAACCCTAAAAAACGTGAACCAAACCAGTAGCTTGACACTCTCTCGCCTCTCAATTTCGCCCGGCGAAAGCACGCACTGCTCGGCGCTCTAGGCATTTCCCCCGACTATTCACACCAGACAGCCATGCTCAGCAGCGTGGCTTCATCTTCAAAAACCCCTATTTTCTCATTTTCCCACCTTTGATCATTCCCAACAGCAAAACCAAGCATAGTTATGGATCATACACATATAGAGATCATTCTAAACACATCAGTATCGATTTTTAACCGTTAAAAACACCGATTCCACAAATCGACCTAAAACTCACATATAACTCAAAACTCTACCAAACACAATTTTTCAACAACAACAATCATCCATAATCACACACATGTATAGAATAATCGAGTTTCAAACCCTTACCCGATTAAATCGATTCCTAGAAGTTGATTTTCTTGATTTTCCTCTTTTCCTTCTCTTTTCTCCTCTTCCTCTTCCTTTCTCTCCTTTTTCTCTCTATTTTTCCTTTTTTTATCCCTTTCTCTCCCATTTCCTCTTCTTATCTCTTTTTTTTTTCTATTTTCTTTTTACACAAGTTCAAATTAAAAATTCATTTTCTCACACAATTATATTTCCACTAAATTTTCTAACTTACCATTAATTGAGAAATGTCTAAAATACTCTCCATTCTAATTTTCCTCGAAAACTATCAAAACGGTAAAATAACGTAACATATTAATATACCAATTTCGCAATAAAATAATTTATCACTCAAATTAAATAAAAGACTCAACAAAATGAGAATAATCGGAATCGGGGCGTTACAACTCTCCCCCACTTTAGAAATTTCCGTCCTCGAAAATATTACCTGATTCAAACAACTCCGGATACAACTCCCGCATCCTACTCTCTAGTTCCCAAGTCATATTGCCTTCCGCAGCGCCTCCCCACGCTACCTTTACAAGCGCAATATGCTTGCCTCTTAGCTTCTTAACTTCACGGTCCAAAATCCTAATCGGTAAGGCTTCAACCGTAAGGTTATCTCTCACTTCAACCTCGTCCATAGGAATAACATGTGACGGATCCGGAACATACTTTCGAAGTTGCGAAACATGGAATACATCATGCAATTTCGAAAGATTTGGAGGCAACGCCACTCGGTAAGCCACAACACCAACTCGTGCAGAAATCTGATATGGACCAATAAAACGAGAAGTCAACTTTTTCGATTTCAAAGCACGACCCACACCCGTGACCGACGTAACTCTCAAAAACACATGGTCGCCTTCTTGAAACTCAAGATCTTTTCTTCTCTTGTCATGATAGCTCTTTTGTCTACTTTGAGAAGCTTTCATCTTCTCACGAATAAACCTTACTTTCTCCGTCATTTGTTGTACCATCTCTGGTCCAACTATCGTCCTCTCACCGGTTTCGTGCCAACACAAAGGTGTTCGACATCTCCGACCATACAAAGCCTCAAATGGTGCCATACCTATACTTGAATGAAAACTGTTATTGTAAGTGAACTCAATCAACGCCAAATAACTATCCCAAGCACCACCTTGCTCAAGCACACAAGCACGCAATAAATCTTCCAACGATTGAATTGTCCTCTCGGTTTGACCATCCGTTTGCGGATGATAAGCCGAACTCAATCTTAGCTTAGAACCCAAAGCCTTTTGTAAACTCTCCTAAAACCTCGATGTGAATCTAGGATCTCTATCCGATACAATACTCTTAGGAACCCCATGTAACTTCACAACCGCAAGAATATAAATCTCGGCTAACCTCTCCAAAGGATAACTAATATCAATCGGAATGAAATGAGCAGATTTAGTAAGCCTATCAACGATTACCCAAATAGCATTATGACCTCTGTGCGTATTTGGCAATCCTGTAACAAAATCCATCGATATACTATCCCATTTCCACTCCGGGATGTCCAACGGTTGCATCAATCCACTAGGCTTTTGATGTTCCACCTTAGACTTTTGACAAGTTAAGCACGCATACACAAATTGAGCCACATCTCTCTTTAATCCGGACCACCAAAAGATTTTCTTCAAATCTTGATACATTTTATTCGCTCCCGGATGAATACTTAAGTTACTTCGGTGTCCTTCTTCCAATATCATCTTTTTCAACTCCGCATCATCGGGAATACAAATACGACCACGGAATCTCAAAACTCCAAAATTATCAACCTTGAAATCCTCATTTTCATTCATTATCAAATCAACAAACTTCAAATCCAACTTTTGCTTTTCACATACGGTTGCAAGAAAATCATTCGTAACATGTAGCATACCAAGCCTCACACTTCTCGGCGTCATTTCACAAACCAAACTCAAGTCTCTAAATTTCTCCAAAAGTTCCCATTCTCTCATCATCAATGCGGACATATGTAATGACTTCCGACTCAAAGCATCGGCCACCACGTTTGCCTTACCCGGATGGTAATTCAAACCAAAATCATAATCCTTCAAAAGCTCTAACCACCTTCTTTGTCTCATGTTCAATTCTTTTTGATCAAATAAATATTTCAAGCTCTTGTGATCGCTAAAAACTTCAAATCTCACACCATAAAGATAGTGCCTCCAAATTTTCAAAACAAACACCACGGCCGCCAACTCCAAGTCATGTGTAGGATAATTCTTTTCATGCACTCTCAATTGTCTTGAAGCATAAGCCACAACTTTTCCATCTTGCATCAAAACACCACCTAAACCAACCAATGAAGCATCACAATACACAACAAATGGTTCCGTCGGATTGGGCAAAATCAAGATCGGTGCCGTTGTCAACCTTCTTTTTAGCTCATTGAAACTCTCTTCACAATAAATATCCCAAATGAAAACCTTTCCTTTACAAGTCAATTGCGTTAACGGAAGTGCCAACTTCAAAAATCCCTCAATGAACCTCCGATAATAACCCGCCAAGCCTAAAAAGCTTCGAATCTCCGTAACCGATCTAGGAGCCTCCCATTGCATCACCGCATCAATCTTGGATGGATCCACACTAATACCACTACCGGAAATAATATGTCCAAGAAAACTTACTTCCGACAACCAAAATTCACATTTCGACAACTTAGCATACAATCGTTTCTCTTTCAAAATTTGTAACACAATCCTCAAATGCTCTTCATGCTCCTCTTGAGACTTAGAATAAATCAAAATATCGTCGATGAAAACAACCACAAAACGATCTAACTGTTTATGAAAAATACGATTCATGTATTCCATAAACACACCCGGCGCATTAGAAACCCCGAATGGCATCACAGAATATTCGTAATGGCCATACCGTGTCCTAAAGGCCGTCTTTTGAATATCCTCTTCTTTAACACGAATCTGGTGATATCCCGATCTCAAATCAATCTTGCTAAAAACACGTGCACCAACCAATTGGTCCATCAAATCATCGATCCTTGGAAGCGGATACTTGTTCTTAATTGTCACCATGTTCAATTGTCGATAATCAATGCATAACCGCATACTCTCATCCTTCTTATTTACCAACAATACTGGAGCACCCCAAGGAGAAACACTTGGTCTTACAAATCTCTTGTCCAACAAGTCATTCAATTGCTTCTTCAACTCTACCAACTCTGATGCCGAAATACGATACGGTGCCATCGAAACCGGTCTAGTACCCGGAACTAGATCAATAGAAAACTCAACTTCTCTTTCCGGCGGTACATCCGTAATATCCTTCGGAAACACTTCTGGAAAATCGCACACCACTGGAAACACATCGAGCTCAACTTTACTCTCCACCGACAATGATGCAACCAAACCGAACAATTGAGCTTCGTCCGCTAGAAGTTTCTTCAACTCTTTAGTGGATAGGAAACTCTCATCTTCATCATCTTCCAAAGAAGGAAACCTCACTAACTTATGATAGCAATCTATTTGAACTCGATTAAATCGCAACCAGTTCATACCCAAGATTACGTCCAAACCTTCCAACGGATCTCAAAGTCTTTACCATAAATGGTCAAAGGACAACTCACACAAACCAAAGAAGTAGTTACTGACCCCATCGCTGGAGTGTCAATAACCATCTTACCATCCATCACAGACAACACAAGATTCAAACGCTTCGCGCACTCAAACGAAACAAACGAATGAGTCGCTCCCGTATCAATAATAGCAACTAAAGGCGTACTATTAATAAATCATGTACCTTTAATCAAACGGTCTGCACTAGTAGTGTCCTTCCCCGCTAATGCAAACACCTTTTCGCCCGCTTGAGCTTGTTTCGGCTTAGTACACTTAGTACTAATGTGACCCACTTCTCCACAATTGTAGCACTTCACCATATTCCTTCTACAATCGGTAGTAGCATGCCCGAGGCCTCCACAGTTAGAACATTTCACCACGGTCTTCCTACACTCAAATGATTTATGACCCATTTCACCACACTTGTAACACTTAATGGAACCAGAACCTCCTCCTCCAGATCTCTTCTCAAAGTTTCCCCTATGCTTGCCCTTATCAACGGGTGTCACATAAGGTCCACTTCTAGCTTGTTGCTTTCCCTTCCTTTCATTCAAACTCTTATAATGCGTAAAACGAGCCTTGCTATCTTCCTCGAAAATTCTATAACATTCCGTCAAATCCTTAAACCTTCTTATCCTTTGATATCCCACAACTTGTTTAATCTCAGGACGCAAACCATTCTCATACTTAATACACTTTGAGAACTCAGCAGTAATCGCAGCATAGTGAGGATGGAATTGAACCAACTCCACAAACTTAGCAGTATAGTCCACCACGGACATACTACCTTGTTTTAGTTCAAGGAACTCCATCTCCTTCTTCCCTTTCACACTTTCAGGGTAATACTTCCTCAAGAACTCGGTACGAAATAAATCCCAAGTTATCTCCTCATCATCCACCTCAAGAACTTGACGCATACCGACCCACCAATCGTCGGCTTCTTCCTTCAGCATGTGAGACCCAAGCCTCACCTTATTCTCCTCAGCACAGTCTATGACTCTGAAGATCCTTTCAATCTCTTTCAACCAAAGTTGAGCACCATCGGGATCAAATCTTCCTTTGAAGACCGGTGGTTGATTCTTCCTGAACTCGTCATTAGCATTCACATTAGGTGCACCTTGCACCGTGTCACTCCCAGGATTTTCATCCAGGTACAAACGCGAGAGTGGCGCGGAAAAACAGTGTCGCCAGCCGTGTAAATTTATCCCAAGAGAGGGAAAGGGAACACCGCATAAACCTGAGGAAGAGGGAAAGGAATGGTCATCGCAACCATAACCTGGGTTCGGGAGTCGGTTACGCGAGGGGAAGGTGCTAGCACCCCACGCGTCCATCGTACTCGATGGGATCCACGCTTGTTGTCTACTCTAAGGGTAAGTTATACTATCATCTAGGGCTGTACTAAGACGGAGAAGGAAAGACAAAGACCGACTCGGTAGGACGTCGACGTCCTAGGCCTACGTACCCCCTTTGTGCAATGGGGAATTCAGAGTCAACGTAGTTCGGACCAAGTTCTTTTTGTGTTTTTTTTTTATGAGCGATGTTAAGTTCGCGTCCGGCAGTTAGGGTCGATGCCTGTTTGCGTCTCAGACAGAAAGTAACGTGCCCTTTTTGAAAATAGCCTTTAAGTTTGGAAATCCCGAAGGACAAAGAGGTTTGAAATTGGTTTGTGATTTTTAGGACAGAATTGGCTTAAGTTAGTTCCTAAGCTGCATTGCACCAAAGTCTAGGGCACGGGGGCGAATACTTAACGCATCGTCCCAAGACAGGACGCTTGCTAAGCACTCTAGAAAGATGAGAGGAAGCCCCTCATTTCTCATTCCCCATACTTAAGGCTCGTGCGCAATACACCTTATTCTTATTAAGTGTTTTAAAGAAATTTGAGATGAGAAGAGAGAAGACACAAGGGTAACTCTAAAAGGGGACTAATGAATCCTATAGTCATCATGCATGGGTGACCTACGGTTAGTGAGGTTTAACCTAAACCCTAAAGAATGAAGATAGGAGAGGAAGAAAGAACAAAGGTGAAGAGGGATACTTTTCCACCCTTAAAGAACTTACCTTAGTCCCTGCATAAAAGATTAGTGAGAAACAAGCATAAGTAAGAAAAATGAGATGAATGAAAATCACACAATGGCAAACCATAATGATAATAATCCAAGCATGAATTTAGAAATTAAATAAACAACCCCACAGCAAATGGCCCAAGTGCCTTTCAAACAAATAATCAGATGTGATCAGAAATAGGCACACAAGAGGATCTCAAGTGAAAGCAAATCAAATAATTATAAAAATAATTCCTAAAATTTCCAAATTAAACATCAATATTATTCAACCAGAGATAAACCAAATACCAAAAATCCCTGCAAGAAATCAAGATAATAGTCATCTAAACAATTAGGCAAAGTTCAGGTGGGAAGTAGGGTGCAATGAGCCAAGGGGAAGGACCAAAATGCGATATGAAATAAATTTAAAAATGAAAGAAAAATATTTGGATGCATTTTAGGATGTTAGTGAGTGAATGCAAAAGGAATGGATTGGAAATATTTTATGGATGCAGAGAAATAAAATGAACAAATTAGGTATGCATGCATGAAATAAATTCAAAAGGAAATTATTCAAATAATATTACAAAAAAAGAAAATAAAAAAAACCTCAACAACTTTGCTATCGCGAAAACGCGGTCATCGCAACCGGATACGAATTGTACGGATCTAAATATAACGAAAAGAAGGCGACTCAAAAAAAAAAAGAGAAATTTAACTTTGATAAAAAGCCTCAACAATATTGCTATCGCGAAAACGCGTTCATCGCAACCGGATCCGAATTGCACGAATCTAAATATAACGAACAGAATGCGACTAAAAAAAAAGAGAAATTTAACTTTGATAAAAAAACCTCAACAATATTGCTATCGCAAAAACCCGGTCATCGCAACAGGATCGAACCAAAGTGAATGTCACGCATCATGCACCAATATGCAAACAACGTATCGACACGATTTGATTCAAATAATCTAGTAAAATAAAAATAAAATAAAAATCAGATTATATATACATATTAAAACAAAGCATGAGATTATATATATATTATATTAAAACAAAACATGAAATTATATATATTATATTAAAACAAAACATGTTAATTTTCGTATACAGTAAAACAAAACTTGTTAACATGCATTGTATTATATATATATATATATATATATATATATATATATATATATATATATATTATAATATATTCATGATAAAACATGTTATAAAACAAAGCGGTTACTGTATATTAGCATGTGAAGTTCTTGCATATTAAAACAATTCCTGCGCCATGATAAACTGGTAGAAAAAACAATAAAAAATAAAATAGGATAAACCAATATTATGAACATGCCGTACCGGTGATAGAAGAAGAAAAATAAAAAGTCTGCGGCTGCTACTATGTTTTTTTCGGTTACTAAGTTTTCGGGCCCCCCTCTCCGTCTCCCTCAGTTTCTCCTTCCCTTCTCTTAACATCAGCACACATATATATAATGAAACAAATTAGGGTTAACTATTTTAATATCCGTAGTGTCTATTTTAAGGCCCAAATAACTAATATTAAAATTAAATAAAATTTAAACAATTCTATAAATTTAAAACAGAAACTAAAAATCCTAAAAACAATATTAGTTAAATCTATAAATAAAAATAAAAATAAGTATTTAAAATAAAAATAAAAATACTAATTATCCTATTTATCTATTCTAAACAATATTAGTAAAATAAACAAACATCAAATAAATAAAAATCGAATGCCCTAGTGATCGAAAAAAACAAACCGAGTATACTAAAATGATTAGTATGAAATATATGACTCGAAAAAAATACAGCATTTGGTCAGATTTTAAAATAAATTTTGATCCGTAAGAATGCTCAAATTGATCAAAATATGACGAAAAATTAAAACGAACACGCCGAGTTAAACTATGCGAACCATAGAATAATATAATTGACGTCTGCAAGTTCGATTTTAAAATTTTTCGTCCCCTGATTTTAAGCACCGCTGAAATTCAATTTGACCACTCTGTCTGTAAATTTCCGAGAAATTATTCCGACCAATATTTTAGGCAGTATGCGAGATGAAAAGCACTATTTTATGCTATTTAGATGATACAGTCAGATGAATGAGAATACGAAAATATTAAAAATGCCTGGAATAAGCTGTGAACTCTCAAAATACCCTGTTGGAAAAAGAATGATCTGGTACCAAGTTACCGAGAAAAATTAATGTTGGGGCACTCTAATGCTTGCTGCTTAGAAAAAGAGAAGTCCTTAGCCACAAGGATACCGTGATCCGATGGCTCGAGAGCTCAATGCAATGCCTGATTATTAGTTAAGACCTAAATGAGATGCAAATGAAAGAAAAAGAAACATAAGCCTGAAAAGGTTAGAAAAAGGTAGGGCAAATTTTGGGATGCTACAGCTGCCCCTATTCAATCCACTTGGTCTAGAAGGTATGATAGTGACGGCTTTCAGACATTCCAGGATACACGGGGATTGAATACCAAAAGAACCCGGAAATTTGCTAATGGTGAGGATAACGAAAAGGAGCGTGCTGAAGAATAGCGAATACGACCTCAACCGTACCTGCAAAGGAAGACCTACAGAAAGTGGACTTCACTGGGGGTAACGTGAAACAAGACTCACAAAAGAAAAAGGCCAAAATGAGGCAAACAAAGACAAACTTCTAACGGACTCCTGATCCATAGATAAGATGACTCCGTTGGGGAAGGTGAAATCTAAATAAAAGACTCTGCCGGGGAGCACAAGTATGAGGAACGTATCCCTCCAAAATCTCCTGAGTTATGCCATCTCTGCTGAGAAAGATAACTGGCAGGGAAAGTATCAAACCTGGCTTATGCTTTGGAATGCAAATGTTTGAATTTTGCCGTAATGCTCCACACGAAGTGGAAATGCTACGCGTTTTGAGGATGCAATGCAAATGCTTATGATATGCAAAAGAGGCCCCTCCAGCAAAATAAATGCTGGAGAGAAAAGACCAATTCAGCTGCGGCTGACAAAAATAAATTGTCCTCTGAATCCAAGAACTCTGCTGAGAAGGATCACACTGATCGAATCCTTGAATCAACAACTTCTGTTGGGGATGAGATCCCGAAAGAACTACCGGGGCTACACCTGTCCTTTACTGAAGGTAACATCCAAAACCTGAGATTCCTCCTCTGCTGGGGGAGTTGAGAATGGACGCCAATAACGGAACCAAAAGTTTGTTACCGAGGATTGCCAACAACAGACGGGCTTAAGACCTGCTGGGGGATACCAACCCATAATACCATCCTGCTTGGGGATACTTCTGAACTGCTGAAGGGGAGAATGCCCTTGCTTCCACCTCGCTGGGGATTAGAATATGACACTGTTGGTGAAAGTACACTTCCTGACTGGGGGAAGTGAGCACCCTGATTCTGTGGGGAATAATGCCTTGATCCGGAGAAAATACTTTCCAAGCCTTCTGCTAGGGGAAGTCTGCTCTGCTGAGGAAAGTTTTGTCCTGCTGGGGAAGGAGCAATCTCAATGTTGGGGAGCACAACCCGCTGGGGGGTACAATCCTGTTGCCCTGCAAGTCAAATAGCAACAAAGAATACGCCACAACCTGGCTATCACTATTAACGCCTAAGTAATTTCTACTGCTTTTCGTTATGCTTCGCAAAGCTCAAAGTTTCATATGCAACGTTTATCAAAAATATCGGACGTTTTGCAAACAAAACAGTAAAAGTAAAAGTAAAAGTAAAACAAACAATGGAAAGCTCTTTGAGTGAAATGAATATTTTATTGAAGAGTGGCCTGTAAATAGGCATTTACATTTGGAAGCAATTCCTAGAAAGAGGTAATTGTGCAAAAAACAAAAAGAAAATACACATGTCGGCAATGTGGGAATAGATATCCACCATGATTCGACTCAGCTATGACCCATACGACTTGCTTATCCACAAATGTCTTGGCCTTTGAAGAGACTAACTGTACTGATTCCTTTCTTTCAGAACTTCCAGGTATTAAGAGTGTTCACAGATCGAACGCAGACCGTAGCCTTTCGCTTATAAATCACTAACTTTTGCCTGGATCGCCCTTTTCGGGTTTTCAATCCACCGGGATACCCATTTCTGCCAAAGTCGCCTTTTTCAGGTTTTCAACTTTGCGGGTTTACACATTTCTTTTTACATTTTATCCCTAACTTTTGCCCGAACCTTTTCCTTTTTATGGTTCGCTGGGATGCCCCTTTTTGCCTGGACTTTCTTTTTATGTCCAGCGGGTCTCTTTTATGCGAAGTATTTTTTGACTACGTCTGCATTCACAAGGGATGTAAAATCTTCGCCATCCATAGTTGAGAGTAGTAAGGCTCCACTAGAGAAAACCTTTCTGACTACATACGGTCCTTCGTAATTTGGAGTCCATTTGCCCCTGTGATCTGTCTGAGGAGGAAGGATCCTTTTCAACACCAATTCACCTTCTAAAAATTCCAAGGGCGCACATTATGATCAAAGGCGTGCTTCATCCTGCTCTGATACAAACGACCATGTCCGATGGCTGCCAATCTCTTTTCTTCAATAAGGTTCAACTGATCCAACCTGGAACGCACCCATTCAGCTTCATCAAGCTTCACATCTGCCAGAACTCTCAAAGACGGAATCTCGACCTCTAAGGGTAAAACTACTTCCATACCATATACCAATGAGAAAGGGGTTGCCCCAGTTGACGTACGCACTGATGTACAGTAACCATGTAGGGCGTAAGGTAACATCTCATGCCAGTCCTTATATGTTACCACCATCTTCTGCACAATCTTCTTGATGTTCTTATTTGCTGCCTCAACAACACCATTCATCTTCGGACGATAGGGAGAAGAATTGTGATGCTCGATCTTAAAACTCTGACATAGTTCCTTCATCATCTTATTATTCAAGTTCGAGCCATTATCAGTAATGATTCTCTCCGGGACCCCATGACGACAGATGATGTCCTTCTTTATAAACCGGGCTACCACTTGCTTGGTGACGTTGGCGTACGAGGCTGCCTCCACCCACTTTGTGAAATAGTCAATGGAAACCAGAATGAAACGATGCCCATTGGAAGCAGTAGGCTCAATCTTTCCAATCATATCTATACCCCGCATTGCAAACGACCAAGGAGATGACAACACATTTAGAGGCGTAGGCGGTACGTGCATCTTATCTGCATAAATCTGGCATTTATGGCACTTCCGAGCGTACTTGAAACAATCAGACTCCATAGTCACCCAATAATATCCTTCTCTCAACAGCTTTCTAGCCATGGTGTGTCCACTGGAATGAGTACCAAAAGAACCCTCGTGAACTTCCTCCATCAATGAGCTTGCCTCGTGTTCATCAACACAACGTAGCAAGACCATATCGAAGTTCCTCTTATATAACACATCATCCTTGTTCAGAAAGAAGTTCCCTGCCAACCTCCTCAGAGTCTTCTTATCTTTGGTGGAGGCACCCTCTGGATACTCCTGTTTCTTCAGAAAAACCTTAATATCATGATACCACGATTTACCATCAGACACATCTTCAATTTCAAACACAAAAGCCGGTCTGTCCAGACGCATGATTCTAATCGAAGGTGTTTCATTCCAACGGTTCACCTTATACATGGATGCCAATGTTTCCAACGCATCAGCCATCTGATTCTCAGCTCGGGGCACATGATGAAAATCCACCCTATCAAATAAAGGTAACAACCTTCTGGTATAGTTGTTATAAGGTACCAAATTTGCCTGACGAGTCTCCCATTCTCCTGTAATCTGATTAACCACCAACGCGGAATCACCATAGACATCGAGGTTCCTAATTCTCAAATCAATTGCTTCTTCTAACCCCATGATGCATGCTTCATACTCCGCCTCGTTGTTGGTACACACAAATGCTAACCGGGCAGTGAAAGGTATATGAGAACCCTTCAGAGTCGTAATGATTGCCCCAATTCCATTACCATACGAGTTGACAGCCCCATCAAAAATCATCTTCCACTGTGATCCAATCTCAGGTCCTTCGTCAGGCAGAGGCTCTTCACAATCCTTCATTTTCAGAAACATGACATGCTCGTCTGGAAACTCAAACTTCATAGGCTGATAATCCTCGACTGGCTGTTCAGCAAGATATTCTGACAGAACACTTCCCTTAATGGCCTTCTGAGAAACATACTGAATATCGTACTCTGTCAAAACCATCTGCCAACGGGCTATCCTTCCAGAAAGTGCCTGCTTCTCAAACACGTACTTAATCGGATCCATCTTCGAAATCAACAAGGTTGTGTGATTTAACATATACTGCCTTAGGCGCTTGGCTGCCCAAGCGAGTGCACAACATGTCTTTTCCAGCATAGAGTATCTTGATTCGCAATCAGTGAACTTCTTACTCAGGTAGTAAATGGTGTGCTCTTTCTTACCCGTCTCGTTGTGTTGACCGAGCACACAACCCATCGAATTCTCAAGAACCGTAAGGTACATAATCAACGGTCTCCCAGACACCGGTGGCATAAGGACTGGAGGTTCCTGCAAATACGTCTTTATCCTTTCAAAGGCCTCTCGACAGTTTTCATTCCACCTGACCTCTTGATCCTTTCTTAACAACTTGAAAATTGGCTCGCACGTGGCTGTCAGATGAGAGATAAACCTGGCAATGTAATTCAACCTCCCCTGGAAACCACGAACCTCTTTCTCTGTCCTTGGCTCAGGCATCTCCTGTATGGCTCTTATCTTTGCAGGATCAACCTCTATACCTCTTTCACTAACAATGAATCCCAGCAATTTACCAGACCTCACGCCGAAAGTGCACTTGTTCGGATTCAACCTCAATCTGAACTTCCTCAACCTTTCAAACAACTTCTGGAGGTTTACCAAGTATTCTTCCTCTGCCTGTGACTTCGCAATCATGTCATCAACATAGACTTCGATCTCCTTGTGAATCATATCATGAAAGAGAGTCACCATCGCCCGCTGATAGGTTGCCCCAGCATTCTTCAATCCAAAGGGAATTACCTTGTAGCAAAATGTTCCCCATGTTGTTATGAAAGTAGTCTTCTCCATGTCCTCTGGGGCCATTTTGATTTGGTTATACCCAGAGAAGCCATCCATGAAGGAAAACACATAATATTGAGCAGTATTGTCTACTAACACGTCAATGTGGGGGAGCGGGAAATCATCCTTCGGGCTCGCCCTATTTAAATCTCGGTAATCAACACACATCCTGACCTTCCCATCCTTCTTAGGTACAGGTACAATATTAGCAACCCACGGAGGATAATTTGTCACGGCAAGAAATCCGGCGTCCAACTGTTTCTGAACCTCTTCCTTGATCTTGATAGCCATATCCGGTTTCGTCCTTCTCAATTTCTGCTTGACCGGAGTACAACCCTCTTTAAGTGGTAGCCGATGTGAAACAATGTCCGTGTCAAGCCCAGGCATGTCTTGGTAAGACCAGGTGAAGATATCCACATATTCTCGAAGTAACTCAATCAATCTTCCCTTAACAGTGTCTTCCAGGGCAGCCCCAACCTTTACTTCTCGTTTAACATCCTCGGTTCCCAGATTAACAGTCTCAACCTCCTCCTGATGAGGTAGAATAACCCTTTCCTCCTGTTTCAACAGCCTGGCTAATTCTTCTGGTAAGTCACAGTCTTCGTCAGTCTCTTCTTCGGCCTGATAGATGGGATTGTCAAAGTCATATCGAGCCATAGCTAAGTCATGGGTGGAATCTGAACAAAGGAACCTGCATGATTGATGTTTTATGTTTATTATGAGTGCAACAAACAAGAAAACACATTGCCATTTTGATGTGGGTTAATATGCAAAAAGTAAAAATAGAAAGACAGGGATCAAAATATTTGAATGAAAAAACGTCCTTTATTGATGATAAAGATAGCAAATAAAACATCCAAGCCCTACAAATAAATATCACTACGCCTTGGGCAGAGCGCAGGACTCAACATAACAGAAAACAAAAGTAAATTACTCCGGGCGCGTCACTTGGATAACTTTCTCGGAGGACCAGTTGCCTAGGCTCTGACCAGGAATGCAGGGACGGATCCATTCATCCATGTCACAATCACTATCTCCTTCATCCTCAATAGCATTGACTCTGTCGAAGAAAACACCGACACTGGTGAAACGGACTGGACCATAGAACTTGGGAGGCTCTTCAGAACGTCTAGTGGCCTGTAACCCAGTCCATGAGTATCTTGCTTCCTTTGAACATCAATAACACTGCCCCACTTCTGAGAACTACCAGCTTCAACTATAGCACGTGCCTCTTTGAAAGAGGACATTGGAACTTCCGGTTGTATGACGACTTCAGGTTGGACAACCGCCTCAGGCTGAATGACTGCCTTAGGGGGTTCCTGGGGAATCTTCACAGCTTCAAAGGCTTGGCATAAAGTTTCCTGTATCTCGCCATCTACCTCTACATACTTGAAGGTCGATAGGTGACTCACCATGATATCTTCTTCACCACAAACAGTCACAACGTGGTCATCCACCATATACTTCAACTTCTGGTGCAGCGTAGAAGTTACTGCCCCAGCACCATGGATCCATGGGCGACCCAACAAACAACTATAGGCAAGCTGAATATCCATTATATAAAAGGTGGTGTTGAAAACCTCAGGACCCACCTTGATCGGAAGAACTAACTCTCCAAACACTGACCTCTTAGATCCATCAAAAGCACGTACCACCAAGTCACTTGGTGTACAAATCAACCCACGAGTATCCAACTTCATCAGAGCCTTCTTCGATAGCACATTCAAAGACGACCCAGTATCAACTAACACATGCGACATTAAAGAACCACGACATTCCACTGAAATATGCAGAGCGTTGTTGTGATTCCTCCCAGCCGGAGTCAGATCTAAATCGGTGAAACCCAAACCATTACCAGCATTCACATGAGCCACAACCCCTTCTAACTGATTGACGGATATTTCCTGTGGTACATAAGCCATATTCAGAATCTTCAGCAATGCATTTCGGTGTGCCTCGGAGCACAACAGTAAGGATAGGATGGAAATCTTCGATGGAGTTTGGTGGAGTTGGTCAACAATCTTGTAATCACTTTTTCTGATCAACCTCATAAACTCTTCTACGTCTTCTGAGAAAGTATCCCCACCTGGCTTTCTCGTAGAATTATTAGCTTCCTGCCTCTGTACAGACTCATTCATCATCTGCTTACCTTTGTCTTGTCTTGAACTGCTAGCTTGATTCTCGGAGGGAATAGAGACTCTACCACTCCTAGTGATAGCCCCTGCTTCAACAAGATTTTCCACCCCTGTATTCACAGCTGATGTCTTTTCCAATTCCAGCTTCTTACCATTAACAAACACCTCGGCCCCATAATTCCATGGGATGGCCTTGGTACTCTCATATGGAACTGGTCCGGGAACAGTGATAGTGACCGGCGCTGGTCTCGCCGGCGCTGATATAGTTATCGTCTTGAATGGAATTGTTATCGTGGCAACATCAATCTCTCTGTCAGTATCAAACTGTAATACCCCTTCGCTGGAATGATGTAGAGATTTTTCGCTCCGGTGTTGTCAGGACAATTCACCGTCGCAGCCACTGGAAGACCCAGCGACATGCGGAACTTGTTTCCAGCGGATCCACCGCGGCCTCGCTTAGACATCTTGTTCTTTCACTTCCCCAACTTTAAAGTTGTTGTATACCTTTTCTCAACCTCAGAGTTGGTGAAATATCTTTTCTTCCCCAACTTCAAAGTTGTTGTATACCTTTTCTCAACCTCAGAGTTGATGAAATATCTTTTCTTCCCCAACTTCAAAGTTGTTGTATACCTTTTCTCAACCTCAGAGTTGACGAAATATCTTTTCTTCCCCAACTTCAAAGTTGTTGTATACCTTTTCTCAACCTCAGAGTTGATGAAATATCCTTTCTTCCCCAACTTCAAAGTTGTTGTACACCTTTTCTTGACCTCAGAGTTGATGAAATATCTTTTCTTCCCCAACTTCAAAGTTGTTGTATACCTTTTCTCAACCTCAGAGTTGATGAAATATCTTTTCTTCGCTAACTTCAAAGTTGTTGTACACCTTTTCTCGACCTCAGAGTTGATGAAATATCTTTTCTTCCCCAACTTCAAAGTTGTTGTATACCTTTTCTCAACCTCAGAGTTGATGAAATATCTTTTCTTCCCCAACTTCAAAGTTGTTGTATACCTTTTCTCAACCTCAGAGTTGATGAAATATCTTTTCTTCCCCAACTTCAAAGTTGTTGTATACCTTTTCTCAACCTCAGAGTTGATGAAATATCTTTCCTTCGCCAACTTCAAAGTTGTTGTACACCTTTTCTCGACCTCAGAGTTGATGAAATATCTTTTCTTCCCCAACTTCAAAGTTGTTGTATACCTTTTCTCAACCTCAGAGTTGATGAAATATCTTTTCTTCCCCAACTTCAAAGTTGTTGTATACCTTTTCTCAACCTCAGAGTTGATGAAATATCTTTTCTTCCCCAACTTCAAAGTTGTTGTGCACCTTTTCTCGACCTCAGAGTTGATGAAATATCCTTTCTTCCCCAACTTCAAAGTTGTTGTGCACCTTTTCTCGACCTCAGAGTTGATGAAATATCCTTTCTTCCCCAACTTCAAAGTTGTTGTATACCTTTTCTCAACCTCAGAGTTGATGAAATATCTTTTCTTCCCCAACTTCAAAGTTGTTGTATACCTTTTCTCAACCTCAGAGTTGATGAAATATCTTTTCTTCCCCAACTTCAAAGTTGTTGTATACCTTTTCTCAACCTCAGAGTTGATGATATACCTTCTCATCCCCAGCAGTGTCGCCAGCTGTCGCTCCCAGGATTTTCATCCAGGTACAAACGCGAGAGTGGCGCGGAAAAACAGAGTCGCCAGCCGTGTAAATTTATCCCAAGAGAGGGAAAGGGAACACCGCATAAACCTGAGGAAGAGGGAAAGGAATGGTCATCGCAACCATAACCTGGGTTCGGGAGTCGGTTACGCGAGGGGAAGGTGCTAGCACCCCACGCGTCCATCGTACTCGATGGGATCCACGCTTGTTGTCTACTCTAAGGGTAAGTTATACTATCATCTAGGGCTGTACTAAGACGGAGAGGGAAAGACAAAGACCGACTTGGTAGGACGTCGACGTCCTAGGCCTACGTACCCCCTTTGTGCAATGGGGAATTCAGAGTCAACGTAGTTCGGACCAAGTTCTTTTTGTGTTTTTCTTTTATGAGCGACGTTAAGTTCGCGTCCGGCAGTTAGGGTCGATGCCTGTTTGTGTCTCAGACGGAAAGTAACGTGCCCATTTTGAAAATAGCCTATAAGTTTGGAAATCCCAAAGAACAAAAAGGTTTGAAGTTGGTTTGTGATTTTTAGGATAGAAGTGGCTTAAGTTTGTTCCTAAGCTGCATTGCACCAAAGTCTAGGGCACGGGGGCGAATACTTAACGCATCGTCCCAAGACAGGACGCTTGCTAAGCACTCTAGAAAGATGAGAGGAAGCCCCTCATTTCTCATTCCCCATACTTAAGGCTCGTGCGCAATACACCTTATTCTTATTAAGTGTTTTAAAGAAATTTGAGATGAGAAGAGAGAAGACACGAGGGTAACTCTAAAAGGGGACTAATGAATCCTAAAGTCATCATGCATGGGTGACCTACGGTTAGTGAGGTTCAACCTAAACCCTAAAGAATGAAGATAGGAGAGGAAGAAAGAACAAATGTGAAGAGGGATACTTTTCCACCCTTAAAGAACTTACCTTAGTCCCTGCATAAAAGATTAGTGAGAAACAAGCATAAGTAAGAAAAATGAGATGAATGAAAATCACACAATGGCAAACCATAATGATAATAATCCAAGCATGAATTTAGAAATTAAAGAAACAACCCCACAGCAAATGGCCCAAGTGCCTTTCAAACAAATAATCAGATGTGATCAGAAATAGGCACACAAGAGGATCTCAAGTGAAAGCAAATCAAATAATTATAAAAATAATTCCTAAAATTCCCAAATTAAACATCAATATTATTCAACCAGAGTTAAACCAAATACCAAAAATTCCTGCAAGAAATCAAGATATTAGTCATCTAAACAATTAGGCAAAGTTCAGGTTGGAAGTAGGGTGCAATGAGCCAAGGGGAAGGACCAAAATGCGATATGAAATAAATTTAAAAATGAAAGAAAAATATTTGGATGCATTTTAGGATGTTAGTGAGTGAATGCAAAAGGCATGGATTGGAAATATTTTATGGATGCAGAGAAATAAAATGAACAAAATAGGTATGCATGCATGAAATAAATTCAAAAGGAAATTATTCAAATAATATTACAAAAAAAGAAAATAAAAAAAACCTCAACAACTTTGCTATCGCGAAAACGCGGTCATCGCAACCGGATACGAATTGTACGGATCTAAATATAACGAAAAGAAGGCGACTAAAAAAAAAAAGAGAAATTTAACTTTGATAAAAAGCCTCAACAATATTGCTATCGCGAAAACGCGGTCATCGCAACCGGATCCGAATTGCACGGATCTAAATATAACGAACAGAATGCGACTAAAAAAAAAGAGAAATTTAACTTTGATAAAAAAACCTCAACAATATTGCTATCGCAAAAACGCGGTCATCGCAACAGGATCGAACCAAAGTGAATGTCACGCATCATGCGCCAATATGCAAACAACGTATCGACATGATTCGATCCAAATAATCTAGTAAAATAAAAATTAAAAAAAATTCAGATTATATATACATATTAAAACAAAGCATGAGATTATATATATATTATATTAAAACAAAACATGAAATTATATATATTATATTAAAACAAAACACGTTAATTTTCGTATACAGTAAAACAAAACTTGTTAACATGCATTGTATTATATATATATATTATAATATATTCATGATAAAACATGTTATAAAACAAAGCGGTTACTGTATATTAGCATGTGAAGTTCTTGCATATTAAAACAATTCCTGCGCCATGATAAACTGGTAGAAAAAACAATAAAAAATAAAATAGGATAAACCAATATTATGAACATGCCGTACCGGTGATAGAAGAAGAAAAATAAAAAGTCTGCGGCTGCTACTATGTTTTTTTCGGTTACTAAGTTTTCGGTCCCCCCTCTCCGTCTCCCTCAGTTTCTCCTTCCCTTCTCTTAACATCAGCACACATATATATAATGAAACAAATTAGGGTTAACTATTTTAATACCCGTAGTGTCCATTTTAAGGCCCAAATAACTAATATTAAAATTAAATAAAATTTAAACAATTCAATTAATTTAAAACAGAAACTAAAAATCCTAAAAACAATATTAGTTAAATCTAAAAATAAAATTAAAAATAAGTATTTAAAATAAAAATAAAAATACTAATTATCCTATTTATCTATTCTAAACAATATTAGTAAAATAAACAAACATCAAATAAATAAAAATCGAATGCCCTAGTGATCGAAAAAAACAAACCGAGTATACCAAAATGATTAGTACGAAATATATGACTCGAAAAAAATACAGCATTTGGTCAGATTTTAAAATAAATTTTGATCCGTAAGAATGCTCAAATTGATCAAAATATGACGAAAAATTAAAACGAACTCGCCGAGTTAAACTATGCGAACCATAGAATAATATAATTGACGTCTGTAAGTTCGATTTTAAAATTTTTCATCTCCTGATTGTAATACCCCAAAATTTGCTCTCCCTCTTTGTCATCATAGCATGGCATTATCATTTATCATATCATATCCATCTCATTAGCATTGCATTGCATTTAACATAGAAAAATGAAGCATGGCATCCTTCTTACCATCAGGGCATGTGGTCAGGTGGGAGATGGACAATCAAGAGATCATTCAAAGCACAAAAGGTCAATCAAGTTGGCTCTAGGCAAGCCAAGAGGTCTCTCATGTCTCATACTATCCCAATTGATCCTCCACAACCTCAAGAAGGTGAGATTCAATAGGAGATTGAAGCATTACATCCTACACTATGCAAGAAGTCCAAAAATTGAAGGAAAATCCTCAAAAGAGATAGCTCATTGATTCAAAATCATCCTCAAGTGGCATTTCTCATCATCCTTTAAGAGGATACACAACATACTCTGAGGAATTTGGATTTGGAAGATGTGCAATTTCCTCCTAACCAGAGGGGGTCAAGATTAGGGTTTCCAATTAAATCAGGGTATCTCTGATTTTTTGGACAAAACTTGATGTCATGGTATTCCATATGTCCCTAAGTGTATGTATGTGGAAAATTACATCTCAATTGGTTTTAGAAGTGGTTCAATTGGAAGAAAGATCAAGAATCAGAGAAATTGGGGCAAAGTCAAATAATCAGAGGAAAAAGTCAACTCTTGACTTTTTGAGGCCAAATTCATAAAATTCATGTTATATGTGTCCAATGTGCAAAATTTGGTCAAGAAACTCCAAAGGAATCATGAAACAATCAAGATGTGGAAAGTTGCCATTTTTGGGTGAAGTAGGGTTACTAAAAATAGTAAGTTTTGGCCATTTTGCATCAGAGTTTGAACCAAGGCCATTTAAAATTGAGGCACCAAATGAAAATTCCACTCGGCCACAACAAAAGATCTTGTTTTAAGCTTCAAATCCATGTGTAGAACATCTCCATTGGATAAAAATTGAGGGAGATATGATTGATCAAAGTTTGAGCAAAGTAGGTTCAAAACTAGGTCATGACCAAGATTTTCAGGTCACGCGCGCAGTCATTTTAACAAACATGTGGTGGGCCAAATGTCCACTCATTTTTCTCATGGTTAAAGGCCTCAAATGAAAAACTTTTCAACATCAAAGTTGTTCCTTGTAGTGTCATCTTCAATACTCATGTTGGACAGAATTCCATTTGATCAAGTTATAGTGGAGATATATTGGTTCAAAGTCATGTTGATTGTGCTGAAATTTCGTGTGCCAAGTTGCCATGCCATGACTTGTTTGCCACGCCCCATAACCAGCTCTCAAACTTGTGTATTTTAAGTCATTTTGCAACTTATTCCAACCTCATTTCACTTCAATTTTCACATCAGCATTGTGCTCCAATGTGCTCTCTTTCAAATGAACCCATGAGCTCACCAAATCATTCACCTTACATGGAATAATTCATCCTCAAATCACCCTATCTCTATTGTTCTCACTGTCACATAAAACCAGAAAAAAAAGCAAGTGGAGTTTATTGCTGATTGAATTAGTTTGCGCATGCTTGATCACACTGACCAACCTTTGCTTCATTTAGCCAAACACCTTTGCATTCACCAGGTCACGTGTGTGGCTCATGCATAGAAGTGGAAAGAAGACAAACTTGTATAACAAGTTGCTTGCTGCAGCTTCATTCTCTTCATCCTCACCATAACACTCTAAGCATCACCCACACCATAAAAAACCCAAGATCAACTCGCCTCTAACTAACTGACTCAGTTAGTTAGAGTGAACTCACCCAACTCAGTCACCCAACTCACTTCCTAGCTCACTATAAAACGAAACTTCTCTTCACAAATTCATTTTCAACTTCACTTTTCATTTCCACTCTCAAGAACACTCTCACTCTCTCAATCTTCCCTAAGCTTTTTCTCTCTCTCTGTGCACGAATCATTCATCTTCATCCACCTCAATTCATCATCATCAATGGCATTGGATTGAAGGAGATTTCAGCACAGTCCTCAAGATTGCTGCAAGCATTGTTCAACATTGGATCTCCCTGCTTTCAAGACAACGAGTTATAGCATTTATTTTGCTTAGTTTGTGAAGCTTCAAGGTTGAAGGAGAAGCTAGGATCTCTGGTTTTCTGAAGAGCACTCCGAAGCCTCATCAATTTCAGGTTTATTTCACTCAATTTTAATGCATTGTATTCTTGTGATTTAAGCTTGTTTTATGATGTTTGGAGCCTATTAGGAGCTATGCGTGAGTTCTGTCTAGTTGATAGGCTCTTTAGGAGTTTAGATGTGATTTTAGGGCAATTTGTTTTGGATCGGTTTGTGTTATACGTGTATGTTATGTGAAAAATAGTGTTGGATTCATGATGTACATGAGCTCAGCTTTCGATTGGTGTACGTATTGTGAATTTCTGGAGGAATTGGAGTTTGCAGGTGGTGGCTGTTGGCCGGAGAAGGTGACCGGAGGTCCTCTCCGGCCGGTGACTGTTAGAGCTAGGGTTTTTGCCATGTTTTAATCCTGTCCGTTGTTTTTTTCTCATCGTGTGGCTAAGAGCATGACAACGCATTAAAACGCATGTGCAAGGCATGTGCCATTTTTCTGAATTCAATTAATCATGGTGTGGTGTGGTGTATGGTATGGAACGTGGACATGCGTGTGTGAGCGTTTGATCTGATTACTTTGACTGTGTGTATGACTTGACTTCATCCAATGGTTGTA
This sequence comes from Lathyrus tuberosus, assembly GCA_022829125.1. NCBI lineage: Eukaryota > Viridiplantae > Streptophyta > Magnoliopsida > Fabales > Fabaceae > Lathyrus > Lathyrus tuberosus. The sequence goes on along the minus strand of JALAZF010000953.1, from coordinate 127,364 downwards.
ATGGTTTTGACTTGTGTTGACTGAGAGTGCATGCTAGTTGTTGTGTACTGCACGCTTAGTGGACTTAGCCAGAATGCTATTCGTACCTCCCTGTTTTAAGGCCCAAATGATTTGAACGGCATAATTGCTATGTTCACACCTCCCCTTCCCTTTGCATTTCATTTTATTTTTCTATTTTTTATACACGTTTGCTTTTTAATTTTTAAAAATATCAAACATCATCATAAAATTCCACAAAAATTCATGAGTATCATTAAAACATTTAGGAAATTTTTGATGATTTTATTTTCTGATTTTATGACCTTTTTACCCCTGTTCTATATTTTTCTTTGAATTTCTTTGATGTGCATTCTTAATATGGTACATGATCTTGTTTAATTTTGTTCTTGATCATTAAAACTTGTTTTGATGCTCTTCTTTTTGCATTGAATCATTATCATCTTGAGGTATGTTAGATGATTTTTATTTGATTTTTTAGGTCAGTTTTATGGCATGTTTGGTGTTCACTTTTGTGCTATTTTGTATGATATGGCTATGTGACCTAAGTGCATTGTTTGACATCATTTTGCCTTGGTTCCTTGCATGCTACTTTGATATGTGATTCATCTCTGATTAGTGAACTCCAATACCATGTTTTCATAATTTTCATGAGGCCATTTGATTTTTGCTTGATGCATTTCATTTAAAGCATTATGACATGTTATATCATTGTAATCTTTAGTGCATGTTTACATGAATTCTTTTGTGCACATTTGTATGAGCATTTGCATATGTTATGAGCCCTTCATATGATATTATAGGTCTTTGATACACATTATAGGTCATCTTTACATGTTCATTTCAATTTGAACTTTGTGCATCATTAACATGTATTGTTTGCACTTTCTTTTTGAACTTTCATTTCAATTCTTCTTATATTACTTCTTGAATGTCTTGAAGTTGATTCATAAATACTTTTGAGATGTTTATAAACCATTTTCCATTTAGTTTCAATTCTGGTTGTTGATTTACATGTTCCATTTATGCATGTCCTCTTCATTTCTTTCCATCTTTCATCTACCCCTTCTTCTTGTAACATGTTTAAATGCTAATGGGTGATGATTATTGCTTATTCACTTGCACTTGTATGATGATATTCACTTGTTGTCCATATGATGTACATTCTGGTTGTGGCTCTAGGATTTGGTTTCTCATTTAATTCTTTTGAGTTTTATGATGCATTACATGTTCTTTTACTTCTTATACTTCTTATACATGTTTACTAACCATGTAGGGGCTTTGGTAAGTTTCAATTGAGTGTGGATAAGGAATCCACATTCAACTTCTATCCTTTCTCTTTTACAATTCCATTCTATGTTTTGTTAAGCACTTATGTGCTTTCTTTTAATAACTCATTACTTTCCCTTTTTGAATTACAATTCATCTTCTACTTTAGAAGTGAATTGTTTAATTCCTTCTTTCTTTAGACTTTAGGTTGAAACCTCACAAACCATTAGGATCACTCCCTTTAATCTTCAATTAGGATTGAGTCTTAGTCCATATAGGTTTTACCTTTTCTCCTCTCTTGAGTCTCTCTTCTCATCTCAAAGAAAATGCAAAATATCTAATAAAGGTAGGCATTTATTGCATTTAGGCCTTTCATATAAAGAAAAGATTATAAGGGGTCTTCTCTTATAATCTTAGAATGTATAGCATATAGCCCCATCTTGGGTCAATATGTTAAACATTTGATCTTGTATGAGGGACTTAAATGCAATACTTGTTGAAGATACAAATAATAAAAAACACTTCTTCATTTCATAATCAACAAAAACACTTAATAAATACAAGTATGCTAGTGTGTTTGAACCTTGATAATTGGAACTAAGTGTGAGGGTCTTCTTCACTCTTAGTGTGCTTTCTTATCCATTCCATCTTGGAATGTGAGAATGTACACATTCCAATGATTAAGATTTAGATACACTATCATATGCAAACAAATAAAAAACTTCTAAAAGACAAAAACAAACAATAACGTCTTTCCTTCGGGAATTCTTTTCTCATCTCATTCACTCTCAACGTATGAACGCGCTTCTACTCGTTCTCTTGCAAGATGGTAACGCACTCGGACCAGCGAGCCTGCAACACCTGAGCTAGAACGTTAGTCGTTCCCTAAAAAACACAAACAATCTTTCCCTTAGGTGAGGGGAACTACGTCGCTCTGATTCTCATGCTCCCGATGAGATACGTAGGCAGTGGGGTAGGGCCCATGCGAGCACTTCTTGTATTTTCCCTACATTTGTTCCTCGTTCCTTTTCCAGTTCTCTTTTCGTTCCTTTTCCAGTATTCTTTTCTATCACCCTTTGATCGAGACAAGCAAGCGTGGATCCCATCGGGTACGATGGACGCGTGGGGGTGCTAATACCTTCCTCTCGCGTAACCGACTCCCGAACCCAGTTCTCTTGGTCGTAAGACCATGCTTTTCCTTTCTCTCAGGTTTATGTGGTGTTTCCTTTCCCCCTCTTGGGATAAATACACATTGCTGGCGACTCTGTTTCGGTGCCACTTTCGCGTTTGTACTTGGATGAAAATCCCGGGAGCGACAGCTGACGACTCTGCTGGGGAAAGAACCCAGAATCTCTGGTTTCCTTAGCGAGTCAATCCTAGTGCTTGTTTGTTTTTCCTTCATTGGTTGTTTACTGTTGTGCTGTATTTACTGTTTTATTGTATGGTTATTTACTGCTTTACTGTACATTACTGTATTTACCGCATTTTAGCATTTTCATTTCACATGATATATTATGCTATACTGGACTGTGTTGTTTTCTGTTTGGCGGGATGGGTGTTCTGAGAGATAAGCCCACTACCAAGGCTTGAGTACATACATAGGTATTAGAGTGGATAGTCATGGCGCTTGCGTGGTGGTGACCACGTATTGTTGTTCATGAGACCCACAACCAGACGAGGTTCTATCAGGAGCTTTCTGCTACTGCATGTTATGCAGGCCAGTGGTTATTCTCTTGAGGGACTGTCGACTCTGGTGACCATTCCCGAGGACTCAGTTGCGGCACTCCTCCCGAGATGTGACAGTGGCAGACCACATTCCGTGGCAAACCCATTGCACATTCTCGATCCGAGGACCCAATGCTGGGAACTTGCTATAGGACATCCCTTTTTGAAAGAGAATCAGCGGAGGCACTCCTCGATTGGCGATAGTACTGTACCCTGAGGGATGAATGTACTATTGCTTCTCGACCTCAGTGCCAGAAGCTGAGGACCTTTTTGTTTTGGAGAATCAGTTGAGGCCTCCTCGATTGATGATGATGCCAAACCAGAAATGGTGAATGTATCATCATTTCTCGACCTGAGAGCCCGGGATACTGAACATCCTAGTACCCACATGTGAGAAGGGCGGGTTGTTTACAGGTTTGCAGGTAACCATGACCTCCTACATACCCGGTTTTCTATCATCATTGCACCGAAAGGAAGTTTCATCCTATTGTATTCAGATGGTTCTTATCTATGGTTCTATATTAGTCTCAGAGCTACACTGACACCGTTCACAGTTCAGCACAGACACCTGATTACCTGATCACATTGCCCTTTGCATTGCATTATCATATCCTAACATACATGTTTATTCATTTCTAGGTGCATATATTACCCTTGATTCCAGTCATCAGGTCCCTGCAAAGATGAACACTAAAGAGAGGAAGAATATCATCAGCTATAAGTTCCTTACGCCTACTTTGGGCCCTATTGTTGTGCTGAAGGGAATGGCGAGCCCTGCAGCACGAGAAGCTTTTGAAGAGAAATATGGGTGGATTTTATCTATGGTCCGTAATGTCAGTGATTATGAAGCCAGAGGTCTCCATACGTTGATGCAGTTCTATGATCCGCCTCTGAGGTGTTTTGTATTTCCAGACTATGTGTTGGTTCCTACCCTGGAGGAGTATTCCAACATGTTGGGGATTGCTATCAAGGAGGAGCCCCCTTTCTTTGGATCAGTGGGGGATCTTGACTTTGGAAAGGTGGCTGGTGCTCTTTATTTGAGCAAATCAGAGTTAGGCGACAATGTCTCCAACAAAGGAAAGATTCGTGGTTACAAGTTGGAATATCTGATTAAGAAGGCCCAGGAAGCAGCTAAAGGTGAGAAGTGGCTTGTTTTTAATGCTTTGCTAGCCCTTTGTATATACGGCATAGTGTTGTTTCCCAACGAGCCGGATTTTATTGATACGGACGCTATACGAATATTCATGATGAAGAACCCGGTGCCAACGCTACTGGGAGATCTTCACTACTCGTTGTACAACCGAAACGAAAAGAAAAGAGGAGGGATAATTCGTTGTTGTGCACCTTTGTTCTATAAGTGGTTTGCAGGCCGTTTACCACAATCAGGGGCTTTTGTGGATTCCAAAGATTCTCTAGAGTGGAAACAGCGTTTAATGGGATTGGTGGCCAAGGACATCGTATGGGTAGATCATGGGCTGATTGGCAAGAATATTATCCACAGCTGTGGTAAGTTCCCTAACGTTCCACTGATAGGAAGACTGGGTGGGATTAACTACAATCCTTCTTTGGCCATTCGACAATTTGGGTATGCCCTGACAGGTCCGCCTATTAAGAGAGATGTGGAGGAGTCCCTCTATTTTCATACATCAGATGGGTGGGAAGCAGCACAGAAAGCTTCTGAAAGCTGGGGTAGCATACTGAAAAAGGGGAAAGTTACTCTAGGAAAGCCTAATAACCGGGTTTATCCAGCATATGAAGAGTGGGTGAAGAAAAGAGTTGAAGATTTTCTCTTGCCTTTTGGTAAGGCACCCCTTTTGTATCCGGAGAATGAGAAAGCAAGAAGCACTGCTACTGTGGAAGAAGTTGACAAGTTGCAAGCCTTGGTGAAAAAGCTCCAAGGAGAGAATTCCGAGTTGAGTAGCTGTCTTCAGAATGCTCTATATGCCAACAAAGAACTGGAACGGAAGGCCCAAGATGCTGAAAGAGTCCTAGCAGCAAAAGAAAAGGATTTTGCCGAAAGAGCGCAACATTTTCAGAAAGTTAGCAGAGGTGCTGATGATGCCACTCAAGCCCACAAGCAAACCAAACAGGCGTTAGCACAGACCAAAGAAAAGTTAACAAAGTTTCAGCACGCTTGGGACGAAGTTAGGATAGAGAATGCTGAATTACAGGAACAGTTGCAGATTAAGGACGAAGAGCTTGAAAAGGCGCATGAGCAGAGGAGAAAGTATCGGGAAAGCCTCGGTAAGAGTCAAGAACAGCTAGAAGAAGCTAGAGGTGAGCCGAGGAATACCAAGAAAGAGCTTGAAGAAGTCATGATAGAAAGGGAGATACTCAAGACGCAAGCCGGCATAAAGAGACACAAAGGAGTGTGTGATGACGAGGCTCTGATGCTGCATATGGGTTCTTTAACTGAAGCTCTTGAGAAAAGGGATGTCTTGATCAAAGAGATGATTGAAAAGCCAAATCACCAGCGTACCCGTATACTTTTTGAGGAGATCAAATACTCAAGTGATAAGCTGAAGGGTGTGGAATTGTCAGACTGATGTTCTTTTCCTTATATTTTGTTGTTAATGGTTACCATCAGGCTTGTTGATGGATCCATTTTTCCTTGTATTGCATTTGCGGATGAGCCTTTCTTAAATGTACTTGAATACTTTGTTGAATGAGTATGAGTAGTTTTATTCAGAATTATTCCTTATCAGATAGCTGCACTCAAGCACATGACCACGACACGTCTCTTTATATCACAATTTCTGGTCTTCAGATTTCTGTGGTTGGATTGGAATCAGGGTATAAAGCACCTCGGAAATGACAAACATGGCATTGCATGGCATTGCATATCATTTTGCATTTTTTGTTACTTGCTTTTCAGGTACTCGTTGCAGGGACTCTAACCTTTACTTGGTTTCAGGCAGTATAGCGGAGAGTCATATTCACCGATATTCGACGCGAAGGAATCAAGTAAGAATCATGGATCAAGTGCAAAGTGATTTGGCTGAAATGAGGGCGCGTATGGACCAGTTCATGACCCTCATGACTGGCATGGCGCAAAATCAGGAGAGATTGAGGCTTCTGGTAGAGCGTCCAGACAATGGGCCCGAAGGTGATCAGCATGACAATTCACAGGGACATGACATTCCTCCTCCCGGTGGCAACCCTCCTCCTGGTGGTAACAATCGGGGTAATGGAAATGGTAGGCATGCTGGTGTTACTCTTGAAGATACTCTAGAAGACCAATTTACTCTGCTGGATGCTGATGTGGGTAATCAAGGGGATCGAAGGTATGATGAGTTAGCAGAGAAGATCAGGGCCATCGAATGCAAGAACTCTATGGGTATTGATGTTACCAGCTTGGGGCTGGTCTCAGGAGTCAGAATTCCCCCTAAATTCAAGCCTCCCACTTTTGATAAGTATCACGGCAATGCGTGTCCCCAAACGCATCTTCAAGCTTACTTTGGGAAGATTTCAGCCCATACGGATGACGAGAAGCTATGGATGCACTATTTTCAGGACAGTCTGGCTGAGGCGTCCTTGACCTGGTACATGAAGTTAAATAGAGCTGCTGTGAAGAATTGGAAAGATCTGGCAGAAGCGTTCCTGAAGCAATACCAGTATAATATTGACATGGCGCCCAACCGCACCCAATTGCAGGGATTGTCCCAGAATGCCAAGGAGAGTTTCAAAGAATATGCACAGAGGTGGAGGGAAATGGCTGCCCAGGTCCAACCTCCCTTGTCAGACAGAGAAATGGCAGATATGTTCATGGGCACCTTGCAAGGGGCCTATCTGGATAGATTAGCTGCTTGTCCGTCAACTGGATTTGCTGATATTGTGATTGCGGGAGAAAGAATAGAAAGTCTGTTAAAGCTTGGAAAGATCCAGGATGTGAGTGGGGCTGGCTCTTCGGGGACGAAGAAACCGTTTGCTAGTAACCAGAAAAGAAGAGAAGGTGATACGAATGCTGTGTTTAGAGGACGAGGCAGAGGGCGTTCTCGAGCTTATTATCAGGTAGATGCTGTAACAATCCCCACACCGTCTGTTCAGAAACAACAACCCCAACAACAAGTTCAACAGCAACAACCTTTTTTCCAGCAAAGGTCTAGACAGAGGGATCGTAAGATGGATCCTCTCCCTATGACTTATGCCGCGCTGTTGCCCCGGCTACTCGAGTTAAAGTTGGTAGAACTCCGTACTATGAAAGCTCCGGTTGCTGGAAACCTGCCACCTAACTTCGATGCTAATGCTCGTTGTGAGTTCCACTCAGGTGCTCAGGGACACTCCATTGAAAAATGCTGGGCTTTCCATCATAAAGTACAAGATTTGATTGATGCTAAAGCCATCAATTTCTCTCCCGCTCCTAATATTACTCAGCATCCCATGCCTGATCATAGTGCAGCAAATGTGTATGCTATTGAAGATGGGAGGAGATTGAATTTGGTGTTAGACGTTCATCAAGTGAAAACTTCTTTGTTGGTTGTAAAAGATCGTTTATTGAAGGGACAGGTGTTCCCGGGCTGTAATCAAGATTGCTCTGAGTGTATGAATCAGGAGAACGGCTGTGATAAGTTGAAGATGGGTTTACAGAATCTGATCGATGAAGGATGTCTACAGTTCGACAGAGTCGTGAAAGACACTGATGAGATATCAACCGTGACCATCTATTACACCCCCGCTGAGATTCAAATGCCGGTCAATGCAGTCCCCGTGGCGAGTGTTGCGCCAGAAGGGCCCAGTCCTGTCACTATCACGGTGCCAGGACCAATTCCGTTCACATCTACGAAAGCTATCCCATGGCACTATGGGGCAGATGTATATTACGAAGGTAAAAAACAGGAAGTTGAGTCATCAGTCAGCCCAAATATTGATAACGTAGGGGGTGTAGGGGGCTTTACAAGGAGTGGAAGGTTGTTCGCTCCCCAAACCTTGAGAAGTGATAAGGAGGTAGAAGCTGCAGCAAAGGCTAAGGGTAAACAGGTGGTTGAAAGTGCGCCTACACCTGAAGCAGAGACAAAGATTACTTTTGATAAGGAAATGGAAGAATTTATGAAGATAATCAAGAAAAGCGATTATAAGATTGTGGACCAATTGAATCAGACCCCTTCAAAGATTTCAATCTTGTCACTATTGATGTGCTCTGATGCGCACCGGCAGGCGTTGTTGAAAGTGTTGAAAAGTGCATACGTGCCACAAGAAATTACTGTTAATCAGCTCGAGGGCGTAATCTCCAATGTTAATGTTAGCCATGGCTTGGGCTTTACAAGTAGAGATTTGACTGTTGAAGGAAGAAACCATAATAAGGCTTTGCATATCACGATGGAGTGTAAGGGCGCAGTGTTATCTCATGTACTGGTAGACACTGGTTCATCACTCAATGTCTTGCCCAAGAAGGCATTAATGAAGCTGGAAGTTGATGGTTTGATCTTAAGGCCTAGTGAATTGGTGGTTAGAGCGTTCGATGGAACTAGACGATCTGTGTTTGGTGAGGTGGAATTGCCCGTACAAATTGGACCACAGGTATTCAAATCCACGTTCCATGTAATGGACATACAACCTGCATATAGCTGCCTATTGGGACGCCCTTGGATTCATGGAGCCGGGGCTGTTACTTCTACTCTACATCAAAAGCTGAAGTATGAGTTTGAAGGGCAGGTTGTGACAGTGTGTGGGGAAGAAGACATCTTTGTGAGTCACTTGTCCACGTTCAAGTACATTGAAATGGATGGGGAAATTCATGAGATGCTGTGCCAATCATTTGAAGCAGTCAACATTGACGATGCACCTGAGTCTTCTTCTGTACCAGTTGGGGCTGGTACCTCCATTTCATCTTACAAACAAGCTGTCGAAGTCGTCAGGGCAGGCAACGCCCAAGGTTGGGGCAGGTTGATAGAGACCCCAATGAAGGAAGACAAATTTGGTATTGGTTATCATCCCTCTACAACTTCAGATGCGGGGAGCAGGGGACCCATTACTTTCAATAGTGGGGGAATTATCTACACGGACCAGTCTTGTGCAGCCACAGAGGATAGTGTTGACAGTGATTGTGACCTGGACAACTGGGTACGCCCTCATGTTCCGGGACAACAAGTGCAGAACTGGTTCGTTGAAGAAGTCATCCGGGTTACTCTTCAGACAGAGTAATTTTTCTTTGTTTTTTCTAACCATAATGCATGTCAAAATCTTGCGCTCTGCCCAAGGCGTATAGATTCATTTGTAGGGCCACCATGGTTGCATTTGCAATGTTTAATCATTAATAAAGGACGTTTTGCAATCAAATTTTGTTCTCTGTCTTTCAGTTTTTATTTTTGCACAAAAAAAAAAATAATAAAATGGCAATGTTTCATTTTCTTTTGTTTTGCTTAAAAATAAATTCTAAAATAAGGCATGAACCCGTTCATGCAGACTTGATCCTCCGGATACCACTGATAACGATTTTGATATGACTATGTATGACTTTGACAATCCGATTTATCAAGCCGAAGAAGGGGATGAGAAAGATTGTGAACTCCCTGAAGAATTGGCCAGATTGTTGAAACAAGAGGAAAGGGTCATCCAGCCTCATCAGGAGACTGTAGAAATCATCAATATTGGTACCAAGGACGCCAAGAAAGAGATCAGGATTGGTGCCAGCTTGCAAGCAGATGTGAAGCAAACTTTGACGGAAATGTTGCGCGAGTATATTGACATTTTCGCCTGGTCGTATCAAGACATGCCGGGGTTGGATACGGATATTGTCGTGCACAGGCTGCCATTAAGAGAAGAATGTCCGCCAGTCAAGCAGAAACTTCGTCGGACTCACCCCGACATGGCTTTAAAGATTAAGGAGGAAGTCCAGAAGCAGTGGGATGCTGGTTTTCTTGCTGTGACAAAGTATCCTCCGTGGGTAGCCAACATCGTGCCAGTACCGAAGAAAGATGGAAAAGTGAGAATGTGTGTGGATTATCGAGATCTTAATAAAGCTAGCCCGAAAGATGATTTTCCACTACCTCATATTGATGTGCTGGTCGATAATACAGCTCAATTTTTAGTATTCTCCTTTATGGACGGGTTCTCCGGGTACAACCAGATCAAGATGGCACCTGAAGATATGGAGAAGACCACGTTCATTACTCCGTGGGGTACATATTGTTATAAAGTAATGCCTTTTGGGTTGAAAAACGCAGGGGCAACGTACCAGCGGGCGATGGTGACATTGTTTCATGACTTGATTCATAAGGAGATCGAATGTTATGTAGATGATATGATTGCCAAGTCGAGAACAGAAGAGGAACATCTGGTTAACCTGAAAAAGCTGTTTGAAAGGTTAAGAAAGTTCTGTCTGAGATTAAATCTAAACAAGTGCACGTTTGGGGTGCGTTCTGGAAAGTTGTTAGGTTTCATTGTGAGCGAAAGAGGAATCGAGGTTGATCCTGCCAAGGTGAAAGCAATACAAGAAATGCCTGAACCGAGAACAGAAAAAGAGGTTCGTGGTTTCTTGGGTAGATTGAACTACATTGCAAGGTTCATATCTCACCTAACAGCCACGTGTGAACCAATATTTAAATTGTTAAGGAAAGATCAAACGGTCAGGTGGAATGACGATTGCCAATTGGCATTCGATAAGATAAAAGAATACTTGCAGGAACCTCCAATTCTAATGCCTCCAGTTGAAGGGAGACCGCTGATAATGTATCTGACAGTGCTGGAAGGTTCCATGGGTTGTGTTCTCGGTCAACATGACGAGACAGGTAGGAAGGAGCATGCTATTTACTACCTGAGCAAAAAGTTCAATGATTGTGAGTCCCGATACTCAATGCTTGAAAAGACATGCTGTGCGCTTGCATGGGCCGCTAAGCGATTGAGGCAATATATGGTTAGGCACACAACCTTGTTGATTTCAAAAATGGATCCTATCAAGTACATTTTCGAGAAACCAGCATTGACAGGCAGAGTTGCACGGTGGCAAATGGTCTTGACAGAGTATGACATTCAGTACACTTCACAAAAGGCCATCAAAGGAAGTATCTTGTCCGAGTATCTTGCGCAACAGCCGATTGATGATTACCAACCCATGAAGTTTGACTTCCCTGATGAGGACATCATGTTTCTTAAAGCTAAAGACTGCGAGGAACCACTTCCGGAGGAGGGGCCAGACCCTGAATCCAAATGGAGTCTGATGTTTGATGGGGCTGTCAATATGAATGGGTGCGGAGTTGGAGCAGTTCTTATCACGCCGGAAGGTGTTCATATGCCTTTTACTTCCCGAATAACTTTCGGATGCACCAATAATGAAGCAGAGTACGAAGCTTGTATAATGGGGATCGAGGAGGCGATTAATCTACGAATTAAGACCCTTGATATATTTGGTGATTCAGCTTTGGTAATCAATCAAGTGAAAGGGAGTTGGTACACGCACCAAGCAAATCTAGTGCCGTATAGAGATTATACGAGGAGATTGCTGACGTTTTTCACAACAGTGAAACTGTACCACATTCCTCGAGATGAGAATAGGTTCGCTGATGCCTTGGCCACTTTGTCTTCCATGATCAAAGTGCAAGGATGGAACCATGTACCTAAGATTGAGGTATCCCGCCTTGACAGACCAGCATTTGTGTTTGCGGTCGATGCAACGGCTGATGACAAGCCATGGTTTCATGACATTAAGTGTTTCTTGAAAAGTCAAGAGTACCCGTCCGGGGCATCGTCCAAAGATAGGAAGACGTTGAGAAGGTTAGCTGGTAGTTTCTTCTTGAATAAAGATGGCGTGCTGTATAAAAGAAACTTTGACACGGTCCTGCTTAGATGTGTGGATAGACATGAAGCAGACTTGTTGATGATTGAAGTGCACGAAGGCTCTTTCGGTACCCATGCCGGAGGGCATGCAATGGCTAAAAAGTTGTTAAGATCAGGATATTATTGGTTGACTATGGAGTCAGATTGTTGCAAATATGCCCGCAAATGCCATAAATGCCAGATCTATGCAGACAAGGTGCATGTGCCTCCAAATCCGTTGAGTATCATGTCGTCGCCTTGGCCGTTTGCCATGTGGGGCATTGATATGATCGGAAAGATTGAGCCTAAAGCTTCCAATGGTCATCGTTTCATCTTGGTGGCAATTGATTACTTCACCAAATGGGTTGAAGCCGCATCCTATGCCAATGTTACAAAACAAGTGGTCGCTCGTTTCTTAAAACGGGATATCATTTGCCGATATGGAGTTCCCGAAAGAATCATTACTGATAATGGTTCTAATTTGAACAATAAGATGATGGCTGAGTTATGCCGGGACTTCAAAATCGAACATCACAATTCTTCTCCGTACCGCCCAAAGATGAATGGCGCGGTCGAAGCGGCCAACAAAAATATCAAGAAGATTGTGCAGAAGATGGTTGTCACGTACAAAGATTGGCATGAGATGTTACCATTTGCTTTGCATGGGTATCGAACGTCGGTACGCACGTCCACTGGGGCAACCCCATTCTCACTTGAATATGGTATGGAGGCAGTGCTACCGGTTGAAGTAGAGATTCCGTCCCTCAGAGTTATGATGGATGTTAAGCTAGATGAAGCTGAATGGGTACGAGCCAGATTTGATCAGCTGAGCCTTATTGAGGAAAAGCGATTGGCGGCTGTATGTCATGGGCAACTATATCAGCGCAGAATGAAACAGGCATTTGACCAGAAGGTGCGTCCTCGGGTTTATAAAGTCGGAGATGTGGTACTCAAAAGGATCCTTCCTCCCAATACAGATCACAGGGGCAAATGGACTCCTAATTATGAAGGTCCATTCGTGGTTAAAAAGGTCTTTTCGGGCGGAGCTTTATTGCTTACAACCATGGATGGCGAAGACTTTTCATCCCCTGTCAACTCGGACGTAGTCAAAAAATACTTCGCATGAATAGACCCGCTGGATAATAAGAATAAAAAAAATCCAGGCAAAAAAGGGCATCCCGGCGAACCAAAAACAGAATAAGGTTCGGGCAAAAATTAGGGATATAATTGAAAAAAGATTTGTACACCCGGTAAGTTGAAAACCCGAAAGGGCAACTTAGGCAAAAAAGGGTATCCTGGTGGATCGAAAACCTGAAAGGGCGGTCCACACAAAAGAGGGATTTAAGCGAATGACTATGGTCTGAGTTATCTATCCCCCATTACCGTTTGAACAACTGACGTTCTGAAGGATAGGAATCGGTCTGATCATTCCTCAGAAGGCAAGGTCGGGGAGTTTTGAAGACATACTGGTCATAACAGAATGGAAACTTAGTGGAATTCCGTTTTCACATTGCCATTAGGATAGTTTCTTTTCTCAATTTTCAGCGATCACCTCTTTCCAGGGATTGCTTCCGGATGTAATTGCCTATTCTGGGCTCTCAGTCAATAAATTGAATTTCAATTAAAAGCTTTCTATTGTTGTTTTATTGCTTTGTTTGCAAAAACGTCCTAATTTTTGATAAAACATTGCATTTGAAAACATGGCAGCCTTGCAATAACATGCGCAGAAAAAAACATTTGAAATTACTTCGAATGTTGAATATTCCCGGATGGTGGATTCTAGCCACGTAATATTCGGGGCATGTGGGCATATTCTTTTGTTGCAGGTAGCAGGTGCAGATGATTTTAAGCACAAGACTAGCAATAAATCACCCCACGCAAAAGACTAGGGCAATTATGGGTAAGGAGATCGGCGTTCATCGTTCGGTCGACGATTGTTCATAACGGGTCGATATCAGTGAATTAAGTTCAACTGGGTACCGTTGCATCTTATTAAGTCGATTCTCTTATTCAGTCCTTCCAACAGCTACCAGCTTTTCTATGACGGTCACAGGTTCCCCAAAAGAGGGGTCTCGTCGACACCGAAACTGATGGTCATTATCCCCAGCGAAGTCGCAGGAGTTTGAAGAGGCTAAATCTTCTGTAAAATCCTCTTATGACATCTTCTTCGGGGACAAATTGTTGGTTTGTCCAAGCATGGGGCATGTTTGTTTCCCCATCATGAAGTGTTGATCATCCCCAGTAGAGTTCGAGGACAGTTGGTCTTCTGTAAAATCCTCTCAAAAGGCATTCCCCAGCACGAGACGTTTTAAAGCAGTTTCCTCAAGCAGAGTTTGTTATAAACTCGTCATCCCTAACGGAATTGTCTAAAGGGAAGCTCGCCTAACATGGGGCATTGTGGTACTTATCCTAAGCTTGACAGTCATATTCTTCAGCAGACTACTGTGGATTTGCTTTAGGTTTCCCCAACAGATCTCTAAGGACTCTTTCCTAGCAAGTTGCAGGGGAATGTTCTAACCAGGATTCGCATATCCTTGGCAAAGTAGCCCTGGTCCCCAGCAAGTTTGTGTCTCTGGTAATGATCCCCCACAGAGGTCAGCATCGAATCTTGTCAGCAATACTCCCCAGCTGAGTTGTTGTTCTTCCCGCAGAGGTTTATAGGATCGGCAGAATCTATTCCTCAACAAGGATGGTACAGTCTTTCCCCAGCCGAGTCAGAAGGTGGATAACCCCTAGAAAGGGTCTTGGATTGGATAGATCCTCAAGCAGAGTTTTTTATGACTCTTCCTCCCTAGCAAGACGCCATGCAAAGAAATTCTCATTCCCAGCGGAATCGCTGTGACCAGAATTCATTCCCCTAACAGATGAAGTGATTCCTGGCAGATTTATTATTCTTCAAGTCCAATTTATTTTTGGCAAGCTTGACAATTCGAAGCAGACGGATTGTTCATTCATTCTCCAGTAGAGAGGTTATCCTTTCAGGAGTCTCCAAAGTCAAATCATTGGTCTTTGCTCCTCAGCAGAGTCAGCAGAGATGTCTGACACAGATGCAGAGAGTAATACAATTTTGCAAATTCTAAAAGTCCAACAGTGGATTGGCGAAAGGTCCATCTAAGGGTGGCATATTCTAAAAGTCCAACAGTGGATTGGCAAAAGTCCATCTTCGGGTGGCAAAGCAGCTAAAAGTCCAACAGTGGATTGGCAAAAGTCCGTCTTCGGGTGGCAAAAGTCCAACAGTGGATTGGCAAAAGTCCGTCTTCGGGTGGCAAAAGTCCAACAGTGGATTGGCAAAAGTCCGTCTTCGGGTGGCAAAAGTCCAACAGTGGATTGGCAAAAGTCCGTCTTCGGGTGGCACGAAGCTGCAAAGTTCGCCAGTAGTGTGGCAGGCCAGTAGTCGTCTGGAGTTGCATAAAAGACATTATTAAAGTCCACCAGTAGCGTGGCAGGCCAGTAGTCGTCTGGAGTTGCATAAAAGACATTATTAAAGTCCACCAGCAGCGTGGCAAGCCAGTAGTCGTCTGGCGTCGTTCAAAAAGACGTTATCAAAGTCCACCAGTAGCGTGGCAGGCCAGTAGTCGTCTGGAGTTGCATAAAAGACATTATTAAAGTCCACCAGCAGCGTGGCAAGCCAGTAGTCGTCTGGCGTCGTTCAAAAAGACGTTATCAAAGTCCACCAGTAGCGTGGCAGGCCAGTAGTCATCTGGAATTGCATAAAAGACAGTGTTAAAGTTTACCAGTAATGCGGCAGGCCAGTAGTCGTCTGGTGTCGTTCAAAAAACGGATTTCTCCGACAATGTTTCATTGAAGATTCAATCCAGCAATGTCGGGGGGTTTCTTCCTCATCATCCAGAGCAAATTTTTGGCTATATTTGGTATTCAATCACTATATACCTTGAAAGTCCGAAAGCAATTGCTTCCAGGCATTCAGGTCTACAGCGCTTGAATAGGGGCAGCTGTAATACCCCAAAATTTGCTCTCCCTCTTTGTCATCATAGCATGGCATTATCATTTATCATATCATATCCATCTCATTAGCATTGCATTGCATTTAACATAGAAAAATGAAGCATGGCATCCTTCTTACCATCAGGGCATGTGGTCAGGTGGGAGATGGACAATCAAGAGATCATTCAAAGCACAAAAGGTCAATCAAGTTGGCTCTAGGCAAGCCAAGAGGTCTCTCATGTCTCATACTATCCCAATTGATCCTCCACAACCTCAAGAAGGTGAGATTCAATAGGAGATTGAAGCATTACATCCTACACTATGCAAGAAGTCCAAAAATTGAAGGAAAATCCTCAAAAGAGATAGCTCATTGATTCAAAATCATCCTCAAGTGGCATTTCTCATCATCCTTTAAGAGGATACACAACATACTCTGAGGAATTTGGATTTGGAAGATGTGCAATTTCCTCCTAACCAGAGGGGGTCAAGATTAGGGTTTCCAATTAAATCATGGTATCTCTGATTTTTTGGACAAAAATTGATGTCATGGTATTCCATATGTCCCTAAGTGTATGTATGTGGAAAATTACATCTCAATTGGTTTTAGAAGTGGTTCAATTGGAAGAAAGATCAAGAATCAGAGAAATTGGGGCAAAGTCAAATAATCAGAGGAAAAAGTCAACTCTTGACTTTTTGAGGCCAAATTCATAAAATTCATGTTATATGTGTCCAATGTGCAAAATTTGGTCAAGAAACTCCAAAGGAATCATGAAAAAATCAAGATGTGGAAAGTTGCCATTTTTGGGTGAAGTAGGGTTACTAAAAATAGTAAGTTTTGGCCATTTTGCATCAGAGTTTGAACCAAGGCCATTTAAAATTGAGGCACCAAATGAAAATTCCACTCGGCCACAACAAAAGATCTTGTTTTAAGCTTCAAATCCATGTGTAGAACATCTCCATTGGATAAAAATTGAGGGAGATATGATTGATCAAAGTTTGAGCAAAGTAGGTTCAAAACTAGGTCATGACCAAGATTTTCAGGTCACGCGCGCAGTCATTTTAACAAACATGTGGTGGGCCAAATGTCCACTCATTTTTCTCATGGTTAAAGGCCTCAAATGAAAAACTTTTCAACATCAAAGTTGTTCCTTGTAGTGTCATCTTCAATACTCATGTTGGACAGAATTCCATTTGATCAAGTTATAGTGGAGATATATTGGTTCAAAGTCATGTTGATTGTGCTGAAATTTCGGTGTGCCAAGTTGCCATGCCATGACTTGTTTGCCACGCCCCATAACCAGCTCCCAAACTTGTGTATTTTAAGTCATTTTGCAACTTATTCCAACCTCATTTCACTTCAATTTTCACATCAGCATTGTGCTCCAATGTGCTCTCTTTCAAATGAACCCATGAGCTCACCAAATCATTCACCTTACATGGAATAATTCATCCTCAAATCACCCTATCTCTATTGTTCTCACTGTCACATAAAACCAGAAAAAAAAGCAAGTGGAGTTTATTGCTGATTGAATTAGTTTGCGCATGCTTGATCACACTGACCAACCTTTGCTTCATTTAGCCAAACACCTTTGCATTCACCAGGTCACGTGTGTGGCTCATGCATAGAAGTGAAAAGAAGACAAACTTGTATAACAAGTTGCTTGCTGCAGCTTCATTCTCTTCATCCTCACCATAACACTCTAAGCATCACCCACACCATAAAAAACCCAAGATCAACTCGCCTCTAACTATCTGACTCAGTTAGTTAGAGTGAACTCACCCAACTCAGTCACCCAACTCACTTCCTAGCTCACTATAAAACGAAACTTCTCTTCACAAATTCATTTTCAACTTCACTTTTCATTTCCACTCTCAAGAACACTCTCACTCTCTCAATCTTCCCTAAGCTTTTTCTCTCTCTCTGTGCACGAATCATTCATCTTCATCCACCTCAATTCATCATCATCAATGGCATTGGATTGAAGGAGATTTCAGCACAGTCCTCAAGATTGCTGCAAGCATTGTTCAACATTGGATCTCCCTGCTTTCAAGACAACGAGTTATAGCATTTATTTTGCTTAGTTTGTGAAGCTTCAAGGTTGAAGGAGAAGCTAGGATCTCTGGTTTTCTGAAGAGCACTCCGAAGCCTCATCAATTTCAGGTTTATTTCACTCAATTTTAATGCATTGTATTCTTGTGATTTAAGCTTGTTTTATGATGTTTGGAGCCTATTAGGAGCTATGCGTGAGTTCTGTCTAGTTGATAGGCTCTTTAGGAGTTTAGATGTGATTTTAGGGCAATTTGTTTTGGATCGGTTTGTGTTATACGTGTATGTTATGTGAAAAATAGTGTTGGATTCATGATGTACATGAGCTCAGCTTTCGATTGGTGTACGTATTGTGAATTTCTGGAGGAATTGGAGTTTGCAGGTGGTGGCTGTTGGCCGGAGAAGGTGACCGGAGGTCCTCTCCGGCCGGTGACTGTTAGAGCTAGGGTTTTTGCCATGTTTTAATCCTGTCCGTTGTTTTTTTCTCATCGTGTGGCTAAGAGCATGACAACGCATTAAAACGCATGTGCAAGGCATGTGCCATTTTTCTGAATTCAATTAATCATGGTGTGGTGTGGTGTATGGTATGGAACGTGGACATGCGTGTGTGAGCGTTTGATCTGATTACTTTGACTGTGTGTATGACTTGACTTCATCCAATGGTTGTAATGGTTTTGACTTGTGTTGACTGAGAGTGCATGCTAGTTGTTGTGTACTGCGCGCTTAGTGGACTTAGCCAGAATGCTATTCGCACCTCCCTGTTTTAAGGCCCAAATGATTTGAACGGCATAATTGCTATGTTCACACCTCCCCTTCCCTTTGCATTTCATTTTATTTTTCTATTTTTTATACACGTTTGCTTTTTAATTTTTAAAAATATCAAACATCATCATAAAATTCCACAAAAATTCATGAGTATCATTAAAACATTTAGGAAATTTTTGATGATTTTATTTTCTGATTTTATGACCTTTTTACCCCTGTTCTATATTTTTCTTTGAATTTCTTTGATGTGCATTCTTAATATGGTACATGATCTTGTTTAATTTTGTTCTTGATCATTAAAACTTGTTTTGATGCTCTTCTTTTTGCATTGAATCATTATCATCTTGAGGTATGTTAGATGATTTTTATTTGATTTTTTAGGTCAGTTTTATGGCATGTTTGGTGTTCACTTTTGTGCTATTTTGTATGATATGGCTATGTGACCTAAGTGCATTGTTTGACATCATTTTGCCTTGGTTCCTTGCATGCTACTTTGATATGTGATTCATCTCTGATTAGTGAACTCCAATACCATGTTTTCATAATTTTCATGAGGCCATTTGATTTTTGCTTGATGCATTTCATTTAAAGCATTATGACATGTTATATCATTGTAATCTTTAGTGCATGTTTACATGAATTCTTTTGTGCACATTTGTATGAGCATTTGCATATGTTATGAGCCCTTCATATGATATTATAGGTCTTTGATACACATTATAGGTCATCTTTACATGTTCATTTCAATTTGAACTTTGTGCATCATTAACATGTATTGTTTGCACTTTCTTTTTGAACTTTCATTTCAATTCTTCTTATATTACTTCTTGAATGTCTTGAAGTTGATTCATAAATACTTTTGAGATGTTTATAAACCATTTTCCATTTAGTTTCAATTCTGGTTGTTGATTTACATGTTCCATTTATGCATGTCCTCTTCATTTCTTTCCATCTTTCATCTACCCCTTCTTCTTGTAACATGTTTAAATGCTAATGGGTGATGATTATTGCTTATTCACTTGCACTTGTATGATGATATTCACTTGTTGTCCATATGATGTACATTCTGGTTGTGGCTCTAGGATTTGGTTTCTCATTTAATTCTTTTGAGTTTTATGATGCATTACATGTTCTTTTACTTCTTATACTTCTTATACATGTTTACTAACCATGTAGGGGCTTTGGTAAGTTTCAATTGAGTGTGGATAAGGAATCCACATTCAACTTCTATCCTTTCTCTTTTACAATTCCATTCTATGTTTTGTTAAGCACTTATGTGCTTTCTTTTAATAACTCATTACTTTCCCTTTTTGAATTACAATTCATCTTCTACTTTAGAAGTGAATTGTTTAATTCCTTCTTTCTTTAGACTTTAGGTTGAAACCTCACAAACCATTAGGATCACTCCCTTTAATCTTCAATTAGGATTGAGTCTTAGTCCATATAGGTTTTACCTTTTCTCCTCTCTTGAGTCTCTCTTCTCATCTCAAAGAAAATGCAAAATATCTAATAAAGGTAGGCATTTATTGCATTTAGGCCTTTCATATAAAGAAAAGATTATAAGGGGTCTTCTCTTATAATCTTAGAATGTATAGCATATAGCCCCATCTTGGGTCAATATGTTAAACATTTGATCTTGTATGAGGGACTTAAATGCAATACTTGTTGAAGATACAAATAATAAAAAACACTTCTTCATTTCATAATCAACAAAAACACTTAATAAATACAAGTATGCTAGTGTGTTTGAACCTTGATAATTGGAACTAAGTGTGAGGGTCTTCTTCACTCTTAGTGTGCTTTCTTATCCATTCCATCTTGGAATGTGAGAATGTACACATTCCAATGATTAAGATTTAGATACACTATCATATGCAAACAAATAAAAAACTTCTAAAAGACAAAAACAAACAATAACGTCTTTCCTTCGGGAATTCTTTTCTCATCTCATTCACTCTCAACGTATGAACGCGCTTCTACTCGTTCTCTTGCAAGATGGTAACGCACTCGGACCAGCGAGCCTGCAACACCTGAGCTAGAACGTTAGTCGTTCCCTAAAAAACACAAACAATCTTTCCCTTAGGTGAGGGGAACTACGTCGCTCTGATTCTCATGCTCCCGATGAGATACGTAGGCAGTGGGGTAGGGCCCATGCGAGCACTTCTTGTATTTTCCCTACATTTGTTCCTCGTTCCTTTTCCAGTTCTCTTTTCGTTCCTTTTCCAGTATTCTTTTCTATCACCCTTTGATCGAGACAAGCAAGCGTGGATCCCATCGGGTACGATGGACGCGTGGGGGTGCTAATACCTTCCTCTCGCGTAACCGACTCCCGAACCCAGTTCTCTTGGTCGTAAGACCATGCTTTTCCTTTCTCTCAGGTTTATGCGGTGTTTCCTTTCCCCCTCTTGGGATAAATACACATTGCTGGCGACTCTGTTTCGGTGCCACTTTCGCGTTTGTACTTGGATGAAAATCCCGGGAGCGACACTGATTTTAACCACCGCTGAAATTCAATTTGACCACTCTGTCAGTAAATTTCTGAGAAATTATTCCGACCAATATTTTAGGCAGTATGCAAGATGAAAAGCACTATTTTATGCTATTTAGATGATACAGTCAGATGAATGAAAATACGAAAATATTAAAAATGCCTGGAATAAGCTGTGAACTCTCAAAATACCCTGTTGGAAAAAGAATGATCTGGTACCAAATTACCAAGCAAAATAAATGTTGGGGCACTCTAATGCTTGCTGCTTAGAATAAGAGAAGTCCTAAGCCACAAGCATACCGTGATTCGATGGCTCGAGAGCTCAATGCAATGCCTGATTATGAGTTAAGACCTAAATGAGATGCAAATGAAAGAAAAAGAAACATAAGCCAGAAAAGGTTAGAAAAAGGTAGGGCAAATTTTGGGATGCTACACACAGCCCTAGCCATTGCTTCCAAAGCAGCAGCCATCGCATTGTCGTTTCTACCAGCCATATTCTGATCATTCCCAAAAATGACAACAAGGTTAAACAACATTTCAACCATCACAACAACAAGACAGACACAACTGACTCAACACCGGCTCTGATACCACTTAATGTAACACCCCCTTGCTATACCCCCAAATAATCACATAATCATTTAGGAACATATTCTAAATTTCGTCAGAGTATAATTATAAACATAGTATAAAAGAGGTATGTCACATTATACATGAAATTAAAACATTCAACACCCGCTCAACATTTGATATGCAACAGTGGGGTAACTTTGCAACAGAGGAACTTAGTCCTTACACCCACATCTCAATATCTAGAATAAAAGCGGAAAATCTAAACATTGAATAACATCAAACATATATACATATACGGATATATCATCAAGTGTTATCCACCAACATAATTCATGTTTATATAAACATTCATCAACAAGATACATGTACAAATGTATCACAAAAGAATCATAATCATCCTAGCTACCCGGTGCTATATATCAGAGCCGACCGACCAAAAGAATGAAGACACGCTTCACCAAAAAGACCACCAGCATACCTACTCTGCAATGCCTCATAGAGCATCATAAAACAGCAGAAGGGTGAGAAACACAATTATAATATAAATGCATATAATTATATATCTTAGCATAAAAATACACATATACTACATTCTCACCACAATTCAACACAACCCACTCATATACATCACAATGTATATATATATATATATATATATATATATATATATATATATATATATATATATATATATATATATATATATATATAGCCAAGCATATTCATCATGCATACTTTCACAATTCTCAACATTCCACATAAACATACTTATTCATGTTTCTTCATCAATTCTAAATTATAAAGATGATAAATGCAAATCATAGAGACCGACTCACGACTCTATGCAAATGAAATGTGGTACCGACTCAATCATCTCAAGTTCACTCAGGAACTTATTGGAACCATCGCTCGTTACCAATGTAACTCCCCGTCGGGCCTACGATGTTCAAACATTGCTCACACCTCACATAGGCACACAATGTTTATGGATTGCTCACACCTCACCTAGGCACACAATCCGATTGCTCACACATCACCTAGGCACACAATCGTTTGTAATCATCGTTCACACCTCACTTAGGCACACGATGTTACAACGGATTCTCATTAGAATCACACAGCACAAGAATGTACATCATTATGCTTCACATACAAATGACTCACGACATTCTTGAAATGCATACATATTCACAATATATTCATGCATTCATCTCACACAATCACATACAATCTATATACATTCACATCAATGCACTATTGTATGATTCACATCCAAAACACACATTCAAAACGGTAAAAGTCGTTAAATAACACTATTCTCGATTTTTCGATTTATTTAATTGGCCAACAATCTCAAAATCATCATCACAAGCAAGAACATTTTATAAGCTTTCCAACGATATAAATAATGCTTAACACTCTCTCGCCTCTCAATTTCGCCCGGCGAAAGCACGCACCGCCCGGCGCTCTAGGCATTTCGCCCGACGATTCACACCAGACAGCCATGCTCAGTAGCGTGGCTTCATCTTCAAAAACCCCCATTTTCTCATTTTCCCACCTTTGATCATTCCCAACAGCAAAACCAAGCATAGTTATGGATCATACACATATAGAGATCATTCTAAACACATCAGTATCAATTTTTAACCGTTAAAAACATCGATTCCACAAATCGACCTAAAACTCACATATAACTCAAAACTCTACCAAACACAATTTTTCAACAACAACAATCATACATAATCACACACATGTATAGAATAATCGAGTTTCAAACCCTTACCCGATTAAATCGATTCCTAGAAGTTGATTTTCTTGATTTTCCTCTTTTCCTTCTCTTTTCTCCTCTTCCTCTTCCTTTCTCTCCCTTTTCTCTCTATTTTTCCTTTTTTTATCCCTTTCTCTCCCATTTCCTCTTCTTATCTCTTTTTTTTTCTATTTTCTTTTTACACAAGTTCAAATTAAAAATTCATTTTCTCACACAATTATATTTCCACTAAATTTTCTAACTTACCACTAATTGAGAAATGTCTAAAATACCCTCCATTCTAATTTTCCTCGAAAACTATCAAAACGGTAAAATAACATAACATATTAACATACCAATTTCGCAATAAAATAATTTATCACTCAAATTAAATAAAAGACTCAACAAAATGAGAATAATCGGAATCAGGGCGTTACAGTTGGTATCAGAGCAGGTCGTATCCTCGACCTAGCCATGAAATAGTATAAGTGTTTCTTTCCGTTTCATATGTGTTGTGTCGCCATTAGTCTTACGTGTTATATTTATGGTATTGAGCCTGATCAACTTAATCCTATCTGTATAAAATTTAGGAACATGGCCGACCGACGCAGAAACAACCGTGGTAGACTGAGAACTACTCCAGCAGGGACAAATCCGCCAGGGGACGAAAGGAATGCCCTTTTGTATCAATTTATGCAGTAGATGCAGCAGCAGCAGAATCAGTTTGTGCAACAAATGGTACAGCAAATGGCTGGTGGTGTGCATGCTCCAGTGGTTGTTCCGGAGGCTGCAGGGGGAACCTTTAGGGATTTCATTCGTATGAATCCTCCGGAGTTTCTGGGAGGGTTAGATCCAGTAAAGGCCCATGAATGGATATCCGGTATGGAGCGTATTTTCTTGATCGTCCAGTGTAGTGAAGAAAATAAGGTTGTCTTCGCTTCTCACTTGTTAAAGGGTCCTGCTATGAGATGGTGGGAAAGCGCTTCAGCACTAATGACAATTCAAGAGGTACCGAAAGGGTGGGAGCAGTTTAAGATAATTTTTATGGAGAAGTATTTTCCAAGTTCCTTAAGGTCTCAAAAAGAATTTGAATTTCAACAGCTGAGGCAAGGTAACTTGACAGTGGCTTCTTATGCGGAAAAGTTTGAGGTTATGGCTGCTTATTCTAGACAAACCATGTATGCTCCTGATGAAAGGTGGAAGATTGATCATTTTCTGTTTGGTCTAAGGGCTGAAATTTCACATAGTGTGTCTCAGAGAGAATTTACTAGCTATGCTGAATTGTTACGACAGTGTTATGTGGCAGAGCATAGTTTGAAAAAGGTACAAGCAGAAGGAGAGTTAAGTAGAGTGAATCAAAGTGATCGTGGGAGATCGAATCAACAATTTAGACCGAGACAACAATCTTTCAAAGGGAAACAAGTTCAGGGTTCTAAGTCTAGTGCGCCTCCGGTATGCCGTACTTGTGGTAGGAATCATTTTGGGAGGTGCAATTGGGATGGAATAAGATGTTATCAGTGTAACAAGGTGGGTCATCTATCGAGGGATTGTCCTCAGAAGAGGAATCAGATACAAGAAAAGAATACCGACCGAGTATATACCTTGGATGCAAGGAAGACAAAGGGTGATAACTCCTTGATTGCGGGTACGTGTTTTGTGAATGGGAATCCTTGCTTTGTTTTATTTGATTGTGGAGCTACACATTCTTTTGTGTCCACGCGATGCGTGAAGCGACTTGGGTTGCAAGCTGTTCTTTTATCTCCACCCATGGTGGTTACTACTGCCATGGATGAAATTGTTGAAACACCGTTGATGTGTGAAAATTGTGTATTGTCGGTGAGTGAAAGAGTCTTCCAGATTGATTTGATTTGCTTACCGCTTAAGAAAGTGGATGTGGTTCTGGGAATGGATTGCTTTCAGCTAATTCAGTTTTTATCGGTTGTGAGGAGAAGTTAATTATTATTCCATCTACTGAAGCTACTCCGAATGATGTGTTAACTACTATTCTAGAAGGTACGTTGGGAATGATTGATTTCTTGTTTGAAGAGGAAAAGTCTTTTCTTATGATTCTTACTAAGGAGGGGAGTAGTAACCTTCAAGTTTCGAGTATTCCGGTAGTTTGTGACTTTCCTGAGGTTTTCCCCGAGGATATCACTTCTCTTCCCCCGGAACGGGAAGTGGAATTCTCTATTGACCTGATACCGGGAACGGCTCCAATATCCGTTTCTCCGTATCAAATGGCACCACTTGAATTAAGAGAATTAAAAGACCAATTGGAAGAGTTGTTGGCTAAGCATTTTGTTCGACCAAGTGTTTCGCCCTGGGGAGCTCCAGTGATGTTGGTAAAGAAGAAGGATGGTGGAATGCGGTTGTGTATTGATTACCGTCAATTGAATAAGGTCACCATCAAGAACAAATACCCATTGCCAAGGATAGACGATTTGTTAGATCAATTGAAAGGAGTCTGTGTGTTCTCGAAGATTGATTTACGGTCGGGTTATCATCAGATTCGGGTGAAGAGTTCAGACGTAACAAATACTGCATTTAGAACCCACTATGGTCATTATGAATTTTTTGTGATGCCTTTCGGTGTGACGAATGCTCCGGCAGTTTTCATGGATTACATGAATCGGATATTTCAACCTTACTTGGACCAATTTGTGGTGATTTTCATTGATGATATTCTTATCTATTCTCGTGATCCTCAAGAGCATGGAGAACACCTAAGAATCATTTTATCCATTTTGCAAGAGAGACAACTTTTCGCTAAGCTAAGTAAGTGTGAGTTTTGGATGTCGGAGGTGAATTTCCTTGGACATGTCATATCTCAAGGGGGTGTAGCGGTTGATCCATCCAAAGTTGAAGCAGTGATAAATTGGGAGAGACCGAAGAATGTGTTAGAAGTTAGAAGCTTTTTGGGACTAGCAGGTTATTATAGAAGGTTTATTAAAGTCTTTTCCCAACTGGCTTTACCGATGACGAGACTTACTCGGAAAGATTGTTATTATGAATGGGATTCGGCCTGTGAGCAAAGTTTTATAAGCTTGAAAGAGAGATTGACAACCGCTCCTGTGTTGGTTATTACCGATCCTAGCAAGTCGTATGAGGTATATTGTGATGCATCAAAGATGGGATTAGGAGGGGTGCTAAGGCAAGATGGACATGTAGTGGCTTATGCTTCCCGACAGTTGAAAGTCCATGAAGAGAATTATCCAACGCATGATTTAGAATTGGCGGCAGTTGTATTTACCTTGAAAGTGTGGCGTCACTATTTGTACGGTGTGCGTTTTGAGATGTTTAGCGACCAAAAGAGCTTACAGTACCTCTTTGATCAAAAGGAGTTGAACATGCGTCAAAGGAGGTGGATGGAATATTTGAAAGATTATGACTTGGAACTAAGATACCATCCGGGTAAAGCGAATAAGGTGGCAGATGCTTTAAGTAGGAAAGTGTTGCATAGTGTCGACTTGATGATGCTAGAGTATACTTTATTAGAGAAATTTCGAGATCTAAATCTTCAATTTAATTGGACTCCTAATTGTGTGGTTATGGGGAATTTGGATATCAATTCTACTATTAGGAAAGAAATCCAACAAGAGCAAGGGTTAGATGAGAAGTTACAATGAGTGTTATTGCAACCGGGTTTTGTGCAAGATACCGACGGAGTTATTGCATTTAACCAAAGGATTTGTGTTCCGGATAACATGGAGTTGAAAAGGAAGATTTTAGATAAAGCGCATAAGGGTGCTTTTACTATACATCCGGGATCTTCAAAGATGTATCAAGACCTAAAGAGGGGCTATTGGTGGTCGGGGATGAAAAGAGATATTGCGAAGTATGTGTCGGAATGTGGGGGGTGTCAACAAGTAAAGATCGAGCACCAAAGGCCGGGTTGCTTGTTGTAACCTTTAGAAATTCTGGTGTGGAAATGGGATAGTATTTCGATGGACTTCGCGGTGGGTTTACCTTGTGCCCAAGGTGGTTATGATTCAATTTGGGTGATTGTGGATCGGTTGACGAAGTCTGCTCATTTCTTGGCCGTAAAGACTACTTATAAGGCGAGTCATCTCGCAAGGTTGTTCATTTCGGAGATAGTGAGGTTGCATGGTATTCCTATGAGTATTGTTTCGGATAGAGATCCAAAATTTACCTCTAGATTTTGGAGAGCCTTTCAACAAGCTATGGGGACGAAGTTGTGTATGAGCACGTCGAATCATCCGCGAACGGATGGTCAGACGGAGCGGACGATACAAACCATGGAAGACATGTTAAGAGCTTGTGTCCTTGAAAGTGGAGGAAATTGGATAGAACTCTTACTGTTGATTGAATTCTCCTATAATAATAGTTATCATGCAAGTATTGGTATGGCTCCGTATGAGGCATTATATGGAAGGAAGTGTAGGACACCGTTGTGTTGGGCAGAGGTTGGTGAAGATAGGATGTTGGGACCTGAGATTATTCACGAAACTACGGAGAAGATTAGGATGGTCCGTGATAAGATCAAACAAGCCCAAGATCGTCAGAAAAGTTTTGCGGATAACCGTAGAAGGCCTTTAGAATTTGAAGAAGGCGATCACGTGTTTTTAAAAGTCACTCCGAGATTGCGGTTGAAAGGACCGTTTCGACCGCGGAAGTTAAGTTCGAGATACGTAGGACCGTATCAGATCTTGGAGAGAATTGGTGAAGTAGCTTACAAATTAGCCTTACCGCCTTCTCTGTCCGAGATACACGTTGTTTTTCATGTATCTCAGCTTAGGAAATTTGTCCCAGATCCTCTTCAGCCAATTTTACCAGATACAATTGAGATAGAAGCAGATTTGACATTTAAGCCTCAACCGAGTCGTATAACAGGAAGAGAAACTAAAGTGTTAAGGAATTAAGAGATTCCTCTTGTTATGGTCCAGTGGGATGAGACGCATCCGGGTGATGCAACTTGGGAATTGGAATCAGAGATGCGGGAGATCTATCCTCACCTTTTCAGGTAATTGCTTTAAATTCGTGGGCGAATTTCTATTTAAGGGGGGGAGGATGTAATACCCCGTAAATTATTTTACTCCGGATAATACTAGTTATGATCAACTGAGTCCCAGTGTACTCTGATAAAATATCTGCAGAGATAATTAGGGTAACTGTTGGACTTAGAGTAAATCCAATTAATATTATCTGACTCTGGGATATTTAAATATTTGGACTTTAGAGACTTTTTGGACAATTAGTAGTGTTGGTAATTGATGATGTTTTACTATATCATTCGTTTTCCTCTCATTTTCCTCTTTAGAAGCAAAGGGAGAAAAAGATAGAAGGAGTGGAGAGAAAGAAAAGAGAAGGAAAGGAAGAGAAAAAGAGGGAAAGCTCAAGAGCAAGAACATCATCATCTCTTCATCAAATCTTCATCCAATCATCTTCAAATCTTCACCATCTTCGTCTATTCAAGGTGGGTTCTAGATAGATGCTTTTGTTTTAGTTTTTCTTGGTTTCTAAGACTAGGTTAGAGTTGTAAGAGAATTGGATTAATTGCAAAATCTTGGAAATTAACGGTGAAAATGTGTTATAAACTGAGTAGTATGAGTTATATGAGTGTAGAATCATTTATGTTTGATTGTGGGATGTTTGGATATGTTTTGGGGGGGTTTTGGAACCATGGGGGATCAGCTGTTACGCTGATGAACTTTCTGAAATTCCCAGATTCGCACAGCGAATCCCCCAGCGAAGGGGAAATCGTGGGCTCGCTGGCAGCTCGCACTGCGAATGCGAAGGCGAGCGTTCGCCAGTGGTTCGTACTGCGAACCTTACGTTGTTTTTGCTACTGACTTGGTTCGCCAGCCGTTCGCACTGCAAATGGTGCAGCGAACAAGTGTTGGCTAGGCATTCGTTGGACGCTTCGCACTGCGAATGAGTAGCGAGCATTCGCTGGCTTCTTCGCAATGCGAACATAGCAGAACATCCAATTTGTTTCTTGCATAACTTTTGACTCGGTTATCCGTTTTGCGTATTCTTGGTATCGTTGTGGAGCTAAGAACATATTCTAGCTGATGGTAGTGAGAAATACCTGGTTATTGCCCGATTAAATGAATCGGAGGAAACCGTAAATTGGTACAAATTGTGGTATGTTGAATTTTGGTGTTCCATTATGTGATTGACGATTACATGCTTATGTTATTATTGTGAAACATGTTGGAATATGTATGCATGTTAAAATATGAATAGGTAGAGTGAGGAACATTACCGTAGATGATATCGAAAGTGTGTAAATGGCATGGTGACAACGCTCGTGCAAAAGAGGCCGAGGCGTGTGTCTAGTAATCATAACCGATTGATCTTGCGGTGTAGTTTCATGAGACTCTAGCACCTCCTCTGAAACGTATGCACAATTACTTGGCAGGTTTGATTCCCGCGGATAGTACGATTGGAGCCTACGGGTAAAGAGACTTGTGACGGTGTACGGGTCGTGTGAAGTGACAGATCACGGTGTATGGGCCGATGATCCCGAATCCAATTCGTATGTCAAGTAAATACAAGGATCCATGACTCGAATCGTCTTCTAGACATAGAAGCGGACGAGAATAGGGGATGCCTTGGTACAATTATTGATTTGTGAGATTCTGGAGTAACAGGCTCAGAACTTACCTTGGTACTATTGTGAGTTTACAGGCTCACGAGTATGAATGTATTTATATCGTGTGTACTCAAAGTCACTTCCCTTCCCTTTGACTTGAGTTAGGCTTATTAGAACCTTGTAAAGCCGAGAGGACTATAAGATAGCGAACTCACTGAGATTTGATGTATCTCACCCCACTGTTGTTATTTACATCACAGGTTCTGCAGGTTCGGTGAAGGCTAAGAACAAAGTGGTTTGACTTTTCCTTACGGATTGTGGTTTTTGAGATGGCATGGCTTCCGCTATGGCATTTTATTTTGAGATCATTGTATTGATCTAGTTCTTAGTGCTTTTTGGGACATCTTGTATACGTTATGCCGTAGGATTTTGAACTTTGTATTTAGGGCACTTAATGTATACAATGTGTTAACTAGGAACTTGTACATATATATTTCAGTACCAAACGTATTATTCATGTATGATATATGCTTTGATGTATGTATGTATATGTGGGCTTTACAAATATGCTTAGATGTACCTTGTTGTCTTGAGATATACAGATATGAGTTTGTGAACAAAAATTAGAGAGGGAATGATAGAACAATAAACCAAAAATTGAGTAATAGTAGTAGAAATATACAGGTCCACACTAGCTCTCATACATGTTAGCTTTATTCATACTATCTTTTACGAAAATATAGACTAAAATTGACCAGGCAACAAAAGTAGCAAAATTTAGTACACTTCATAAAAAAGTTATCTAATATTGTGAATAAAAACAAACAAATTCTCTTGTAGCTTTGATTCAATTTCAAGATAATTTAAAATTAGTTAATTATTAGCAAAAATATTCTCATTTTGATCTACAGTAATAAAACTTGTTACCACCTGATAAAAGGGCATAATAAACATTACATCACATGAGCTTAGAATTTGGGTATTTTTTGAAGTTTAAAGTGCAACAATATTATTTTACATTTTAAATATAATTTGGTATATATGTCTTCAAATATACACTTATCTTGGTAAATATGTCTTCTCATTGTTAATCATTTATTCTGCATAGGTGAGCACTTTAGCTTCTACTGCTTCAACAAATTTCTAGTTCCAGCATAAGTGCAACTCAGTCGTCATCTTCAATTAGAAGTGGGTATTTTACATTTTTATGTGGAAGTAGTTACAATATTATGTAATAATGAAGGCTGATGTGTCATATAGTGATACAATACAATAATGTCACACTAAGAAAATATCTGATTTTCTTGATGATGCTCTGTATTTGTTTTTTTTCATGATTTAGAGTAAATAAATTGTTGTATTGCATTTAGCTCTTGTTTCATGGAGTAAATAAATTGGTGTATTGCATTTAGCTTTTGTTTCATGGTTTAGAGTAAATAAATAGTTAAATAAGAACAAATTTTAAAATTGCAACAAATATACGGTTTGTTATGAACAACATCATGAAATGTATAATGATCATTCCAATCCAGTTTATTGTTGGGTTGTTGGGCTACATGATTACTATTATAAGCAACACAAATTTTTTTTGGTTCATTACATAATTGATGTATCTGATATATAATAATGACCAGATACATCATTTATTCAATGAATTTAAAAAGCTTTTTGTTGCTTATAATAGTGACCGGAGGGTGTATAATTTTCCACGTACTATGAAAATTCTTGGGCAGTATGGTTAAAAATGATCATTCCAATCCAACTAACTATATAAATTCCTAGCTGAAAATCAACCACTTTATTGTTGTTGTTGATGCTTATCTAATTCCATATCTCATCAAAATACATAGCTCCTACTATGCAATGAAACTTATCACTTTGGTTACTAATTGTGAATATAACATTGATAGGTTATGAGTTGTTTTGTTAATCTTTCCATATAATAAATTAAGCACTGTGTACTTCTATCGCCTAAATCATGTCACAACAGTCTGGTTTCATTCATATACATTAAGTTATAGCGCATTCATGTATTATATAATTAGCATAATTTTTTTTGGAAGCTTATTATTATAAGACTCAGGATTAAAGTTACAGTACACACAATGACTCTAATTGCTGATGTCTCACTTTATACTTCTTGAAAAATTAAATTTTTATATATGTTTTATAATTCTTGAACAATTATTATATATCTCACTTTATACTTCTTGAACAATCATATTTTTATATATGTTTTATAATTCTTGAACAATTATTATATGTCTCACTTTATACTTCTTGAGCAATTATATTTTTATATATGTTTTATAATTCTTGAACAATTATTATATGTCTCACTTTATAATTTTTTTCTGAAGCTATGTTACAATAATGACTAATTATTGATGTCTCATGTTTTATGCTAAGTTACAGTATACACAATGACTCTAATTCTTGTTTGCCACGTTCTGTAATTATACACTTTCACTTTCTTTTTTTAAGTAGAAAACGACAGTAAAAACTAATAGAATTAAGAGAGGTCACTTTGTTTTTTATGAATATGTATATATATGTAATTATTCTTTAAACTTGAATTTTCATATATAGTTATGATCTGGATGAAGAATGTAGAAGCAACAGACTGATTTGGCAGATTTGTTTTTACAATTTATAGGCAACGTTTTTTATGTGTTGCCAATTAAAAACCATGGACTTTTCTTAAGTTTTAGGCACGGTTATTTGTGACACGGTTGAGTGAAAGATCTATTAAGCTACGGTTTTCGTATGTTGCTTATTAATAATCGTTGCCTTTTCATACGTTTAGGCGACAGTTATTTTGCGTTGCTTCTTAAAAACCGCAGCCTAAAAATACAACTAAAACCGTGGACTATGTATATTTAAAGCGACGGTGCTTAAAATCCATGGGTAGAAATAAAAAAACTGCGCTCTAAAGGAATAGGCAACGACCGTTTATTCCACACCCGATAAACCGTCCTCTAATGCCTTAGGCTACGGTTTTATACCTTTTGGGGTCGGTTTTCCGTTGTTGCCTAAACCCATTTTTGTTGTAGTGGGTGGTGAATAGAGAAAGGTAGGTTGATGGCGATGCGCGAGGCAATTGACTTACAAAAGTGGGAAGGGTTTGTAAATGGATCAAGTAGGCTTTAGGGTTTGGAAACCATCATGCAAACGACAAGATATAAACAAGCATGTAAAAGAAAAGGAAAACAATTGAATTGAATTTTAATCGTGTGCACTTGCAAAGTAGGCTAGTTTTCTAAACGACCAACTAGAAGTAATCGATCGAATACGTCTCACCGTAAGAAAGCCCAGGAGTAAGCTTTGAGTGTTGTGTATGGTGATCAAAAGGTTGATGGCAATGCTTTAAAAAGCAATCGAATTACAAGGGTGTAAAAGATGGCTCGACGTTGGATCGAGAAGTTATTTGTTTTGAAAAGGGTTTAACGGATTAAAATACAATCAAGACAAAAGCGATAAAATTATTACATTTTGTGGGAACGGGGTACGTTTTGTCGAATGGGGATGAGGTGACATAAAAGCAAACGCGTATGAACAAAAGCGAATTGAGTCTTGGAATCCCTCGATCTTGGCCCGAATGGTCAAAGATTATTAAATAACTTAATTAGATTAATACAAATTAAGTCAAATAATTAAGTTTATTAAAATTGATTAATAAAGTTAAGCAATTAGAATTTGATTAATCGATTAATTAGGGTAATTAAAATCAATTATCAAAATTATTCGATAAATCAAATAATTAGGTTAATTAAAATTGATTAACAAAATTATTCATTAAACCAACTTTAGAATACATTGAAAATGTGAAAACATAACATTGAACTACCCTAATTCTAATTGAAATACATTGTTACAAACACAAGGCTCAACCCTAAGCTCAAACTCCTAACCACAATGGACATTTTCAACCATCCTCTAGTGTAGATAACTTCCTTCTTCAATTTGTTAGTTTTCTTCTTTTGTCTTACAAGCTTTGAATCCCTTTCATCAACAAACTCATCACCTAACCACTTGAAGAAATTACAACCCTTACCCATGTGATTTATGTATTTTTTATAGCTCCAGAATTTTCTCCTATAATTGACATTGTTCATATCATTAACAGTTTGAAGAACACTTTCATCTTTAAAAAAAACACTCAATTCTCTTGTTTCTACGAAGCACAGATCTAGATGTACCATAGCTTTGGTTGTTTGACGTAGAAGCATTGCTTGCAATCTTTGACATTGAACCCTAATTTGGAGAAGAAAATGAAAGATGGAAGATGGAAGAAAGATGATGGTGATTTAACCCTAATTTGGAGAAGAAAATGGAAGACGAAGGAAATATTGATGAATAATGTAAATGGAAGATGGAACCCACGAACCCTAGAGCGTTTATAACACATAAGCTGAATGTTCAATTTACCATTTGCTTACCTAGCATGCCACCTCAACTGTAGTTAACGTTTTTCGCACAAACTAACGATATGGACCAAATGGTTTAACGGAAGTGAAGTTAAAGGATCATTATGTAATGTTTTTTAGTTTGGGGACCAAAGTGAAACTTCGCTCAAAGTTAAGGGACTTAGGGACTAATTATGCCTAAAACCTTTTATTTTAACTTTGTGTGTACCTGACTCAAAAGCTTTTATATAATAGTATAGTCATAATCGATTCTATATGGTTTTTGAGTATTGACCTGAATAAAAAGATTTAATTCAACATTATTCCTCAAAAGTGATAGTTAGTTAACAAGTATGTTTTCTTTTAGTCTTCTTTCATACTAGTAGATTTTCTCATCAAAAAATTTATACCATAGAAACACATGAGACATGAAACATGTTAAGTTTTTATTTACAATAGCTAAAGAGATTATATTAAAAACGA
Organism: Lathyrus tuberosus; assembly: GCA_022829125.1. Lineage (NCBI taxonomy): Eukaryota > Viridiplantae > Streptophyta > Magnoliopsida > Fabales > Fabaceae > Lathyrus > Lathyrus tuberosus. The sequence continues at coordinate 92,612 of JALAZF010000953.1, read as the reverse complement.
GCACAAGATATGCATAATCCTACAAACAGATCAATCCATACAAGTTGGGAAAAATATGGTAGTAAATAACAGTAAAACCAATTATGATACTCAGGAATTCTCCATAGAAATACTAAATTTGACAACATCAAAAGATAAACAGTTAGAAGCTTAAAAGTCTTCTTTTTCCTTAAACACACATTCAAATGCAATACTTTCAATACTTAATACATATTTTAGAGATTACATTTACAGCGAAAATCGGACGAAAAAGGTGAGGGGAAAAAATTCGGTCGGTGAATAGTGATGCCCGTACGGATGAATAGTGACGTTCGTATGTGAATAGTGTTGTCCGTACGGTGAATAGTGTTTTCGAGTCTTCAGACTTTTTCGATTTGGTCCATGGATCCATGTGATTTTGGGCTTTGTTTGTTAGGTATTTGATATTATAAATATATATATCTCTTATATGCTTGGTGTGTGACAATTTTAGAGTTTACACCAACAAGGAAGAGGAAGGGTTTAAATGCATAGTATAGGGTTTCAGCTATTCACAAGGAAAACCTTAGAGAAGCAAAGGTTTTGGGAAACCTTTGGAGTTGTTTAAGGTTATTGTGAAATACTGTTACACCTTGAGTTTGAGTGATTCATATATTGAGAGTTGGAGAGGTTGGGAAACACTTGGGTAGAAAATAGGGTTGTTCTTGAAAACCTGAAGGTGAATGCTATTTTCTTGTAACTCATCTGTAATCTCTTGTAACAAATTTCTGAGTATAGTGAATTGGAGAACTGCTCTCCCCCCAGAGTAGATCGTTTGATCGAACTGAGTAAATAAACCTTCTGTTTTTTTTCTTGCCTTATTCTGTTATATTGTGTGTACGGATTATTATTGCTGAAAACCATTTATTTTGGCTGCTATTGTTCTTTTCCTTACAAATTGATATTAAATTTTGTCGTAATTCACAACAAGATTCACAACACATAAAATTCCTATCATATGTCAAAAGCCACAAAATTCATGAAAAAAAATAAAGAAGCTCAGAAGTTTTAACCATGTCTACTTATTTCTAAATAATTTCAAATCACACATAAAAAATCATGCATGGTTATCCGAGCTTTCTAGAATACGCACTAGCTTTTTATTATCCAATATGGTTGATCAACTCACACAAAATTTAAATGGTAAAAGTATTCAAAATTCCGGGACATTCAAATTTGTTACAAAGGAAAAGATGTCTAAATAACTTAAATTTCAATCTTAACCAATATAAATATAGAAGTTTTAATTCAAACTTGAATTTCAATCTTCACCAATATAAATATTGAATTTTTAACTTAAGAATTGTTTATTAAAATAATACATATTGAAATCTTAATTATAAATTCCAACTAATAATCACCTAAACTTGTAAGCACTAAAATTTGTTCAATAACTTTTGTGCAGAAAAAAAATACAAAAAAATAAAAATAATAGGAATGAAGATGTGAGAAGACTTCAAAAATACGAGGTTTTCCCTTTGGCTTCACACTACAACACGGAAGGGAAAAGTCAACGCTTTTTTTGGCTTCTAACAGCGCTTAAAAGCGCTGCCTAAGGTGGCGCTGCTATAGGTAAAGACATCGCTTTTGTTTTATGCAAAAGCGCTGCCTTATGTAGGCCTTTAGCAGCGCTTTTTCTGGAAAAGTGCTTTCTAAAGTAGGTTTTAGCAGCGCTTTTTCTGGAAAAGCGTGTCTAAAGTGGGCCTTTAGCAGCGCTTTTTCTGGCCTTTTATGCTTTCTAAAGTGGGGCTTCTTGTGTACTTCTGAGTGTTGAACTAATATAAAGTCTCAGAAAACAATTAGGCAAAAAAAATAACGCCTGGTACATAAAAGGGTAATTCCTTGCAGGAGGAAAAACGACATATTATATAAAATGCCTCAAATGAGCCAAAACATTGTACAATACAATTAAAAAGAGACAATCAAAAACAACAAAATAACAACCACAAAACAACCATATAACGGGACAATCAAAACAACAACAAAATACAGCATCCCCTCTAGAAGCTAATCGCACTCTCTCCAGCCTCCAGAATGAAGAAAATTGAACCAGCCTTCATCCCAGTCCTCATAACCATCTGCACCAAAATTACGTTTCGGAGCGCGTTCTTTTATGAGGGATTTCATCTTTGTCACAAATTTCTTACCGGACAAGGTTGCTCTAATTGATGATGCAGCAGATATTGCAAATTTGGACCGTCCTTCTTTATTTTCTCGGTCACCTTCTTGACCGCGGAGTTTTTTGAGGAAGTGCTCATGTTAAAGTATTGTGCAGGTCGTATACAAAAGATCAAAATGGCCGTAAATATATAAATAACAAGTCCTGCGTCACCTTCAAGAAGTAGGACGTTGAAAGACGTGAAATCACCCTTGGAAAGACACCACCGCCCACTCTACGACACTTCCTATGTCATTGAAACTTGTTTTGTTAAAGCTAATCTACAACAACAATTTCAAAATCAAAACTAATCTACAACAACAATTTCAAAATCAAATTCAAACAACATTCAAACTAACCTGTTTTTGCACGCCTTTTCTAGAGGAGAGTGGGGTCAGTCAAACAACATTCAAACTAACCTGTTTTTGCACGCCTTTTCTAGAGGAAAGGGGGGTCAGTCAAACTACATTCAAACTAAAAAAACAAAAACAAAACAAGATGCTGAAGAACAAACCCTCAAGAGAAAACGATGAACAGTTCCGGTCGGAGAAGATGGAGATACGAACATATGAGCAGTGCCGGTCGGAGAAGACGGATAGAGGAGCCGGTCAGAGAAGATGAACAGTGAGAGGGAGAAGTTGCAAGAGAGGGGGAGACACGGCAGAGGGAGAAGTCGCGGGAGAGAAGGAGAAAGAAAAGAAATGATTAGGGCTTCTGAAACAATGAAAAGTTTTTTAATATATATTTATGAAATAATAAGATAAGACAGCGCTTTTTGAAAGCGCTTTCTTATGTATTAGCTTGAGCAGCGCTTTTTCTATAAAAACGCTTTCTTTTTAATTGCCTATAGAAACGCTTTCAGAAAGCGCTTTCTAATGTGTGACCTACGTAAGGCCTTTAGCAGCGCTTTTTAAAAGCGATTTCTAAAGTGTGCCTTTAGCAGCGCTTTCCTAAAAGCGCTTTCTAAGGTGTCACATTTGTATGGCTTTTAACAGCGCTTTTAGGAAGCGATATCTAAAGTAGGCCTTTAGGCAACGCTTTTTTTCAGCGTGTTTTTTTTTAAAACATATAGCAGCACTTTTGATCAAAAACGCTGTCTATGTTGTGCTGCCAAAAAGCAATTTTGGCGTAGTGTAAAAAATAACAGATAAAACATGTAGTTGAGATATTTGAAGCAATAAGGATGAAGATCTAGAGTTCAAAATTTGACTACTAACAAATTAAACTATAAATTAACATTCAATGAATACAACAGATAGATTATATATATATATATATATATATATATATATATATATATATATATATATATATATATATATATAAAGCCTACATTAATAGTAATCATTTCTTGAGCTTGTTATTTGAAATATAAGAAAAAATTAATATTTCATCATCATAAACACAACACTAAATAACGATACTTAAATGCACAAACATAATAAGATAGTAGTTTATTTCAAACAACAAAAGAAACAATCCAACATTCAACGGTAAAATCTCTAACAACATAACATGTTACAATAATACAATGCAAGGGAAAATACTCTAATAGCCCAGTGGAAGACTTAAAGAAGCCTTAGATTCTAAAATTTCTCTCTCCTGTTGAATAATACTCTCCAAATCAGCTTTTGAAGAGGTCAATTGATGCTTAATATCTTCCACATCTCGAGTTAAAATGTCTATCTTCAAACGCGCCACTTCAACATCCTTGACAATTTGTTTCTTGGAATCCAATAGTTTTTGAAATGTATTTTGAGAGAATTGCAAATCGGGAAACAAAGCGCGCTTTTCAAGATCATCCATCCAACCTTTGTGAAAAGCAAATCTGCGCACGTCCTGTATTAACTCAACAAATTCAAAGTGGTTTGAACCTAATACATCCAAAACACTATGGGTTTGGAGGAATTTCAAGAGCTCAGCTAGGTAGTTGTCTGCATAACCCTTGTATCTGTTACTAAGTGAATTGTCCCTTAAAAGAACTGAAGGATGGTTAACAAAAAAATTTGCCAACAAAGACAAGTTCTCATAATCCACATGCTTCTTGGAAACTAGTTCCTCAAGCTCCCGCGTGACAAGATACAGAGAACTTAAATCTTCCAATATTTGAGAAGTGTTCCCTAATTATGAAGAAATACTACTTAAAACTAAAGAGAACAAAAAATACCATTTTGAATAAAATTAAGGGAAAATATACCTTCAAAATGCATTGAAGGACCCTGATATGCAAGACCCAAAGGAACCCTATTGCCATGACAGGGTTGAGATTTTAAAACAATAAATTCATCACCCTTAGGAGTGTCTTCATTTAGAGAAACTAAACAAAAGGTGTGAGGGAAGAGAGTTCAACTTCAAAATCCAAAGGGTGATTAGATAATAGAAGAAAATAAAATTGGTCTAAAGAATCATCACCTTGATCATCATTAATCATAGTATTTTCTAGAGAATCTCTAACACCAACATCTTGTTCCTAAACATATCTAAACATATAAATGATATTGTCAATATCCAAAATATTAGTATTTGTAAGATTAGCTACACTAAACTTATCGATATATATATATATATATATATATATATATATATATATATATATATATATATATATATATATATATATATATATATATATATATATATATATTCCAGTTTGGAAGACCCTAACTTTTAACTTTTAATATAGAGAGAAAAATAATAATAAACAAAAGAATCAATATTTGAAAGCATTAAAAGATTGATTAGATTCTATAAACTCACACTCACTTGTGATGAACTGACTAACTCAAAATGAGTTGTGGTTGTTATCGTCTTGGCATTTGTTAATGGAGTTCTTGCATTAACACCCTGGATATTATTAAAACATGTTTAGGGTGGTAGCATAATTTAATTACTACATTGAAAAGTGTAAAAATGTAAACAATACATATAAGAAAAAAGTCCTTAGTTTAGAAGTTAAGTTTAGTAAAATTTTAAGAACAATTTGAAGTAAAATCCATATATTTTTTAGCTTTACGTGAAAAATATTAGGTGATATTATATTACATTACTTGCCGGAGAGAGTTTGATGGTAGTATTGATTTCTCTATATAGATCTTCTGGGTGTATCAAACCTTTTTGGCTCGTTGGTTGTTCTTTTTCCATGTCCTGTATCAAGAAAAAATGTATTAGTGATATAAAACTAATAATTAATAACTTTTCTTATAAGTATGGCCTTAAATCATTGAATGAGTTTTATGCATGGGAATATCAAAGGGAATTTAACAAATGTATTCTGTAAATTTGTTCATTACTTTTGCTACTGATGTTCTCTTCAAATCAGAAGCAAACAAATAATATTATCAATATTTGTCGCGGTGAAAATTGGATACCATAGTTATTAGTTAACTAGGATCGCATTTTTAATGTCACCACCGGCCTTTGATTTTATCCAAAGGAAGGGAGAAAAACCGAATTCCCACAATGCAATGCAAATGCACTAAGATTCTAAGTTCGGGGGTTGGTTATACCTAGGGAAGGTGCTAGCATCCTAGATATCTGTAGTACTCTACAGGAGCCTCTTGATTCATTTTATGTTATTTGTTATCTGTCTTACTAAGGATTTAAGGGTAGGTGACTTATTTTATTCCTAAGTGTGCTCGACAAGATATCGCATCTTATGCCTACATATCCTGCCAGAAGGGAATCAGAGCATTTGTAGTTCTTCAATAAAGATACTAAGTGTTTAAAGGCTTGGGAGAATTAGGTAGGCTAAAACTTGATCAAAGAAATCAAAGTTGTGGGGGACTAACCTAGGAAATCTATCCTAAATTGTCTAGTAGTCTTATCTTAAGGTGACGATTATGAATGCAAATGATATGCACCATGCACAATAACAAGGTTATCATGCATGGGATTTTCCTTTGGATATTAATGCAGGTTAAATTACGTTATTTAGGAGATGACGCTAGCAGAGTGATGCTAGACTTGTGTCTGGTGACCAAAAGGTTGAATGCGATGCGCGAAGGCGATCGACTTACATGGGTAGAAAATGGGCTTGACGTTGGATCGAGAATTTTGATATTGTTTTGAAAAGGTTTAGACAATAACAAATAGGCATATAAATAGAGGTGCGAAGTGATAAAATAACAATAGATAAGACATGATACAAGTTAAACCATTGATATGAGATAACATAATGGAAGCAACATAAGCATGAAGATGGCAATACGTTTCATGATAAGATATGGATAAGATGAATATGCTTCAAGTAGAATGATTAAAATGATATCAACATGCTTCAATCTTTAAGAAGACAAACATGTAGAATGATAATTAGGATGACAATCAATATGCTTCAATCTTTAGGAAGACAAACATACAGAATGATAATTAAAGGATGATAATAAAGAAGAGTGATATTCATGCAAAAAGGTCAAAGACATGACAAGTCAACATGGATGGATTAATTCAAGGATTAAACAAGTCATTAGTGGAATAACACTCATAAAACCACAAAAGATGCTCATAAATAAATGTTAATTAATTAAATAACAATTAACAACATCAATAAAATTAACAATACAATTAAGATATATTGATAATTTAAAGATTAACAACTAAAAAAAATTGATTAGCAATTACCAATTAAAATGCAAGTTAACAATTTGAAAAAATTTAAATGTTAGCACAATAATTAACAATCATACATAACAATTGATTAGTTAGAAATACCACATATTAATTAATGATAAAATAGATAATTAAGGGACAAACTACAAAAATAAATATTTTTAGAGTTTTTGAATATATAACATTTTAAGCAAAATAAATAAAAGAGGTTTTAAAAGAAAAGATTTTGAAGTTAGAAAAAAAATTTGAAATAAAACGTAGGGGGTGTATCCAGTAGTTTGAACCATTAAAAAAACAAAGGGGAAGATATGGGCCAGGAAACCGGGGATGTGGATAGTGGAGAAGGCGCAAGGCCCATGGAAGGAGGAGGGAGGCATTCAGACGAAAAAAATAAAAGACCAAAAGGTTGATCCGCAAGATCGAACCTTGGTCATTGGGGTGAAAGGGTATTGGCATGGCATATGGTGAACCGTTGGGACGGCAGTACATTCGTTAATAATCACGCAACCATTAATTAATATACTCAAACAAGTCATGAAAATCAAAAGAATACAACACACACGCATATGCTTCAGTATATATATATATATATATATATATATATATATATATATATCAATTAGTCAAAGTCAAATAGATCATTATCTATCAAACACCAATCATGCTGGAGCAATCACTTGACCATGCTCCATACTTACTCATGCAGCTATGCGAAAAAAACATCCGTGAAACAAGATGACAACGCAGTGGCAAATATAAATACTTCTTCCATCATTGTTTCATCAACCCTCACCAAAAGACACGAAATAAATTCCCTCATTCGACTACTCGGATCAAGAAAAACAGATAGAACAACACAAACACGAAACACAGTCGAGGTTGGGATGTAGATAACATGGCATAAAGGGTTTCAAAAAACTACAGGCCTCTCTTCATACCATGAGTTTAAAAACTAAGCCAACCAAGTAGCAACATGAGAAAGCTTGCGCAAAATACAACATTATATAGTAGTTATAAATAGACGACATTTCAATGGTTCAGACATTCTTACAGAGTATAAAGAAACATGTAGAATCAAAGCATACTAACTATATACCGCATTGTAATGTACTAACACAATAAACACCAACACACAACAACAAGATAAAACGCATGGTTAAACATAACTGAATGACAAATGCCTGCACACCTGATTATGATACCTCAGTAGAACACAAAACACGTAATTGCATAGTTTATATATATACTAGAGGGGGATCAAGTAGTACGAAGTCACGATGGACAATTATCACATACTCCGAAAGTGTTCACACGCAGGATACCAATTCACACATGAGACATATGGACAAATTATACAAGTGATCAACTAAAACCAGAATGCATAACAACATCAATGTTATATAATGCCAATATGAATGCGATGTTTGATCTAACACAACAACTAGAACAACACTCGAAATACACTATGTTAGACACATGGCACAACAGAGCAGTACATAAGTAGAAGACGCTATCAAGAGTGGAATAGTAAGCATGGTAACATTAACATCTTTAATCACACAAGCTTGTAACTACGATATCCAACATATTTAACGCAAGCACACGTGATATAAGTTTAAATTAATGAAACTTAACACTGATAAGCCGGAGCTTTTTTTCAAAAAAAAACAATCTTAACATGAGATTTAAAGTATTATTCATGCCATACACATACAACATGATATTAAAACAGCCAAGGAAGCATTAAGCATAACATGTTCATCTTAGAATGTAGATAAGCATATTAAGAGGGAGTTTAAGAACTTACCTGGTTCCCAAAATGAGTGGCAAGAATTTATTCCCCTCCCAGCAAGCTCGTGCACCAAAGAGATGAAAGTTTCCTTTTTCAGAGAGATTTTGGTGTTGTTTTGTTCTTCTCTTTTCGAATGAATGCCTTCTGAGGAAGTTGGGGCCTCCTTTTATAGGTGAGTTTGATGCATGGCTTGGATACCATAAAATTGGAATGTTCCCTGCATGGCTGCAAGCATGGCTTGTGATTCTTGAGCCATGTGAAAGTGAGTTTGTCTTTTTCCTCCCTTTTGCATGCTTGGGACAAGATCAATAGCCATAGTTTAGGTCTTCTTTTTTTGTCTTGCACGGTTAGGGAATATTGGGATGTTGGAAAGTATGTGGTGGGTCTGCAGAGAGGATAAGATTTGAAATCCAAAATTGATGTGTTCTTGGTACAAAATAGAATTCGTATGGCCATGTTCCTCTCATGATATCTCCTAACTTAATGATCCAATTTTCATGCTCTTGAGTTTAAATGAAAGTTCTTGGATAATACTACAAGTTTGATGTTGGAAAGTAATTAAAATAACGCCTTGGATTGGTAGAAAAATCCCTCACAAGTCGTGTCCCCAAAACTGCCAAAAGAACTTAGAAAAAATTCTAAGTTATTGAAATTTGACAATTTCAAGTGCCCTACTTTGACGACCCATAACTTGAGAATGGTTTGTCCTATGGAGATGTTCTACATATGGTTGGAAAGCTCTCGACAAGCTCTACAACTTTCATTTGGGACTCAAGACTTGAATCCAAATGGAAATGGGTGAAAAGTGGTATCAAAGTTGAGGAAAGGAGTGATGAAAAGTGCTGAAAAATTTTCTAAGTGTTGGTCAAAATGCCTTGTCAGCTTCATAACTCAAAATCTAAGCATTTTTAGACAAAAGGTCATATGGAGTGAATTAAAGATCTTGATGAGAGCTTTCCAATGAGCTTTGAGTCGTTTAATTTAAGTGCGCGGTTTAGGAGTTATGGTTATTTCAAATCGGGCTATTAGGGGAAAAATGTCGTATACGAAGTCTTTCGCGACTAAAACCCTACTTCTCTTGCAGGAAACCTCGTGAAACTTTATATGGATGCTTTAAATACTTCATGAGATAATATATGATGATTAAAACCATTAATACTTCATTTAGTCCAAGATTCCACAAGATTAGGGTTTCAGTCGGACCCCAATTCTGACTATGAATGCACTGAGGTCAAACCTTGTAAACTTGCTTCTTCCTTCCCATCTAAAGGTCTTAGGAGACTCTCGAGGATGTTGGTAAACCAATAGAATCAATGATTAGGTTTTAGGAGATCATCTTGATGAGAAATCAAAGCTGTTGGCTGATAAGCATCGCAGAAACCCTAATTTTGAGATACAGTGGGACTGAGGCTAAAATCCTCTGTTGAGGATCAATGAAGCATGGATTCGTGTTGAGTGGATTCCCTTGAATATAGGTGATCTCAAGTGGTAAGTGGGTCACACAATCTTGAATTTCTATAGAGCCCATTTCCTAGTGATTTCTTCAGAGCGAAACCCTATCCCAATATTCTTGCGCTGGAGATCTTTTATAGACTTGACTTGCTTCAAACAACTTGTGGAGCCTCATGATGATAGGTAAACCTAACTTGAACACAAATAAACAAACTACAAGATATGGGTTAGCTTAAACAAATGCAGAGATGCTCCTAAGATGCACAGAAGCTAGATGACATCTGAGGGTAAAAATTTAGGGTACAACAGTTGCCCCTATTTAAATAACTTCACCGGAGGGCACGAGAAACGGAGATTCCGGAGGCATCAAGGTGAAAGGTATTTAAATATAGCACCGAATGCTAAGGACACGCTACGGACATGCACATGCTGACATGCCATGACCTCCTAAAGTGATGATATGATGCCAGAAATGTAAAGGATGCAGACAAACAAGACGCCAGGGACCACAGGAAGCAAACATACAAGAAAAGCTTCCCTAGGGAAAGACGGAAGCTAGTATCCACAAGCAAAGACTCACTGGGGGTACAGGCCAAACAACAAAAGAGACTCACTGGGGAAAAATCCAAAGAAACACTGGGGAAAAAGTCAAAGACCATCTCCACTGGGGAGAGATCCAAAGAGATAGACTTCACGGGGAAAGAAACAAACCCACGCTCTTCCTGGGCATGAAACCAGAAAGAAGAACCTGATCACTAAGGATCAGTCTAGAGGAGACAAACAAACAAACAAAGACTTCCTGGGGATCTCAAAATGAAGAGTTCAAAATGGGATCTTCAGAAAGAGCCAGGAAGGCAGAGACTAACTCTGTGCACCAGATAGGAGTCTTAAAGTTGAAGAAATTTGTTCCCATAAATTTAACTTAAAGCAATTTTTAGAAAAGAAACAAGATTAGGATGTTCAATGTCCGACACGATTCGAACAAGAACAGTTTTAAAACAAAAGACAGTGCTTAACACGATTCAAACAAAGTCCCGATTCAAGTTCGACACGATTCGAACAAGAACGTTTTTAAAACAAGAGTCAGTGTCCGACACGATTCGAACAAAGACTCTGTTCAGGTTTGACACGATTCAAACAAGAACAAGTTTTTTAAGAAGACAATACTCGACACGATTCAAACAAAGTCCAGGTTCAAGTTTGACACGATTCAAACAAGAACAAAGTTTTTAAGAAGACGATGCTTGACACGATTCAAGCATAGTCCAAATTCAAGTTTGACACGATTCAAACGAGAACAAGTTCAAATTTGACACGATTCAAACAAGAACACATAAGAAAGTGTTTGACACGATTCAAACAAAGTCCAAATTAAGACAATGCTTGACACGATTCAAACATAGTCCAAGTTCAAGTTTGACACGATTCAAACGAGAACAAGTTCGAGCTTGACACGATTCAAACAAGAACACATAAGACAATGTTTGACACGATTCAAACAAAGTCCAAATAAGACAATGCTTGACACGATTCAAACATAGTTCAAGTTCAAGTTTGACACGATTCAAACGAGAACAAGTTCGAGCTTGACACGATTCAAACCAGAACACATAAGACAGTGTTTGACACGATTCAAACAAAGTCCAAATTAAGACAATGCTTGACACAATTCAAACATAGTCCAAGTTCAAGTTTGACACGATTCAAACGATAACAAGTTCGAGCTTGACACGATTCAAACAAGAACACATAAGACAGTGTTTGACACGATTCAAACAAAGTCCAAATAAGACAAGGCTTGACATGATTCAAACATAATCCAAGTTCGAGTTTGATACGATTCAAAGAAGAACAACTATAAAATCCTTTAAAGTTAAACCTCTTAGGGAACAGAAAAAAGATTTTAAAGATTCAAATTTGGCGCGCAGAGGTTAAGACCGAACAAGCACGACGCAAAGAAAACCGGGAATATCTTTACTCCACTGGGGAAATAAAGATAGGCACAACAAAAGACCACCAGCAAAATAGAGCACAAAGGATGCAAAGATGCTAGAGGATGATGCACATGCTTAGCTATATGTTGGAAACGGCGCGAACGACGTAAAACAGGAAAGAAGCAAAGAAAGCACAAGCCAACACCCTGAAGCCCAAACATCAAGGATAGCCAGGACAATCTTCTTTTCACTGGAGATGGCGAATCCATGCCAAACGGTGGTTCTGTCTAACTCCCCCTGTACAAACTTGATTCCAAAATGTCTTAATTCCAGAGTAAAACTTAGTTTATCTTTGTGTTTTCTTAGCAATTGCAACATTTCCGTTTTCAAAAATCAAGTGATAATGACTAAGTTTGCAAAAAGATGATAACGTTTTAAACAAGAAGATGATTTGATAACTGATATTCATTGAAAAATGGTGACTTGCCAAATAGCATAGTCCCATGAGATATCACAGATGCATCGAAATGGCAGATTAGCAAAAGGTTACATTGTATTCAATGACCAATGACCCTAATGACTAAGGACTTCCGTTGTAGCAAAACTTGAGTTTCTCTGGGGATTCTTGGATATCACAGAGGCGCCCTAGTCTTAAGCATAATACTTCCGCATCGAATCAGCATTCACAGGATGCGCAAGCTGTTCACCGTCCATAGTTGTAAGAAACAATGACCCTCCTGAAAACACTGTCTTAACTATGTAGGGACCTTCATAATTAGGTGCCCATTTTCCACGGGCGTCTTTTTGTGATGGCAGAACCTTCTTAAGTACCAATTCGCCTACTCGGAATTCCCGAGTGCAGCCCTTTTTATCAAATGCTCTCTTCATCTTCTTCTGGTACAACTGACCATGACACATAGCTGTCAGGCACTTCTCATCAATTAGATTCAGCTGATCGTATCTCTCTTGAATCCATTCAGCTTCATCAAGCTTTGTTTCCATTAATATCCTCAGAGAAGGTATCTCAACATCTATAGGGAGGACATCATCCATTCCACATACCAGCGAAAAAGGGGTTGCCCCTGTTGATGTTCTGACGGACGTTCTATATCCATGTAGCGCATATGGCAACATCTCATGCCAATCCTTGTATGTGTTGACTATCTTCTGAAGAATTTTCTTAATATTCTTATTCGCGGCTTCGACTGCTCCGTTCATCTTTGGTCAATATGGTGAAGAGTTATGGTGCCCAATCTTGAAGTTATCGCATAATTCCTTCATGGTTTTGTTATTTAAATTGGTCCCGTTGTCGGTTATGATTCTGCTTGGAATCCCATAACGACAAATGATGTTGTTCTTGATGAAACGAGCAACTACTTGCTTAGTAACATTCGCATAAGAGGCGGCTTCCACCCCCTTGGTAAAGTAATTTATAGCCACCAAAATGAATCGATGTCCGTTGGACGCTTTGGGCTCAATTGCCCCAATCATATCAATGCCCCACATAGAGAACGGTCAGGGTGATGATAGCACATTTAGCAAAGTAGGAGGAACATGCATTTTGTCTGCATAAATCTAACATTTATGGCATTTCCTAGCATACTGGATGCAATCAGTCTCCATAGTCAACCAGTAGTATCCAGCCCTCAAGATCTTTTTAACCATGGCATGTCCATTGGCATGGGTGCCGAAAGCTCCCTCATGAATATCGTGGATCAGCAAGTCTGCTTCTCTCTTGTCGACACATCTTAGCAACACCATATCATGATTCCTTTTGTATAGTACACCGTTGCTGATGAAGAATTTAGCTGACAATCTTCGCAGAGTTTTCTTATCAAGAGCGGAGGCGTTGGCCGGATATTCTTGATTCTTCAGTAAGTTCAAAATGTCATGAAACCAAGGTTTGCCATCTGATTCTTCTTCAATGGCCGGGCAGTAAGCAGGTTCAGCTCTCCTTCCAATACTGATAACCGGATTTTCATTGATAAATCTGACTTGCCACATCGAAGCCAGTGTTGCTAAAGCATCAGCCACATGATTCTCAGTACGCGGCACATGGAGAAAAGTTATCTCATCAAAGCACTTAATCAATTCCAAAGCATATGCCTGGTAAGGGATAAGCTTTTCATCTTTTGTCTCCCATTCGCCTCTGATTTGATAAATAACCAGAGCAGAGTCACCCATAACTTCGAGAAAACAGATTCCAAGATCGATCGCAGCTTCCAGACCCAGAATGCATGCTTCATACTCAGCGATGTTATTCGTACACCCCACTACAACAAAAGTAAGTTATAACATCGCACCTTAGACAGGGCTTTAATACAAAAGCGCTGCTATAAGTTAAAAACAAGGAAACTAGTCATTTAAAAAAATAAAAGCGCAAAAAAATATAAGACCTTAGACAGCGCTTTGGTCAAAAGCGCTTTATAAGGTCTTTTAAATTTTAAAAATAAATTTAATGGAAAATATTAGACAGCGCTTTATTTAAAAGCGCTTTCTAAGGTCTTATAAATTTAAAAAAAATATAAGACCTTAGACAGCGCTTCGGTAAAAAGCGCTTTCTAAAGTTTTATTAATTTTTAAAAAAAAATTAAAGAAAAATATTAGACAGCGCTTCCCTTTAAAGCGCTTTCTAAGGTCTTAAAAATTAAAAAAAATAAAATCAAAAGCGTTGTCTAAGGCCAACCTTAGAAAGGGCTTTTAAAAGCGCTGTCTAAGATCCACCTTAGAAAGCACTTTTATGAAAAGTGCTGTCTAAGGTCTAATTAAATTAAAATATATGAATAGTCAGTATTCATTTTCATATTTCCGCTCTTTCTTCTCCCCTTGCGAACTGAGCTCAAAACCCTTGCGAACTGAGCTCAAAACCCTTGCGAACTCAAACCTTCACCGTCAACCGTCCTCCACCGTGCCGTCGTTCGTTGTTGCCGTCATTGCATTGTCGTCCGTCCGTTGCCTTCGTTGTATTGCCGTCCGTTGCAAACTCATTGCCGTCGTTCGTTTCTGCTCTTTGTAACTGATACATTTCGTTCTTGCATTGCCGTTGTTACCGTCGTTAAAGGTACGTCGTTGTTGTGAAGAATAGGGTTTTGTTGCTTTACATTGTTGTTGTAGGGTTTTGTTGCTTTACAATGTTGTAGTGAATGAGTATGTTTGATGAGTTTTGTTAATGAAGTTTTGTTGCTTTACACTATTTCTTTACAACGATTTCAACACAACTTTTCTTTCTACTCCATATTCTGTTGCTTCAATTTCACGTCCACTATTCCGTATGGATAACATGAAATGAAGAAGAAAACCAATAGTTTCTTTGCTCAAAATATAAAGTATGTGAATATATTATTCACATGAAGCTCTGATTACTGGTATCGCCTGCACTGTTATCATAAAAAAAATAAAACTTTAGGATTTTGATAAAAACCATTTAACTATATTTCATTTACAATTTTGCTTTTAAATCAATGTATCATTTATGCAATATATGCTCATAAATTGGTAATACCTCTTGCGCTTGGTTTTGGAGTTACTAGAGGATGGAGAGTTAGCATGCCAATTCCTTTTCCTTTGATTGATGAACCAATTGTTTATCTGCTTTAATTGCAAGCCTGTTTCCTGAACCAGTCTAGCTTTATCTTCCTCCTATATATACAAAACAACACAAAGCATGAGAAGAGGCAGCATAGAGATATATCATATATGTATGGATATTAACATTGATGAGAGCATACAGTAGGATAGGGCCATTTTGGTTTGACTTTGATTTGACTGTGGTCTGATTTCTCTATAAAGACTTTAATGATGTACTTTAGGATCATATATTAAACAATATTATTTACTCGTTTTGAAACTGATGATGCTAGCGGTATGTAAACTCTCTTTCTTCTTTAGGAGGATTATTTATATATTCTTCTTTGTCATTAAAACATAAGAAATTCAACCAGTTACATATCAAACACTATCAAACTTGTTCATTTATTGATTAATATGGTTGAATTAATGTTATTTTGTTGACCTTAATAAGTAGGAAAACCATGGATAAAAAATGGATGGATGTCGATCGATTGTCCAAAGAGTACGAGAATGGGGTATTGGATTTCGTTAAGTTTGCTATTCAACACGCTGACGCTGAATAGCTCAATCGAATAAAATGTCCTTGCTTGGGTTGTTGTTATGTGGGTAGGGTTGACGCAGATGGATTGAAATTGCATTTACTGATGAATGGAATTGATCGAAGTTATAAGTGTTGGATACATCATGGTGAGAAAATTAACGAGAATGTTGAACCGACGGGGAAAAGTAATACGACCTATGCTTCAGATGACAAAGATAGAGAAACATACGATTGTGATCGAGTCGCAGAGATTGCAGAAGCAGTTGTAGAAGATCTTCATGATTGTCCCGAAATGTTTGAGAGGTTGGTAAGTGATGCAGAGAAACCGCTCTATCAAGGTTGCACTAAATTCACAAGACTGTCTGCGGTATTGAAGTTGTACAACTTAAAGGCGGGCAATGGATGGTCGGATAAAAGTTTCACAGAGTTGTTGGCCCTTTTGAGAGAAATGCTACCGGAGGATAATGTTCTTCCCAATCGAACCTATGAGGCCAAAAAAATGTTGTGCTATATTGGCATGAGCTATGATAAGATACATGCTTGTCCAAACGATTGCGTTTTGTTTTGAAACGAATATGCATCATTAACTGAGTGCCCTAAATGCGGTTTGTCTCGATATAAGAAAAAATTGTCTCCAGCCAAGGTCTTATGGTATTTTCCTATAATACCGAGATTTAGGCGCATGTTTCGTAGTGAAACCGATGCAAGACACCTGACTTGGCATGCAGATGAAAGAATTATTGATGGAAAGTTGCGACATCCGGCTGATTCACCACAGTGGTCGAAAATTGATAATGATTATCCTGACTTTGGAGAAGAAGCAAGAAACCTTCGCTTGGCATTATCTACTGATGGAATGAACCCGCATGGTCTTCAAAGTATCTCACATACCACATGGCCTGTGATTCTTATGATTTATAACCTACCTCCGTCGCTATGCATGAAGCGTAAGTACATGATGTTATCTATGTTAATCTCTGGGCCTAAACAACCAGGGAATGACATACACGTATACTTGACACCTTTGATCGAAGATTTAAAGATATTGTGGGAGAACGGTGTGGAGGTTTATGATGGATATAGGAAAGAAAGTTTCAATTTGAGGGCGATGCTGTTTGGCACAATTAATGATTTTCCAGCTTACGGGAATCTATCAGGGTACAGCATAAAAGGTGAAAAAGCGTGTCCTATTTGTGAAGATAAAACAGTTTCGAAGCGATTGGAGTTTGGTCATAAGAATGTCTTTCTCGGTCATCGTAGATTCTTAAATGTCAAACATCACTACTGTGGGTGGAGACAAGAATTCAATGGAGACACCGAACAAGGTAGAGCTCCACCTATGTTGTCAGGTGACCAAGTTTTTAAAAAGGTGAAAGATATGCGTACTGAGTTTGGCAAACCTTTTGCACATAAGGTTGTCAAAGGTGGGTGGAAAAAGAGGTCGATATTTTTTGAATTGCCATATTGGAAGTCTTTGTATGTGAGACATTTTCTCGATGTTATGCATATTGAGAAAAATGTATTTGAAAGTGTTATTGGTACGTTACTCAATATAAAAGGAAAGACTAAGGATGGCCTTAAAGCAAGAAAAGACTTGGTAGCGATGGGGATTAGAACTGAATTAGCACCCGTGAAGAAAGGAAGACGAACATATCTACCACCTGCTGCTTTTACTCTGT
The DNA here is from genome assembly GCA_022829125.1 of Lathyrus tuberosus. Classification (NCBI taxonomy): domain Eukaryota; kingdom Viridiplantae; phylum Streptophyta; class Magnoliopsida; order Fabales; family Fabaceae; genus Lathyrus; species Lathyrus tuberosus. Next base: position 74,860 of record JALAZF010000953.1, on the reverse strand, counting down.
CTAGAAAGGAGAAGAAAATATTGTGTAAGTTTCTGAGTGGAGTTAAAGTTCCAGAAGGATACTCTTCATATGTCAGAAGACTTGTGTCTATGAAAGACCTCACGTTGAAGAGTTTAAAGACACACGACTGCCATGTTATAATGGAACACTTTCTACCAATAGGTATACGTTCTATTTTGCTAGTGAAAGTAAGAAGCGCCATAACTAATTTGTGTTTTTTCTTTAGGTCAATTTGTAGTAAGGTAATCGATCCCGATATCTTACCAACACTACAAAAAGAGATAGTTATTACCTTGTGTGAGCTTGAAATGTATTTTCCTCCCTCTTTTTTTGACATAATGGTACATCTAGTTGTTCATCTTGTGAAAGAGACACAGTTGTGTGGACCAGCTTATATGAGATGGATGTACCCTGCTGAACGTTATATGAAAATATTAAAAGGGTACGTGAAAAGCCGAAGTCGACCAGAGGGGTGTATTGTTGAACGATACATTGTTGAAGAAGCGGTTGAGTTTTGTACTGAATATTTGTCCAATGTTCAGTCGATTGGACTCCCCAAAGCTCATATTTTTGAAAAAAAGGATGGTAAAAAATTAATTGGAAATAAAATTGTGACAGTGTCAAGGGATGAACGGGATCAAGTGCATTTGTATGTTCTGCACAATGATAATGAGGTTGAGCCATATGTTGAGATGCACAAGGATGTACTCCGAAGGTTAAATCAGAACAAAAATGAAAATTGGATAGTACGAGAGCACAATCAAAGTTTCATACGATGGTTAAAGGATCATATTTATTCGAAGCGCTCTTAAGATCCTGCTTCAGTAACAGAAAGGTTGAGATGTTTGGCATATGGTCCAAGTTTGCATGTGTATTCTCATAGCGTATACGCAATTAATGGATACACATTTTATACCAAAGAACAAGACGATAAAAGTACTATGCAAAATAGTGGTGTCACCGTCCTAGCTGAAGCAATGCACATATCAAGTATGAAGGACTTAAACCCCAAATATGCAAATCTGTCATATTTTGGAGTTATTGAGCACATTTGGGTGCTTGATTACGAGAAGTTTCAGATTCCAATCTTTGGTTGCAAGTGGGTAAATAGTAGTGGCATACGAATGGATAAGTCTGGATTTTTGCAAGTGGATCTTAATAGGGTGGGGTACAAAGATGAGCCTTTTATTCTAGCATCTCAAGCTAGACAAGTGTTCTATGTCACTGACCCGACGAGTACGATATGGTCTATAATGTTTCTATCTAACAAAGTGGTTGATGATAGCGGTGTAGATCAATGTGATATTGATGTTGAGAATGAGTCATGCATTAGACGGAATGAGTTGAATAGAAATGATCAAGATGAGGATCTTCTAGCGGATGAGTCATATATCAGAAATGACCATAACGAGGGAATTTGGATCCATTCATCCGTCCGCATTGCTAAGAAACAAGTAATTCATATTCCAACCAAGAAAAGAAAGAGATGTTAGTGAAAGAGGTAAAATTTGTTATATACTTGATTTCTTTATTATATTTCTATTCAACTTATGAGTTATTTTAATATTAACACATATCTCTCATGTCTAATGAAATAGTTAAAACTAAATCAAACTATGTTATATTATTATGTAGTACTTTGAAGAATGCAAGTGTGCTCATTACTCAATTTCTCAATTGGATGAAATTAAAGAGGATTGGTGTCAATACATTATGGAGATCGGAATTTTACACGGTATAATATTGTACTCTTACTTTAATTGATGAGAATTTAAATATGTGTAACTTTGTTTATGTATTCTTTTAATTGAATTACAATCTTTGTGTTTTCAGGACCTATAATGTAGATTTGAAGCAATGCTTTGGTTGGATGCAAAAGTACTAGTATAAGTAATATCTGCATTTGTAGAAAAAATGTAATGATTTGTAATTATAAATAGGTGTATATATAATTTTGGTTTGTAATTTTAAATATATATATTGGTTTGAATTGCCAATTGTTTTGGATATATAATTTTGGTGTAAATTGGTACATTTAAATAGGATAAATTGGATTGATTTGAATCTCCAAATTGTGGTCTTTTTCTGAAAAAAATTGCTAGTTGAAAAACAGGTCAAATTCTGGTTGAAAAAACCTGGTAAAAATTGTGGTTTAAAAAAATTTATATAAAATTTTTCGTATACCTTAGACAGCGCTTTTGGTGAAAGCGCTGTCTAAGGTGGGGATTAGAAAGCGCTTTTGACAAAAGCGCTGTCTAAGGTAGACCTTAGAAAGCACTTTTACAAAAAGCACTGTCTAAGGTATACCTAAAAAAGTTCAAAAAGGTTGACCTTAGACAGCGCTTTTGGAGAAAGCGCTGTCTAAGGTATACCAAAAAAATGTCAAAAAAGGTAAGGCTTAGAAAGCGCTTTTCCCAAAAGCGCTGTCTAAGGTATACCTTATAATGTCAAAAAGCGCTGTCTAAAGGTACCATAGACAGCGCTTTTCATTAAATATAGCCCCCTTTAGATAGCGCTTTTGGTATTACCCAAAGCGCTGTCTAAACCTATAGCAGCGCAGGTTTAGACAGCGCTTAAAAGCGCTGTCTAAGGTCTTATCTGTTGTAGTGCCCAAAATCTAATCTAGCTGTAAAAGGGGTGTAGCCACCTTCCGGATTAATCATAACAACACCTACTCCATGCCCCTTGTAATTGGACGAACCATCGAACATCATCTTCCATCTATATTCGGCCCTGGGATCATCTTCAGAACTTGACTCTTCACCATCTTTCATTGCCATAATTTCCTCATCAGGGAAATCGAATTTGAGAGGTTCACAGTCTTCGACTGGTTGATCAGCAAGATAATCCAAAAGAACACTTCCTTTAATAGCCTTTTGAGTGACATATTGAATATCATATTCAGATAATAACATGTGCCAACAGGCAAGTCTACCTGTTTGAGCGGGTTTCTCAAAAATGTACTTTATTGGCTCCATTTTGGAAATCAACAAGGTGGTATGACAAATTAGGTACTGTCTTAGGCGTTTGGCGGCCCAAGCCAAAGCGCAACAAGTCTTTTCAAGCATTGAGTAACGGCTTTCACTGTCTGCAAATTTCTTGCTCAGATAATAGATTGCATGCTCCTTCCGGCCAGTCTCGTCATGCTGTCCCAAAACGCAGCCCATGGATTCTTCCAAAACAGTCAGATACATAAAGAGTGGCCTTCCAGGGACCGGAGGAATCAAAATAGGAGGTTCTTGGAGATAACTCTTTAGTTTCTCAAAGGCTTGTTGACATTTAGCATTCCATTCTACTGGCTGATTCTTACGAAGTAATTTAAAGATTGGTGCACATATCAGAGTCATATTGGAGATGAACCGGGAGATGTAATTCAAACGACCCAAAAATCCTCTGACTTGAGACTCTGTTTGTGGAGCTGGCATTTCTTGAATAGCTCGCACTTTATCTGGATCCACTTCAATGCCTTTCTGGCTAACAATGAAACCCAATAACTTTCCTGACCTGACTCCAAAGGTACATTTTGCAGGGTTTAACCTCAACTGATACTTTCGAAGTCTCTTAAACAACTTTAGCAGATGGTCTACATGTTCTTCTTCATTTCGAGATTTGGCTATCATATCGTCCACACACACTTCTATCTCTTTGTGGATCATATCGTGGAACAGGGTTACCATAGCTCTTTGGTAAGTTGCCCCAGCATTCTTTAGTCCAAAAGGCATAACCTTGTAACAATAAGTGCCCCATGGGGTAATGAAAGTGGTTTTATCCATATCAGCTGTATCCATTTTGATCTGATTGTAGCCTGAAAAACCATCCATAAAGGAGAACATTGCGAAACGAGCCATGTTGTCCGCCAACGTGTCGATATGTGGTAGAGGAAAATCATCCTTGGGACTAGCCTTATTAAGATCCCTATAATCCACGCACATTCGTACCTTTCCGTTCTTCTTCATAACTGGGACAATATTAGCTACCCACTATGGGTATTTGGAAACTGCTAGAAAACCGGCATCCAACTGTCTCTTGACTTCGTCTCGAATTTTAAGGGCCATGTCAGGATGACTTCTGCGAAGCTTTTGTTTCACTGGTGGGCACTCAGGCTTGAGCGGTATCTTGTAGACCATAATATCTGTATCTAAACCAGGCATATCTTGGTAGGACCAAGCAAACACATCCACATACTCTTCAAGGAGTGAAATCAGCCGCTGTCTAATTTCTGGCTTCAGGGATCCCCTAATCTTAACCTCTTTCTTCTCTTCCTCGGTGCCAAGATTGATGACGTCCACCTTCTCTTCATGAGGCTGGAGGTCTGTATACTGGTAATCACACATATCTGCTAGATCCTTGGGCACTTCATAATCTTCCTCCTCCTCAGCTTGATAGACAGGGGAGTCGAAGTCAATGGTAAGATCAAGGTCATTGAATACAATAGGTTTATGATTCATTCTGCATAGTAGAATGACTTATATTATTAAAAGCACAATAATTCAAGAACATGTGGGATGAAGATGCTTTTGTTTGAAAAGATTGCCATTTTTAGAAACAGAATGCAATAAAGCAAAACAGAAAAATTTTTAGCAAAAGAGTAATTTCATTGATTTAAAGTTTAAAAACGGAGGCCCGTACAAAACAATCCACTAGCTTTAGGCAAGACTAGGGAGATGAAAACAACAAATCTAGTCAAGTTACTCTGGTTCCGGGTACAGAATTAGGATCTCAATGGACTCCCAGTTGCATAATGCGCCTTCTTGGCGAAAAATCAAACGATCAATGTCTTCGTCTCCTTCAGTGCTTCCTATGATTGCGTGGACTTGATGGCCACCGCTGATAAATGTCTCTTGTACGGTCTTTATCTTCATTCTTCTTTCTCTTGTACCTGAAGCAGCCTCTTCTTCTAGAGTTGGTCTGTAACCCAACCCTTGGTGTCTGACTCTCTGCTCAACCTCAATCACTACACCCCAACCTGCGGGCACACCGTCTTGAAGGGCAGACTGGATACTCTTATACGAAGCAAAAGATGGGTATTCTGGTACCACTGTCTTCTCATTGTCAACCATAACTGCGTTAGCTATCTCCAGTGCTTGGAAAGAAGTTTCCAATGCATCCTCATCAGCCTCAATATAACGGAAGGACGACAAGTTACTAACCATTAAGTCTTCTTCCCCATGGACGATGAACAGCTTGTCATCGGCCACAAACTTCATCTTTTGGTGTAAGGTTGAAGTAACAGCGCCTGCCTCGTGGATCCAGGGTCTTCCAAGTAGGCAGCTATAGGCAGGGTTAATGTCCAAAACCTGAAATAGGACATTGAATTTCTGGGGTCCGATCATAACCGGCAGCTCAATTTCCCCCATCACGGATCTTCGAGAACCATCAAAAGCTTTGACAATTAACGACGTGGGTCTCATGATCCCTCCTTTGTATGCTAGTTTGTCGAGGGCCCTCTTTGGTAAGACATTCAGAGAGGATCCTGTGTCTACAAGAACTCTTGCCATTGTGTCCTCCTGAAACTTCATTGATATATGCAGAGCAAGATTGTGATTCCTACCTGACTGGGTCAATTCTTCATCGCTGAAGCTGAGCGTATTGCATGCAATGATGTTAGCGATAACATGATCGAATTGTCCGGCGGTAATGTCCTGGGCCACATGAGCCTGAGCCAATACCTTTTGTAATGCTGACCGGTGGACTGGCGAATTAATCAATAGGGATAAAATAGAAATTTTAGACGGGGTCTGGTGAAGCTGATCCATAACCCTGTAGTCTCTTCTCTTTATTATCTTGAGAAACTCCTCATCATCCTCCTTGGAGATTACTTCTTTACTTTTGTCGTTGGTGGGTACACGCACCTCATTCTCTTTACCGGACGTTTCATTGTTCATAGGGGGATGAATCCTTCCACTCCTCATCATTCTTCCTATTCCTACTATATTAGACACGTTCTTCTCATCAGCCCCCACCTCTTTCCTTGGGGCCGGTTCTTCTATAACGACCCCCACCTCTTTCCTTGGGATCATTTCCTCCTTCCTCTTCCCACCTGTAACGTCTTCGTAAACCCACGGTACTGCTTTGGTTCCCCTGAATCTGAATGGGGCTGGTCTTGGGGAATTGTTTCTCCTAGCATGATTAATAGGAGAAACAACTTCTGACCTGTTGAATGTCGGAACTGTTTGTTTGAATACTGGACTCACAGTACTTGCCCCTGGAATGTTGAACACGGGGACTACTGATATGTACTCTTCTCCATCCAACACTGGCATCTGCTTTGGCAAATTAAACACTGGTTCGATTACTTCTACTTTGCCTTCCTTTCTGAACACCTGTAAGAAACCTTCATTGATCAATTGCTGCATATCATTTCGAACCGACTGACACCCTTCATTATTACCGTCACACTTTTTACAACCATCGTGGCAATCTTTGACCAAACCGGCGCTGAATAGCTTGGCATGAAACATCTTCAAGGGAGTTTTAATTTTTGCTACGTCTAAGACCAGTACTTCATTACTTTCGTCCTCGATAGCATTGGCTGACCCGTGTGTTGGCAAGGGGTTGTTTTTCACATTTGGCTGGTTGTTAGCGAAAGACAGGATATTTTTCTCCATCAGACTCCTCACTAGATTCTTTAATGCCAAACACCCTTCTAAATTATGGCCCACTCCTCCTTGATGGAAAGCACATGTTGCATTAGGGTTATAGAACTGCATAGATCTTTCAGATGGTGGCCCCAATGGCCTAGTAACAATTAATCCTTGCTCCACCAGCGAAGGATACAATGCTGTATATGTCATCGGTATGGGCGGAAAATTTGGTGTTACTGCCTGTCTTCTTGGCGGGGTATTTTGCTGTGGCGCTGGTCGCCGCTGCTGGTAATTCTGATTTTGGTTCTTCGGCCACTGCTGCTGATTGGGTGGCTGGGAAACGGGAGTTTGCTGCATTATCTGATGATTAAAAGTGGGCGTAACAGACGCCACGTATGGTTGTTGTGCGAACTGTGTGGGATAGATTGGCTGCTGAGGAAAGCTGGGACCTGGTTGTGGTTGGAATAAAGATCACTTCCAACTAGGATTCTGCCTCTTCCCTGTCATAATAGCATTAGTCTCGCCTTCCTTCTTCTTATGAAAGTTACCCGGAGACTTCTTGATACCGGCGCTAGTAGAACTGTTTGGTGAACTGGCTACCTTTCCACTTTTCAGACCTGCCTCCACCTTCATACCAATTGCAATTATATCAGAGAAATTAGCGCCGATGTTACAGATCATCTTCTCATAGACTTATAATGCTTATAATGCTTATAATGCTTTCTGAAAATGTCCATAACATCCTGGAAACACTTGATCTGAGATTGGTCTAAGCTTAAATACCACTTTGCGGCAGCACCCTTCAGGCTGTCTTGGAAACAATGGATCATTAACTTATCATTATCCATATATGCCGCCATTCTTCGGAGATACATGACTAGGCGTGCCTTGGGACACGTGGCGTCAGAATACAATTCAAAACTTGGTAACTTGAATTTCGGTGGAATCACTAGATCAGTGACTAGACACATATCTTTAAGGTCAGAACTGAAGACGTTGTCTCCTTCCATAGCTTTCAACTTTCTTTGCATAACCTCCATGTTGGCTCTTAACTTCTCGTTACTGTCACCCTCTTCTACAGACATACTATCAAAATGATGCTGGTTCTGGAAAACAGGTTGGAATTGGGTCTGTACCACAGGCGGAACATAAGTCGGAATAGCCTGTTGATTCTCACTGAGCAATGGCGCCGCTTGTTGGGTGGATTGAGGAGCCGTGGTTCGCATGAACTCAAATGGCATCCCTAGAGTGGGGTTTACGATAGGTATAACTGGTGGCGCAATAGTCGTGGTGATGATTTCTGAGACTACAGTGGCTTGTGTATCCATTGTTGCTCGTATAATACTCAAGGCTTCCATGATCTGCCCCATTCCTACTCTCAATTCAGTGAGCTCGTGGTTGACCTGATCTAGATTCTCGCAATTTTCAGACATTCTTTCTCTTCAAGGTTGCGTCCGGATGTTGTAACGATGCAGGGCACTCAGGGTGGTGGTTCAACGGCGACAACTGAAGAAGATAAAAGGATAATGAGACACCGAAGAAACGCACATGTATATGCGAAAATGCAGATGAGATGTGAAATGATACGCGGATGCGACATGATATGATGCGTATGATGCAACATAATGCAACATTCACTTCAAGGAACTCGAGAGTGTAGTTAAATATCGTAATTGGAAACTTGTTTTTATTAAAATTTTAAAACTTGGTTACAAGCGGTACACCCTCAGGGCTTTCAGTACAACAAACAACAGAATACAACAAAGGGGAACTAGGGCTTCGATCCGCTGGAAGATGCTCATTTTCTTTCATTGAGTTCTTCCATCAACTTGTCAATCCTTTCCTGTAATATGTACTTGTCCAGTGTCAGCTTCTCCACTTCTGCTTTCAGTCTTGAAACTTCATCTGGTTCTATTACAGGAGGCTTGGGCCGAGGATATGGTATTGTCAGAGCGAGGGCTCGTTTGCGTGACCACTCTAGGCAAGATTCTGTAACTGTGCAGTCAGGATTTGTTGTTGCAGTCATTCCTTGTCTGTTGATTTGACGCCAGGCAAATAGAATCTGCACCTTCAGCTGGAGGTCTTCTCCCTCATAGAGGAAAATTCTTTTCAAGTTCTCTTGATCTGGTATCTCGTTCATCGGATGTCCAAGCTGGCGACGAGCGAGAACAGGGTTGTAACTGGTGCACCCTTTCGTGCCAAGAAGAGGCACATTGGAAAAATCTCCGCAACTGTGAATCATGGGAATTCCTCCGTATATCGGATAATGCCAAACGATGTCCGAATGAGTGAGAGCCATTCCTCACCTCCCAGAAGGCCGTGGTCTTTGGTAGGTGCGAAATAAACCACCTATAGAGGATAGAAGTACAGCACGTGATCTGACCTTCTCCTTTCAGGATCTTTGAATGAATCGAGTGGTATGCATCGGCCAACAGCGTTGGTACTCGGGTTCTTGAGCATGAAGATCCTGATTGCATGAACGTCGATGAAATTCTCAACATTCGGAAATAAAAACAGACCATAAACCAGTAATGCGAAAAGATTCTCGAAAGCCCTAGTTCTTCCTTTGTCGGCGAACTCTCGAGCTTTCTCGAATAAGAATTGAGCAGGCAAGCCGTCAACTCCTCCTCTGAACCTCATATGAGTCTGGATCTCTATCAACTTGATGCGAGTCACTCTTGCGATGTCTTCCTGACTGGGTCTTCCTTCTCCACCGTAGAACGGGGGTGAATCTTTGACAGGGATTCCCAATAGAGCCGAATACTCTTCTAGTGTGGGCATCAATTGAAAATCTTGAAAGATGAAGCAGTGGTAGATTACATGGTAGAGTTGAACCAATGTCTCTAATAAACCCTCAGCTACTTGTACCTGTAATAAAGAGAGAATATGCCCGTGTTTTGTGGCGAAGGCATCTGGATCCCTTATCCGACCTCCTAGTTCCCTCAACTGTTCCACATCAAAAACCCTGAAGGTGTATGGTACCGTTCCTTTCCTTCCATGATCCATTTTACGATATCTAAAAACAGCAAACTTTGAGTTCTTTGAAGTGAATGAGAATGAGAATGCAAATGCAATGAGATGCAAAAGTTCGTGGAATTTGAGTATTTATAATCGTCATAGAATACCAACGGACATGATTTCATTAATCATACAAAATTTGTTACAAGTGAAAGAAACGGGAATTAAAAATTCGTAAGGAAAACATTACAACCGTTGATATTCTTACAAGAGTTTATAACAATAATTGAATAAAGGCTAATAAAAGGCCTAAGGAGATTCCCCCAATAATCTTAGCTTGTACTTCTTAATTTCTTCTTCCATTCGGGACTTCTCGAGAACCAGCTCATCTATTAACGCTTCCCACGAAGTAGACTCAGGGTTTGAGGGACTCGGGTCTTCTTGTAACTTCCTCCTTTTGCAAGAGAGAACTTCCTCACTTTTTGCCTCTAGTTATCTTTGAAGCGCTTCATTCTCTTCCACAAGCACCTCACACTTATCTTTCCAAGCATTCCCTATCTACTGAGCTTTCCTTAAGGCGATCTTTAATTCCTCTGTCTCAGATGTAAAGATGAAGACAGGTTCTTCATTCAAGACCATAGGCTCTTGGCGATCATAGGGAATCCTTAGTTCAACAGCCTTCTTCTGACCCATTGTAGGTAGGGGCCCATGGAGACACAGTTATGCCTTCCCAAAGCATTCCTATCTTTCTTGTGTTTGTCCCTCCAGGCTTCTAAAATCCTGCCCCTCAATTCCTCCTGCTCTTCGTAATCCTTGGAGAAAAATCCTTCTGTATGAATACCAAGAGGCTTGACCTTCAAAGGGTAACCGAACTGTCTGCGAGCTAAGACTGGATTGTAACTGGTTATTCCTTGTATGCCAAGAAGAGGCACATTCCCGAACTTTCCACAGCTATCAATGATCACAACATCCTTGTACCTATAAGGGTTATACCAATCAACGTCAGAATGAGTAAGGGCCATGATCTTCTTAGACCACCATCCCTTTTTAAGGTCCCAGAAAATGTTAGCCTTGGGCAAGTGCGAAGTAAACCACTTGTACAATAAGGGTACACAACAGGTGATCTGTCCTCCTTTGGCATGCTTCGAATGTATGGCGTGATAAGCCTAAGCTAACAAAGTAGGGACAGGGTTCCTCTTCATGAATATCTTGATAGCATTGAGGTCCACATAGTCCTTGAGATTGGGGAACAGAAAGGTACCATAAATCATTAAAGCATATATAGCCTCAAAGGCAGCCATGTCAGAACGCCTGGCATAATGATAAGCTTTCTCCACCAGAAATTTCATAGGCAAAACAGAAATCCCTCCTTTGGTAGTCATATTCCCTCGTATGTCTGCTAACTCCAAATGTGTCGCCTTAGCAATCTCTTGTTCCTTAGGGTCCTTACCAAAAATGGGAAAAGGAGACTTATCCAAAATAGGTACACCGGTCAGACATGCATATTCCTCAAGAGTCGGCACCAGTTGGTAATCAGGGAATGTGAAGCAATGATATATCGGATCATAAAATTGAAGTAGGTTGGAGAAAAGTCCTTGATCAACCCTCACCTTCAACAAAAACAAAAGCGCCCCATATCTACGCTCGAATCCTTTTGGATCAACCAACAGAGTCTCCAACCTCCTTAGGTCACTTGTGTCAAAACTCTTGTAAGTATACTTCACGGTGTTCCTTCTTTCATTGTCCATGGTACCCTACGACGTAAATAAAAGACTCAGACTCCACGAACTTGAACGAAAATGATGCTTATGTATGCATGTATGCACAAACACACAAACAAAAGGGCACACAAACAAGCAAACAAAGAGTCCTAGGTTCAAAGGAGCATGAGTGGAGTCAAGGTCTACCCATCCCATAGGGTGGTGTGGTTTCAGAATGTACCTGCCGAACGGGTTCTATGAGTTCCCAGAGTCTACGACCCATCTTTTGGATATTATCGATTTCCCAAATTACTCGGTTAGTCAATAATATTCTCGAGAATCTCGTCTGAGTGTAGTATCGCGTGACAACTATTTGGAAATGTACTCGTTCAAACAATATTAAGTTCAAAAGAACCTAAACTGAGCGATGATTTTCTCAATTCGACTTTTCAGGAATCGACTCCGTCAAAGTACCCTTGATCATATCATCTCCTATAATTATACTCATGTCCGGGTCTAGGACTCCTCACCACTCAAAGTGACAACCCAAGCAAGCATAACAAATATATATAACAAATAACATAATTAAACAAGTTAGGGGGAACCCTCTTATGAGCTGTCCCCAGTGAAGTCGCCATTTCTGTCGCGGTGAAAATTGGATACCATAGTTATTAGTTAACTAGGATCACATTTTTAATGTCACCACCGGTCTTTGATTTTATCCAAAGGAAGGGAGAAAAACAAAATTCCCACAATGCAATGCAAATGCACTAAGATTCTAAGTTCGGGGGTTGGTTATACCTAGGGAAGGTGTTGGCATCCTAGATATCTGTAGTACTTTACAGGAGCCTCTTGATTCATTTTATGTTGTTTGTTATCTGTCTTGCTAAGAATTTAAGGGTAGGTGACTTATTTTATTCCTAAGTGTGCTCGACAAGATATCGCATCTTATGCCTACATATCCTGCCAGAAGGGAATCAGAGCATTTGTAGTTCTTCAATAAAGATACTAAGTGTTTAAAGGCTTGGGAGAATTAGGTAGGCTAAAAATTGATCAAAGAAATCAAAGTTGTGGGGGACTAACCTAGGAAATCTATCCTAAATTGTCTAGTAGTCTTATCTTAAGGTGACGATTATGAATGCAAATGATATGCACCATGCACAATAACATGGTTATCATGCATGGGATTTTCCTTTGGATATTAATGCGGTTAAATTACGTTATTTAGGAGATGGCGCTAGCAGAGTGATGCTAGACTTATGTCTGGTGACCAAAAGGTTGAACGCAATGCGCGAAGGCGATCGACTTACATGGGTAGAAAATGGGCTCGACGTTGGATCGAGAATTTTGATATTGTTTTGAAAAGGTTTAGACAATAACAAATAGGCATATAAATAGAGGTGCGAAGTGATAAAATAACAATAGATAAGACATGATACAAGTTAAATCATTGATATGAGATAACATAATGGAAGCAACATAAGCATGAAGATGGCAATACGTTTCATGATAAGATATGGATAAGATGAATATGCTTCAAGTAGAATGATTAAAATGATATCAACATGCTTCAATCTTTAAGAAGACAAACATGCAGAATGATAATTAGGATGACAATCAATATGCTTCAATCTTTAGGAAGACAAACATACAGAATGATAATTAAAGAATGATAATAAAGAAGAGTGATATTCATGCAAAAAGGTCAAAGACATGACAAGTCAACATGGATGGATTAATTCAAGGATTAAACAAGTCATTAGTGGAATAACACTTATAAAACCACAAAAGATGCTCATAAATAAATGTTAATTAATTAAATAACAATTAACAACATCAATAAAATTAACAATACAATTAAGATATATTGATAATTTAAAGATTAACAACTAAAAAAAATTGATTAGCAATTACCAATTAAAATGCAAGTAACAATTTGAAAAAATTTAAATGTTAGCACAATAATTAACAATCATACATAACAATTGATTAGTTAGAAATACCACATATTAATTAATGATAAAATAGATAATTAGGGGACAAACTACAAAAATAAATATTTTTAGAGTTTTTGAATATATAACATTTTAAGCAAAATAAATAAAAGAGGTTTTAAAAGAAAAGATTTTGAAGTTAGAAAAAAAATTTGAAATAAAACGTAGGGGGTGCATCCAGTAGTTTGAACCATTAAAAAAACAAAGGGGAAGATATGGGCCAGGAAACCGGGGGTGTGGATAGTGGAGAAGGCGCAAGGCCCATGGAAGGAAGAGGGAGGCATTCAGGCGAAAAAAATAAAAGACCAAAAGGTTGATCCGCAGGATCAAACCTTGGTCATTGGGGTGAAAGGGTATTGGCATGGCATATGGTGAACCTTTGGGACGGCAGTACATCCGTTAATAATCATGCAACCATTAATTAATATACTCAAACAAGTCATGAAAATCAAAAGAATACAACACACGCGCATATGCTTCAGTATATATATATATATATATATATATATATATATATATATATATATATATATATATATCAATTAGTCAAAGTCAAATAAATCATTATATACCAAACACCAATCATGCTGGAGCAATCACTTGACCATGCTCCATACTTACTCATGTAGCTATGCGAAGAAACATCCGTGAAACAATATGACAACGCAGTGGCAATACAAATACTTCTTCCATCATTATTTCATCAACCCTCACCAAAAGACACGAAATAAATTCCCTCATTCGACTACTCGGATCAAGAAAAACAGATAGAACAACACAAACACGAAACGCAATCGAGGTTGGGATGGAGATAACATGGCATAAAGGGTTTCAAAAAACTATAGGCCTCTCTGCATACCATGAGTTTAAAAACTAAGCCAGCCAAGTAGCAACATGAGAAAGCTTGCGCAAAATACAACATTATATAGTATTTATAAATAGATGACATTTCAATGGTTCAGACATTCTTACAGAGTATAAAGAAACATGTAGAATCAAAGCATACTAACTATATACCGCGTTGTAATGTACTAACACAATAAACACCAACACACAACAACAAGATAAAACGCATGGTTAAACATAACTGAATGACAAATGCCTGCACACCTGATTATGATACCTCAGTCGAACACAACACACGTAATTGCATAGTTTATATATATACTAGAGGGGGATCAAGTAGTACGAAGTCACGATGGACAATTATCACATACTCCGAAAGTGTTCACACGCAGGATACCAATTCACACATGAGACATATGGACAAATTATACAAGTGATCAACTAAAACCAGAATGCATAACAACATCAATGTTATATAATGCCAATATGAATGCGATGTTTGATCTAACACAACAACTAGAACAACACTCGAAATACACTATGTTAGGCACATGGAACAACAGAGCAGTACATAAGTAGAAGACGCTATCAAGAGTGGAACAGTAAGCATGGTAACATTAACAACTTTAATCACACAAGCTTGAAACTACGATATCCAACATATTTAACGCAAGCACACGTGATATAAGTTTAAATTAATGAAACTTAGCACTGATAAGCCGGAGCTTTTTTTCAAAAAGAAACAATCTTAACATGAGATTTAAAACAGCCAAGGAAGCATTAAGCATAACATGTTCATCTTAGCATGTAGATAAGCCTTTTAAGAGGGAGTTTAAGAACTTACCGGGTTCCCAAAATGAGTGGCAAGAATTTATTCCCCTCCCAGCAAGCTCGTGCACCAAAGAGATGAAAGTTTCCCTTTTCATAGAGATTTTAGTGTTGTTTTGTTCTTCTCTTTTCGAATGAATGCCTTCTGAGGAAGTTGGGGCCTCCTTTTATAGGTGAGTTTGATGCATGGCTTCGATACCCGAAAATTGGAATGTTCCCTGCATGGCTGCAAGCATGGCTTGTGATTCTTGAGCCATGTGAAAGTGAGTTTGTCTTTATCCTCCCTTTTGCATGCTTGGGACAAGATCAATAGCCATAGTTTAGGTCTTCTTTTTATGTCTTGCACGGTTAGGGAATATTGGGATGTTGGAAAGTATGTGGTGGGTCTGCAGAGAGGATAAGATTTGAAATCCAAAATTGATGTGTTCTTGGTACAAAATAGAATTCATATGGCCATGTTCCTCTCATGATATCTCCTAACTTAATGATCCAATTTTCATGCTCTTGAGTTTAAATGAAATTTCTTGGATAATACTACAAGTTTGATGTTGGAAAGTAATTAAAATAACGCCTTGGATTGGTAGAAAAATCCCTCACAAGTCGTGTCCCCAAAACTGCCAAAAGAACTTAGAAAAAATTCTAAGTTATTGAAATTTGACAATTTCAAGTGCCCTACTTTGACGACCCATAACTTGAGAATGGTTTGTCCTATGGAGATGTTCTACATATGGTTGGAAAACTCTCGACAAGCTCTACAACTTTCATTTGGGACTCAAGACTTGAATCCAAATGGAAATGGGTGAAAAGTGGTGTCAAAGTTGAGGAAAGGAGTGATGAAAAGTGCTGAAAAATTTCTAAGTGTTGGTCAAAATGCCTTGTAAGCTTCATAACTCAAAATCTAGGCATTTTTAGACAAAAGGTCATATGGAGTGAATTAAAGATCTTGATGAGAGCTTTCCAATGAGCTTTGATTCGTTTAATTTGAGTGCGCGGTTTAGGAGTTATGGTTATTTCAAATCGGGCTAGTAGGGGAAAAATGTCATATACGAAGTCTTTCGCGACCAAAACCCTACTTCTCTTGCAGGAAACCTCATGAAACTTTATATGGATGCTTTAAATACTTCATGAGATAATATATGATGATTAAAACCATTAATACTTCATTTAGTCCAAGATTCCACAAGATTAGGGTTTCAGTAGGACCCCAATTCTGACTGTGAATGCACTGAGGTCAAACCTTGTAAAATTGCTTCTTCCTTCCCATCTAAAGGTCTTAGGAGACTCTCGAGGATGTTGGTAAACCAATGGAATCAATGATTAGGTTTTAGGAGATCATCTTAATGAGAAATCAAAGCTGTTGGATGATAAGCGTCGCAGAAACCCTAATTTTGAGATACAGTGGGACTGAGGCTCAAATTCCTCTGTTGAGGATCAATGAGGCATGGATTCGTGTTGAGTGGATTCCCTTGAATATAGGTGATCTCAAGTGGTAAGTGGGTCACACAATCTTGAATTTCTATAGAGCCCATTTCCTAGTGATTTCTTCATAGCGAAACCCTATCCCAATATTCTTGCGCTGGAGATCTTTTGTAGACTTGACTTGCTTCAAACAACTTGTGGAGCCTCACGATGATAGGTAAACCTAACTTGAACACAAATAAACAAACTACAAGATATAGGTTAGCTCAAACAAATGCAGAGATGCTCCTAAGATGCACAGAAGCTAGATGACATCTGAGGGTAAAAATTTAGGGTACAACAATATCCAAAATATTAGTGTTTGTAAGATTAGTCACACTAAATGTATTTATTTATATTTTAGTCCGAAAGACCCTAACTTTTTTTTAGATAGAATAAAAAATGATAAACAAAATAATCAATGTTTGAAAGCATTAAAAGTTGGATAGTATTCTACAAACTCATACTCACTTTTGATGACATGGCAAGTTGTAAAAGAGTTGAGGTTGTTCTCGTCTGGGCATTTGTTAATGTCGTTTCATGTTCAACACCCTGCGTTAAATTAAAACATGTTTAAGTTGGTAGTCTAATTCAATTCCTACATTGAAAAGAGTAAAAAAGAAAAAAAGTAATATAAGAGAGATGTCCTTAATTTAGGAGTTATGTTGTAGTAAAATTTTAAGAAACATTTGAATTAAAATCCATATATTTTTAGCTTTACATACATAATATTGTGTTAGAGTATATTACATTACTTGCCTGAGAGGGTTTGATGGTAGTATTGATTTCTCCATGTAGATCTTCTTGGTTTATCAAACCTTGTTGGCTCGTTAGTTGTTCTTTTTCCAATTCCTGTATCAAGAACAAATGCATTAGTGGTATAAAACTAATAATTAATAACTTTTCTTATAAGTAAGACCTCAAATTATTGAAGGACTATTATGCATAGGAATATCAAAGGGAATTTAACAAATGTATTCTGCAAATTTGTTCGGTAAATTTGCTACTGATGTGGTCTCCAAATCAGAGGCAAACAAATGATATAATCAATATCCATAATATTAGTATTTGTAAAATTAGCCACACTGTAACACCCCGTATTTTAATTAATCTAGAGAATATTAGTTGTGATCAACTGAGTTCCAGTGTACTCTGAGAAATTATCTGCAAAGATAATTAGAGTAACGGTTGAGCTCAGAGCAAATCCAATTGATATTATCTGACTCTGTGATATTTAAGTACTATCGATTGGGAACAATAGATCAACTAATGAACTCTGAAGAGATCAATAATTAATAATTCAAGAGGGGATTTTAAGGTAACTTTAATAATTGATCAATTGGTGTCAGACGATAAAATATCAATTGGAGATATTTTACTCTATTGGATTATGGTATATAATATTGATATTATATATATATATATATATATATATATATATATATATATATATATATATATATATATATATATATATGTTATAAGAAAAAGAAAAGGAAAAAGATGGAAAAGAGAAAGAAGAGAAAGAAGAAGAGAAAGAGGGAAAAGCTTGGGAAAAGCTCATGGATCATCAACATCCTCTTCAACCTCCTCTTCGATGCTAAGGTGGGTTCTAGTTAGACACTCTAAGTCTTGAAATATAAGTTTTGGGCTTAGGTTAGATTCAAGAGAAAATGGAATCTAACAGATGAAATTCGATATAAATCGCGTAGTGTAGTCGTAATATGCATGTGATAAATAGATGATATTTGTTTTGATGTTTGAAACTAATTTGGTGGGTAAAAGATGAATTTTAGACCCTTGGAACCATGTAAAATGCAGTAGAAAATTTTGCATCTGATGCATACCGCCGGGCGGCGCTTTGAGCGCCGGGCGATGCAAGGCCTGCGCCGCTGCTCTGCCGGGCGAAAGCCAAGGGGCGCAGCATGTCACGTTTCTATAACTCTTGAGTTTTGGGATATGGGATTGACGTCGCTGCTTCGCCGGGCGAAGCGCAGGCGAAGGGGGCACCGCCGGGCGAAAATTTGGTACCGTCGGGCGCTCCTGGGAATTTTCAATAATTCTGTTTTTTTTAAACTCCATAACTTTTGATCCGTAACTCGGATTGAGACGTTCTTGGTATCATTGGAAAGCTAGAACAACCCTCTACCCAATATTGAGTATGATGTGGGATTAATTAATTAGTGGCATTTGAATGAAATAATGGTTGTGAGATGTTGAAATCCATATCTTTTGGATCGTGAATCCGATCGAGGCATAGTTATAGTCGTTAGAAAGATGTTAAAATATCCTACGAGATGAGGGTGAGAATATTGATTTTGATACCCGATTAAATGAATCGGAGGGAACCCAAAAGTGATGTTTTATGTGATGTGTGATGATATGTATTTACTTGTAATATTTATGTTATGCCATATCTAGCTAATATTGTTTTTAAAATGAATGAGAGAATATGCATGTTAAAATATGAATTAGGAAGAGTGAGGAAACTTTACCCCAAAACAAAATGGTATAATTCTAGGTTGTGATTAGAATTGTTATAGAAACTTTGGATGACGACGCTCGTGCATTCATTGACGAGTTCTGGCCTAGAGTAAATAACTTTATGACAACGCCCGTGCGTGAGGGGCCGAGGCATGTGTCCATTTCTGAATGATATAGAAAGAGTAAACACTAGTATGGAACATGTGTATTAACCATTGTGGTTTTGTGAAAGACAAAGAGGTCTTAAGGCGAATGTGGCCTTGTGATTGTCAAATACAATCACGTCGTGTATATGATCACGTAATCGTAACCATTTATCTTGAGGTGTAGTTTCATGAGACTCGAGCTCCTCCTCTGAAACGTATGCACAATTACTTGGCAGGTTTGATTCCCGCGTGTAGTACGAATGGAACCTACGGGTAGAGACTTGTGATGGTTAACAAGCCATGTGAAGTGACGGTTCACGGCTAACAGGCCGATGTTCCCGAATCCATGTCGTATGTCAAGTAAGTTACAAGGATCCATGACTCGGGTCGACTTCTAGACGTAGAAGCGGATGGGAAAAGGGGATGCCTTGGTAAGGTTATCGATTAGTTAGATTCTTGAGTTAACAGGCTCAGGACATATTTTGTGAGTTAACAGACTCATGACATGTTTCCATATAGTGTGAGATTGTGTACTCGAGTCGTTCCCTTCCCCTTGACTTGAGTTAGGATTTGATAGAACCCTGTAAAGCTGAGAGAATCTATAAGATAGGGAACTCACTGAGATTTGATGTATCTCACCCCACTATTGTTGATTATTTTCAGGTAGAGAGTACAGGTTTGATTTATAAGTGGAGCGATGCTTGGATGTTTCAAGAGAAGCTTAGTTAAGCTTATTTTCCGCTGTGTATCATTTTGTTGTATACAATTGAGGATATTGTATATTATTCTTAGTTTTTTTTTGGCTAGTTTCCAAGACTTGTGCCATATGTTGTATTTATGTTTTAGAAATGGACAAGTATGTGAACTATGTCATTAGGCACTTTTGATGTGTCAGTACCAAATAAAACACTTGTATGGTATTATTCTAGATGAATATTATACAGGGCGTTACAGTTGGTATCAGAGCAGGTCGTGTCTTCGACCTAGCCTTGAAACATCATAAGTAAATCTATTCCTGCCTCTTAAGTGTGTCTTGCCAGCATGAAATCTAATATCATACTATGTAGTGTTGGGCCTGATCAACCTAATACTATGTATGTGATAGGTAGAATCATGGTTGAGCGACCACGAGGACTCCGAAGTATTGTCGGAACTTGTGATGTGAGGGAAGGCTCAAGCCAAGAGTTAGTAGTGCGAAATTTTGGTCAGCTCAGTTGAGGTTTTAGTAGAAGTTTTGTTTTGGGTAGCATGGGATTTAAGAGTGATATATTGTTCAAGCAATCCTTTGAAAGGGATGGAAATTTTAAGTAATCTCATTCCGTGGAAAAGAAAAGTTGTTTTGTGGAATGTGTGACGTAAGGTTCGAAAGTGAAATAAGTATTGGTGCTTCAGTTCAAAGAGGTCGTTATAGTATCTTAAATGGACGGGAGTACCTTAAGGATTGTGTTCGGAACAATATCTTCCAATTGGTTAAAAGTGGAGGGTTAAGGAATTTCGGCTTTTATAGGAACCTAAAGTAACAGAGAAGTGAGAGAAGGAACACAAAGATGTGTTTACATGCTTCAAGTGAAACAAGTAGGTGCCGGACGAAGAGTAGGAAATGAATTGCGTATATTCGGTTATGAAGGGAGATCGGATTCAGTAAAATACTCCAAGTTTTCTATTTTCAATAAGAGACCAATTTGGAAATTTGGAATTTGTTAAATTACCCAAGGAACAATATATGGCATTGTGCTAGAGAAAGTTTGGACTTGAGTTAGAACAGAAAGTGTAGTGTTACGGACCGGAAAAAATGTGTGTTAAGGAATAGGGTAAGTATCTGGGATTTTAAGGAAATTTTAGTAAGATGGTTTTGTAATTGGACTTAAGAGGATTACAAAGGAAAGCGAAGTAATGCGGTGGGAAAATGGTATTAATAGTAAGTTATGAGAAAGCAATGACGGAATGTATTTTGGGATAAGTGTGCAATGGAGTTTTTAAGGTGTTGATGAACCTGTAGTTAAGGAAGTGTAATCCCGGATGATTCACCCACGTGAACCCTAGTAGTATGAGCTGAACTGAGGAAGTTACACCTTGGTATTAAAAACAAGCTTAATAGTGGCACCGAAGTCACAAGTGTGAAGGGACGTACTTTGTGGAACTGTGAGTATTGCATTTGAGGAAATAAGATTGCGGTAAAACAACGAAAAGCAATTCAGGACTTATTACGGACTAAGTGTAAATCATGGAACGATTTATACTGGAAGGGTTTTGTAAATAGTTGATGAGAATAGTCGGTTGCGAATCTTTCATTAAGTGAATTTTGTGTAAGCGTGGTGTGCCATGGATAGTGAAGGACAATAAATCCAGGTTAATGTGTGCGGAGTGATGGAAAGGTCCTTCAAGAGGGTGCATTACCCCGATCTATTTTCAAGTATAGAGAACTTCTGTATTTGTGAATAATCGGAATATTTGGAATCTACCTTTTGTTGAACTAAGAACGTTGTTTTAATTCTCACCAAGGAGATCAAATGAGAGGATAAGGTGGTATGCTTGTTATGAGATGTCCATCAATTTTTGTGGTACCGTATAATGGTTGGGTTTTGCTTGTGGATGAATTAAGTTGAATTGTGGCTAAAACTTTAGAATGTCGTCATTTTTTACTTTTAGCTAGAGTAGTTGTTTGAGTAGGAAAATGAACTATCCCGCCGAAGATTTGCCGTGTGACCGCGAAAGAATTTGGAATTTGGCCTTGTCACTTGGTTGGAGTGTGTCGTCGACTTTGTCGGTTTTATCTTGAGTGGATCATGGTTAGTGAATGTTACCCAAGTTAAGGAGCCACAAGTTGAGAATGGTATTTCAAGTTAGAACAAGCCGAATTGATGGTTTTGAGTGGGGGTGACTGTTGAATTATGAGAAATTGGGTTTCAGTTCTGCAGCAGTGTTAATTGATTAACGTAATGGGGGCTAACCTATTAACACGTACAAGGAAAGTGTTCTACGTCGAATTTGGAGGAGTTAACCGATTAGCTCAGATGGTTAATCATTTAACGTGTGTAAATTGTGAAATCTCTTAAGAACCATCATCTGCATTTTGTTACCTTATGTTGCTCCGAGTGGAGAGTGTTGTGTGAATGGAAAACAGGATTGCAAGTAAATAACAGACGAATTTATGTTTTGAAATCGGAACTCGTGGAAGGGTATTACTTAGTTGATCATCTGTTTAGATGACAAGGGATTTTGACTTCGAAGAAGTAATCTTGTGATTTGTGATAAGTGTGAGGAAGTTATAAGTGTATTACTGTTGAGAGTCCTAAGGACGAAGTTAGAGAATACTCACGACGTATTATTCTTGTAAGGAATATTTCGGTACGTATTAATGGTATTAGTAAGGTGTGAACGGTTGGTCAGAGTTTAGTATTTGTTATCTTCTGAGAGTTCGAGGTATCAGATTTAGACCGTGAGAGTGGTACCAGTTGTGTGCAGTTGTGTTTTACCAAGCGAATGAAATTTGGAGGTTATCCTTCCAAGTAAGAGTGAAATTGGACTTTCCAAAGTTAAACATGTAAGTTGGAATCGTTTATGGAACATAACGATTGAGAGAAGTTGATTCAACTGAGAAGTGTGGTATGGACTTCAGAAGTGTGGGTGTGTTTGTGGAGTGTTATTTGTGAATTGGTGAGTAGTGTGGAAACTCACAATTTCGCCTTGGATGGTTTAAGTTTTGATAAGTGGTGACTCACATATGATTGAAGTTCTATGTTGGTGTTATGCTGTTATTGGTTAAGATCTCGAATCAGCAAGGAATCTTGAGTAAGTAGGAAAACCGTAAGGATAATCGATTGGAAATGTGGTAACCAGAACCGAAGGTTGTTAAACTACTTTTGGATGAATTATTCGAGTTTTGAATGAATCGGAGTTATATATGTTATGGTAGTAGCAATGTAACTCTTGTGTCTTTATCGTCTGGAGAGTGTTGGACATATGTTAAGATATTGTGTGTTGGTAAAGAAATTATTCTACTATAGGACGTCAATAAGTTTCTTGTACCGTAGATTAGTAAGGATCCCAGTGGATAAATGTGTTTCTCCATGGACTATCAGCTACGTGGTAGTGCTTAAGAAATTGTGGTGTTCCACTGTTAGGATTTGAGTTGCGCAGTGGAGAGTAACAAATGAAAGAGTTCAATCGAATTAATAAGAATCAGATGGATGATTATGTTTAAGAATAATAAAGGAATAAGGAAATCATGATTTAAGAGTGTTACCTTTTGGGGGTGACACGAAAGAAAGGAAATATCAGATGTGATGGGTACGATGTACAGCATCAGACCAGATGGAACCGGTAAAGAAGTAGTTTGACTAGTTATGAAGTGGATCGAATGTTAAAGGATTTACGAAAGGATAGTTGTCGGTAATTGCATGAGGTTAAGGAATCATCAAATTACCTCACGAAGATTTGTTGAGTGTTTGTTATCTTGAATCAAGATAGGATATTATGGTTTGGTTTGCGACTCAGTAGAGGGATGTAGAGTGGTATATTCTTTCCGAAGTAAGATGCGACCAAGTGTTTTGTGTGGATCAACAGATGAATTATGGAAAAAGCAAGTTGAAAGTTAACCTAATATTGGTACAAGAGTATAACTAAGGACACGAAGTTTGGTAATTCGTGAAAATAAGGATTTTTGAATTGTGAAGTCGAGTTGGAATCGGACTATGTCAGGAGCTTTAGCGGAAGTAAAGTTAAGTGGGGATCTAAGACCAGGATACAAGTTGTGGTTGGTATCGAATAGAGGAAATTCGGGGGTGAATTTCAATTTAAGGGGAGGAGAATGTAACACCCCGTATTTTAATTACTCTGGAGAATATTAGTTGTGATCAACTGAGTTCCAGTGTACTCTGAGAAATTATCTGCAAAGATAATTAGAGTCACGGTTGAGCTCAGAGCAAATCCAATTGATATTATCTGACTCTGAGATATTTAAGTACTATCGATTGGGAACAATAGATCAACTAATGAACTCTGAAGAGATCAATAATTATTAATTCAAGAGGGGATTTTAAGGTAACTCTAATAATTGATCAATTGGTGTCAGACGATAAAGTATCAATTAGAGATATTTTACTCTATTGGATTATGGTATATATATATATATATATATATATATATATATATATATATATATATATATATATATATATATATATATATATATATATATGTTATAAGAAAAAGAAAAGGAAAAAGATGGAAAAGAGAAAGAAGAGAAAGAAGAAGAGAAAGAGAGAAAAGCTTGGGAAAAGCTCATGGATCATCAACATCTTCTTCAACCTCCTCTTCGATGCTAAGGTGCGTTCTAGTTAGACACTCTAAGTCTTGAAATATAAGTTTTGGGCTTAGGTTAGATTCGAGAGAAAATAGAATCTAACGGATGAAATTCGATATAAATCGTGTAGTGTAGTCGTAATATGCATGTGATAAATAGATGATATTTGTTTTGATGTTTGGAACTGATTTGGTGGGTAAAAGATGAATTTTGGACCCTTGGAACCATGGAAAACGCAGATAAAATTTCTGCATCTGATGCGTACCGCCGGGCGGCGCTTTGAGCGCTGGGCGATGCAAGGCCTACGCCGCTGCTCCGCCGGGCGAATGCCAAGGGGCGCAGTATGTCACGTTTCTGTAACTCTTTAGTTTTGGGATATGGGTTTGACGTCGCTGCTTCGCCGGGCGAAGCGCAGACGAAGGGGGCACCGCCGGACGAAAATTTGGTACCGCCGGACGCTCCTGGGAATTTTCAATAATTATGTTTTCTTTAAAACTCTATAACTTTTGATCCATAACTCGGATTGAGACGTTCTTGGTATCATTGGAAAGCTAGGACAACCCTCTACCCAATATTGAGTATGATGTGGGATTAATTAATTAGTGGCATTTGAATGAAATAATGGTTGTGAGATGTTGAAATCCATATCTTTTGGATCGTGAATCCGATCGAGGCATAGTTATAGCCGTTAGAAAGATGTGAAAATATCCTACGAGATGAGGGTGAGAATTTTGATTTCGATACCCGATTAAATGAATCGGAGGGAACCCAAAAGTGATGTTTTATGTGATGTGTGATGATATGTATTTACTTGTAATATTTATGTTATGCCATATCTAGCTAATATTGTTGTTAAAATGAATGAGAGAATATGCATGTTAAAATATGAATTAGGAAGAGTGAGGAAACTTTACCCCAAAACAAAATGGTATATTCTAGGTTGTGATTAGAATTGTTATAGAAATTCTGGATGGCGACGCTCGTGCATTCATTGACGAGTTCTGGCCTAGAGTTTGTGTCTATTGCTATTACCATGACAACATATACATCTCCAAGAAAAAATGTTACATTTGATAGCGTCCACTTGTGTTTGTACCTCGAAACCATCTCTAGAAGTGGAAGATGATTCATTCACGTGTGAAGACATGGAATGAGAATATTCTGGAAACATACCCATGAATTTTGGTAAATCCCAAAGATGTATTTCTTTCGGTGTATTGAATTCAACATGTTGGTATTGGCCAAATATATATTTCAACTCATCACATCTTCCTATTCTTAGAGTTTCTAGTACTGGAAAGTCTTGAGAGGAGAGGAAGGGAAATATTGATTCTAATAGGTGACATCTTTCAATTACAAGAACTTTAAGTTTTGGAAACATTGAGACATGACTCTTGGTATATTCATCTCTGCCATCTATTTCTTCTCTTGATTCCTCCTCTCCTCTTTCATCTATTATTATGCTTGTCAATCTCTCACAATCAACTATTTCCAAATTCTCTAGCAGCACCAGGTTCCGAGAAGTTAACAGTGGAGAGAGGTTAACCAACGATGGACATTCCCTCACTTTCACATTCTTTAGATTGCAGAGATTTAGCTTACAACTAAACAATCTTCGTAGCTTTTTACACCAAATTATTGATAGCTCCTCCAAATTCTTCAAATAATCAAAAGGAAGAGAACCTTTGAATAGTTCTTTCAAATTTTCCATGTCATCCAGTTCTAACACAACCAACTTGGACGATACATTTGAAACTTGAGAAACAGTAGTGTCAATGAGGTACTGTAACTTTGAAATATAACTCAAACTAAGACCCTCTGTTGTATGCATGCAATACTTGAATGTTTCTTTTGAAAAAAAAAATTCAGAATCATCTTCCTCAAAAGACACATATTTTGATAGTGAACCATCATTCCGATCTTGCCCTTAAATTATATGATACCTTTGCAACTGGGGTAAGGTTATTTCTCGACAAAAATCATTAAAACTATCTATGAAGTACAACTCTTCAAGTGTTGAGCATCTTCCAATAACCTCAAATGGATCATTCCTTCTAATTTCACATTCTTCCAAGTTTAACAACTTAAATTTCCCCAAATTTGCAATTTCATTTGGCAATTCATCGATTATGCATTTAACCAAATCAAGAGTCTCAAGACTTTGCAGATTTCCCAAAATAGAGATGTTACCTAAATCAATTCCATCAACCAATATAGATCGAATATTTGCCAATGATTGAATTGAATGTGGTAATGATAGTGGTCGTCTGTCATGACCTGAAAAGTACAAAACTTGAAGCTTGCCTACATTTTCAAAGAAAGATCTTGGAACTTCCATACATTCACTGTCTTCATCTCTTTGCATGACGACAATTAGAGTCTCAAGTTTGGAACCATCAAACTTACAGGAAAACAAATCCATACCTTTTGCTTCACAAAATAAATATTTAATATTTATTTCCCTTTGAAATGATGATTTTTCATGTTTGTTCGACAAATTTACACTTCGAATCTCTTTGTATGCTATCCATTGAGCCGCTTCACGAACCAAATCATGCATTTTTACATCTTCTTCATCGACCTCAACAACCAACATGAATCTATGAGTTTATTTTTAGTAACAACTACTTCGTTTCGAGCATCATTGTAGTTGTCATAAGCTTCCCCGAAAAGGCCCGTTCCAATGCCAAGTCTAGATATAATTTCAATAGGGATTTCTTTATCTTCTGGGAATAAAGAAGATAAAAGGAACAATCCCTTAGCTTTTTCGTCCATATAATCATAGCTAGACTTCAAACATTTATAAACTCCAACTGTTTCTTCATCAACATTGTCCATTGCCACATGATTCTTCAAGGATTTTAAGGTAGCATCCCACTCATGCTTACGATGTTGTTGGCCCTTTAAATTGCTAGCGATAACAGCAATTGCAATCGGTAATCGTTTGCACTCCTTGGCAATTTTACGTCCCTTAGTGATTACATTTTTTGAAGAACTATTGCTTATACCGGCATACGTTTTGAACATGGACCATGCTTCTTCTTCATATAAGAGCTTCAACTCAATCATCTTGTCACAATCCATTTTAATGAATATTCGTTTACTCCGTGTGGTTATAAGAACTTTGCAACCATTGTGATTGTCTCTTTTTGGAATTCCTATTAGATCAAAATCAAGAAGTGGGTCTTGATCCCACACATCATCCACTATCAGAAGAACTTTCTTACCATTTGTTAAACTGCTCCATAGTTTTTTGGGTCGATTTATATCACTACAGTTCTCCCATTCCAATCCCAAAGGACCAGCAATATCATCTTGAATTTTTTTTGTATCAGGAGTAAAAGACAATGTTGTAAAGATTACATGAGCGAATTGTCCAGATAGCTTTAATTCTTGACCCACTTTTTTAGCCAATGTAGTTTTTCCGGTGCCCCCCATACCTTGCAATCCGATCATATAGTTGTTTTCATCTTTTAGCGCATCCAACAACTCTTTGTATTTTGAATCTCTACTTGGAAAAGGAATGTAATCTTTAAATGAATAACGTTCAACATCTGGAAGACGGCGAGGGAGTTCAATATTTTCAAAGTTCTCAGCCATATTTTTCAATCGTTTAATCTCCTCTGTGTTATTTGCCAACTCCTTTCCCTTTTTATACCGCCATATGCAATTAGGACATAATTCAAAGAAACATGTTTGTTTTGTTTTGATGTCCTCTTGAACGAGCTTATCAGCTTTCTCTTTCCAATAATGAACTATAGCTAGAACATCTTCATCTCTTCCTGTTGCCACTTTAACACGTTGATCCAATGTTTTTATTTCTGCTTCCAGCCAAACCTTTTCTTCTTCAAATTCATTAGCAATGCATGTGAAGCAAAAAACATGACGTATTTCTGCTAATGCCTTATCTATCAATTTCTCCATACATATCTTCCCCAATTCAGTTAAGCAACATCCCATCTAAATCAATTTCAATAGATCAAAGTTAGCCATAAATGTTCAACAAAGCTTCAAATAGACATTATATAGTGTAGACTTTAAGTTCTACCAGCAATAAATATAGAATGTGTTTTTTACATTGCTTTCCAACAGATTTACAAATAAGTTATGTGAGCAGTGTCCGTGCTTTCCAGCATTATCACAGCGTGGTTACGTCTTGTGAACAATCATTTTCCATTCACCAATCTGCCAAAAGAACAAAGTAATGTTAAAAGCTATTGAAATTCTGCAGCAGAGAATAAACATTTCCAAAAATAACAAAGTAAAAAAAAACAATTTAATATTGGAAATATGTCTCAGCTGAAAGAACTTTTAATATTTTGTTTGATAATTAATATATAACTACAATGCTGGTGGATTCAGAAAAATAGGATGAGTCGGAGTCAACTAACAGTAAATGCAATTAGGCTTTAAAAAACTGAAAAAATAAACAGAATATAAGCAACCAACCATGTTTTTTTATCTTGTTTTCCAACAGAATTATGAATAACCACTGTCAGACATGCTCAAGTCTTGTAAACAATCTTCTTTTTTGAATCTGTAGTAACAAGCATCAAGAGAATAAGGTAGTTTTCAGTGTAATTCAAGTTATGCAGCAGAGACTATAACAGTTATTCTCATTTATTCATTTTAGGTTTCTTACTACTCATGTGAGCAGAACTGAACGGTGATGATGATACTACTATAGACAAATAACAATAACACCTTTTTACGATTTTAAAGATGATACTACTATAGACAAATAACAATAATACCTTTTTACGATTTTAATTGATTTCGGAAAATGATAAAAGAAGAAGGAAAATGGTAAAAGATGATGAAGCCATCTAAGAGAAAAAATGTCACATGTAATACAAAGTCAATTTCAAAACCATAATAACTATTTGAAAAAAAAATTTGTAGTTGATTCGATTTTTACATAATTTTAAAAAAGTTTTCCACTTAAATTTAAAACCAAACAATACGTTTTTAAATTCCTATTTTTGTTTTATAGCTAAGTCTAAACCATCCGTGGTTGCCGATCATTTAAACCACTATTATGACTATCATGGACCACCTCCGAACGCTGCCAAACACCAATCCAACCATCTTTAACCACCACTCTGACTACTATTTTGATCATAAATATTCGATTAAGGAGCGAACCTGATAAGAGTTTTTTATTTTTATTTTGTCTAATCGATTAGATTTTCATTTCTAATCTATTCGAGAGCAATCAAACCCATTGAGTATTGCCTTTTTTACAAAAAATTTCTCTATATGAAGGAGTCTTTTGTTCACTTCTAAAGCAAAAAATTTCTGAACTATTAACTCTCATATCCCACTCATTCTCTTCTTCTAAAATCAGTTTTATTCACTAGAAATTGTCTTAGTGGTAAAAGAATGAAAAATCTTAGAGTTGTATATTTATGTTGTTGTGTTGAATTTGTTTGTTCAAGAGCTTAGTTCTCTTGTTCATTGATAATTGACTTGATGGTTGCAAGCTAAACCTGTAAAAATCATGGTGTAAAGAAGGTTGTTATGTCGGACTTGTGTGAAAGCTCTAGTTGTTGATAGTAGAACTCTCAAGAAAATACTCTTGTGGACTTGCGTAGGTCGTGTGGTTTAAGGCCAACAAAGAACTAAAACTAAGCCTTATTCCACTAGGTGAGGTCGACCACATGAATCAACTTTTGCCATAATGTTTTATCAATGGCCATGCTTGTATCCAAATTATTAATCTTGAGATATTTCTTAATAACTACTCTTATAGTATTTCTAGGTCTTCCCCTTTAAATTTTTTACCTTCTCTCAATCTGGTCTACTGTCCTTACTACAGAAACTACAGGTTTTCTCTTTACATGCCCAAACCACCTAAGTCTATTTTCCACCATCTTCTTTACTATAGGCATTATCCCGACATTATCTCTAATATTTTCATTTCTAATTTTATCCTGTTGATTCTTACCACACATCCACCTCAATGTTCTCATCTTCGTTACACTTACTTTATTCTCATGTTGATTCTTAACCGTCCAACATTTTATCTCCTACAAAAATGCAGGTCTTACCGCAATCTGATAAAACTTTCCTTTCAGCTTGAGCGGTACCTTTGCATTACATAAAAAACCTGGTGCATTTCTCCATTTCAACCAACCAACTTGAATTTGATGGTTTACATCCCCTTCTATTTTTCTATCATTTTGTATCATGGTTCTAAGATATTTAAATCGTGTGACTTTAAATCATGTGACTTCTATGTGTGTGTGGATAATTTTTCAAGGTACGCATGGAAGAACTTTATTAGAGAAATATTTGACACCTTTGAGGTTTTCAAAAAAATATGCCTACGAATTCAAAAAGAAATGGGATGTGAGATTGTAAAGATAAAGAGTTACAATGGCAAGGAATTTGAGAACTACAAGTGCTCTGAATTTTGCTCAGCTGAAGGGATCAGTCCTGAATTTTATTCTCCTATCACTCCTTAGCAAAATGGAGTTGTAGAAGGTAATGATAAAACTTTGCAAGAAGCTTCTAGAGTCATGTTGCATGCCAAAAATATTCCTTAACATTTTTGGGCTTAAGCTATGAACACTTCTTACCACATTCACAATTGATGACCATCAGGTATGGTACCAAAGATACTATGTATGAACTTTAGAAAGGAGGGAAACCCAATGTTAAATACTTCTATGTCTTTGGTAACAAGTGCTACATCTTGACAGATCGTAAGAAAAGAGGAAAGATGGATCCAAAGAGTGACAAAGGGATATTCCTTGGTTACTTTGTCAATAGAAAACCTACAGGGTATACAACATTTGTACCAAGACTATGATGGAATCCATTAATGTTGCCATTAGTGATAACCCTAAATAAAAGGATACTGTTGAGGAAGAAGGTGATGTTTCCCCCCAACAGACAAATGTCCCATCAGATGTCCCACCCTAGAAGTCAGACATTTGTACTAAACACATAACTTCTAAAAAATCCTCACACCTACTAGGAACCATCTATCGGAATTCAGAAGGATCATCCTATTTAAAATTTCATAGGAAATCTGAATGAATGAGGCATCACAGGACCCATAGATATGGTTTCCAACTCTTGCTTCATCTCTAATACTGAACCTAAGAATGTCAAGGAAGCATTGATAGATGAATTTTAGATAACTATTATGCAAGAGGAATTGTGTCAATTCCGGAGGAATAATGTATGGGAATTAGTTCCAAGGCCTGAAGATATTAATATCATTGGTACCAAGTGGATATTCAAAAACAAATCTAATGTATGTGGTAATGTAACAAAGAACAAGGCAATTCAAGTTGCTCAAAGGGACACTCTAATAGAAGGAGTTAATTTTGATGAGACATTTTCTCCAGTTGCTAGACTTGTATTTATTAGATTGCTACTAGGCATTTAATGCATGATAAAATTCAGGTTGTACAAAATGGATGTAAAAAGTGCCTTTCTTAATGGTTATTTTAATAAAGAAGTCTATGTAAAGTAACCAAAGGGGCTCATTGATCCCAATTTTCCAAGTCATGTGTACCAGCTGAAGAAAACTCCCTATGGATTGAAATAAGCTCCAAGAGCTTGATATGAGAGGTTAACCGAGTTTCTGATTAATAATGGATACAATAGAGGAGGAATAGAAAATATTCTTATTGTGAAGAATGACGGAGGAGAGCTCGTGGTAGCCCAGATCTATGTGGATGACATAGTATTTGGTGGGATGTCAAACAAGATGATGTAGCATTTTGTTCAACAAATGCAGTATGAATTTGAGATGAGCCTTGTATGAGAACTATCTTATTTTCTTGGTCTTCAAGTAAATCAAATGGAAGAAAGCATCTTTGTATCTCAAAGCAAGTATGTTAGGAATATAGTGAAAAAGTTTGGACTTGACAATGCAAGCCACAAAAGAACTCCATATGCTACTCATTTGAAGATCTCAAAGGATTAAAATGGAGCTGATGTAGATCAAAGTCTCTAGCGAAGTGTGATTGGAAGTTTGTTATACTTAACAACTAGAAGATCTAATATAAAATTTGTTCTAGTTGTATGTGCTAGATATCAAGTCAAACCAAAGGTTAGTCATCTAACTTAAGTAAAGAGGATCTTGAACTACATCAATGGGACTTCTGAATATGGTATTATATACTCTCATAATTCAAATGCAATACTAGTAGGGTATTGTGATGCAGATTGGGATGGAAGTGATGATGATAGAAAGAGTACATCAGGTGGATGTTTCTCCCTTGGCAAGAATTTAATTTTTTGGTTCAACAAGAAGCAAAATTATGTCTCATTGTCAACATGTGAAGCTGAATACATTGTTGTAGGGAGTAGTTACACACAATTACATATATGGTGAAGGAGTACAATACGAGACAAGATGTCATGACATTGTTCTATGACAACATGAGTGCTATAAATATCTCAAAGAATCTTTTTCATCAGGGATCTTATGCAAGATAGAATTGTTACTCTTGAGAATATAGCAACTGACAAACAATTGACTGCCATTTTCACTAAGGCACTAGATGTAGTCTAGTTTGAAAAGTTAATGGGTGCACTTGGTGTTTGCATATGTGACAGCCTACAGCAATCAAACGTTGGGAGGCGTGTAAGGAGACAAAGAAAGTATCTCTCTCTTATTCTATATGGTACACATGGAATAAGGGTGATTATGCTTTATTAGAACTCTTTATCTATATGGTCCTTTGTTACAAGCAAGAACAACCTTCACTTATCCTTATCTTGCTCTTAGAAAATTGCTCTTTCTCTTATCCCTCAAGTTCTTAGTTTGTTCATCATGGTTCAAAATTATGAGCATCTAAATATGCGTTCCTCTAACAAGGAAATTAGTATCAACAAGGCTAATGATAAATTTCTTGAGGCTGAGAAAAATAAGACAAAGGAGTTGGTTCCATTTCTTCTTTAAAAGTTGTGGATACACATGGTGGACCATCAACTGAAACATATGTGACTAGAAGGACATCTGTGACAAAGATGAAGAATGTGAAGAAGGAACATATGCAAGAAAGTGACTCAGATATTGATGAAGACTGGGTTACCTTCATGAATTCAAAAGGATGGACTGAAGATCAAATCTGAAGGGGCATGAAGACTTGATTCCAAGTGTTTTTACTTAGTTTGTATGGCCCTTGTATTTGAGCATGTTTTGTTTCCTTGTTCTAGATATTAATGGCTTTGTTTCCAATAACATTGTCTGATACTCTAGCATCATGCTCAACATATGTCCTAATAAGGGTTGATGATTATCTACTCCTGGTCTACTACTATGTGTATGTGCTAACATAATTACCTTTAAGCTGACTGTCTGATTTTTTCGAGGAATACCTTTGGCAAATTGCGGCAAAAAGGGGGTAATGGTGTGTAGGGGTAGTGTATTATTTCTACTAACCTTGTGATGTGTTGTCGTTGATGCATCCTGCTTAGTGCTAACTTACTGATGTGTTTGGTACTAACTAATGTTCTGATATTTGTGCACACACATGTTGAAGCATCTAGCCTGACATCTGCCATCATCTCTATGAGTGTGTGCTGATTTATTTGTGTGTTAGAAGTAGCTTCTGAGTATTAACTACTGACTACTAACTATTTATACACGTATGACTATCTGATACTGAATGATTGCATGCGTGAAATGTACGGGAGCATTGTGTAAAAAAACCCAAATGAACACTCTGTGGGGATGAGTGAAATTTTAGTAGCAGTTTTGGTATCCACTCTGAATTTGTGGCCAGGACCAACTTGTCCTAAAAAAATAAAACTCATCGGCTATATGCAAAATTAAGCTTAGTCGGTTCCCTTATTTGTAGCGAAACAATTATGTCTTTCAAGACTCCATCACTTTGGACAGTGCACTAGAGAATTCAACTAAGGGTTGTCATGGATGTGAGACTAGGCATCGATTTCTTTGTTTTCCAAACCCGACTAGTAAACAATGTTAAATTGGTAGAAAAGATGTTTTACTGTCGAATTTTATTGATCAATAGTTGTAATTCCTTGTAGTAACACCTGCCTTAAAATTAAAGGTGAGAAAAACAAAATAAGGGGGGTTGAATTGTGTTGCCTTTTTATCATTTTTAAGCTTTTTCAACTTCTAATTCTGATGGTTCTTAATCAGATTCTAAACAATTGGTTCAGAGTCTGACTTCAAAATTTCTCAAAGTATAAACTCGTGAATGTCTTTATCAGATTCTGCAACAGAATCTGACTCAGAGGTACACAAATGATAGCAACGACATATAGTTCAGAAGCAAGTAAAGTAAAGCAAGATACACGCAGTTATCCTGGTTCCTCTCACATCCTGAAAGTATTCCAATCCACCTATACTTCCAAGGAATTTCCACTATTGATCGTACCGCTGGAGCTACCGTCTCTAGGACTGGAGACACTTTTGGAGTCTCTATGTTAAATTTTTGTGTTTTTAATATATTTCTCTTTGTCTTTATATGAATCATACTCAACTTATTTCAATTAATTTAACCTCTAAACCTGACAAGAAATCTAACAATACTTTAGTAATTTTAGTTAACATAGAAACACACAAAGGAAAGGCATTGATGCCTCAACTTAATGTCCCTAAACATATGGCTGAATCAAACAAAAGACCAGAATAGTTAAGAGTTTCATCCGTTCATGCTTAGGTAGAGAATACACATCATAATATTGAAGAGAAGGATGATACTATCTCAAGAGACTTAAAGTGTGTTTAATGTCTTTTCAGCAAATTTACAAATGACCCTTAGTCATTGGAAACCAAAAATCAAGCAAGCTATGATTATCCAAAAGTAGTGTCAAGGAAAATTAAAAATCGTCTACAAACAAAACCAAAAAAATGAAATAGCAGACAAAAAAAGACAACCAACCATGAATATGTTTTTTACCTTGCCTTTCAACAGATTTACAAATAGCTCTTTCAGTGCATTCTCAAGTCTTGTGAACAATCTTTTTCCTTTCACCAATCTGCAAAAAGAACAAAATAATGTTCAAAGCAATTAAAAAAATTTCACATACTCTAAACAACGGTCTGTTTTTCCTTAAACTTTTTTTCAAAAATAACAAAGTAAATAAATTTGTTTAACATTATGAAAAAAATAACTTATTGATAGGAAAATGGCTCAGTGGAAAGAACTTTAAAAAACATATTTGTTAATCTTTGAACCCAATTGTTAGGTTAGCTTGTAGCCTAAGTTATGTTAGTAGTCTATAAATAGACTAGTTCTCTCAGGTTGTTGAGAGAGGTTAATTGTTAGTATTCACACTTGTAATCTTTTAACCAATTCTTATGCTTCTTCTTCCTTCTTCTCTCTCCTTTGTAAAACCTAATAGGGTTTCTTGTGTTTGTTCAAGAAACTCAATCTTTATCTCATAGCTCTGTTCAGTTATTAACGACATCGTTTCTCAACAAACTGGTGCGGTTAGCGTGGAGGAGAAGATGTCGTCAACAGAGTATGAGATTGAGAAATTCACAAGTGTGAATAATATCAGTTTTTGGCATTGAAGATGCAAGCCCTTATTTTTCAATTGGTTTTGTTAGAAGCGTTGAAAGGTTCAAAGAAGATGGACGCTGCCCTTGTATTGAACATTGAAGGTTCTCCGACAGGTTTCAGAGGAGAAAACTGCAGCTAGTGTGTGGACGAGTTTGAAGGTTTGTACATGACGAAATCGTTGGTTATGTTCAACAAGATACGTGAAGATGAGTGAAGACAAAGCCTTGGTTGAGCAGCTGGATATGTTCAATAAGTTAATTCT
This sequence comes from Lathyrus tuberosus, assembly GCA_022829125.1. NCBI lineage: Eukaryota > Viridiplantae > Streptophyta > Magnoliopsida > Fabales > Fabaceae > Lathyrus > Lathyrus tuberosus. The sequence continues at coordinate 38,794 of JALAZF010000953.1, read as the reverse complement.
TGATCTTAAGAATATCGGGGTCAAGATTGATGATGAAGATCAAGTGTTGCTGCTTTTTTGTTCTTTACCAAAGTCTCACGCTCATTTCAATGAATATCTCTTGTATGGAAGAGTTTCGTTGACCTTTAAAGATGTTCGATATGCCTTGTACTCTAAGGATTTGAACGAACAAAAGGAGCACAAACCATCTTCAGCTGGTGAAGGTTTGTTCGTTAAGGGGAAATTCTTGAAGAAAGATGGTAGATTTGAGAAGAAAGAGGGTAAAGTTCTACAGAATTCTTATGGTGGTAATGCTCCTACTATTAACTGTGATCATTGTAAGAAGGAGGTCGTACAAGAAAAGTATGTCCTGATTGTCTGAACAATCATGGTGGAAAGGATAATGGTAATGCTGCCATTGTGCAAGATGGTTATGAATCATCTTATGTCCTGATGGCTTCAAGCAGCGACTCTAGCAAGGAGTGGATTATGGATTCAGGATGTACTTGGCACGTGACTCCAAACAAAGACGTGTTTGAGGAATTGTCTGATCAAGATCGTTGATCAGTGATGCTGGGAAACAACAAATCCTGCAAAATTTCAAGTATTGAATTTGTGGGATTCAAGCTCCATGATGAGTCAATAAGGCTATTGATTGATGTAAGGTATGTACCTAATCTTAAGAGGAATTTGATTTCTCTTTGTGAATTCAACAAGAAAGGATATGTTTTCAATGTAGAGCAAAGCATCTTAATGTTAATGAAGGGGGTTGAAGGAAGTCTTGAGAGGCGTGAAGAAACAAAGCTTGTATACCCTTGACACTGAGGTTGTAAGCGGTTCATCAGATGTGGCATCCATAAAACCTGTGTCGAAGACTGAGCTATGGCACAAGAGACTTGGTCATGTCAGTGAAAGAGGCTTGGTGGAATTGTCGAAACAAAATCTGCTGGGTGGTGACAAGGTCGAAAAACTAGAGTTTTGTGAACCAGGTGTATTTGGTAAATCCTGTAGAATTAAGTTTAACAAAGGTAAACAAAGAACACATGGATCCCTTGATTATATTCATGTTGTTCTTTAGGGACCAGCAAGGAATCCTTCACACTCGGGTACAAAGTAGTTTCTATCCATAGATGATGATTACTCCATAAAGTTATGGGTATTCATCCAGAAAACTAATGATGAAATTTTTGAAAATTTCAAAAGTTGGAAGACTCTGGTCGAAAACTAAACTGGCATGAAGGTTAAGAGATTGAGGACCGACAATGGTGTTGAATTTTGCAATGAGGGTTTCGACAAGTATTGTGATGCGTTAGGTATTTTAAGGCACAAACCTACTGCAAGTACTCCCTAACAAAATGGTTTGGCTGAAAGGTTTAATCGAACCATTTTCGAACGAGTGAGGTGCATGTTAGTTAGTGCAGGATTGAAGAAGTGTTTTGGGCTGAGGCAGTCATGACTGCAGCTTACCTAATAAATAGGTGTCCCTCAAAAGTTTTGGGGATAAAAACACTTGAAAAAGTATGGTCGAAACATCCACCAAATCTCGACAGACTTAGAGTATTTGGATTTTTAGCCTATGCTCACATTAGGCAAGACAAGGTCAAACCTAGAGCTATAAAATGTATGTTTTTTGGATACCATGAAGGAGCCAAAGCTTATAGCTTGTAGTGTTTAGATCCAGGTCATAGGAGGTGTATCACAAGTCGAGATGTAGTTTTCAATGAAGTAGAAATGGCTTTCAAGAGAACTAGTGACGTTGGTTGAAGTACCAAGATCTCTAAAGAGGTACTAGAACAGGAAGAGATTCCTGTTGAGGTGGAGCATAGTGATGTTGAATTCCATAACCCAGCTGAAGTTGAAGAAGAAGCACAAGTTGCTGATTAAGGTGAGGAGACTGATAATGACTACCTACTTGCAAGAGACAGGTAGAAAAGAGTCATCAAGCAAACTCAGAGACTTGGTTATGCAGATCTCACAACTTTTGCCATAATCTCTGCAAGCGAGGTCCTTGATGAAGAACCTAGAGATTACAAGAAAGTTGTGAGGAGTCAAAATAAAACTGAATGGCAGAAAGCCATGGATGATGAGATGAAATCTCTTCATGATAATAACACTTGGGAGTTGATTGAGAAACCTGCAAGAGCTAGGTTAGTCAGTTGTAAGTGGATTTTCAAGGTAAAGGAAGGAATTGAAGGAGTGATGTCGAAGCGATTTAAGGCAAGGTTAGTTGCTTGGGGATTCACTCATAAACACAGTGTCGACTTCAATGATGTTTTTTCACCTATTGTAAAGCATAGATCCATTCGAATGCTGCTTGCTATGGTGGCGAAGTTGGACCTTGAACTTGAACAGATGGATGTGAAGACACCCTTCCTGTATGGTGAACTATATGAAACAATCCTGATGAGGCAACCTGAGGGTTATGCAGAAAAAGGAAAGGAAGATTATGTGTGCAAGCTGAATTGGTCCTTGTATGGCCTGAAAAAATATCCTCGACAATGGAATAGGAGATTCGACAAGTTCATGGCACACATCGATTTAACTAGGAGCCAGTTCGACCACTGTGTTTACTTCAGATTTCAACCTAAAAATTCATTTGTTATTTGTTGATTTATGTGGATAAAGTTGTATGATGTATGATATGGTCTATACGAGGTCATACATAGCGTACGGAGTGAGCCTTGTAAGCAGGTATATAGAAAATCCTGGGAAGGCACACTGGAAAGCATTAGAGTGGATTCTTAGGTACATCAATGGGTCACTAAGCAGAGTCCTAATTTATGGTGGAGCCTCCGGTTATGATAGCAAAGTCAAATTCAAAGGATTTGTCAACACTGATTATGCAGGTTGTATGAATTCTAGAAAGTCTATTTCTGGATATGTGTTTACTATGTTTGGCACGACAATCATTTGTAAATAAACTATTCAGAAGGTTGTTGCCTTATCAACCACTGAAATGGAGTATATTTCCCTCACTGATGTTGTGAAAGAAGCATCATGGCTTAAAGGTTTTGCTAAGGAGTTGATACTTCAAGGTCGATTTATCATTGTTAAATGTGATAGTCAGAGTACAATACACATCTTGAAGAATTCAACCTATCATGAGCAAACCAAGCACATCGATGTGAGGCTGCACTTCGTCAAAGATATAATCGAGCGTGGAAAAGTTTAAGTGCTAAAGGTTTTGACTAATGACAATGTTGCTGATATGATCACCAAGACATTGCCAAGTAGCAAGTTTTTCCACTGTATGTAATTGATAAAGTTGCATGATTAAAGCTAATTTGTTCCCTTGTTAGTGTAGAGTTTGTTCCAAGGTGGTGATTTGTGGTATTTGGATCATACTCTGTTGTCGACAATGGTAGATTCATGGTTCGACAAGAGTTGTGCATGTTGTAGTTGAAGTATGATCAAGGATGTTGTCGAAATATGTTTTATTTTAAAGCATGTCGAATAGGGACTTGCTTGTAAGCCCAATTATTAATTTAGCTTGTAGCCTACGTTAGCTCAGGAGTCTATAAATAGATTAGTTCTCTCAGGTTGTTGAGAGAGGTTAATTGTTGGTATTCACTTGAAATCTTTGAACCCTTACTGAGAAAGTGAATAGTAAAACAGTTTTAACCAATTCTTATTCTTCTTCTTTATTATTCCCTCTTCTTTGTAAATCTAATAGGGTTTCTTGTGTTTGTTCAAAAAACTCAATCTTTATATCATAACTTTGTTATGTTATTGACGACATTGTTTCACAACAAATTAATTAAAATGATTTTTCATTAACTAATCAAAAGAGATGTATATATAGTTTACTACCAACCAATTAAAACAAGGAAATACATTTTTATTAAATATTTAAGGGAGGGGAAGGGAATACATTTTTAATTAATATTTAGTGTTAAAATTTCTACTAAATAAATATTATATATCAAGTAAATAAATATCATATATCAAGGTAAGCCCAAGATAGAAGATCATTTTAAGAAGTTTGTTGAAGTGTTAAAAAAGTTATATATCAACATCCCTTTCACTGAGGCGTTGTCATAAATGTCATCTTATACCTAATTCCTTAAGGAAATTTTATCAAACAAACGGAAACTGGAAGATACCAATACTGTAGTGCTGACACAAGAGCACAATGTTGTCTTCTAAAATAAGTTACCTCCGAAATTAAAATATTATGGGAACTTTTCAGTTCCCTATGTTATAGGCACAATGAGTTCGAAATAGCTTTTTGTGATCCCGGGGAAAGTGTGAGTTTAATGCCTTTGGCTGTCTATAAGAAATTAGGCCTAGGTGGCATGAAACCAACTAGAATAACTCGGCAGCTAGCAGATAGATCGGTCAAATGTCTTGTAGGAATTAGAGAGGATGCACGGATAAAGATAGGGGAACTAGTCATCCCCACAGACATTGTTGTGATGGGAATACAGAAGACACAGAAATCCCAATCCTACTAGGTAGACCCTTCCTTGCCACGACCGAGAAAGTTATAGGTGTTAAGCATGGGAAGTTCACCTTAGAAGTAGAGAATGAAAATATTGAGTTCCTATTGACCAAACTTATAAAAATCCATGCCTTCAAGAACTCTTATTGTAGACTCTACGTAGTTGTAAGACATGTCGAGAATACCCTGTCTCAACAAGTCCCCCCAGATATAGAAAAGGAACACCTGATGAGTGATATTTTACAGGACATAAAAGAAGCAGATACTTAAAAGAAGGTGTTAGATAAAAACCCTAATACTCAAGACCAAAACTTTAAGAAAGAAGATTTAACTCTAGCACATAGGACGATCAGCAAGGTGAAGAAGAAACCTCTACTACAGACCAAGAGACGAACCTCCTCGTAAAAGAAAGAAAGAAAGAAAAAGGGAAACAACCTAGGAGGTGGTTCAAGATGTTCAAATAGCACCCTAAGGCATGTGGGCATGATGTTGATCACGGTGTCAATGATACAAGTCTGAAAGAGGCACCCTTTGGATCCATAGGACAAGCAAGTCGAGCTAATGATGTGAAATGAAGTGTTGCATGGGAGGCAACCCACATGTTTTTGTTTCTTTTAATTTTCTTTAAGTACCAATAACAACAGATTAATTATAGTTAAGGCGGATTAGGTGTTTATCCAAATGAGAAAGAAGAGTAAATTAGGTGCTAGTACAGTCCAAATGTAAAAATGACCATCTAACTGCATGACAGGGAGGTCGTCCTTCTGTTGGCGGTTGTCAACTGATTTCAAAAAGGCCATAACGCCCATCAACATGTTAAAGGTTTGTTTGGCTATTTCGCTTCGTTCCATCTTCCCATTTAATCATTTTTTAATATCTTTTAAAGGATTATAATACCCACTAAGACAAAAAATTTGATTTATCTCTCACCTTCCTCACTTAAAAACCTGTGCCCACTCTCTCTTTCTCCTCCCACTTTCTTTTTCAAATGTCTTCTTCCTCACAAATATTCCTCCACTTTTCTCCATTAAAACACCTCTTCCAAACTCCATATCTTTCTCATTTCTCACCCAACCACAGCACTCAGCTTTCCCTCCACAACAATAATCCATCATCAAAACTAAAACTTTCTCCACTTCCCTCCAAATCTGAATTAGAATTTTCCATCCATTTTCTTACCAAACACCCTATCTTTTTTCAAAAATGCCTCCAAGATATAAGATAGATTATGTGGGAAACTAGTTCAAAGAGGGCGAAGTTGGAGTAGAACAAAGAAAATAATTAAAGTACCTTTTCCAACAGGGAGTTAGGTATGTTGGTGATTTTAGTCTTAGAGCACTAGGTTTATACAATAGTGTTTATTTTATGCTAGACAGGATATGTTAGAACCATTTTGTATCCCTTAGGCATTCTACCTATGAGAGACTCACGCTTGAGTTTCTCAGTTCATCTAGTTACGTGTCGCGCCCCTTGAGCAGTAGCTCTGCTGCCACTAATAGGTTCAGAATATTTAACCGTGAATATGTTTTTAGTCATGACCAAATAGCTGGTATGTTATAATTTTAGTCTGCACCCGGCATCCCAAGCAAACTCCCCCTAGTGGGACCTTTTACGCATGAGTTCGGCCTCTTATGGGAGAGAGCCTGACAGGGACTATAACTCAAGATATGGAAGGGAAAAAGTCTTCCTACATCCATAATCCCGTGATTCGTTACTTTAACAAGATTTTAGAAAATACTACTTTTGGTCGCGAGGACAATGGATGTGTGAACATGAAAGAGCTATTTTTCATATATTGCGTGTTTAAGCCTAGTCAAATTAATCCAGCAACTTTTATGCTCGCTCACTTGAAAATTGTTGCCAAGGCTAGGCGTCGAAGTATTTCCATTGGAGAATTGATTACCTCCATTGCACTAGCTATGGGTTTAGATGTTGAGGTTCCCACACTTTTTCCTGCCGCGGGCAACACTAGGCTTGAGATCGCCTTTTGTCAGGCCTAAATGATAATTAAAACTAAAGCTCCCGGACAGTATTATCTGATGATTTAGTGTGTTGTGATTAGGAGTATAGTTTTGCCTAACCCTAGGCTCACTAATGTGTGTGTCGCAGCTAATTCACTTTTTGACACCTATGATAGTGATGATGAGGACACCAACCAACTTCCTATCGGTGGGGGTGATAAACCAAATCGGGGCGTTACAACTCTCCCCCACTTAGACATTTTCGTCCTCGAAAATATAACTGAGACGGACAACTCCGGATACGACTCTCGCATCCGACTAACCAACTATCATGCCAACACTAGGCACACCACGAATAACACAACTAACAAACCACCTTGCTAACAGCAACAACAACAACGACAAGATGCAATACCCATACAATGCACTTGACAACTAACTCACGACTCAAAGAATACCCAAGTTACGAACACAAAGGTTCACTCTAGGATCAGAATACAACAAGATCGTTACCCTCACCATAGGTAACACTCCCCTAATTCCCCACATAGGAATTAGCTACTCGCACTCGAACCATCACGATGGAAACGAGGCAACAACAAAAACAAGAACATAAAGTCCCACGACACAACATCGTTTCAACAACCTCTACATAACCATAATACCCATATCCTTGTCACACAACATTATTACAACAATGCTACGATTCACCAATCGAACATATAACCAAAACATCCATCTACATAGTAGCCCATGAATAATACTTCCGTTCTGAAACATCCAATGGTCTCATCATTCCTACATGTTTCCAATGTTCAACCTATGAACTCTTACAAGTCACACACGCATATACAAAATGTGCCACATCACTCTTTCGATGCGCACTCTGATTACTCGCAGCAATCAAATCTACCAATTTCATACCCAACTTCTGACTCTCTCTAATATTCACCAGAAAAATCATAGTTCATTTCTAATATACCCAACCTCACACTCTATTGTGTTATCTCACTCACCAGACACAAGTCTCTGAACTGCTCAAATAATTCTAATCCTCTGACCATTAAAACAGACATGTATAAAAACCTTCGACTTAACTTCCCTAATAGGATAATTCCATCTAAGGTCATAACTCATCAGGAATTCCAACCATCCTCGTTGTCTCATACTCTATTATTTCCGACCAAACAGGTACTCAATATTCTTGTGATTACTAAACACTTTGGACTCAAAACCATAAAAATAATACCTCCAGATTCTCAACACAAAAGTAACCGCAACCATCTTGAAATCAAGAATCCTCAATTGTTGTAAAGCATAAGTTACGACTTTACCATCTTGCATTAACACACTGACTAAACTCATCATAGACGCATCCCAATACCTCACAAATGGTTTATCAGGATCACGCAGAATCAAAACTGGAGCCGTAGACAATTCTACTTTAACCTTCTCCAACTTTCCTCACAATGAACATCCCAAGCAAACGACTTACCCTTTGCAAGTCAACTGAAGTAACGAAAATGCTAATTTGGAAAAGCCTTCCATAACCTCCGGTTATAACAAACTAAAGTCCAAAAAGCTTCTAATCACCTTAACCGACTTCGGAGCTTCTCACTGTAGAACTGCATCTACTTCCGATGGATCCATAACAATACCATCATCAGAAATAACATATCCAAGAAAACTAATCTTTTTCAACCAAAATTCTCACTTGAATAATTTAGCATAAAAATTCCTTTCTTTTCAACACTTGTAACTCGATTCTCAAACACCCTACATACTCTCCTTCTGATTTTATAATAGATCAGAATAGCCCTAATGAACACCACTCTGAACTTATCCAATTAAATATGGAAGATACGATTCATATACTCCACAAACATTCTAGACGCATTACTAACACCGAACAACATCACTGTACATTGTAATGCCCAACCAAATTCCAAAAGATATAAATCCTTAAAATTTTTGCAAATTTTTTCACTGGGTAACCGGTTACTCACATGAGGATAATCGGTTACTCTGCAACAGAATTGAATAAAACCTGTTTTTATGACATAAACCCAAACCAAACCTCATCCAAACTTGTCCAGCCTCACATACAAGCTTAACCGAGTAAATAACAACCTATTCCAATGATAACAAACATAACCAGTCACATGAAATCAATCAAAGCCTCAACTCACAAAATTCACCACTCTTATTAAACTTTCCAAACAATTGTAATTTCAATCAAACTCAACCAATCATCCATCCTTTTTGTTACTAACAATACTGGAGCTCTCTAAGGTGACACATCTGGAAATCACGCACAACTGAAGCCCTTCATTGTGGCTTTCCTGTCAATTCCAGAACACTATTACCACAAACATAACAAACATCTTAGTCTCATCTCCTAAGAGTTTTTCTAGTTACTTACCAGATATGAACCTCAACTATTCACCTTCGTCCATTTTAAATTCACTCTCTACTCCCTGAGCAGCAACCATCAATAATACCCGATCGCTCTCCCTCAGAGACATCCCGACTTGACCAACATACCAAAGCCTCTAATCCGCCTCATCTTCCGATATAAAAATCTTCATCGACTCATCAAAACAATCTGTAATCATTTCCTTAATTCCAAACAATTCGTTGCACACCCTATCAAAGTCGGAAAGACACGTCTATTCCATCCAACATAATTTCGTCTACTATTAACAAGAGATTAAGGGTGATCAGTTCCTCAATTTGTCAATAGACAGCCGACAATCATGATGGGGCATAAAGCAGAACGATCCATAATTGTCTCGGATTACAAAATAAGTTGTTTCATAACATCAAAATATAAGTACAAGTTATCAAAATATATATATATATATATATATATATATATATATATATATATATTCACATATATAAACATAAATAACAGAAGCGTTTCCCCCGACTCCCGTGTTACGTATCAGAACAGACACCAAAGTTCTAAGCAAAATGAAGATCTAACTCTTCCACTTGCCTCCACGCCTCTACAGCGGCTAATCTGCACTATGCCATAAAAAGCATATTCCAGCAGAAGGGTGAGAAATAACAACTAAATCAAGATTGCATAATCATATGTAAACATATAATTCACATATATTATTCAACTCACCCACACACCACATGCTAACACATATAGCATACAAAGATATCATATATTCATATACACAAGTTAGGATATATATATATATATATATATATATATATATATATATATATATATATATATATATATATATATATATATATATATATATATATCTGTACTTCCCAAGAAGTACAGACACAAGAAACAACAAAGAGGTGAGAACTACATTCAATAATTAACGGTGTAAAATACATGTTAAGGAGTAGAAATCAAGCAATCACACACAATGTGCACACATTCACGACACACTTGTCACTTTCTATTATAAGCCAACAAAGACATAATAATGCAATGTGACTCAGTGACACAATGCAATGCAAGTGGTGCCACCCACTATTGTTCATTCAATCGAATCCGATTCTCAATGGAATCCGAATAAATCACATACACGCCCACTGAGCAATGATTTATCTCCTGGCACCACACCCTAGTTCATTCAATCGAACCCGATTCTCAATGGAATCCGGATAAATCACATACACTTCCACTGAGCAATGATTTATCTCCATACAACTCCGCATTGGAGTCCGGACAATACTAGGCACCCATCATGGATTTCCTACCTAGTTGTCTCCACCAGACACAACATGAAATGCATGACACAGATGATGCATAAAAACATAAGTATAATAACAACTATATGTAACGACCCGATTTTAATTATCTCCATTTTGTTATTTAATTTGGGTGATAATAATGTTATTGTGAAATTGGTGTTTTAATCTGATATGTTGGCGTGTTATATTATTTTACCGTTTTTGAGAGTTTTCGGGGGAAATTAGATTGGAGGGTATTTTAGACATTTCATAATTATTGTTAACTTAGAATTTAAGTGAGGAATGATTTAATGGTATTTGTGAGAATATGAATTGTTAGATATTTTGAGTGAATAGTAATAGAAATAGAATATGATATTGTATTTGAGATATTTTAAGAAAAGAAAGTATAAGAAAGAAATAGAAAAGACAGTTAGTAAGAAAAACATAAAGAGAGAAAAGTGAGAAAGAAGAGAAAAGAAGAACAAGAGGAGAAAAGTGGGAAAAAGGCTAGAAATCATCAAAATCAACGGTTAGGATTCGAATCGAACGGGTAAGGGTGTGAAATATCGTTATCTTAACTTTGTATACGATTATGTATGGTTTCGTTTCGGTTGTTTTGGATCGTTTTCATATATTTTTCATTTTAGGTCGAAATGAATAAAGTCGATAAAAACCGATGTTTTCACGGTTAGAATTCGAAATAAATTACGTAGTTGTATCGAGGAAGGTTAGGTTGTCGTATAGCGTGTTTTTTATTCGATTTGGTGATGTTTGAAAATTCTGGTTTTTGAAAGGTTGAAATTTAATCGAAAAATCGAACGTCGTAGAAATTCCGTTTATGTGTTCTTATGTATTTGGTGGTTGCGCGTATGTGTTTGTTTCGAAGAAAATAATTGAATCGGTTGGATTTTCGGCAAAATAGCCGAAACTCGTAGCAGCCCGTAGGGCATTTTCTGGTTTTCGGGGAAACTTCGGAAATTCATATCTCTTGAACCGTAAGTCGGTTTTGACCCCCGTTCGAAGCGTTGGAAAGCTAATGAGATGTTCTTTCTAGGAAAAATGGTTTTGAGGTCTGAACCTGGTCCAATCGGAACAGTATTTTCGAAATGTTTCGTTGTGTCCGGCCTCCGGTTTATGTTTTTGCGTTATTTTGAAATATCCATATCTTTTGCGTTGTTTATCCGATTGAGGTGTTCTTTATATGGATGTGAAGCTAAAAATATGTTCTATGATTTGGTGAAGAAAAAATATTATTTTTAGCCGACTTTTAACCGACTTTTCCGGTAAACCGTAAATCGAATTGTTTGGTTATTTGTGAGAACATTCGGTTGCCGTTTGGCACAATTGATGTGAATGTATGTAGATTGTGTGTGATGAATGCATGACTATATTGTGAATATGTATGCATGTCAAGAGTGTCATGAGTCATGTTGTATGTGAAGCATCATGATGTGCATTCTTGCATTGTGGGGTTCTAAGATGAATCCGTTGTAACGTCGTAAGCCTTTTGAGAGGTGGGGGCGATGATTACAAACGATTGTAAGCCTTTTGAGAGGTGGGAGCAATCGGATTGTAAGCCTTTTGAGAGGTGGGAGCAATCCATAAACATTGTAAGCCTTTTGAGAGGTGGTAGCAATGGGTGAACATTGTATGCCCGACGGGGAGTTACACTATGTAACGAGCGATGGTTCCAATAAGTTCTTCAATTGAACTTGAGATGAAATGAGTCGGTACCCCGCATTGCATTTCGCATAGAGTCGTGAGTCGGTCTCTATGATTCTCATTGGTCATCTTTGTATATGTGCATTGATGAATGAACATGAATATATGTATTTATGTTGAATGATAAGCATTGTGATGAATATGCTTGGTTTTGTATATATATTTATATATGCCCCTGCGATGTATATTGAGTAAGAGGTGATGAATGACGATAAGAGTTGTATCTTTGTAATGATACATTGGTGAATAAACATGTATGTGTGTTTATGTTGAATGAATGGTGATGAATTGAGATGTATTGGTGATACATGTATTTGAGCATGAATGAATATGCCTATGTGAAGGATGCATTAATTACGGATTGTTATGCCGTGTATTTTGATTTATGGTATATGCTTGGTGTTATATATATATATATATATATATATATATATATATATATACATGCATAGTGATGAGTTGTGGTGAGAATGTGGTATATGTGTGTTATATGTTGAGATATATAATTATATGCAACGTTATTATGATAATATTTCTCACCCTTCTGCTGTTTTATAATGCTCTACGAGGCATTGCAGAGTAGGCTTGCTGGCGGTCTTTTTGTGAAGCGTGGCTTCATGTCCGTGTTAGTCGGTTGGCTCTGATATGTAGCACCGGGTATCTAGGATGCTTTTGATTTCCTTTTTGTGATACATTTGCATATGTATCTGGTTGATGACTTTCTGTATATACCATGACTGATGTTGATGAATCATACTGGTTGATATATGTATATATATGATGTTTATATATGTGGTTGTTATTCAATGTTTAGTTGTTCCGCTTTTATGCTAAATATTGAAATGTGGGTGTAAGGACGTAGATTCCTTGATTGATAAGTTACCCCATTGTTGGATATCTTATGAGCAGGTGTTGTATGTGTTTTAATTTCATGTATGTTGTGGCATATCTCTTTTATACCATGTTATGGTTATACTCTGATGAAATTTTGAATACGTGCCTAAATGATTAATTGATATATTTGGGGGTATAAAAGGGGGTGTTACAAAGTGGTTTCAAAGCCAAGGTTGAGTCAGTCGTGTCTGTCTCGTTGTTGTGTTGGTTGAATTGTTGTTTAACCTTTGTTGTTATTTTTGGGAATGATCAGAATATGGCTGGTAGAAACGATAATGCGATGGCTGCTGCTATGGAAGCAATGGCTAGGGTGGTGCAGGGTGCGCCGAATGTAAGTGCTAATGAAGAGTTCAGGAAGAATCAACCACCGGTCTTCAAAGGAAGATTTGATCCCGATGGTGCTCAACTTTGGCTGAAAGAGATTGAAAGAATCTTCAGAGTCATGGACTGTGCGGAAGAGAATAAGGTGAGGCTTGGATCTCACATGCTGAGGGAAGAAGCCGACGATTGGTGGGTCGGTATGCGTGAAATTCTTGAGGTGGATAATGAAGAGGTAACTTGGGAATTGTTTCATACCGAGTTTTTGCTGAAGTATTACCCTGAAAGTGTGAAAGGGAAGAAAGAGATGGAATTCCTGGAATTGAAACAAGGTGGTATGTTAGTGGTGGACTATACTGCTAAATTTGTGGAATTGGTTCAATTTCATTTTCATTATGCTGCGATTACTGCTGAGTTCTCAAAGTGTATTAAATATGAGAATGGTTTGCGTCCTGAGATTAAGCAAGCTGTGGGATATCAAAGGATTAGGAGGTTTTCGGATTTGACCGAATGTTGTAGAATCTTCGAGGAAGATAGCAAAGCTCGTTCTACACATTACAAGAGTGTGAATGAGGGGAGAGGGAAACAATAAGCTAGAAGTGGACCTTATGTGACCCCCGCTGATAAGGGTAAATATAAGGGAAACTTTGATAAGAGATCTGGAGGAGGAAGTTCTGGGTTCATTAAGTGTTTCAATTGTGGTGGAATGGGTCATAAAGCAACTGAGTGTAGGAAGGCCGTTGGGAGATGTTCTAACTGTGGAGGTATTGGGCATTCTACTACTGAGTGTAGGAGGAATATGGTGAAGTGTTTTAACTGTGGAGAAGTAGGTCATATTAGTACTAAGTGTACTAAGCCGAAACAAGTTCAAGCGGGCGGAAAGGTGTTTGCATTGGCAGGGTCAGACACTACTAGTGCAGACCGTGTGATTAAAGGTACATGTTTTATTAATAGTACGCCTTTAGCTGTTATTATTGATATGGGAGCGACTCATTCGTTTATTTTCCATGAGTGCGCTAAGTGTTTGAATTTGTTTATGACTGCTTCGGGGTCGGTAACTACGTCCTTGTTGTGTGTTTGTCGATGTTGTTTATTCCTTAGTACGTGATAGGTGTGTGGAACACTATCAGTGCTCTCTGGTTTTTCTAATCCTTTATCTTTAGGATTGAGAATGGGATAAATGGGGGAGAAGCTGGTACTTCTCCAAGTGACTTCAGGTGTAGAGCGTTGGCTCAGTGTGCCGTTGGTTGCACGATTGTATGTGTTGCTTGGACAGTGTTGTTCCCGATTCCGAAGGGAATGCGGAGGTAAGGTTTATGTCAATTAAGGATTTGTGCCTTGTATGGTTTTGTGCACAAGATGCAAGGAATGTTATTATGGCTTGGTAAAGATGGTCTATGCCCCCTCATTATTGTCGGCTGTCTATTGACAAATTGAGGAACTGATCACCCTTAATCTCGTGTTGATAGCAGACGGAAATTATGTTGGATGGAGTAGACGTGTCTTTCCAGCTTGATGGTATGTTTGGTGAATGGTTTGGAGCTAAACCAGGTGCTTATAGTTGTTTTGATGATTTGGTACAGATTCGTATATCTGAAGATGAAGAGGATGGATGATTGATTTGTATAGCCAGTATGTGGTGTATACTTGTATGGATGCTATGGAAAGCAAAACACAGAGTTATAATGAGTTAAGGAGTTTTGAGCTTAAGGTATCAATGTAGGAGTTTTAAGGAAACCATTATGTGTGAGTAGCAAGTGTTGAAAAGAGATGAAGCTTTTAAGATAAGTTATCAAAGTGTGGATTTTGGTTGATAAAGATGAGTTTCTTGGTCATGATATTTCATATGAGAATACTTTTGTGGATCAATCGGAGGTAGATGCAGTCCTGTGATGGGAGACTCCGAAGTTGGTTAATGAGATTAGAAGCTCTAGTTTTTGGTTGGTTGTTATCACAGGTTATGGAGGGCTTTGCTAAGTTAGCACTTATGTTATCTCATTTGACCTGCAAAGGGCGAGTCATTTGTTTTGGATGTTCATTGCGAATGAGTTTTAGATGGCTAAAGTAGGAGTTGACTACGGCTCCAGCTTTGATTTTGCCTGATCTTAATAAACCGTTTGAGGAATTCATACAAGGATCTATACTATTCAGGATTTGGAATTGGTTACAGTGATTTTGTGTTGAAAATATGGAAGTATTATTTTTATGGTTCTAAGTTCGGAGTGTTTAGTAATCGCATGAGGATAGAGTACCTGTTTGGTCCAAAGGGATAGAGTATGAGACAACAATGATGGTTGGAATTCCAAACGAG
The DNA here is from genome assembly GCA_022829125.1 of Lathyrus tuberosus. Classification (NCBI taxonomy): domain Eukaryota; kingdom Viridiplantae; phylum Streptophyta; class Magnoliopsida; order Fabales; family Fabaceae; genus Lathyrus; species Lathyrus tuberosus. The sequence goes on along the minus strand of JALAZF010000953.1, from coordinate 23,457 downwards.
TTATGAATTTGAATTGGATTATTCAGAGGAGTGTGTTTAGTGTGTAAGCTAATACCGCATAGAGAGAAGTGGTGTATATAAAAAGTAAACTATGATTTTCTGGTGTATAGTACAAGAGTCAAATGTTGATTATGAAATTGGTGGTTTGTTAGTTGTGAGTAATCAGAGTGCGCAGCGGAAGTGTGAAATTGTTGTATTGGTTGTTGTGAGACAAGGATGCGGGTATTCTGGTTTTGTGGATGTTGTTGAGGTGATGTTGTGTCTTGGAACTTTATGTTCTTGCCTGTGTTGTTGCCTCATTTCCATGGTGATGGTGCGAGTGCGAGTAGCTAATTCCTCTGTTTGGGGGATTAGGAGAGTGTTACCTATGGTGTTGGTAACGATCTTGTTGTGTTCCAGTTCAAGAGTGAACTTGGGTGTTTGTATCTTGGTTATCCTTTGAGTTGGTCGTCAAGTGCATTGTATGGGCATTGCATCTTGCCTTGGTTGTCGTGGTCGTTGTCTTGTCATTGTTGTTGTTGTTAGTGTGTTGCTTTGTTGTTTGTGTTATTCGTGGTGTGCCTTTTGTTGGCATGATAGTTGGTTGGTCGGATACTAGAGCCGTATCCGGGGTTGTTCGTGCTTAGCATATTTTCGAGGACGAAAATGTCTAAGTGGGGGAGAGTTGTAACGACCCGATTTTAATTATCTCCATTTTGTGTTAATTGTATTATTTTGTTGAGGCTTTTATTTAATTTGGGTGATAATAATGTTATTGTGAAATTGGTGTTTTAATCTGATATGTTGGCGTGTTATATTATTTTACCGTTTTTGAGAGTTTTCGGGGGAAATTAGATTGGAGGGTATTTTAGACATTTCATAATTATTGTTAAGTTAGAATTTAAGTGAGGAATGATTTAAGGGTATTTGTGAGAATATGAATTGTTAGATATTTTCAGTGAATAGTAATAGAAATAGAATATGATATTGTATTTGAGATATTTTAAGAAAAGAAAGTATAAGAAAGAAATAGAAAAGACAGTTAGTAAGAAAAACATAAAGAGAGAAAAGTGAGAAAGAAGAGAAAAGAAGAACAAGAGGAGAAAAGTGGGAAAAAGGCTAGAAATCATCAAAATCAACGGTTAGGATTCGAATCGAACGGGTAAGGGTGTGAAATATCGTTATCTTAACTTTGTATACGATTATGTATGGTTTCGTTTCGGTTGTTTTGGATCGTTTTCATATATTTTTCATTTTAGGTCGAAATGAATAAAGTCGATAAAAACCGATGTTTTCACGGTTAGAATTCGAAATAAATTACGTAGTTGTATCGAGGAAGGTTAGGTTGTCGTATAGCGTGTTTTTTATTCGATTTGGTGATGTTTGAAAATTCTGGTTTTTGAAAGGTTGAAATTTAATCGAAAAATCGAACGTCGTAGAAATTCCGTTTATGTGTTCTTATGTATTTGGTGGTTGCGCGTATGTGTTTGTTTCGAAGAAAATAATTGAATCGGTTGGATTTTCGGGCAAAATAGCCGAAACTCGTAGCAGCCCGTAGGGCATTTTCTGGTTTTCGGGGAAACTTCGGAAATTCATATCTCTTGAACCGTAAGTCGGTTTTGACCCCCGTTCGAAGCGTTGGAAAGCTAATGAGATGTTCTTTCTAGGAAAAATGGTTTTGAGGTCTGAACCTGGTCCAATCGGAACAGTATTTTCGAAATGTTTCGTTGTGTCCGGCCTCCGGTTTATGTTTTTGCGTTATTTTGAAATATCCATATCTTTTGCGTTGTTTATCCGATTGAGGTGTTCTTTATATGGATGTGAAGCTAAAAATATGTTCTATGATTTGGTGAAGAAAAATATTATTTTTAGCCGACTTTTAACCGACTTTTCCGGTAAACCGTAAATCGAATTGTTTGGTTATTTGTGAGAACATTCGGTTGCCGTTTGGCACAATTGATGTGAATGTATGTGGATTGTGTGTGATGAATGCATGACTATATTGTGAATATGTATGCATGTCAAGAGTGTCATGAGTCATGTTGTATGTGAAGCATCATGATGTGCATTCTTGCATTGTGGGGTTCTAAGATGAATCCGTTGTAACGTCGTAAGCCTTTTGAGAGGTGGGGGCGATGATTACAAACGATTGTAAGCCTTTTGAGAGGTGGGAGCAATCGGATTGTAAGCCTTTTGAGAGGTGGGAGCAATCCATAAACATTGTAAGCCTTTTGAGAGGTGGTAGCAATGGGTGAACATTGTATGCCCGACGGGGAGTTACACTATGTAACGAGCGATGGTTCCAATAAGTTCTTCAATTGAACTTGAGATGAAATGAGTCGGTACCCGCATTGCATTTGCATAGAGTCGTGAGTCGGTCTCTATGATTCTCATTGGTCATCTTTGTATATGTGCATTGATGAATGAACATGAATATATGTATTTATGTTGAATGATAAGCATTGTGATGAATATGCTTGGTTTTGTATATATATATATATATATATGCCCTGCGATGTATATTGAGTAAGAGGTGATGAATGACGATAAGAGTTGTATCTTTGTAATGATACATTGGTGAATAAACATGTATGTGTGTTTATGTTGAATGAATGGTGATGAATTGAGATGTATTGGTGATACATGTATTTGAGCATGAATGAATATGCCTATGTGAAGGATGCTTTAATTACGGATTGTTATGCCGTGTATTTGATTTATGGTATATGCTTGGTGTTATATATATATATATATATATATATATATATATATATATATATATATATATATATATATACATGCATAGTGATGAGTTGTGGTGAGAATGTGGTATATGTGTGTTATATGTTGAGATATATAATTATATGCAACGTTATTATGATAATATTTCTCACCCTTCTGCTGTTTTATAATGCTCTACGAGGCATTGCAGAGTAGGCTTGCTGGCGGTCTTTTTGTGAAGCGTGGCTTCATGTCCGTGTTAGTCGGTTGACTCTGATATGTAGCACCGGGTATCTAGGATGCTTTTGATTTCCTTTTTGTGATACATTTGCATATGTATCTGGTTGATGACTTTCTGTATATACCATGACTGATGTTGATGAATCATACTGGTTGATATATGTATATATATGATGTTTATATATGTGGTTGTTATTCAATGTTTAGTTGTTCCGCTTTTATGCTAAATATTGAAATGTGGGTGTAAGGACGTAGATTCCTTGATTGATAAGTTACCCCACTGTTGGATATCTTATGAGCAGGTGTTGTATGTGTTTTAATTTCATGTATGTTGTGGCATATCTCTTTTATACCATGTTATGGTTATACTCTGATGAAATTTTGAATACGTGCCTAAATGATTAATTGATATATTTGGGGGTATAAAAGGGGGTGTTACAAAGTGGTATCAAAGCCAAGGTTGAGTCAGTCGTGTCTGTCTCGTTGTTGTGTTGGTTGAATTGTTGTTTAAACCTTTGTTGTTATTTTTGGGAATGATCAGAATATGGCTGGTAGAAACGATAATGCGATGGCTGCTGCTATGGAAGCAATGGCTAGGGTGGTGCAGGGTGCGCCGAATGTAAGTGCTAATGAAGAGTTCAGGAAGAATCAACCACCGGTCTTCAAAGGAAGATTTGATCCCGATGGTGCTCAACTTTGGCTGAAAGAGATTGAAAGAATCTTTAGAGTCATGGACTGTGCGGAAGAGAATAAGGTGAGGCTTGGATCTCACATGCTGAGGGAAGAAGCGACGATTGGTGGGTCGGTATGCGTGAAATTCTTGAGGTGGATAATGAAGAGGTAACTTGGGAATTGTTTCATACCGAGTTTTTGCTGAAGTATTGCCCTGAAAGTGTGAAAGGGAAGAAAGAGATGGAATTCCTGGAATTGAAACAAGGTGGTATGTTAGTGGTGGACTATACTGCTAAATTTGTGGAATTGGTTCAATTTCATTTTCATTATGCTGCGATTACTGCTGAGTTCTCAAAGTGTATTAAATATGAGAATGGTTTGCGCCCTGAGATTAAGCAAGCTGTGGGATATCAAAGGATTAGGAGGTTTTCGGATTTGACCGAATGTTGTAGAATCTTCGAGGAAGATAGCAAAGCTCGTTCTACACATTACAAGAGTGTGAATGAGGGGAGAGGGAAACAGTAAGCTAGAAGTGGACCTTATGTGACCCCCGCTGATAAGGGTAAATATAAGGGAAACTTTGATAAGAGATCTGGAGGAGGAAGTTCTGGGTTCATTAAGTGTTTCAATTGTGGTGGAATGGGTCATAAAGCAACTGAGTGTAGGAAGGCCGTTGGGAGATGTTCTAACTGTGGAGGTATTGGGCATTCTACTACTGAGTGTAGGAGGAATATGGTGAAGTGTTTTAACTGTGGAGAAGTAGGTCATATTAGTACTAAGTGTACTAAGCCGAAACAAGTTCAAGCGGGCGGAAAGGTGTTTGCATTGGCAGGGTCAGACACTACTAGTGCAGACCGTGTGATTAAAGGTACATGTTTTATTAATAGTACGCCTTTAGCTGTTATTATTGATATGGGAGCGACTCATTCGTTTATTTTCCATGAGTGCGCTAAGTGTTTGAATTTGTTTATGACTGCTTCGGGGTCGGTAACTACGTCCTTGTTGTGTGTTTGTCGATGTTGTTTATTCCTTAGTACGTGATAGGTGTGTGGAACACTATCAGTGCTCTCTGGTTTTTCTAATCCTTTATCTTTAGGATTGAGAATGAGATAAATGGGGGAGAAGCTGGTACTTCTCCAAGTGACTTCAGGTGTAGAGCGTTGGCTCAGTGTGCCGTTGGTTGCACGATTGTATGTGTTGCTTGGACAGTGTTGTTCCCGATTCCGAAGGGAATGCGGAGGTAAGGTTTATGTCAATTAAGGATTTGTGCCTTGTATGGTTTTGTGCACAAGATGCAAGGAATGTTATTATGGCTTGGTAAAGATGGTCTATGCCCCCTCATTATTGTCGGCTGTCTATTGACAAATTGAGGAACTGATCACCCTTAATCTCGTGTTGATAGCAGACGGAAATTATGTTGGATGGAGTAGACGTGTCTTTCCAGCTTGATGGTATGTTTGGTGAATGGTTTGGAGCTAAACCAGGTGCTTATAGTTGTTTTGATGATTTGGTACAGATTCGTATATCTGAAGATGAAGAGGATGGATGATTGATTTGTATAGCCAGTATGTGGAGTATACTTGTATGGATGCTATGGAAAGCAAAACACAGAGTTATAATGAGTTAAGGAGTTTTGAGCTTAAGGTATCAATGTAGGAGTTTTAAGGAAACCATTATGTGTGAGTAGCAAGTGTTGAAAAGAGATGAAGCTTTTAAGATAAGTTATCAAAGTGTGGATTTTGGTTGATAAAGATGAGTTTCTTGGTCATGATATTTCATATGAGAATACTTTTGTGGATCAATCGGAGGTAGATGCAGTCCTGTGATGGGAGACTCCGAAGTTGGTTAATGAGATTAGAAGCTCTAGTTTTTGGTTGGTTGTTATCATAGGTTATGGAGGGCTTTGCTAAGTTAGCACTTATGTTATCTCAGTTGACCTGCAAAGGGCGAGTCATTTGTTTTGGATGTTCATTGCGAATGAGTTTTAGATGGCTAAAGTAGGAGTTGACTACGGCTCCAGCTTTGATTTTGCCTGATCTTAATAAACCGTTTGAGGAATTCATACAAGGATCTATACTATTCAGGATTTGGAATTGGTTACAGTGATTTTGTGTTGAAAATATGGAAGTATTATTTTTATGGTTCTAAGTTCGGAGTGTTTAGTAATCGCAAGAGGATAGAGTACCTGTTTGGTCCAAAGGGATAGAGTATGAGACAACAATGATGGTTGGAATTCCAAACGAGTTATGAATTTGAATTGGATTATTCAGAGGAGTGTGTTTAGTGTGTAAGCTAATACCGCATAGAGAGAAGTGGTGTATATAAAAAGTAAACTATGATTTTCTGGTGTATAGTACAAGAGTCAAATGTTGATTATGAAATTGGTGGTTTGTTAGTTGTGAGTAATCAGAGTGCGCAGCGGAAGTGTGAAATTGTTGTATTGGTTGTTGTGAGACAAGGATGCGGGTATTCTGGTTTTGTGGATGTTGTTGAGGTAATGTTGTGTCTTGGAACTTTATGTTCTTGCCTGTGTTGTTGCCTCATTTCCATGGTGATGGTGCGAGTGCGAGTAGCTAATTCCTCTGTTTGGGGGATTAGGAGAGTGTTACCTATGGTGTTGGTAACGATCTTGTTGTGTTCCAGTTCAAGAGTGAACTTGGGTGTTTGTATCTTGGTTATCCTTTGAGTTGGTCGTCAAGTGCATTGTATGGGCATTGCATCTTGCCTTGGTTGTCGTGGTCGTTGTCTTGTCATTGTTGTTGTTGTTAGTGTGTTGCTTTGTTGTTTGTGTTATTCGTGGTGTGCCTTTTGTTGGCATGATAGTTGGTTGGTCGGATACTAGAGCCGTATCCGGGGTTGTTCGTGCTTAGCATATTTTCGAGGACGAAAATGTCTAAGTGGGGGAGAGTTGTAACGACCCGATTTTAATTATCTCCATTTTGTGTTAATTGTATTATTTTGTTGAGTCTTTTATTTAATTTGGGTGATAATAATGTTATTGTGAAATTGGTGTTTTAATCTGATATGTTGGCGTGTTATATTATTTTACCGTTTTTGAGAGTTTTCGGGGGAAATTAGATTGGAGGGTATTTTAGACATTTCATAATTATTGTTAAGTTAGAATTTAAGTGAGGAATGATTTAAGGGTATTTGTGAGAATATGAATTGTTAGATATTTTCAGTGAATAGTAATAGAAATAGAATATGATATTGTATTTGAGATATTTTAAGAAAAGAAAGTATAAGAAAGAAATAGAAAAGAAAGTTAGTAAGAAAAACATAAAGAGAGAAAAGTGAGAAAGAAGAGAAAAGAAGAACAAGAGGAGAAAAGTGGGAAAAAAGCTAGAAATCATCAAAATCAACGGTTAGGATTCGAATCGAACGGGTAAGGGTGTGAAATATCGTTATCTTAACTTTGTATACGATTATGTATGGTTTCGTTTCGGTTGTTTTGGATCGTTTTCATATATTTTTCATTTTAGGTCGAAATGAATAAAGACGATAAAAACCGATGTTTTCACGGTTAGAATTCGAAATAAATTACGTAGTTGTATCGAGGAAGGTTAGGTCGTCGTATAGCGTGATTTTTATTCGATTTGGTGATGTTTGAAAATTCTGGTTTTTGAAAGGTTGAAATTTAATCGAAAAATCGAGCATCGTAGAAATTTCGTTTATGTGTTCTAAATTGTTCTTATGTATTTGGTGGTTGCGCGTATGTGTTTGTTTCGAAGAAAATAATTGAATCGGTCGGATTTTCGGGCAAAATAGCCGAGACCCGTAGCAGCCCGCAGGGCATTTTCTGGTTTTCGGGTAAACTTCGGAAATTCATATCTCTTGAACCGTAAGTCGGTTTTGACCCCCGTTCGAAGCGTTGGAAAGCTAATGAGATGTTCTTTCTAGGAAAAATGGTTTTGAGGTCTGATCCTGGTCCAATCGGAACAGTATTTTCGAAATGTTTCGTTGTGTCCGGCCTCCGGTTTATGTTTTTGCATTATTTTGAAATATCCATATGTTTTGCGTTGTTTATCCAATTGAGGTGTTCTTTATATGGATGTGAAGCTAAAAATATGTTCTATGATTTGGTGAAGAAAAATATTATTTTTAGCCGACTTTTCCGGTAAACCGTAAATCGAATTGTTTGGTTATTTGTGAGAACGTTCGGTTGCCGTTTGGCACAATTGATGTGAATGTATGTGGATTGTGTGAGATGAATGCATGACTATATTGTGAGTATGTATGCATGTCAAAAGTGTCATGAGTCATGTTGTATGTGAAGCATCATGATGTGCATTCTTGCATTGTGGGGTTCTAAGATGAATCCGTTGTAACGTCGTAAGCCTTTTGAGAGGTGGGGGCGATGATTACAAACGATTGTAAGCCTTTTGAGAGGTGGGAGCAATCCATAAACATTGTAAGCCTTTTGAGAGGTGGTAGCAATGGGTGAACATCGTATGCCCGACGGGGAGTTACACTAAGTAACGAGCGATGGTTCCAATAAGTTCTTCAATTGAACTTGAGATGAAATGAGTCGGTACCCGCATTGCATTTGCATAGAGTCGTGAGTCGGTCTCTATGATTTGCATTGGTCATCTTTGTATATGTGCATTGATGAATGAACATGAATATATGTATTTATGTTGAATGATAAGCATTGTGATGAATATGCTTGGTTTTGTATATATATATATATATATATATATGCCCTGCGATGTATATTGAGTAAGAGGTGATGAATGACGATAAGAGTTCTATCTTTGTAATGATACATTGGTGAAAAAACATGTATGTGTGTTTATGTTGAATGAATGGTGATGAATTGAGATGTATTGGTGATACATGTATTTGAGCATGAATGAATATGCCTATGTGAAGGATGCGTTAATTACGGATTGTTATGACGTGTATTTGATTTATGGTATATGCTTGGTGTTATATATATATATATATATATATATATATATATATACATGCATAATATTGAGTTGTGGTGAGAATGTGGTATATGTGTATTATATGTTGAGATATATAATTATATGCAACGTTATTATGATAATATTTCTCACCCTTCTGCTGTTTTATAATGCTCTACGAGGCATTGCAGAGTAGGCTTGCTGGCGGTCTTTTTGTGAAGCGTGGCTTCATGTCCGTGTTAGTCGGTTGGCTCTGATATGTAGCACCGGGTAGCTAGGATGCTTTTGATTTCCTTTTTGTGATACATTTGCATATGTATCTGGTTGATGACTTTATGTATATACCATGACTGATGTTGATGAATCATACTGGTTGATATATGTATATGTATGATGTTTATATATGTGGTTGTTATTCAATGTTTAGTTGTTTCGCTTTTATGCTAAATATTGAAATGTGGGTGTAAGGACGTAGATTCCTTGATTGATAAGTTATACCATGTTATGATTATACTCTGATGAAATTTTGAATACGTGCCTAAATTATTAATTGATATATTTGGGGGTATAAAAGGGGGTGTTACAAAGTGGTATCAAAGCCAAGGTTGAGTCAGTCGTGTCTGTCTCGTTGTTGTGTTGGTTGAACTGTTGTTTAACCTTTGTTGTTATTTTTGGGAATGATCAGAATATGGCTGGTAGAAACGATAATGCGATGGCTGCTGCTATGGAAGCAATGGCTAGGGCGGTGCAGGGTACGCCGAATGTAAGTGCTAATGAAGAGTTCAGGAAGAATCAACCACCGGTCTTCAAAGGAAGATTTGATCCCGATGGTGCTCAACTTTGGCTGAAAGAGATTGAAAGAATCTTCAGAGTCATGGACTGTGCGGAAGAGAATAAGGTGAGGCTTGGATCTCACATGCTGAGGTAAGAAGCCGACGATTGGTGGGTCGGTATGCGTGAAATTCTTTAGGTGGATAATGAAGAGGTAACTTGGGAATTGTTTCATACCGAGTTTTTGCTGAAGTATTACCCTGAAAGTGTGAAAGGGAAGAAAGAGATGGAATTCCTGGAATTGAAACAAGGTTGTATGTCAGTGGTGGACTATACTGCTAAATTTGTGGAATTGGTTCAATTTCATTCTCATTATGCTGCGATTACTGCTGAGTTCTCAAAGTGTATTAAATATGAGAATGGTTTGCGTCCTGAGATTAAGCAAGCTGTGGGATATCAAAGGATTAGGAGGTTTTCGGATTTGACCGAATGTTGTAGAATCTTCGAGGAAGATAGCAAAGCTCGTTCTTCACATTACAAGAGTGTGAATGAGGGGAGAGGGAAACAACAAGCTAGAAGTGGACCTTATGTGACCCCCGCTGATAAGGGTAAATATAAGGGAAACTTTGATAAGAGATCTGAAGGAGGAAGTTCTGGGTTCATTAAGTGTTTCAATTGTGGTGGAATGGGCCATAAAGCAACTGAGTGTAGGAAGGCCGTTGGGAGATGTTCTAACTGTGGAGGTATTGGGCATTCTACTGCTGAGTGTAGGAGGAATATGGTGAAGTGTTTTAACTGTGGAGAAGTAGGTCACATTAGTACTAAGTGTACTAAGCCGAAACAAGTTCAAGCGGGCGGAAAGGTGTTTGCATTGGCAGGGTCAGACACTACTAGTGCAGACCGTGTGATTAAAGGTACATGTTTTATTAATAGTACGCCTTTAGCTGTTATTATTGATATGGGAGCGACTCATTCGTTTATTTTCCATGAGTGCGCTAAGTGTTTGAATTTGCTTATGACTGCTTCGGGGCCGGTAACTACGTCCTTGTTGTGTGTTTGTCGATGTTGTTTATTCCTTAGTACGTGATAGGTGTGTGGAACACTATCAGTGCTCTCTGGTTTTTCTAATCCTTTATCTTTAGGATTGAGAATGAGATAAATGGGGGAGAAGCTGGTACTTCTCCAAGTGACTTCAGGTGTAGAGTGTAACACCCCCTTTCTATACCCCCAAATAACCACATAAATCATTTAGGCATATATAACACAAAAAAAAATTCGCCAGAGTACGATTAAAACATAGTATAAAAGAGGCATGTCACATCATACACGCATTTAATACATATAACACCTGCTCAACACAATTGATATGCACAGTGGGGTAACTTTGCAACAGAGGAACTTAGTCCTTACACTCACATCTCAATATTTAGAATAAAAGCGGAAAATCTAAACATGGAATAATATATAACATATATATATACGTCATCAAGTATTATCCACCAACATAATTCATGTTTTCATAAACATTCATCAACCAGATACATGTACAAACGTATCACAAAAGAATCATATACATCCTAGCTACCCGGTGCTACATATCAGAGCCAACCGACCAAAAGAATGAAGACACGCTTCACAAAAAGACCTCCAGCATACCTACTCTGCAATGCCTCATAGAGCATCATAAAACAGCAGAAGGGTGAGAAATATTTCATAATAACAATGCATATAATTATGTACTACAACATAAACATATAACACGTATTCTCACTACAACTCATCATATATCACAATATAGATATATCATCAAGCATATTCATTATGCATACATTCACCATTATCATCATTCCACATGAACACACACATACTTGTTCATTCAACAATGCATCATTATAAGATACAGTTTATATCATTTCCCATAAATATACATATATCAATGTTTATTCATCAATGCACAAATACAAAGATGATCAATGCAACTCATAGAGACCGACTCTCGACTCTATGCAGATGCATGCGGTACCGACTCATCACCCGAGCTCAATTGAAGAACTCAATGGAAATATCCTCCCTGCCGGACCTACGATATTTCCCTATCGCTCATACCATCATGGCATCCGATGTTTCTGGATTGTTCACGCAGACACAATCCGATTGCTCAAACCCTACAATGGCACACAATCATTCTGAAGATTCCCATGGAATCAAGTGTAACTCATCGCAACGATTACACCCATTGACTACGCAATGTTCAGAGGATCCTCAAATGATCATTTGTGTAATCAATCACTCACACCCAACAGGGATGTGATATTACACCCGATTCTCCATGAATCGCGACACATGAATGCATGTCATGATGTTTCTCATACAAAATGACCACATACACTCATGCAATGCACACATATTTCACAATATATTCATGCATTCTTCTCATACAATCACATACAATCTATATACATTCACATCAATGCACTATTGTATGATTCACATTCAAACACGTAGTCAAAACGGTAAAAGTCTCTAAATATCACTATTCCCGACTTTCCGACATAATAAAATTGGCTAACAATTTTCAAATCATCGTAATCAGAAAGTACAGCTCAATAGCTTTCCAACGACACCAAGAATGTAAAAATCGGATACTCGAAACAAAAGTTACGGACGAAACCGAAAACGACATTAAAAAAAATCCTATTTTTACATTCCTCCTGTCCATACGCGTATCACCCATGTCCATACGCGTACGGGCAGAAGCCATTTCCTTCACAATTCCACATTTTCATAACCCATACGCGTACGGCCCACACCCATACGCGTATCACCAGAGGGCCGGGAAAAGCCACCCTTCATACGTGTATTGACCCTTCCACAGGCCATTGTTACGCGTATCGCCTTGGCTCATACGCGTATGGACATGCCCCTTACGCGTATGGCCAGGGGATTTCCAGAAAAATTCTGCAGAACAATGTTCTGCGTTTTCCACTCCCAATCCACCAATTCCTCACCTAAAACTCAGAAAAACAACATTTTGATGTATAACAATACATATTAAACATGTATAGACAAACTAAAACACAATCAACACAAGTTTGAACACATTTGGATCAATTACTAATCAATTTCTCAAAAATGGGTTATACCCTAAAACTCACAAAATTCATCAACAACAACAACAATTCATACATAATCACATACATTGATAAGATAACAATGTTTCACACCCTTACCCGGATTCCAACTTGCTATGTGATTGATCTTGATGAATTTCTAAGTTTTTCTCCTTTCCTCTTCTTTTCTCTTCTTCTTCTTTCTTTCTCTCTTTTTTCTCTCTATTTCTCTTTTCTTTCTCTTTTCTATCTATTTTCTTTCTTTTCTATTTCTTTTCTCTCATTTTCCACTAAATCAATTAATTCATTTTTCTCACATAATTCTAATTCCACAAAATTTCTAACTTATAATTAATTGAGAAAAGTCTAAAATACCCTCCATTCTAATTTCCCCGAAAACTCTCAAAAATGATAAAATAACATTTAACACACCAATTTAACAAATAAAATAATTTATCACTCATTTAAAATAAAAGACTCAACAAAAATGGAAATAATCAAAATCAGGGGGTTACAACTCTCCCCCACTTTAGAAATTTTCGTCCTCGAAAATAATACCTGATTCAAACAACTCTGGATACGACTCTCGCATCCCACTCTCTAGTTCCCAAGTCATATTGCCTTCCGCAGCGCCTCCCCACGCTACTTTCACAAGCGCAATATCCTTGCCTCTTAGTCTCTTAACTTCGCAGTCCAAAATCCTAACCGGTAAAGCTTCCACCATAAGGTTATCTCTCACTTCAACCTCGTCCATAGGAATAACATGTGACGGATCCGGAACATATTTCCGAAGTTGCGAAACATGGAATACGTCATGCAAATTCGAAAGGTTCGGAGGCAACGCCACACGGTAAGCCACAACACCAACTCGTGAAGTAATCTGATACGGACCAATAAAACGAGAAGTCAACTTCTTCGACTTCAAAGCACGACCCACACCCGTAACTGGTGTAACTCTCAAAAATACATGGTCGCCTTCTTGAAACTCAAGATCTTTCCTTCTCTTGTCATGATAGCTCTTTTGTCTACTTTGGGAAGCTCTCATCTTCTCCCGAATAAACTTCACTTTCTCCGTCGTTTGTTGTACCATTTCCAGTCCAACTATCGTCCTCTCGCCGGTTTCATGCCAACACAAAGGTGTTCGACATCTCCGACCATACAAAGCCTCAAATGGTGCCATACTTATACTCGAATGAAAACTGTTATTGTAAGTGAATTCGATCAATGCCAAATAACCATCCCAAGCACCACCTTGCTCGAGTACACATGCACGCAATAAATCCTCCAACGATTGAATCGTCCTCTCGGTTTGACTGTCCGTTTGCGGATGATAAGCCGAACTCAATCTTAGCTTAGAACCCAAAGCCTTTGTAAACTCTCCCAAAACCTCGATGTAAACCTAGGATCTCTATCAGATACAATACTCTTAGGAACTCCATGTAACATCACCACCACAAGAACATAAATCTCGGCTAACTTCTCCAAAGGATAACTAATATCAATTGGAATAAAGTGAGCAGATTTAGTAAGCCTGTCTACAATTACCCAAATAGCATTATGACCTCTTTGCGTATTCGGCAATCCCGTAACAAAATCCATCGATATACTATCCCATTTCCATTCTGGAATATCCAACGGTTGCATAAATCCACTCGGTTTTTGATGTTCCACCTTAGACTTTTGACAAGTTAAGCATGCATACACAAATCGAGCCACATCCCTCTTTAAACCGGACCACCAAAAGATCTTCTTCAAATCTTGATACATCTTATTCGCACCCGGATGAATACTTAAATTACTTCGGTGTCCTTCCTCTAAAATCATCTTTTTCAACTCCGCATCATCGGGAATACAAATACGACCACGGAATCTCAAAACTCCAAAGTTATCACCTTGAAATCCTCATTCTCATTTATCATTAAATCAACGAACTTCAAATCCAACTTTTGCTTTTCACTAACCGTTGCAAGAAAATCATTCGTAACATGTAACATACCAAGTCTCACACTTCGCGGCGTCATTTCGCAAACCAAACTCAAATCTCTGAAATCCTCCAAAAGTTCCCATTCTCTCATCATCAATGCGGACATATGTAACAACCTCCGACTTAAGGCATCGGCCACCACGTTTGCCTTACCCGGATGGTAATTCAAACCAAAATCATAATCCTTCAAAAGTTCTAGCCACCTCCTTTGTCTCATATTCAATTCTTTCTGATCAAATAAATATCTTAAGCTTTTGTGATCACTAAAAACTTCAAATCTTGCACCATAAAGGTAATGCCTCCATATTTTCAAAACAAACAACACGGCCGCTAACTCCAGGTCATGTGTAGGATAATTCTTTTCATGCACTCTCAATTGTCTAGAAGCATATGCCACAACTTTTCCATCTTGCATCAAAACACCACCTAAACCTGTCAATGAAGCATCACAATACACAACAAATGGGTTCATTAGGATTAGGAAAAATCAAGATCGGAGTCGTTGTCAACCTTCTCTTTAGCTCATTGAAACTCTCTTCACAATGAATATCCTAAATGAAAGACTTTCCTTTACAAGTCAATTGCGTTAAAGGAAGTGCCAACTTCGAAAATCCTTCAATAAACCTCTGAAAATAACCCGCCAAGCCTAAAAAGCTTCGAATCTCCGTAACCGACCTAGGAACCTCCCATTGCATCACCGCATCTATCTTGGATGGATCAACACTAATACCACTACCGGAAATAACATGTCCAAGGAAACTTACTTCCGACAACCAAAATTCACATTTTGACAACTTAGCATACAATTGTTTCTCTTTCAAAATTTGTAACACAATTCTCAAATGCTCTTCATGCTCCTCTTGAGACTTAGAGTAAATCAAAATATCATCGATGAACACAACCACAAAACAATCCAACTGTTCATGAAAAATACGATTCATGTATTCCATAAACACACCCGGCGCGTTAGAAACCCCGAATGGCATCACAGAATATTCGTAATGACCATACCGTGTCCTAAAGGCCGTCTTTTGAATATCCTCTCCTTTCACACGAATCTGGTGGTATCCTGATCTCAAATCAATCTTGCTAAAAACATTCGCACCAACCAATTGGTCCATCAAATCATCGATCCTTGGAAGCGGATACTTGTTCTTAATTGTCACCTTGTTCAACTGTCGATAATCAATGAATAACCGCATACTCCCGTCCTTCTTCTTTACCAACAATACTGGAGCACCCCAAGGAGAAACACTTGGCCTTACAAATTTCTTGTCCAACAAGTCATTCAATTGCTTTTTCAATTCTACCAATTCTGATGCCGACATACGATACGGTGCCATCGAAATCGGTCTAGTACCCGGAACTAGATCAATAGAAAATTCAACTTCTCTTTCCGGTGGTACATCCGTAATATCTTCCGGAAACACTTCTGGAAATTCACACATCACTGGGAACACATCCAGCTCAACTTGACTCTCCACCGACAATGATGCAAACAAACCAAACAATTGAGCTTCGTCCGCTAAAAGTTTCTTCAACTCTTTAGTGGATAGGAAACTCTCAAATTCATCATCTTCCAAAGAAGGAAACCTTACTAACTTGTGATAACAATCTATATGAACTCGATTAAATTGCAACCAGTTCATACCCAGGATCACGTCCAATCCCACCAACGGCAAACATACTAAATCCATAATGAAGTCTTTACCATACATGGTCAAAGGACAACTTACACACACCAAAGACGTAGTTACCGACCCTGAAGCAGGAGTCTCAATAACCATTTCAATACCCATCAAAGACAAAGGAAGATTCAAACGCTTCGCGCACTCAGACGAAATAAACGAATGAGTCGCTCCCGTATCAATAACAACAACTAAAGGTGTATTATTAATAAAGCATGTACCTTTGATCAAACGGTCTGCATTCCTAGTTTGAGTCCCCGCCAATGCAAACACCTTTCCTCCCGCTTGAGCTTGCTTTGGCTTAGTACACTTAGTACTAACGTGACCCACTTCTCCACAATTATAGCACTTCACCATATTCCTTCTACAATCTGTAGCAGCATGCCCAAGACCACCACAATTAGAACATTTCGCTATAGACTTCCCACATTCAAATGATTTATGACCTAATCCACCACATTTGTAACACCTAACAACACCGGAACCTCCTCCTCCAGATCTCCTATCAAAGCTTCCCCTATGCTTGCCCTTATCAACGGGTGTCACATAAGGTCCACTTCTAGCTTGTTGCTTCCCCTTCCTCTCATTCAAACTTTTGTAATGTGTAGAACGAGCCTTACTATCTTCTTCGAAGATTCTACAACATTCCGTCAAATCCGCAAACCTCCTTATCCTTTGATATCCCACAACTTGCTTAATCTCAGGACGTAAACCATTCTCAGATTTAATACACTTTGAGAACTCAGCAATAATCGCAGCATAATGAGGATGGAATTGAACCAACTCCACAAATTTAGTAGTATAGTCCACCACAGACATACTACCTTGTTTCAGTTCAAGAAACTCCATCTCCTTCTTTCCCTTCACACTCTCAGGGTAATACTTCCTCAAGAATTCAGTACGAAATAAATTCCAAGTTACCTCTTCATCAACCACCTCAAGAACTTCACGCATACCGACCCACCAATCGTCGGCTTCTTCTTTCAGCATGTGAGATCCAAGCCTCACCTTATTCTCCTCTGCACAACCCATAACTCTGAAGATCCTTTCAATCTCTTTCAACCACAGTTGCGCACCATCGGGATCAAATCTTCCTTTGAAGACCGGTGGTTGATTCTTCCTGAACTCGTCATTAGCATTCACGTTAGGTGCACCTTGCACCGCCCTAGCCATTGCTTCCAAAGCAGCTGCCATTGCATTGTCGTTTCTACCAGCCATATTCTGATCATTCCCAAAAATTACAACAAGGTTAAACAACAGTTCAACCAACACAACAACAAGACAGACACAACTGACTCAACTCTGGCTCTGATACCACTTAATGTAACACCCCCTTTCTATACCCCCAAATAACCACATAAATCATTTAGGCACATATAACACAAAAAAAAAATCGCCAGAGTACGATTAAAACATAGTATAAAATAGGCATGTTTTCATAAACATTCATCAACCAGATACATGTACAAACGTATCACAAAAGAATCATATACATCCTAGCTACCTGGTGCTACATATCAGAGCCAACCGACCAAAAGAATGAAGACACGCTTCACAAAAAGACCTCCAGCATACCTACTCTGCAATGCCTCATAGAGCATCATAAAACAGCAGAAGGGTGAGAAATATTATCATAATAACAATGCATATAATTATGTACTACAACATAAACATATAACACGTATTCTCACCACAACTCATCATATATCACAATATAGATATATCATCAAGCATATTCATTATGCATACATTCACCATTATCATCATTCCACATGAACACACACATACTTGTTCATTCAACAATGCATCATTATAAGATACAGTTTATATCATTTCCCATAAACATACATATATCAATGTTTATTCATCAATGCACAAATACAAAGATGATCAATGCAACTCATAGAGACCGACTCTCGACTCTATGCAGATGCATGCGGTACCGACTCATCACCCGAGCTCAATTGAAGAACTCAATGGAAATATCCTCCCTGTTGGGCCTACGATATTTCCCCATCGCTCATACCATCATGGCATCCGATGTTTCTGGATTGTTCACGCAGACACAATCCGATTGCTCAAACCCCACAAGGGCACACAATCATTCTGAAGATTCCCATGGAATCAAGTGTAACTCATCGCAACGATTACACCCATTGACTACGCAATGTTCAGAGGATCCTCAAATGATCATTTGTGTAATCAATCACTCACACCCAACAGGGACGCGATATTACACCCGATTCTTCACGAATCGCGACACATGAATGCATGTCATGATGTTTCTCATACAAAATGACCACATACACTCATGCAATGCACACATATTTCACAATATATTCATGCATTCTTCTCATACAATCACATACAATCTATATACATTCACATCAATGCACTATTGTATGATTCACATTCAAACACGTAGTCAAAACGGTAAAAGTCTCTAAATATCACTATTCCCAACTTTCCGACATAATAAAATCGGCTAACAATTTTCAAATCATCGAAATAAGAAAGTACAGCTCAATAGCTTTCCAATGACACCAAGAATGTAAAAATCGGATACTCGGAACAAAAGTTACGGACGAAACCGAAAACGACATTAAAAAAAAATCCTATTTTTACATTCCTCCTGTCCATACGCGTATCTCCCATGTCCATACACGTGCGGGGCAGAAGCCATTTCCTTCACAATTCCACGTTTTCAAAACCCATACGCGTACGGCCTACACCCATACGCGTATCACCAGAGGGCCGGAAAAGCCACCCTTCATACGCGTATTGACCCTTCCACAGGCCATTGTTACGCGTATCGCCTTGGCTCATACGCGTATGGACATGCCCCTTACGCGTATGGCCAGGGGATTTCCAGAAAAATTCTGCAGAACAATGTTCTGCGTTTTCCACTCCCAATCCACCAATTCCTCACCTAAAACTCAGAAAAACAACATTTTGATGTATAACAATACATATTAAACATGTATAGACAAACTAAAACACAATCAACACAAGTTTGAACACATTTGGATCAATTTCTATTCAATTTCTCAAAAATGGGTTATACCCTAAAACTCACAAAATTCATCAACAACAACAACAATTCATACATAATCACATACATTGATAAGATAACAATGTTTCACACCCCTTACCCGGATTCCAACTTGCTATGTGATTGATCTTGATGAATTTCTAAGTTTTCCTCCTTTCCTCTTCTTTTCTCTTCTTCTTCTTTCTTTCTCTCCTTTTTCTCTCTATTTCTCTTTTCTTTCTCTTTTCTATCTATTTTCTTTCTTTTCTATTTCTTTTCTCTCATTTTCCACTAAATCAATTAATTCGTTTTTCTCACATAATTCTAATTCCACAAAATTTCTAACTTATAATTAATTGAGAAAAGTCTAAAATACCCTTCATTCTAATTTCCCCGAAAACTTTCGAAAACGGTAAGATAACATTTAACACACCAATTTAACAAATAAAATAATTTATCACTCATTTAAAATAAAAGACTCAACAAAAATGGAAATAATCAAAATCAGGGCGTTACATAGAGCGTTGGCTCAGTGTGTCGTTGGTTGCATGATTGTATGTGTTGCTTGGACAGTGTTGTTCCCGATTCCGAAGGGAATGCGGAGGTAAGGTTTATGTCAATTAAGGATTTGTGCCTTGTGTGGTTTTGTGCACAAGATGCAAGGAATGTTATTATGGCTTGGTAAAGATGGTCTATGTCCCCTCATGATTGTCGGCTGTCTATTGACAAATTGAGGAACTGATCACCCTTAATCTCTTGTTGATAGCAGACGAAAATTATGTTGGATGGAGTAGACGTGTCTTTCCAGCTTGATGGTATGTTTGGTGAATGGTTTGGAGCTAAACCAGGTGCTTATAGTTGTTTTGATGATTTGGTACAGATTCGTATATCTGAAGATGAAGAGGATGGATGATTGATTTGTATAGCCAGTATGTGGTGTATACTTGTATGGATGCTATGGAAAGCAAAACACAGAGTTATAATGAGTTAAGGAGTTTTGAGCTTAAGGTATCAATGTAGGAGTTTTAAGGAAACCATTATGTGTGAGTAGCAAGTGTTGAAAAGAGATGAAGCTTTTAAGATAAGTTATCAAAGTGTGGATTTTGGTTGATAAAGATGAGTTTCTTGGTCATGATATTTCATATGAGAATACTTTTGTGGATCAATCGGAGGTAGATACAGTCCTGTGATGGGAGACTCCGAAGTTGGTTAATGAGATTAGAAGCTCTAGTTTTTGGTTGGTTGTTATCACAGGTTATGGAGGGCTTTGCTAAGTTAGCACTTATGTTATCTCAGTTGACCTGCAAAGGGCGAGTCATTTGTTTGGATGTTCATTGCGAATGAGTTTTAGAGGGCTAAAGTAGGAGTTGACTACGGCTCCAGCTTTGATTTTGCCTGATCTTAATAAACCGTTTGAGGAATTCATACAAGGATCTATACTATTCAGGATTTGGAATTGGTTACAGTGATTTTGTGTTGAAAATATGGAAGTATTATTTTTATGGTTCTAAGTTCGAAGTGTTTAGTAATCGCAAGAGGATAGAGTACCTGTTTGGTCCAAAGGGATAGAGTATGAGACAACAATGATGGTTGGAATTCCAAACGAGTTATGAATTTGAATTGGATTATTCAGAGGAGTGTGTTTGGTGTGTAAGCTAATACCGCATAGAGAGATGTGGTGTATATAAAAAGTAAACTATGATTTTCTGGTGTATAGTACAAGAGTCAAATGTTGATTATGAAATTGGTGGTTTGTTAGTTGTGAGTAATCAGAGTGCGCAGCGGAAGTGTGAAATTGTTGTATTGGTTGTTGTGAGACAAGGATGCGGGTATTCTGGTTTTGTGGATGTTGTTGAGGTAATGTTGTGTCTTGGAACTTTATGTTCTTGCCTGTGTTGTTGCCTCGTTTCCATGGTGATGGTGCGACTGCGAGTAGCTAATTCCTCTGTTTGGGGGGATTAGGAGAGTGTTACCTATGGTGTTGGTAACGATCTTGTTGTGTTCCAGTTCAAGAGTGAACTTGGGTGTTTGTATCTTGGTTATCCTTTGAGTTCGTCGTCAAGTGCATTGTATGGGCATTGCATCTTGTCTTAGTTGTCGTGGTCGTTGTCTTGTCATTGTTGTTGTTGTTAGTGTGTTGCTTTGTTGTTTGTGTTATTCGTGGTGTGCCTTTTGTTGCCATGATAGTTGGTTGGTCGGATACTAGAGCCGTATCCGGGGTTGTTCGTGCTTAGCATATTTTCGAGGACGAAAATGTCTAAGTGGGGGAGAGTTGTAACGACCCGATTTTAATTATCTCCATTTTGTGTTAATTGTATTATTTTGTTGAGTCTTTTATTTAATTTGGGTGATAATAATGTTATTGTGAAATTGGTGTTTTAATCTGATATGTTGGCGTGTTATATTATTTTACCGTTTTTGAGAGTTTTCGGGGGAAATTAGATTGGAGGGTATTTTAGACATTTCATAATTATTGTTAAGTTAGAATTTAAGTGAGGAATGATTTAAGGGTATTTGTGAGAATATGAATTGTTAGATATTTTGAGTGAATAGTAATAGAAATAGAATATGATATTGTATTTGAGATATTTTAAGAAAAGAGAGTATAAGAAAGAAATAGAAAAGAAAGTCAGTAAGAAAAACATAATGAGAGAAAAGTGAGAAAGAAGAGAAAAGAAGAACAAGAGGAGAAAAGTGGGAAAAAGGCTAGAAATCATCAAAATCAACGGGTAGGATTCGAATCGAACGGGTAAGGGTGTGAAATATCGTTATCTTAACTTTGTATACGATTATGTATGGTTTCGTTTCGGTTGTTTTGGATCGTTTTCATATATTTTTCATTTTAGGTCGAAATGAATAAAGTCGATAAAAACCGATGTTTTCACGGTTAGAATTCGAAATAAATTACGTAGTTGTATCGAGGAAGGTTAGGTCGTCGTATAGCGTGCTTTTTATTCGATTTGGTGATGTTTGAAAATTCTGGTTTTTGAAAGGTTGAAATTTAATCGAAAAATCGAACGTCGTAGAAATTTCGTTTATGTGTTCTAAATTGTTCTTATGTATTTGGTGGTTGCGCGTATGTGTTTGTTTCGAAGAAAATAATTGAATCGGTCGGATTTTCGGGCAAAATAGCCAAAACCCGTAGCAGCCCGCAGGGCATTTTCTGGTTTTCGGGGAAACTTCGGAAATTCATATCTCTTGAACCGTAAGTCGGTTTTGACCCCCGTTCGAAGCGTTGGAAAGCTAATGAGATGTTCTTTCTAGGAAAAATGGTTTTGAGGTCTGAAACTGGTCCAATCGGAACAGTATTTTCGAAATGTTTCGTTGTGTCTGGCCCCGGTTTATGTTTTTGCGTTATTTTGAAATATCCATATATTTTGCGTTGTTTATCCGATTGAGGTGTTCTTTATATGGATGTGAAGCTAAAAATATGTTCTATGATTTGGTGAAGAAAAATATTATTTTTAGCCGACTTTTAACCGACTTATCCGGTAAACCGTAAATCGAATTGTTTGGTTATTTGTGAGAACGTTCGGTTGCCGTTTGGCACAATTGATGTGAATGTATGTGGATTGTGTGTGATGAATGCATGACTATATTGTGAGTATGTATGCATGTCAAGAGTGTCATGAGTCATGTTGTATGTGAAGCATCATGATGTGCATTCTTGCATTGTGGGGTTCTAAGATGAATCCGTTGTAACGTCGTAAGCCTTTTGAGAGGTGGGGGCGGTGATTACAAACGATTGTAAGCCTTTTGAGAGGTGGGAGCAATCGGATTGTAAGCCTTTTGAGAGGTGGGAGCAATCCATAAACATTCTAAGCCTTTTTGAGAGGTGGTAGCAATGGGTGAACATCGTATGCCCGACGGGGAGTTACACTAAGTAACGAGCGATGGTTCCAATAAGTTCTTCATTTGAACTTGAGATGAAATGAGTCGGTACCGCATTGCATTTGCATAGAGTCGTGAGTCGGTCTCTATGATTTACATTGATCATCTTTGTATATGTGCATTGATGAATGAACATGAATATATGTATTTATGTTGAATGATAAGCATTGTGATGAATATGCTTGGTTTTGTATATATATATATGCCCTGCGATGTATATTGAGTAAGAGGTGATGAATGGCGATAAGAGTTGTATCTTTTTAATGATACATTGGTGAATAAACATGTATGTGTGTTTATGTTGAATGAATGGTGATGAATTGAGATGTATTGGTGATACATGTATTTGAGCATGAATGAATATGCCTATGTGAAGGATGCGTTAATTACGGATTGTTATGCCGTGTATTTGATTTAAGGTATATGCTTGGTGTTTTATATATATATATATATATATACA